>JAVJGG010000090.1:30408250-30422970 GCA_035590195.1 Aviceda cuculoides
CATGGGAGGGACCCCATGGTGGAGCAGGGGAAGAGTGAGGAGTCCTCCCCCTGAGGAGGAAGGAGCAGCAGAGACAAGGTGGGATGAACTGACCCCAACCCCCATTCCCCATCCCCCCCCTGCTGCTGAGGGGAGGAGGTAGAGAATTCAGGAGTGGAGTTGAGCCGGGAAGGTGGGAGGGGTGGGGAGAAGGTGTTTTAAGATTTGGTTTTATTTCTCATTATCCTTATTTTGATTTCATTGGTAGTAAATTAAATTGGGTTTGGTTTTTTCCCCCAAGTTGAGTCTGGTTTTTGCCTGTGACCATAACTGGTGAGTGATCCCTCCCTGTGATTGTCTCAACCCATGAGCTTTTAGTTATATTTTCTCTTCCTCATCCCACCGGGGCCACGGGAGGAGCAAGCAAGGAGCTTCGTGGTCCTTTGTTGCCAGCTGGTCTTAAACCATGACAGGACGGAAGGAGAAGAGAAGGCAAGAAAGCAGGGCTATGCAGGAAACCTTAATTCTAAGCTGTAATTTTGAGCTTTTGACTTTGTCACCTTCATATTATTCTTGTAAAGCAGTAGACGGCCATTTACATTTTTAACAAAGTGAAACAAAATTTAAAATTGCTTCCTCATGTACCATCATCCAAACATATGCTTGGTTCATACACACTACAGACCTTTAACACTAACCTGAGCCGTGTAGGCCTAAGTCCTAGGTTGCCATCCTCTGTGAGGACTAACAGCCAGGAGAAATAGGATGATTTTCTAGTGAGTTTTAGAGACTTCTGTTCACAGCAGAGAATTCATGAGTGTGAAGTGTACTGGGCTCCATTCCAGATCCACATGATCTTACAGACATCAGCCTTCCACACCTTCCCCACAGGAATGATCCCTTTTGCACCATTCCTTTTTAACATGTTCTATTATAGCTCATAGTCTTGTCCTATCCCTGTCTTCAGTCCCCTCCCAATCTTCTCTCATTCACATCATCGCTTTTATTCACAGGCTTCTCACCCAAGTTCCAGACTTTTTTTTTTTTTCATCTAGTCTCATCCAACTTTCAAGTCACTCAACAACACCCCCTTTTTCTACCAAAGTCAACACCATGTCTTCAATCTCCTTTACAGTCATTCTCAGTTCTCCTCCCATCAATGTTCTGTATATGGAACATACATTACTACTTATTTTAAAAATCAGTAAGCAAGCTGTATTTCTAAGTAGCCCAGGGACAATTTTCCCTTCTTGCAGGAAGGTTAGAATAAGAAAAATCAAGTGTTTCAATACAAAAAGAAATGGAAAACTACCACTCACTAGCCCAGTTCCTGTGAACTCCCAGCTTTAGCCATACTGATCAGTCCAATTCATCAGACACATTAATGACTCATTTTTACCACAAACAATAAAAATGATCTGGAGGCGTGATCTGATGACTAATTAACCTCCACTGTTTTTAAGCTGTACCAAATTCATGCTCTGCTGATCATCGCTGTTCACCTTAACACCAGTTCTGGCATCAGTACAAACCTTCGGGTATCAGAATCACATGAATTTCCTTAAAGTATTCCACTCTGAGGGGAATAAGTAAGTGTGGTGTAATATAACTTCAGTTCAAGTCAAAATTAGTACCTTCTGGAAAGATACAAATAAAATTGGATATGGTTATGAAAATACAGAATCTGTTCTTAACAGAAGAATTTAACCCATGTTTGCTGAGTATTCTCAATGCATTTTAATTTCAAGCAATTATTGCAAATTAAGCCCTGAGCCTACAAAAGCAGCCATGTAACCTCACTGCAGCCAAGAAAATTCACCCTAAAAAATCTCACCTTTCAAGATCAGGACTTAAATGCTTTGATAGAACAAGCATAATAACCTTTCCAAGACATTGGAGGCAAAATGAGAATGCTACCGTTCTTTTGAATGGATGGACATTCATTTTAGAACTGATTCAATAGGATAAAAATCTCAAAACAAGAGAGCAGTTTGAAAAATTTCAAACTGAAGACCATTTAATTTGTAGTTAAGTATGGTAGTCTTTACAAATCGTTAATAGTAGTAGAATTTCAAAACCAAAATTTGAACAGTAAACCTTTCCCTTTTAAGGACTCTGATCACAAAATACTTTTTCTCTCTTACAGACCTGGAATCAGATAATTAATCAAATTTTACCAAATATGACAAAAACATATTTCACCTCTTACTATTAGAAACCTGTCATGGTTTTTGAGTACAGAGTTACCTCTGGAGATGATAGTACACCCAATATCCCAAATAAAGGAAAAATCTAGAAGAATTTTAGATAATAAAAACACAACTTGTGCTTTGGACTTTTAAGAATATTCTCATTAATCTAATGCATAGAATCCGTCGCAAATTTGTCAAAATATGACCTTCCTGTCATACTGTTAGAGGAGCTTCATTCAGCAAGTAAGTGGAGATACTTACATATTTCATAAAGCGCATTGCTGGACTGAACCCAACACCACTTTGTCAATTGACAATAATTTTGACCAAGTTAATTGCAGTATTCGAGATCATAACATTTTTCAGAAGTGAAAAAAGGCAGTAAGTTTTCTTAGTCTTCTCAATAACACAAGAATTGGATAAGTATCAAGTATTGTTTTGTTGTGTTTCCTTGTAGCTAGCTTATAATATTGCTTCATTCTCCACTTAATGCACAAAGTGCAAGCATGAGAGTAATGTTTAGAAACTTTATACACTAAAAATAGTTTTGTTTGGGTTTCTGGGCATAGAAAAATCAAAAATGTTTCAACAAAACTAGACATTGGTTTGGCAGAGTATTCACAGTCAGTGACTTTCTAGCTCTTCCCTAATCTACAATTTAGCATTAGCTGTCTCTAGGCCCAAAACAGTGAATATGTTTTAGCATTTATAAACTTTATTCTTTACACATCATTGACTACTCAGATAAAAAGGAGGGCAAGTTTTATTTATGTTGAATCTTGCCTGAAGGATATGCCATAAACGGCTGATGCAGATTACTACTACATCTGTTCATTTGCATCCATCCATTGGCAGATACGCTCCTTGAAAACAGGATTTCTGATCCAGAAGTGAAATCTGCAGTGAAGGTTTTATTTGGGATGACAGTGTTTTGGTAAACTCATTTTCACAGTCTCTTAGCCCAGATGCAGTTTTATGTAAGGTCAATGACCACTAAATTATTTTAGAGTCTTTTGGGTTTGGTTTTAATGCAAATTGTTCAGCAGTTATTGTGGAAGACTTCTGGAAGTGATTCAGAGCTTTTGGTTTTTTGTTTTTACCTAGGCAATCTCTTACAGCCTATGGCCACTGAAAGGAGATGCAATTATATAAAGCAGTGTAGTCTTCCCTCCCCCTCAAAAAAGACCCTGTAAGAATAGCACCTACTGATTATCATCACTTGTTGATATCAATCTTTGGCTCTTGTGCAGGCCATGGGCTGTCTAGCCCACAGATGAGGAGCCCATTATTTGCTCAAAGAAAATGCTGAGATGAAGCAGGAAGGAGGTGAAAGTGACTACTGAAACCACCTCCTTAAAACCTTACTCAAAATTCAAAGACAGACTAACGATTCAAGCAAAAGCTGGTATTCTTAGAAATGGAAAA
Source organism: Aviceda cuculoides (assembly GCA_035590195.1). Taxonomy (NCBI): domain Eukaryota; kingdom Metazoa; phylum Chordata; class Aves; order Accipitriformes; family Accipitridae; genus Aviceda; species Aviceda cuculoides. Next base: position 30,411,847 of record JAVJGG010000090.1, read on the forward strand.
GTGCCAAGAACTTCAGAAAGCAGAGGCAGGCAGCCGACAAAACAGTGCACGCAGCTCCACTTAAGAACATGGTGTTGCCTAGCACCTGTAAGTCACTTTTTCTCCTCACTTCTACCTTGCAAAAGCAGAAGAAAACAAAACCAAAACAATCAAACAAAAACTTTATCCTAAAACTTCAGTCCTGGCAAAGAGCATTTCACACCGGCAGTATCATGATCCCTTCCGTATAAAGGGTTTTCATGGAGTCTCACGGAGAGAAGTTTTACCCTCCATAGGCAAATAATAGCAAAACGTAGGTCAGGAACTGCACAGTCCCAACAGCTAATTTCTTTTCCTCTGACTTTTAACCTAACATCCCCAATAAGAACTTCAATTTTTCTAGGCAACAAAAGTAGAAAACTGCAATTTATTTCCAACCTTAGTCATTGTCCATTCTAGGAAAAAAAGAAAAAGGAACAAACTGAAGTAGTTTTTTATTAAAAAAAAAACTCATCTAGTTTTTGTCTATACCAGGAAGTCAAAGGAAAACATTTACAACATTTATAAACAATTCCAGCTCTCCAGATAACTAACATGTGATTTCATCTCTCCAAATTATTTTCTCATGCACTATTGAAATTTCATTTCTGCCTAAGACTCACTGGAGTTTTCAAAGAAAATAGTCCTTCAAGGCTGTGAGTCAGCAATCACAATTACCAGCAGGTCAGCAGAGCTGTCAAAAGTATTGAAACAGTAACCTCAATTAAAAAGTTACCACAGTTACTTTGTGAACAATGGAAAACTGCTAGCTCACATGCATCCGTCCATAAAGTGAAGAACATTTTTGTCCAGGCTTACTGGCAATCCCTAGCTTGCTAACAAAATGCTAATTTAAAGATGATACTGCACTATCATTCAGAGCAGTAAAGTCACTGGGCTACTCAGAGCACCAAACTGCTCCTTCTTTTAAAGGCTCTCCTCCTGGAAGCCTTCTGCCACAGGTAGAGGGAAGTTGGCAAGGTTCTGTTCAGATATGGCAGTTCATACTTCCCCAATGTAAATAAAAGTCACAGAACTGCATTTTGATATAGCAGATGGAAAAAGAAGGAAAAGAAAGGTGGAACAGAGTCCACATGCCAACAGTACGACATTTAGAATTTCCCCTTATGCTCCCTAACCCACGATCAGGTCATTTAAAGATTTAGAGTATAAGCCTCTGCCTTGTTTTCTATATATATTGCAGAATTCAAGCAAAGTTACCTCATTAACTTGTTTTTTGTCCAAGTGAAAAACCTGACCAGAACTCGTTGAGGCAATTTCTTCATAGACCTTGTAACCAATATGATCCCTGTCATCACAGTCTCCAGTCAGCACAAATACTACCTGTATTTAAAAAAAAATAAAATAATCAATTGGCACATGGTGCAAACTTTAGGAAAACATTGCAAAGATAGCATTAAGGCATGACAACAAAAGAACTGTATCACTTGGCTTGGGTTCATATTACTTTGCACGAAGGACAGCCATATTGCATTCACTACTGATGGAAAAAGCAATGAAGAAAAGGAACAAGACAAGAATCACTTTAGAAATGATACTCATCTATCAGCACCTGTACTTCACAGAATACTTGTTTCAGAACAATATAAAAACATCCATGTAAGTAGTAAGCTGACCAAGAATACATACACTGGCAGAATGTTCACTTGCACTATTTAATTCACAACATTAAAAGGAATATTCCCTTAGCTTTTTTCTTAACCAGATAGGTTAACTCCCTATTTAAAAAAAAAAAAAAGTTCCCTAGAATGGCAGTATTATGTTACCTTCTGTAAAAGGATTTCACCGAGCCTCACATAGAAAAATTTTACCCTTCAATATTGAGAAAACAGGGCATTAAATACATAAGCCAGCTCAACGTAAATCCCCTCTGTACCTGTGATTGTTTCTGCTGAATGAGTTGAAGTACTTCATGGGTAAGTCTATAATCTTTGGACCGTGCATCAGTAAATACATAGATGAATGAACCAGGAAGAGAAATTTCTAGAGCAATCTTTATTGCCCCGATGCTCATCTCTGGACAGTCTCCACCACCCTGCTCACAATAAGAAGAAAAACAAAACATTTTTCTGAGGAGAAGGAATATGCCAAATAAGTTAATTTCTTTTGCAATATTCAGGACAGATGCTTTCTCAGATTCTAATAATTTATTCACTTTTTTTATCCTAAGCATTGTATGGTTTCTGCAGAACATTGTCACAGACTCGCACTCCCAAGCTGCATCTGCAACAATTCCTTAGGGAAAATAAAGTCAAAGGGAGGGCTGTGGTTAGCTCTGAAAATGGTTGGTGTCATGGTCACTCTTATCTTTTCTGGGAGCACCATGTTTTGTTTAGCTCCAGCTCTTGTAACAGCTCCTTTTCCTATACTCATACGCTCCCTTACTGGCTGACAATTTAATTGCTCCAGTAGTTTGCAGCAGTCATGGGAGGTCATGGTCATAGACACAGATGGGAAATGATCTCAGCCAAGCAGTGCTGAGCTCCAGGAGGACCTTTAGATACCACAACAGCAAGAACTTGACTTCACACTACGCAGCAGCCAGGGCAGGGAGCTCAGCAGAGGGGCTACAGGTGATGTGATCCCAGTGACCTGTATCACTAAGTAGACAGCTGCATAACTGGAGATTTCTCAGACCATCTCTTCAATCAAAATGCTTCCAAGTATGACTTTATTTAACTTTATATGAAAGGACCAGTTCCTCTTCCTAAATTAAGAATTAGAGGAAAACACTGTTTAAATAAAAGTTCACTTTAACTTACATAAAAACTAATCTGGCATACTGAAGGCCGAAGTTTCCAAAGAGCTGAATACGAACTGTAAAACCTGCCCCTGTAAACAGCAACAGATCTCTGCACTTTCAAGATTAAATATAGAAGGTATTTGTTTTATTTCTACAATCAACATGCCTTCACACATACTTATATACAAATCTCCACATGCTGGCAAGGAAGAAGGAAAAAGATAATGCAATTGTTGCATCTATTTTTAATTCTTGAGATGCCATCAAAATTATGTTTTGAGGTTAAACATTCACGCAGACACATAAACCTTGCCTCCCACAGTCCTTAAGAATTTCAGTTGTCCCCAATTAAATGTTCATGTCAGTAACAATTTTTCATCTATCAGTATCTTTAATCCCATTTCAAAGCAAGAATATCAATAAACTTCTCATCTATGTTAAAGAATAGGTACATTGCCATTGTTCTTTTTTATAAGCCAGTCCTTTCTAAATGTAGTCTTACTTCTATGGGAAAAACAAGTAGTAGACTCCAGACAGCCTGAAATTCAAGAGATAATTCTCCAAAAACATTTTTGATACACGTCAGAACTTTATCTTGGCAATGCTTATACAATCCTATGGGACAGAGCAGTATATCCAAATTATTTCTTTCCTGCTCTTCCAAAGTGAGTATCATATTCAGCAAAAGAATCTTCCATGTAAAGCTTTAATTTGTAGGCAAAATCAAGATAACAGCTAATTTCAACAGACACCTACCTGGAACAAGAAAATCTGTATTCACACTTCAAGTCTACTTGATTACTGTCTCCTCTAGTATTTTATATGGCAGCATCTATTTTCTACATATAACAAGAAAAGCACTGCTGGCAGCATCTACTTTCTACATATAATAGGAAAAGCATTGCTGAGCTAAATGGTTATTCTGAGAACAAGCATGAACTTTTTAATTCTTATAACATAGAAGAGGGGTAGTCTCAAAAGGCACCTAGGTAAAACTACGAAAAAGAAATGTATTAGCTTTATTTAAAAAAAAAAAAATAAGAAAATTTTCCTTTAAGTGTTTCCTGCCTTTCTCCCCAAATTGCAATTAAATATGGTTACAATTACTTTGTGAAGTTTTCTGGAAAGACAGATGTGAGTAAAGCTCACTAAGTCTCACCTTCTGTTCAGTTTGGAGAGGCATATAGAAACGTATGTTCTTAGCTCAGCTCAGCTGTACTATTGACATTCCTTATGTCTAAATTTAATATCTATATAACTATTTCCAAAAATGCCATTGTATCCACTTACAAATGGATAATTTAGTATCAGATTTTAAAAGTGTTATCAACAACTCTTACAGAATACTACTTTCATTGAGTATTTCTCAGTGTAAAAGTTAACAAGGCCTTTTCATAACTGTCGATGCAAGTGTATTGACACCTGTATCATACGATCATATTCACATAGTTTGAGTGTTGCATAACTTTAGAAGTTTTTTATATAGACAAGATTTTAGTATATTGCTTATGCAAATAATTATCCATTGTGAAAATAGTATTTAATATGAGAATACACAAAAAATCTGCTTAACTCAGAAAAAAAGAAGACACTAAGAAGCCACTGCTGCCAAGTACAAGTTATTGTCATGCTGTCCGTAAGAATGATTCACAGTTAATTACAGATGAAACATGGGCAAAAATAGGATCAATTTATGAGGTGTCAAAGGAATACTTCTTTTATCACTTTGAATGTAAAAAGAGAAACAGGGCCTAGTTTCTCCAGTGAAATGTATACAGACTAATTTCTACCTGATGTCAAATGCCAGCCAAAAGCTTATCTCTAATGTCATGTACAGACCCTGCAGTTGTTCTGTGACCAGATGAATTTTGTTGGAAAACAAGGGCTGGGCTTATCCTGATGTCTGGGGAGGACAAATTTTGCAGTATTCCTGGACAGCATATTTTGATCTGTTTTATACATAAGAATCCTTAAAATAATTTATCCTAAACTTAATTTTAGCTTTGTTTATTAATGAGAATATTTGCTCTACACCCTTTTTCAAAATAAACCTATCTTAAAATTTCGCCTACCTCCACAATATTTATTCTTGCATCTTAACTGCCTTTCTAGGAAAAATACTAATAACAAACATGTAGGAAAAGTTCACATTTTCTGGGAGAACTACTGCAAGATGACCTATCAGTCCTGTTCTAATCACTTTTTTAATTTATATTTTGGCCTTTCACCAATATAATGAATGAATACAAGTCAGTGAAAGTCTTAATTAATATAGCTGAATGAATTTTGAAAGTAATTATGAAATATGCAATCAATTGGGATTAAAAAAAGAAATCTTAAATTCATTAGTAACTTTTAAACGATTTGTAAATGAAGAGTTTTAAATGCCCCAAAGCTTCCTCTAAATCATATACCTTTTAGAAATAGCTGCAATTATTTTCCAGTATAGCTATTTAGAAAACAAAAAGTGAAGACTAGAAGGATTTTTAAAGTTTACATTTCCCCATGAAGGCAAAAAGCATAACAGCTGGCATTTTCTGCCTTCTTGAAAGTTTACTATTGTCTTCTCCAAATTTCAAGCTTTCTGCCAACTTTTAAACTACTTATCCTTCCCAAAAGAGCACTATTGGCTTTCAAACAATCTTTTATTACAGGCATTACAGCATGTGCCAGTTTCTAAGGAAGAGTCTGTCTGGCACTACTGACTCCAGAAAGGTTCTCCGCAGGTCAGAAGCATTTTGCTTGATTAAAAGATCAATATTTTGATCAAAAAGATCATATGATCAAAAAGATTTTGATTTTTTGATCAAAAAGATCATAACAATAGGATCATATTTTCTTCCAATAAGGGTAACTCCATTCCAGTACTTCCCTTTCTTTCCAACACGTGATTCAGATGTCATTTGTGGTTCACTCTCACCCAGGGAAAGTTCACCAAGGGAGATGTACTGGTGTGCTAGTTCAAAAACTGCTACTTGTCTCCTAAGCACAGCTACAGAAGCAATTCAACAGTGCTTGCTAAGAGAGTAGCCAAGTCAGCCTGATGCCTTTGAATCACTAGGTGCTAAGTAACACATGGCAATGAAGGCTGTACCTAAGTAATACTTGATGGGTCTTACAGTCCTTTTGTACCTAAATTAGTTAAAGCTAATGAGGGGTTTTCATGGGAAATAAGTTCCAGAATACAGTAAAACTGTTCATAAAAGCATCTGTGAACAAGTGGCAGGACTAATTAAAATGCAAAATAAATGTTAGCATTATCTAACTATTTTTCCTCGTACTATTGAACTGAGTCCCCACACAATGATGTAAACTAAGACAAAATAATTAATCATACTCATAAATTAAGATGCCTAGAGAACAGGAAGATGATAGTTTGTGTAGGTAAAGTGACAGAGATAAATGGCTTACATCCTGATGAAGCATTGTAGCAGAAACATCAACATGAGAGGAAAAATTAGAGGGAGGAAACAGGGCCTTTGCTAGAACCACATAAAAAATGAACAAGTTACTCACCTGAACATAAAGTTCCCTGAGTTCAAACTGAAATTTCTTGGGATCTGTGGTTATTGTCACCGGTCCAATTTCTAGGATGAAAACAGTCGGAAAATATGAGGAAAACACAAAGTTATCAAAAGACAACTTCAAGTGAAGAGTTTGAAACTGTTTCAGATTAATAAAAAACTGGTAGTAAAAAAGAAACTAAAAGGAGTAATTGAGAATGATATACCCAGCACTGAAATCCATGATTCCAAATCTAGTAACTCTAAAATCATTCCAGTATTACCAACTTCGAGGTGTCTTAAACATTTATAGGCACATAAAGCATTCTGTGTTGTGTTTCCTTCACATTTGATTTTGACCAATCATTTAACTGTTCTTAGTAATCAGAAGGGAAGAACAATCCCCAAAACAAGTGTGGCTGCACCGAAAAAATAATGTATTTTTTCAGAAACAGTTGTATAGGTAAACATGAAGGAGAGGCCTCTCTGAACAGAATATACATCCTAGCTTCACTGACCAATGTATTTAAAAAAAAAAAGAAAGAAAAAAAGAAAAGGTGCCACATATCTTGCCTGAAAGAATATGTACCCTCTAGTTGGAAAAGCCTGATGTGAGCCCAATGCCCAAACTCAGCATATCTAGCAGCAGTTGCCAGAAAGATTTGAAGCAGAATCAACTTTATTTGTGGTCTTTTCCATGTCTTTGTATATTGAGAAATGGCAGGATATCAAATTGAAGTTGCCTGGTGTGTGTGACAGCAGCACGTACTTGAGCATTTCCCAATCACACTAGCTGTACCACAAGCCTCCTTCTGCCCCTTCAACAATTGCCTTCCTAATTGGTATCAAATGTGATTCTAAACAGCTGTTTTCCTAGGGCTGTGATTTCCTGACAGTTCGCCTTGATCTGTTTTGGCACTCGTGCAGTTCATTCTTACCCTGTCCTGGGCAGGCATTCCTGCCCTGTCCTTGTGCCAGTAATGGCATTCATCTAGCTCAGCAAGCTGGTTCAGGGTGCTAAGCCAAAAATAAATAAATAAATACACACACACAAAAAGAAAAAAGTGAATAGATTTGTGCTAGTTTAGTGCCCCAAACCACTCATGAAGAGATCAGCTGAGTACTGGCATGCAAAATGGGGTACAATTATGCAGTCAGGGTGAAAGAAAAACATGAAACTGTGGTGGTGCCAATTTAATACAGCTGTAGCTTACATGGAAGTGCTGCCTCAGCAGACCATACAGCCCTTTCCAAGCTCTGTAAAAGTTAATACATACTTATCTTTCATATAATCTAGACATTTTTCTTTTTAAAACAGTCCAAAGCTTTATTTCACTGGAGTTTCAACAACAGCCATCACTAAAGTCTACTATAATCACACACGTGTTTGCTTGGGGGGCTCTATTTATGAGTGCCTTTTGCTAAGTGTAGGTTTTAATTTGTTTGAAAGTCACCCAAGAGATCACACAAAACCTTTCCTAAAATATTAAACTGTCTTAAGGGGTTTTTCGGTATGGTTTTGAGTCATTTGTCTGTGAACGTTATTTACTAAAATACTACACTATCATCAAAAAGGCAATTATAAGGACTCACCATTCCTCCACATACTTCCTCCTGTGATACTCCCACTCCTACCACTCTACCTGGTACCATCCTCCTTTGGGTATTCTTTAAAGCAAATGCCTGTAATAAAGCTATCTCCAAATTGTTATGCTTCAAATCTATCCCCCGCCAACCATTGTTCTAAAGCATATAATAGAATGGGTTTTATACATACAGTAAAACCGCTAGCTCCATTATTCCCCATCAGTTGAGGGATTACATTTTTCAACTCTAGGCCGGTAAATCCTTTGGAAAGGCTTTCTTTCCCTATAAAATAAAGTTCTGAAAAGCAACATTATTTCAGCTAAGCTAAGACAGCACATCCAGTTTAGATCGGATGAGAATTTTGCCTTGTTTCTCCGCAGGCAGCAAGGGCTCGCTCCAGCAGCGCACACAGATGCCAAGCCCAAGCCCTTGCCAGCACACCGCAAGATCATGCCAAGGCTCTGGCCGCCCTCTGGTGTGAGCTCAGTAAAGAGCAGATCTTTGAAATGGCACCTAGATCAGAGGCTGGAAAAGGCGCATGGCCTAGTCAGCGTCAAGTAGAGAGTTACTGGTTGTCAGGACAGAACTGAGAACTTCACAGGAGCCATGCAGAGGGCAGGTCTCCCCAGCCAATCCTGCAACCAAGGCCAGAGTTCATCAGCTTCCCCTGAGGTCAAGCAAGGCCCCAGAAAGGAGTGAATAGGATCATTCACATCTTCAGTAACAATGATCTCTTCTACAGGACAAACAGCAGCAACATGAATGACACCGACATTCCCAGTGTAAGACAGCAACCACGTCTCTCTACATCAGCTCTTATCTGAGGGACATCAGGAAGACTTCCAATTGTAAGCAATGATGCTAGTACTTCATGTAAACCTACAGCTACAGTCAGTTTGCCAACATTAAACTAATCAATTACTGACACAGAAGGCAACTGGAATGGCAATAACCATCCAACTCTGGGCTGGTATCGCTTCCCCCATCCACTTGATCTGATCTCATCTCAGTTGTATGAAGGTTATTCAGTACTCTCCCCATGGAGCTTACAAGCCCATCGTTCTAGGTCTAAATGGTGATATGACTGATTCTCACCATTTGAACGCTCACCAACTTGTACCAAAGAACTTATCATCTACTGTCTTTCATATGCTGTTGTGCCACCAGCTTGTGTGACCCACTTGTCAAAAAAGCTGTAACAGCCTTCACCAAGTTAATTTTCTTTTATCCTCATTCTGCTACCTCAAAGTGCAACCCATGCAAGTCCGCTTCATCAGTGCAGGTGAACACAGGCCTGCAAACATCCAGAATAGACAAAAGTGAGAAGACATTACCAGAAGTGCTTTAAGTTTACTTGCCAGCTAGGAACTATTACCAAAAAAGGACTTTGGGAAAGAATGGCAAGTTCTCTCACAAGGCATCAGAGAAGGTTAAATTAATGATACACTAAGAATCTCAAAAACTGTAAAGTCTAAATCAAGTTGCAGTCATCAGTTTGGACCTGGCTCTGTAGAACAAATGCAGAGAGGCAGGTCTGAGACTCAGTGCAGTTGAGACACCAATGCCTGTGCAATGCTAAACTACAGCATTATTAAAGAATTATACAGACCATGATGGAGAATTGTTCTTAGCACTTTCAAGATGTTAACTGTGAAGCGTGAGTTCAGGCAGAGTTTCTGAAGGAACTTAAAGGGTTTAACAGTTTTACAGTACCACACTGTACAAGTTCACCTTGTGTAAGAGCTTTCATTGAAACAATGCTGAAAAGCTTTGTGGCATTAAACTAATATAAAATATCAAAAAAGCATACAGTCACATTAACAGACAATAGTAGACACTGTAAAAAGAAAAAGACCAATGTGTCAATACTCAAAATAGTTTTTGGTGTCTGAGAAAAGCACTGAAGGGATGACTTTGCTCTTTTGTGCATCTTTAATGGTACCCATGTATCCAGTCAACTCATAGCTCTAATTGCACATTTATCCACATCCAAAACTGCCCAAAGTCTTAATAACTGCATACAGAAGTCAAACACACAAGTCAGACATTCCTCAAATCAAGCACAGTTACAAATGTATCATTCCAAATACAGAATATTTACTTAGAAACGAAATCCTGCAAGCACGCCAAGTAAAGCTGAAAAAACATTTTGTTGTATTTTAACTGCATTAGTTCTTTAGTCAAAGACTGACACATGAAATACTCTAACAGAATATGTCCGTTCTGATGCTGAACTATTAATCCATTTTTAAGCACTGATATTGGAATATTTGGGACTAGTTTGTTGTGGAGGTCTCCTCATGGCTCATTACTCCAAAGGTGTTCCCGGTCCTCTAGAGGTTATTATGCAAAATGTGAAAAACCTGACACAGACACAGCAAGACAGCATATCTTTCTTAGGCAGCAACCAAACGCTCTTGTCTCAGAAGTACAATGTAAATGTCAATTCTTTCAGACTGACTTGGTGATCCAAGACTTAATGCCCACACACACAAAACTGATAACATAGGAAAAGAAACCTTTTTTAAAGGAATGGTTGTACATTACTGAACAAAGCCCAGACTTCCTAAACCGAAATCACAAAACTCAATGTAACCACTATGGTGTTTGAGCTTGTACCTAAGCAACTAAACAAATATCACAACATATAACATATATAATAACATATAACATAAAACTGAGTACTGGTCCATTTGACAGAGATTAAAAATCTTGGTACTTCCTTTCCAGGGGAAATCTGATGAAAACCATCTCCTTCTAAATAAGGAGAAAGTCCCTAGTAACCTGAGAAACTGGCTATTCTGAAAAGCCCTGGTGTTCTTCCATGACTTTCTGACACATCTCAACTGGCTACATGTTTATATACAAGCTGAACAGCCAGCGCATTGGCAAAACCACAAATTACCTAATGACACGCAATCCCGCATAATTACCACCAAGGGTGATTGCAAATTTGGCACTGCCTTAATTCTGAACACGTAAGACATCTACACCAAATATCTGTTTTGGACAGCGGGATGCTTTAGGAGATCTAGCAAAGGAATATGGAAGTCATTTGCCTACCTCTCATCAACTCAGAACACTGAATTTGTTTGTTCTGGAAGAAAAAAAAAAGTTCTAGTTGATACTTGGTAGCTGAAGGAATTTCAGCAGAGATGCTAAATCCTGTGGAGCACTCTCACCCACAGAATTCCTTCTTCTAATTCAGAGTAAAGACGTTTCCCTAGTGCAAAACCATACCCATTATTAAAA
>JAVJGG010000090.1:30423070-30452668 GCA_035590195.1 Aviceda cuculoides
TACCCATTATTAAAAAAAAACAAAATGAAACATCCCCCCAGGAATCCCCACACCTTTAGATACTTCCAAAGAACACAACCTTCAGTACTAGTACACTACACATGAAAATTAAAAAAAAAAACCAAAACAAAAAACCCAACCAAAAAACCCGCAACACACAAAAACCCAAATAAAACACCACCAAACCATACACAAGAGCAACAAAAACCTGATATTTTAATAACAAATGTAATTACAACACCCTTTTACTACATTCCTGTTTTACTACACAGAACAATATGTCATCCCAATTCTACTAGTTTATTGGTATAATGCAGATTTTCACCAGGGCTCCATCTTTGCAATGGAGTAAAAGTATAGCACTCTGTGGCCTAGAACTGTACAGATCAACGTATATTGAGTTATTTCTTCATTATGTAGTACACAACTCAAGAAATATATAGTTTCCCCCAACTTACAAAGAATACCTTAGTGGCAATTATCTCCCACATGCTTTTTTATTTATGGAGTGGACTGACAAGTTTAGCACTAGGCATCTGAAAAATAAGGATCTGTACTCAGTAAAACATGCACATTTTTTAAAGGCATACCTTGAAAAATGAAATGTGTGCTATGAAAACTTTGACATCCCCAAGAAAAATCATTTTCAGAGCTGGCAGTGTACATAAGATTGCTACATCTTCATCAGGAAGTTGTATTTACAAAGCAACCTCTGTTTTCACCATTCACTGTACATTAAGTATCATGATTCAAGTGAAATAGTATGAATAAGAATTTACAGGTCAAACTATGCAAATGAGTTATTTGTATCTTCAGGCCATTAAATAAATGTCTTCTTTTCACACAATTTTGGGAGATTCTGATTTACTGCGATCATTGAAAATACACGTATGGCAAAGGGCTGGAGGTGAAAGGGAAGAAGGAAAGACTTTCAATGACGCAAATGGGAATTAGGTAACCCAGTGAAGGCGCCCTAGCATACATTTCTAACATATGTCAAGACTTACCTCGTGAGATGTATGTTTGATCATGGGGAAAAATAAAAATCACACACTGGGCATGGTTACATACATTCATTTCATGAGTAGTCCCAGTTTAAGCACTTCCCATCTTGCCTTTCCATTGGAGTGCTGCTTCCTAGCTATGGCAATTTGCCAGTTTTTGAGATCAGAAGACTAATGTGGGTTTTATATATACGTACACAGCCCTGCTTGCCCATATTTTATTTATATATATAATTTTTTTTTTTGTATCAGATCTACCTTCTGGTCTTGTTTCTTTACATACTCTCAAGTACTTCTATTACCACAAGTGAAGAGATGATAAAGGATTAGGAATGATTAGCTAGGAGAGCTAAAATGCCTAAGCCAGGATTGCTGCCAAAAGAAATTGGTGTGCAATTATTCCATAAAAGCTGTTTACTAGCAGTGCTGAGCATTGAGCTCAAACTTCCTTCTCTGTATCCAATTCACTGTAAAGCTCTTGCTTTTAATTCCTCTGAAGACCTTTAGGAGTAGCTACCTGCCGACGATTACGAAAATAAGAATGATAGAGTTACTCTTAACCAGCCTCCAGCCAGCTGTCTGTACTAAGGGCACTTCAGCAGAAACCTTTAATTTCCTAACAGCAAATTGGGTCCTACACATGAGGACTTCACTCCACTACAGATCACTCATGAGCTGCCACAAGAAATGTTTCACAGTGCTCTCTTGCCCTTTCCAACATCAGAGTGTGACCTCACAGGTGCAACTAAATAAAAGAAAAATACTCTCAATTTATAGCGAACATTTTTATTCCTCAAACAGCTGACAAACATACGTACACAGAAACAGAGGATTTTTTTACTGTTATAAGCATTAATGCAATTAAAATGCTGCTCCACTTTTAATTAACTGAAAACTTCTGTAATAGACTACTAAACCCAAGCAGCTAACTGAAAATATAAGCTAGATAAGGATTACTTATCACCAACTAGAAAAAAAAAACAAAAAACCCAAACTTAGGGCCTTGTGCTTCGTGCTCTAAAGTGAAGGACACCCTCAACTTGTATTAAAGATGATAGGAGCTGTGTGGATAAACACCTTGCTGAATTTTTCCAGAAGCACAAGCAGCATTGGAGATGCTGCCTACAATCACAATGAGTCCCCCCAAGGCCAACGCACACCCCACTGGAAAGACCCTCCCAATGGACTCAGGAGCACTGGAGTAAGCCAAGACACTTAGCACTAGAACATGTAATAAGCTATTTAAATTTTCTTCCTAAACAATATTCCCTCATGACTCAGCTGCTTTTAGCCTTCAGAGTCTAACCTGGGTATCATTAAATTTTTAAAGAGCCCAAGAACTGCAGTGAGCAACTTTTACCAGATTCTTAACCAGACAGGAAAAAGCCAAACAAACCCAGCAAGTTCACGTTTCCTTAATGCAGTCACTTATTTCTTCTTTTTTTAATTTTTTTTTATTTTTAAATAGCTTTTCAGCCATATGTCTTATGACTATTAACTTTAATATGCAAACTTCAGCTTAAGAAGACAACTAACTGGAAGGAGTCAGACTGCACACAGAGTTTTTGTTTAGTTGGCTATTCAAATAAAAAACAGATAGACAGTCCATGCAAACCACAAAGCTCTGCTAAGGTGTCTAACCTAGCATTAGTGGAGCACTATTGAAGCTCCATCCTCACGGATGGCAATGGTCATCACATTTGTACATCAAATTCTTCACCAGTCACCTCGGGACAGTCACTGAAGCCTGGATTAAACTCGGAGACCAAAGATTTAACAGAAGTTTTACTAAAAATGTGCCTTAATAAGTACCATGTTTGTACTGTTATTTCCCATTGTTATAACATTTACAAGTCTGTGTCTCTTTTTTTTAAAAAGGAAAATAACAATGGTAAAAAAAAAAAAGGCATTATATACGTTTACTTTTCTTGGAAAAGAAAACCTAGCTTGGAGACCTACAGTGGATAAAAATCTAATATTATCATCTTTGTCTACTGCAACAAGCACTAAGTTTAGCTTATGGGCCTCAAGTGCAGTTGCCCAAAAGTTATTAACCAAACGCGGTAACAATTAGTAAAAATCAGGTGCCAATTTGCCCAGCTGAGTAACAACCAGCACACTGTTAACTATACCTTCTAAGAACTAGTCACAAACCATGGGATGTGCAGAGTAACCTCTTCTACCCAGAGACCATTAAAAGAAATCTAGGTTTACTACAAATTCTGTCTTAAATGGGTGATGCACAAAACAGCCTTAGAGCTTCTCAAGCCCCTTGCATGAGTGGTACTATATCACACTCACCATGGAAGCACTGATAGAAAAACCTACTCCCTCAGGCTGGAAATAAGAAAAAGAAAGCTTGAATTAAATACATCTACAGGTTAATTATTGTTCAAGGAAATAATCCACTTGAACATCCTCTCTAGTTCCACTGATAGGCCAGATTTTGTCTATTGCTGGTGCACAAATAAGAGGCAGACCAGAAAATGTGACTCCATGTGTTTAAAATTTAAAGTAATGCCAGTGGCTATTAAATGTCCCAAATGTAAAAAGATTTGACACAAAGCAAGGTTTTTTCCTTTCTAGGGACAAGCAAACATACAGAATCCTGGGATCTGCAGGAGACCCACCTTCCTCCTCCCTTTCCTTGGTTCTTTGAACAGCCCTGGAGGTCTGTTGTCATCAGGTGGCCAGCAGCCATCATTTCTGAAATGACTTTGGCTGACTCTAGCCAGCTCTCAATGGATGATTGCCCAAATCACAAAACACACAGCCACAGCTGGCAACTCAGCTGACAGTCCCTAAGAGAGGCCAAAGGACTGAAAGAGCCACGGAGATTATGCGAGTCTCTTGCAACTAGGTGGTCCCCTACATTCAAGCCTTGAGCCATCCCAGTGAACCAAGTATGTACAAAACTGCTGCCTGACGCTCTTATGCATCTCTTCTGTGCACAGAGGGTTTCTTTTTTACACTTGTCAGTCTGGTATTGCCAAGAGTACAGAAGTTCATACTGCTTCTTTTCCTTTCTAACATGACAAAGCACCAGCAGACACAAGGAAGGAAAAAGAAAAAAAAAAAAAAGCATCTGTTGATGCTATACAGCATGCAAGCTTTGACTAATTTGCCTCCCTCACTCTACAGTAAAGAATAAACAGCTGATAAGGACTACAACCACAGCTTCCTTACTGTACAGCATGGAAGCAGCAATCAGTTACTAAAGCTGGCCCATGCTCTTAGCTCACACTGAACATCTGAAAAGGTCAGCAGATTACTTTCTGGTTTTGTTTATTTCCCCTTGCTAACAGCAATCTGAACTGAGTAAAATTCAGTTCATAATGCTCTTTAAATTCTTTCTCCAGACTGAACTCCAGTTCAGTCCAGGTCTATTTCTGTCTCATCTCTTGGTCTGTGTATTTTGGCAATACTCCTTCAACACTTGTAACAGCACTGGATAAAACTTACACTAAAGAATAGGGCAGGAATGAACATAAATACAAATTTTAAGAGTTGTTTTGTGATTAATAACCTCAACACATTGAAGTTAAATCAAATACTACTTAAAACTAAATTTTTAATTCAAAATCTATACTTGGTATTGCATTACAAAATGAACTTATTTACTGCAACATCTAGCAAAGATTCATTTTGAGCTGCTGCCCACACTGCTGGCTGCGCTGCTGCCGGCCGGGAATAGCAGAGCTCCACCGTCGGGAGCCTCTTGGCACTGCAGGTCTCTTGCAAGTCCACCCATAGGGCTCCTTCGCTTTCTTCAACGTACTCTGGCTCCCACCGTGTCCCCAAATGTATCTCACCGTAGCAGAGGTCCATAGGCCGACTGGCAAAAAAAATCACAGCTTCTCTTTTTTTTTTTCCAGAATAGAGGAAACCAATTACAAAGTCTAATTAAAAGCTTCTGCTGCTTGGAAGATTACATTCACAGATTACTTCCTTCAAAGAGACTTGTAAGATCCTTGGAGAGGGCTACCTTACTCAAGCCAAGTCAGCTTTTTGATCAGGAGACAATCACAACTGAAAAAGCAACTGGCTCTTTTCTGCTGAAACTGCAGCCACATCGCTTTCATGAAGGATATGGAATTACTAATGCACTCAGCCCCCACATCTACATAAAAACAGACCATGTAAGCAAATAAAGTTACCAACAGCAACTTGAGCATCCTGAGAGCTGGACATCCCAGTACTGCTCAGTCTGTCATGATGAGAAATACTCTACATTCACACTATGTAGCATACAGTGATAACCCAAGTCAGAAACCATTCTTAACATATGTAATTACTACCCAGTTATTAATAAACCAGGAGTCAATGTTTTCTTGAAGGAGCCATTCTCCTAACAAGCTTTATGGAGACCACAGCACTAATCAGTGCTTAAAACTGTCAAGAGACCATGGAAACAAGGACTTTCCAAAGTACCATATTAAGCCTATGCTGTTCTTTAACAGGCTTATGTTAAGAATTTTTTTAAAAATCATAGATGGAATATGGTGTATCATATTCAAATGGGTCTGTTGGAGTTTCTTAGTTTTCCAAGAGGGAGTTACATGACCTGGCACAAACTGTTAGATATGAAGCTCATACACAGCATGGTAAACTTTAGTGTTTTTTCCTCTGTAGAGGATAAAATAAGCACAAAAAAAGTAAAGACTGACCTAAAATTCCTTCAGATGCCAGACAAAATCCTTGAAAAGTTATTTAAATAAATTCTGCTCTGAAAATTATCAGCAAACCACATTAGCCAATTAGCCCTAAACAAAGAGAAAAGATAATGAGACTCTAACCACAGACCTACCCACACTTGCATAACTAAAACACAACTAAATGTATTTTCCTGTTTTTTCATATCAAGCCACCTGTCTCTCAAAAGAACAAAGAAGGAAAAAAAAAAAAAAAGGATTTCTTTCAGAAAATTCTAGGAGAATAAAAACAAGCTTCTATGAGATGACATCGTGTGTGTGT
The DNA here is from genome assembly GCA_035590195.1 of Aviceda cuculoides. Lineage (NCBI taxonomy): Eukaryota > Metazoa > Chordata > Aves > Accipitriformes > Accipitridae > Aviceda > Aviceda cuculoides. The sequence goes on from JAVJGG010000090.1 coordinate 30,429,049, forward strand.
GTGTGTGTGTGTGCATGCGTGTATATACATACATGCGCATGAACATAATCAATTCAATACTATATAAAATGTTTTATGATGTATCCAGTTGCCATCCTTTGAGAACAGAGATTTTCAAGCACAACAAAAATAAAGTAATCTGAGACCAGCTGCTAGGAGAAAGAAGTTGTGTCACATTCAGTACAAAACTAGTATTCTGCATACGAGTTTACTCTGTACCAAAAAAATTCTTTTTTTCTTTTTACTATTAAAAATGCATCTGCTTTCTTTTTAAGTCAATGACACAGTTTTTATTGATTTCAATTAGAACAGGTCCCAGCTTGCCTCCAAGTATTATACTATAAAATTAATTGCTAAAGGATTACCAGTGTAAAACCATTAGAAACCCAAACCGTTTCCTTTTAGCCATTATAACTGTAAATGCAAATCTCCATGCATCATTCTAAATAAATGTCTACTTCACAAAACTAATCCATATGCAGCTGACAGAACATGGAATTTTACAACAGATAACATTGTCTGTATACACCGATTATTCCCTCTGACAATATCCAGTTGTGAATATTACACCCAGGGCTCTAAGAACGATTCAATGGTGCCTCAAATACCGCTGTGAATAAAGAAGGATCAATTAGTTTGTTAAGTTAAAGTATCTATTTAAAGATGTTAGAAGAAGGTCAGTTACTGGGATACCAGGTTAAAGTGAACTTTCTGGTCCTTTTAAGAATCTATTATTAATTTTAACAGTGAAGACTTTGTAAATAGTTTGTTTTCTATTTCTACTTAACAGACAGATTTCTTACTCCTGGTGAGGCTCTGTTTGATAGGTTGGACCAGATGATTTTTCAAGGTCCCTTCCAACCTGGGCTGTTGTAGGATCTCATTGCACAAGAAAGCAATGGGAAAAAGCTGCAGAAAACTTGACTGCGAAATTGCTTATCTGACAGAGCCAATCTAGGGAAAGAGGATACTGAAACATTTTAGTTCTATTTTTTTAAAAGTGTGGTTTGGATTTAAATGTCAATTTAAAAATAAAGATATAGCAAGTTTTTCATGGCCAGATAAGCCTCTCAAAACCTTCATTAGAGCACTGTTTACTTTGGTAACTGGCAAGGCAGCTGGAAGCAGCCCTCTCCCATCCCTTAACTTTTTACCTGTATCATTCATAATTGTGTAATTTTCTAAAAGGCACCAACAAAAACATTTTTAAGCAGCAGAAATAATTCAGTAAGGGATAAACTTATTGCAGAACTATAGGGAACCAAGCCTGAGAAACAAAAACAGCCACCACAACCTCAGGGTAAGGGAAAAGGAGTCATGCGGCCAGGCTGAGGAGTTTCTCCACAGCTGCCAGAATAGCTTGGTGGTGACAAGGGTCTTACGTCTCTCCTTCCTTTCTGTGGTCCAAACCAGTGAAAATGCCTTACGGTGTGGCTTCTCGTTCTTCCAGCTCTCACCCTGGAACAGCAGCATGCAAAGGCCTCTGCAGCAGCGGTGCAGGCTACACGGAGGAGGACCAGCCACACAGTCAACTGTCCTAACTGGCACGCTGCAGTCCCCGTATGTTTAGCTGCTGGGAGCCATTTAACAACCACACGGGAAGTAACAAAATGTTCTTCTCCCCCCTCTGTAGCATTGCACTTACTTCATCCTTTTAATCTGGCGGAAGAATCGAAAACCAGAACTTGTCTCCACAGTAGTCACGCAATTAATCTCTGAGAATATTTGTTAAATAAATCCTGTTGCACAGAAGTCTCTGATTCTGACTGTGCTGCTATGGATTTGGCTGCAAGCCAGACATGTTTACTTACCACTTTGGAAAGAGAACCTGCAAATTCACTGACCTTATGCAAGTTCCATGATATGTAAACAACCCCCCAATTCATGTCTAAGCACCGTTTCTGCTGACAGTCATTTGGTGTATAAAATTGAGGCTCAGACAGCCAGCAAAACACCTTATAATGTAAAATCATAATTTTAAAAATTGACTGAGAAAAAACTAGAAGAGAACCGAAGCTGGAAGAGAGTCATGCACTCATTCAGAAAGCACCAACCTCAGCTTGCTTCTCTAGCTGTGAAACAGCAACTCCAGGGTTTCACCACCAACAGCTCAGCCATGCACGCAGAGCATGTCACCATCTCAGTCTGAGCTAGCTCCTCTCAGGAGTCAGCATCCTAAAAGCTCATCAGTCACTTCCTGCATCATCCTTCAGGCTCTACCTAAAATATCTTGGGTATGAGAAGTTTTTGAAGTAGATGATGCTGCTCTACTAAGCTGAAGGACATTGCTGGTGTCTCCACAGAAAAGATACAAACACAAGGATTTCATGAATTGTATGGATTAAAGCTGAATAGACTATCAATGTTTTGGACTCTGCAGCAAAAAAAATAAACAGACTCTCAGCTTTACCTGTTACCTTTTCCCCCTCTCTGAGCAAGTAAAGCAAGAGCCTTTGCTAACCACTAGCAGTACTACCGTGCAATGTCTTCACTCCCTGTGTAAGCAGCTACCAACTCAAGGAGGCAGCCAAACCTGCATGTTTAGCTCAGGATAAACTTGGAATAAGCCACCAGAAGTGTTTTACAAGAAACTAATTTTGAGGCCACAAAGCACAGCTTCACAAAAATAACACAGTTATCTCTAGGTTACAGGGCCTGGCCCTGTCACTTGGCCTGCAGCAGTACTGAGATGCCATCTATGAGTCCCAGAAGTGGCATTTGTTTCCTTTCCACTGGCAGCTCACTTACAAATACACTGCCTTTTTGCCAACTCTTCTATGCAAGCAATAACTTTAGGCAGCTCATTACAGCAAGATTCATGAGAGCTTAACTGTGTTGCTCCTAATCCATCCAGATTTACCCACACATATCTACACACCACAGTTCAGTGCAATTGGCTGCAGTTAGCAGTGTCGGCAGGAGCAGAATCACGTTCTGTGCAGATTTCTATCACCCCTTTGCAAGGGCTCATTGCCCTGGCACCGACCGCAGGGAACATGACATGACATATCCAAATGTGCAGTGGGATGCCTGAACAGAACCAGAGGTTAATGGCTATAGGAAAGCTGTTTCATGGCTTTGGAAGAAGAAAAAGGAAAATCATGAGAATATTTCTGCTCTTGATGCAGGTTTGACTGTTCAGTAGTTTTTAGGAAGCTGTGGAAGAGAGGGAAACATTAAATATTATCTGTGGACTATAAAATTCCACTGAGTTTTACTAGTGTAAAAATGCAAGCATGTTCCAAACTAATTCAAAAAGCAGATGTGAGGAGTGAGGGAAGAGGAAAAAAAGATGAGAACATTAACTTTTTTACCCTAACCAAAATAGTCTTTCATTTCACATGAGGATAACTTAAATCAGTTAAACACGAATACACTATGCAGAAACCTTGTTTTCTCTCTGCCCATCTTTTAAAATTTGTTCAAAATAATGCCACTATTTATGTTTAAACAGAAATTAACTTAACCTAACTCATTTGCCTTGATCCCTGTATTTCCCAATTTCACCTTCTGTCTGGCGTAGCCCAACGAGACTAAGATGTACTCAGTTGATTACTGGAAAAACATGGTACTCTCACATGGAAATAAAATAATCAATTGCTAAATAATTACCAAAGTTACTCTTAAAAAATTATTAAATTTTAAAAATGGAAGCAGGTACCATGATTTTTTTTTTCTCACTAAATTTTTCAGCCTGTTTATACAACAGAGCACAAAGCTTTCTTCTTTGGAGAATTTGGATCTGTGGCCTTGAAGTCATCAAGCTCCAAAAATCAATGCTACAACCCGGCCTGTACTGTTTATGTACGTCAATCAAAAGTATATTTTCTTCCAGGCACAATGCAGACCCTGAAAAACACTGACTCTCTGAACATGCAGATGCTTTCAAGTACACTTTGACAATTTAGGGTGGGATATTTTAAGTCATAACCACTCACCTTGCAAGTCAACACAAGTGAAAGGTGGGTGCTAATTTCTTAGTTGCTGCAGTGGGCAGCCACATACATTAACTGAGGATACCACCTCAGTGAACATCGAAAGTGTGCTTTTAGTGCAATGCAAGATTTTTGTCACTCACCATTACTGCTCAGTAGAAATAAAGGGGCTCACAGGCTGATCTCATCAGCTGAAGTTTGCTCTCGATTGCATTTTCAGCCGCTCTGTTACCAAAGTTTCCCACCCTATTCATGCTAGCAAAGAATCGAGCAGGTAGGGGCATGGTTTCAGTGTTTCTTTACTTTACATCTTCCATGGGCTTCTCATCTCTCATATTCTTTTTTCAGACTGACACAATATACGTAGTCCTCTAGTATCATTAAGACTTAAGACTTCAGTAACTAAATAGCAGCAGTTATTCTAGATGTTACTGTGGCAATGTCCACCCTCAAGTAGTTCACCACTACTGTCATATCAGAGTTGGCAAGTGAGCACTCCTCAGCCTCTTCAGAGCAAAGTGGCTTAGCATATAATATGGAACAATTTTTAAAATTATGAGATCTTGATAAGATCCCAGTAGTGCTAAAAAAAATAAAACTCATCCGAAAACTCTACACCATTAAAAACAGAATGGAAAAAGAATAATTTTCAATAGACTATGTGAATTAACAACTTAAGTGGCCCAAATTGTCACACAATGCATGTCACTCATCCTTCTTTAAAGAACAAGCGCGTTAGTTATACATCTTTCAGAAAATATTTTTCTCACTGAAGCTAGTTTTAAAATAGATTGATCGTGCCGTGATAGATTGGATTCTGTCTTTGTACTAATGTGGGTTGTTTAGTGCTCCTGCTGCAAAGTCTCTCTGTCACATCCTCAAGTGCCAATCTCATGCCCGACGTCCTTCACAGGCAGCAAGATTTAGGAGTCCAGCCACCCAGTGACTCAACATTGAGTCTTCAACTGCCCATTCCACCTTCACTTACAGACTTTTCCAAACACACTTTCCCAACAAAAGGCCTGCTAGCGATGAGAGCTCTGTGTCCAGGCACAACCTAGCTGTAAAGCAAGGAACCACAGTCCTAGAAAAGGAACACCTTAACCACAGACACTTTTAAACAGCATAAGCAGTTCAGATCTTAAGAAAACATACTTCTGAATGCCACCCCCTTCAGTGGGACTTCACTGCCCCATGCAAGTCTCAGGCCTTGGGACAGCATGTGATAATGGAATAGATTCTCTTCCTCAAAGAGCAGTCTCTTTAGAAGGCAGCCTCTGCCAACTCCCCTTCTGCTTCTGCACATCTTCTCAAGAACTTTCGCATTCCAGTCATGAGGCTTCCACAGCCAGCTGCCTGAGAAACCAGAAAAGTTGTCCAGCCCATAGCACAGTCATTTCTAAGAGGAAAGCACAGGTATAAGAGCTGATGGCTGTGCTACAGCTACTCAGAGCTACTCATTTATGCCTTAGTTCTTGCATCCAAAAAGAAGGCTCAAAACCACAACAAAAACATACAGTTCTTCATGGCATTCACAAACCAACACGAAATTCCTACACACATTGATACTCAGGCTGACTTTCTTGAACACTAATGCCAAGGAACAAGGACCGTAAGTGCATGACTAACTCTTTAAACAACAGTCTGCTGTGCAGGATCAGGGAACCATCTGTTTTTACAAACTGCCCACTGGTATAGTCATGGTGAAGACTGTCACTGCCTGGACTTCAGGAGAGATTGTCTTTCTGTGAAGCTTTTGTTCAGGTGTCTGCAGTACAAAATGGCATCCAAATTATTAAGACTATCGCTCAGGTTTAAATCAGTAGTTCTGCCAAAGTCTATCTTTGTTGCCAGAGGCAAATCTTCAGGGCCTCACTTAGAAAAACACTTAAGCGTATGTGAAAATTGTATCAAAATCAACAGAATATATACAAAAAAATTCTTAAGTGTTTTCCTTAACTACAGAGTTTGTTTGTGCCCAAGGTCTTCAGACTGTGAAGGATGTGGTGTTTCCCATCTCCCATCCTTTCTTTATCACTAGAGTAAGAGCTGGATATTCTGGGCAGGATTATTTATCATCATATGAAGCTAGAGATACTATACCAGTAGAACTCCAACTGTAAAGACGTTAATACAAATGTTATGGATTCATTTCTGGTATGATTATGTGGACCAAGACCCCAGCATACCAGCTAAACTATATAAACACAGATAGAACTGTCCAAACATCTAACTTTAATAATAAACCCAATTTAATTAAAAAACAGAGTAACCTAGATGAAATTCCAGATGTCACCCACACATGGTAAATTAAAATGCTCTGTAACAAAGTTCAGAGTACACTTCTACAAAACTAGCGTAATGTCAGGAAATACAAACAAAACCAGGAAAAAATTAATTAATCTCATTCTACAGTGTCACATCTCACATTTACTAAGCTCTTTCAAACATGTTATGTTGCCGATTAACAGTAATGCCTTAAGGCACAACCTTTTTCCTTTTTCTGATCTTGGGAGTTAGAAACTGCTTTGAAATGTCACTGAGGCATACAATTCTTACTCAATGATAACGTCGGACAGCACCCTATAATTTAAAACACCACACTTCTAACTGACAAAATAGAGTCAAGTAGAAAAAGCATGATGAATTCAGATCCTACCCTGAGTACAATGAAACTTCAAACAGTGCTGAAAGAATGAAAAACAGCTGAGCTAATAAAAAACAGACCCTGCTTAAACAATCTTTCATGGAGTAAATTTCACCTACATTGTTACTCTTGGAATTTGAGAAAGTAGGAGGAGCCAGCAAGGTCTGAAGAGGAGATGTGAAAGGATATTTGCAAAATATGTAATATTTAGCAAATTAAGAAAGCAGACAGCCAAAGCCAGGCTCTGACCTCAGTTATACTGGTGTAAATCCAAACTAACATCACTGACTGTAATGGAATTACTTTGGATTTACTCCATGTTAACCGAGATCAAAACCTGTTCAAGGAGACAGAATATCGAAGTGGAAAATATGGCTTATATATCTACACAAAGGGACATTTCATTGCAAGTAACTAAGAAACTGTTTAATACTATGTAGCTACAACACAAAAGGTGAGGTGGACTTGAGTCATTACATAAATATTCACAGCCAAAATTTCTGAAGTTTGAAAGGTTTTACGCACTTCAAATCTGCCTCTAAACAAGCTTTATGCAAATTAAAGAGTTAATTCAAAACATGCTTCACTTATTTAGGGCTTTTCTTATTTGCTTGTTTCATCTCAAACCATACTCTTTACAAAATAAGACTCATCCCCATGAAGTAGGCATGCAACAGCATCTCTTAAGTTGCTTCCCTTATACCCTTTACAGAACCAAATTCATCCTCTCATACCACTTGCTAAGCTAGAGGTCTATCTGCATAAGCTACCACACACCTCTACACTGTGGAGTATTTCTGTGCCTTCCCTCTAAAAGAAAAAACATGGGTACATAAAAGTATAGGTGGCTATGCTGAACCACCAGGACCTTAAAAGATTTGCCTGAAGAGATAAAATTGCCAAATTATTTGAAATGCAATTTAGCCAACACACATTATTTTTATCTTCATATACCACGGTTCACTTTAGGTAGCAGAATGATACTCAATTACACACACTTTCGAGGGTAGGGAAAAGGCTGAGTTTTTACAGTAATGACATGATCTCTACTTTTCACACCCTAGGCATGAGCAATATGTAGAACAAAGCTTGATATACAAAGGAGCTGCATTTTTTTTTCTCCCATTGTCAGCATTCACAGAGACTCTAGATCTGCACACACACAGATCCTGTGTAACTCAATCTTTCCAGTTCAATTCAGTTCATTAGCACTAGGGACACTCATTCTCTTCCCACTGCAGCTATGCCAGCCAAACAAACTGCCAGCCCTGCTCCCCAGAACCATCCTAACACAAGTCATCACCTCCTCCGCTGGGCAGCAAAGCGGTTCATGCACACCCTTTCTAAACAAGCTAGCAAGCTCAAAGAGTTTTGGCAGTCTCTGCTAACCTGGACCATTTGGGAATGAACCTGGAACTGCAAAGCAGCACTTATGGCTGGGGATGAGAAATGGCCATAATCTCAAAGACGAGGGAAGCAGATAGCAGTGCAGAGCAGTAATTTTTTTCATCCAATACAGCTACACCTTTAAGAAAAAGATATGCCCACAGATTCAGTCAAAATTTCAGAAAACAAAATATCAGAGTCCGTTGGTCCAATTCAGATCCAGATCAAACTCTAGAAACATACTCGCTCACACAGCCAATATGCAAAGTGAGAACAATACGCGTCCTTGCTACCACCTTCATTCATGCTAAGGCAAACATCACCCATCAGACACACTGAAAGCAGCAAGAGAAAGATTTCTCCATCATCTCCTGCGCAAACCTATTTGTGGCTAACACAGCACTTCTTTCACAGCAAGAATATGCTGCCTTTAGCAGCAACACATTTCATCGCCAGGATCCCGTCCGTATATGCAAAAGATACCAGACTGCCAAGAAATCTTGAGATAAAGGAGGGGAGTGCTGAGAAGGGACACTGAACCTCTGAGGGAAAAGGGTCAATGGAAATTTTGAGGAAGGGATGGGCTGAAGGCAGAGATGAAGATAAAAAGATGTGGGAGCCTGACAGATTAGGAAAGAAAGGAAAACGAGGAGTAAACTTTTCAGGGACAAATAAGTGATTTGTGGGTTTGTGGTTAACACAGAGGACTGACTTAGGAGTAAGTCACACGAATTCCCTGTGCTTTGATTCAGCTTATGTAAAATTTAGAAGAGGAAGACATGACCAAAACAAAACAAACAAAAATCCACTCACACCAAAAAAAATCTACTCATCTGAAATGCTGTAAAACAACAAGATGTAAGTTTTTAAGGTTTATTTAACTGTTGTTAAATCAGGAGGCAGCAACCCTGGACATGCACCACTGCCTAAGCACCATGTTGTGTTCTCCAAATGCTGTAGGAAAGCACTCAAAATGTTATCCCAACCAGTGCACGCCATATCTTGCTTCAGCAGTCTACCAACAGCGACACTGGGACTTGGCTTTGCCTGTGCCACTTGGTAGGGGCTAGCAGTACTTCTGGTACTCAGAGTCTGGTAAAAGACAGTAAGTGTGTGCACAATGACGCTAAAGATCTCTAATTAAAACCCCAGTACTATTGTGTTGGTGCTGTACAAGCTAAGTAACATAAAATGGAAAAGAAGTGCCACAACGCAAAGATTTGCCCCCAGATTGGCAGCAATCATAGTCTCTCTACCTGGGTGCTCCAGCTATTGCTCTTTTACCTAAAACCATGTGCCTGCCTAACCATTTCACCCATTTACAGCCTAAAAAACTACCTCTGACACAGTAGCTGTAAAGTCACAATCTCTTGAGGATTTTAGTAAACAGAAATACAAATTAATACAGGGGCATAAAAGAAACCACAGTATTCCTAGCTGGTCTAAGGCAGAGGACTTCATTTTTCTTGCACAACTTTCCTCTTCTTCTGTTCCTCAGTGAACTGCAAGTGCAAAAGCATACTAGTTCAGTGAACTAACTAAGACCTCACTAACTAAACAAAAAGCTCTGTCCTTTGGAAAACAGACTCGGACATACCATTGTGCAGCTCAGGAGAACTCAGGAAATGTTTCAGTGATATTCAGCATCCCCAGAGAGACTTAACTTCAGCTCATGAAAATACACTGGTGTCCAAAGCATGAAAATTACAATGGCTTCCTGCTTACACCCCCACCCCCCCAGGCTATGAATCTAATTTAAACAAGATGGCAGGAATCCAGCAGTAACCTATAGTCATAGATTAGAGCTGCTATGCTGAGAAAACAGACCAGACGTTTAGGACTATAGCAACACAAGACATTCCTTCATTTTCATTTAATTATGCAAACCTACCCCTACTCACTCCACTTTGGCAGTGTTTTTCCAGTCTGAAAACCTGGGGTCCCATTCTGCTTTTGGTTACATCTCATTGCAGAACAAGCTCTCTTAGTTGTAATTTATCCTGTAGTTGTAAGTTGATACTTGGAATTTGGCTCTACCATGTATCAGGCTACATGAAACTGTCTTTAAAAGCTGTCTTCGTATTTTGTAGTCCTATAGCTGGGAAAAAACAGCAGAGGAAGGACACATTACAGCTCCTGTGAAAACACTGAAGCACTGAAATACAGAGCTAAAGCTCACTCCCTCTCAATTGCAATTCTGCAACAGGCTCTGCACTGTGAGGGGGCCAGCTGTCTTCTGTAAGCCGATTCATGCAGGCACCTTGAATGAATAACTTAAAATTCTCTCTGCACAACACTCATACATCCAAGTTTACTTTGGGAGACCCATTATGTTATACACAGGCTCTGAACACTTATGTGGTTGATTCATTGTACCTAATATCACACACTAACTCTTGTATTACCAAAAGCATATGGTAAGGAAGCCACTATTCCAGAGCAAACAGATCAAACTGCTAATAGGGATGCATTACTGAAAATAAATTCAACACTTTCAATTATCTTTCGTTGCATGTGATGTATGCAGCTTGTTGGCTTGGTGTCTGGGAACATGTCATTTTCAAATATGCATATATTTTACCAGTAATGCTTTGCAGACTGAAATCTGCAGTTAAGTATATTTTAGGAAAAGGGCTACAGCTTGAACAGAGCTAGAAAGCTGCACAGTCTCTGTGAAGTACCAAGGATGCCAAAGAAAATCAAAATGGAAGAGTACACGGGATACAGAACAATAAGTTAACATATCTTCATAGATACACACAGCCTGTTTACATTTGTAATACACATTAACAATGTGCATCACAGTCCCTATTTGTGGCTTATCCCCACAGAGATTATCAGCCTCATAGCTGCCAGTATTACTCCTTTAGCTTACACAGAACAGTCTCTGCTGAACACCCAAGGTCCAAACCCTGCTGACAACCTGCAGTAAGGGAAAATGAGATATAAGATGTTCTGCTTAGCCACATCATTAGGCATCCACCAAAACCCTCCGCAAGGCAGACTCACAGAAGTCACAGAAGCCCCTCAGCTTATGCTGGAGCTGCCTGCACAGGCCGCCTCTGAGCATTACTCAGTTTTAGTATGTTTCAAAATGCCCTACCAGGGGAAGTTCTTCAGCAGGACTGAAGGTCTGGGGTCAGATCAGAACCAGAGAGGACATCACAGCATGGGCACAACCTATTACCCCATGTGAGCTGGGCTCATCTGGGCCCCCACTATCTATATGGTGGGATGAAAAACAGTATGAAACAAATCTCGGGGACTATTATTTGGACAGTCAGCCCCAGAACAGGAAAAAGTTAGAAAGCAGAAAGCCTCTCACTTGACTTCATACCTCCTAAATTCAGGGCTTCAACTGAACTAACCTTTGCTCCCTCTGCAGCCAGTGAAAGCAAATGAGACCTCCAAAGAGTATTTAAAAATTCACAGGTGATGAATTGCTCCATAAAGGTGCCAGTTTCTTTTTGTAAATTACAGAAAGAACCTTTGGGTAGTTAGTCTCTCAGCTGAGGTTCTCCAGTTGAGTACCTGAAGTGAAATGGGATTAATCTTGTCTTCATTGTCATGACATAACATGATCCCATTCAAGTGCTTCAGGAACATGAAGTCATTGTGCTTCTCCTCTGGCAAAAACAGGGAAAAGCTTAACTCACATCTACAATTACCAAGAATAGGTTGCACATGTTCTTCAAAAGGCAACGAGAAATTTAACCACAGATCACAAGGGGATATGCGTGACCTAAACCACTCTGATCCCACTTAAAAATATAACATTGCAAACTATCCCTATACAAAATGCAAATCTTGGGCCCAGAGTTCACCCAACAACAACTGCATAGCATGAATTCGTAACAGGCATAACTGAACGATCTCATAAATCACATCGGAGCGCAACACACCTAAAAGAAGAAATACTAAACACTGGCAATAGTTATAAAAAATGAATTATATTCAACAATGTAATTGAGGCGTAAAACACATTTTCTCTGGCAGTAGTAAAGAAAGCATATGAAGCAGCCAGCCCAGAGCACATTTCATTAAATCCATCCTATTTCTTCTAACAAAACAGTTGATTACCAAGGCATGGTGAGCCGATCAAGTAACACCATCAGTCTCTTTCAACAGAGAAATTGTTTTGCCATTTGCAAACTGAAAAACATATGTTCTCAATATTTTCTCTGATGTATGCGTCTCCTTCAAAACCGAAGTCCACAGCACATGCCAAAAATCAAATCATTGATTGGAAAATATACACCAATTGGCATCTGAGGGCTTTCTCTGTCTAAAGGATGCCTCCTGTCATTCCTTAAGCCACGTTCAAAACCCATTAACTAAATTAAATATCTACTCCTTTTCTGTACTCCTTAATCCATCTTATCAAGATCCTCAACTGACTGAATTGAATCCACTCTAGTATAAATTCCGAGCAGCCTCCAATACGCACACAAAAAGTGTAAAGCACAAGTCAGAAAGACTAGAGAGACACACACCTCAGGTCCACACAGCATAATGGAAATAGCTCTGAGGTTCCTAACAAGTTGGTACAGCAGGATAAAGAATGTCACAGACACATAAAGCACTAACCCAATATAAACTCATTTTGCTCACCGTTGGTTAAGAAAAGTTAAAGAGCAATTTGTACCAGCAAATGGAGTCCCATCAGTCCATGCCTCCCTACACAGGGCAAGTATTGTTCACCACCCTGCAGTTAACACATAGCCCAGCTCTGTATCACCCAATACAGAGCTTTCAAAAGACATGTGAATATGTCCTCATGTCTGATCCAGATCAAGTTGGTACTGCCAGATGGTAGTAAGGGGCAAGGATTAAGGATCACAGTCTTAGCTTCATCAGTCTTCAGTTCTTGGTTTGTTGGGGTAGTTTGGTTTTTTCCTTCATTCTCCTCTGAGAACTCAGGCTGCTCTCTTCAGTAAAGGTATTCGCTATTAATTCCCCACCACAGAAGGCATTGGTTTTCATCATTATCTTCTAGCATTGCTGCATTAAAGGAGCAAGGTTGGCATTTCAAGAGGCAAACATTCTCTGGTTGGCCTCCTTGTCAACTTCCCTCTGTATATTTCACTGACAGTTCATCTTGCAATGAACACTATTGCCTCAGTTAAAGTGAGATAAAGATGTATATAATATTTATGCCTCTTTATTCATTTAATTACTGTGTGTTCTCAGAAAAATAACTGCTTTCTCCAGATAAGAAAGAGACAGAATATACCAATCATCTCAGGAAGGGACAGCTTAGTCATAGGTTAAAAGCACTTGAGGATCTGCATCTAATTTTATAAATCATTACAAATTTGATTTGTGGGCATTTAAACCAATTCAGTTGATGCATACATCATCAGAAGTTTCTCTTTTCTTTCCATACCATAGAGCTCCCATCAAGAGTCACAGCCAACATGGCCTACTGTTAAACAATTATTGCCATGAATAGGATTAACATGGCTTCCATACATGACTGTGTGGAAACACAGGCTCCTACAACTTTTGAGAAATAAATGGAAATGGGGAGAACAGGGGAAGGAGAATGGAGAAAGGCAGAAGACTACAAATTCAGTTCTTACACAGTTGGTATCTACCGTCTCCCCACTGCTCCCAGTTCTCAGACATTGCTAACTTAGAGGAGAGCAACTACCATTCCCTGCTTCACATGGAGGAGAAGGCACAGTCCCCAGTGTAAGAGACTGAATTGTTATCTCGAACCGTTTGCCTCAAAGATTGTTAGGTGTGAGGGACTGGACTGTCATCTCAAGGAACTGTGAATTGTTTACCTTGAGCCCTTTGTCTCTGGGATGGCCTGTTTAAGCAGGACACTCCTCTGTCCATAAGGACGATTACCAGGCCATTGAGGCATGCAGGGGAGGAAAAGGGGCTGGAGCTGATAAGATACTGGTTTTCTGGTGTCCATCACGTGAAGGTCATGTGATAGACAAAACCTGCAGTGCATGACATCATCAAAACATGCCCTATAAAAACCCCTAGAGACAAGCCGTGGGGCTTTTTTCACCACTGGAGAATTGAAGATTGAGGACCAAAGGGACACCGCTGGATCCATGGTGGTGACCATCCTTGCAACTCCCACCACTGACTGCTTGCCTGAGGACCAACGGGACGCCGCTGGATCCGTGGTGGTGACTATCCTTGCAACTCCATCCCGACTGCTTGCTTAATTTCTACCTTTTCTTCCATTCTATCCTATTGCCACCCTTTTCCACTTTCGATACTTTTGATAATAAAAGCTCTTTTGACTATACAGCATTTGACCTCATTTGTGTCTTAATCTCACTCTTGGGATCATATCGAAACCTTCCCCGACATTGGATCGGGACACCCAGCTGCCCATGCAAGCAGAGAATACAGGTTCAACAGATCCTCCTTCCACATGGTGTTTCAGAGGGATTAAGCCATATTCACTGCTTGGGTAATTCAGGACATGGTGAAATACACTGTACAGCCACTTTTTATCCAGGGCAAGGGTTCACGGGTTTTTCAGTTTAACTAGCACCAGCTTGATCACTTTCTAATCTGGTTCTGTATTGTGTGATAGTTACTTTGACATCAATTGGCAAATAGTCGAAGTAGCAGAAATAATGGGGCAGCAACCTCTAATGGGAAGGCAGGGACAAATCTTTTTGTGCAAAAGAACAGCAGCTGAAAGACCAACCAGACCTTCGCACTGTCACTGTTTGGATTTGTGCTGCTCTTTAAATATGTATTTTGTGATGTCCTTTTACACTGTGATGTCCCCAAGAACAGTGACAAGTGGCTTCTCAACGGGTTCAGTTCACTGCAGATGATCTAAAGACACAGCCGTATCTGGAATGGAAGTTACAGAAGCTACACGCCAGCCTTCCATTCTCAGCAAAGTGTGTGATCCACCAGCAAAGTCTGCATTTTGCTAATAGTCTTCAGAAAATACAATAGTAGTACATGATATGCAGGAAAACCTACTATACTAGGAAGTGAAAGAGTTTTTCAGGTGCATGGGGGGATAATAGTAAAATAAAGATTCAAAGGCAACTGATAGAAAGCTCAAAACAACTGTATTTGGGAGTGAATTTAAAACTCTGTACAATTGTTTGCTACATTGTTGCATACCTAATGGCTGAGTTTGCAATGGTACTGTAATAGTGACTGCTATTTGGGACACAACAGGGGAAGTACCCTCTATGTGAACTCCAGAAGGCATAGAGAACAGGCGTATGCTGCTAAACAGCAAGCCTCATTTGCTAAGCGACATCAGTAATAATTATTGGGACAGAATAACATTGGGATGCATTACTAATGAGCTACAGAGCTTTTCATGTAATTGTCACCACTTGGAGCTGGGGATAGCAAAGCAAAATAGAACAAGTAGCTTCTGCGTAAGTTCAGTAGGCAACAGTTTCAGAAGTAACATGAAAAATATTTCATAATGCAAAGCAGAAGAGAATGACATATTTGAGGCATTACCACTTTTTTTCCTAAGGAAAAAACAATCTCCAGTGTATCTTCAAGTAAAAACAGGGATAAAAATCCTCTCCCTTGCAAAAAAGATACAAGAATCGGGGGGGGGGGGGGGGGGGGCATTACCATCGTGCATATCTTCAGGGCTGGACAGGCAGAGTTACAACAGCAGAAAAATAAGTTGTAGTGATGGTCTAGTAGGCTTTTGGATGATGTCACAACATTTTGGCTGTCTCAGATTTTGGAGCTTCTGGCACTGGCAATACTGTCTTCTGTAATCTATATAAACAGCCACTTTTAGAGGGACCCCAGATATATCCTTCCAGAGGATCAAGAAAACAGACATGTAATCACATAAAATTGATTTTATACATAGCACAACATCTCTGTTAAGGATGACAATAAAGTTTCAAAACACTTATTTCACATACAGTCAGTACGGTTATCATAGAAGTCTCAACAGAGATGGAAAATATCTGTAGGTGCTTTAGACTTTATCCTTATCAACTCGGAGTTGGTCGCTATTATACAGTATTTGTGATTGTCATTCAACTGATAACAGTAACAATAAAATTCAGTAGTAGTAGTAGTAACAACAAAAAAGAGGCAGTATTTGAGCCTTAAGGAAACAGTATTTCCTGCTGAAATTTGTCAACAGTGAAATAATAAGTAATAGTAACACTTCAACAGTTATAGCACAAAGGGCAGATCTAACAGTTATTATGCCCAGTTCTGGTTATCATTTGCCTTCAGGCATACCAAGACAGCACTGAACAGTTGAAAATTTACATTGTGTCTCCTAAAACATGAAAGAAAGACTCAAAACTTGGATATGCGCTCATTATTGCTGTCACTATATTATCTACGGAAGTACAAAATAAATCATACCCAAAAAAACCTTACACAACCTTGAGTTTTTCAGATGGGATTTTCAGAAATTTCTGAGGGCACCAAAGAACACTACTCAAAGATCAGCTGTAACAACTTTAACCTGATAATCTGTGATGTATCGGTAGAGCTATGGCACCAGAACAGGGAGATCCAACTTGTTAAATTAGCACATTTTTTGCCCCACTTCGGATTTCAGGAATAATATGAAACCCACTCAACTCTCAAAATGAGAAAACATTTTAATTAAGTGGAGAGAATAGTTTTCTTTGCTTCTGACCTTACTCTTTTACCAACGAGAATTGGGGCAACTCTTTTCTTTCCTTCCTATAAAAACTATGGGATTTTTATAAGTTCCCAGTGTTTCCAAAACATTTCCCCACAGGAACTTCATTGGCAAGCAGTTTATTCCTCCTTGACAACCTAATAATTTGTCTAGTTCAAATATTAGACAGTTTTCAAACAGTTCTACCTACTGAGGAAGGTAAGGAGACCCACTGAATGTGTACAGGAAGAGCTACTGCCCAAAGATAGGCAGACCTTCCCAAATCCACCAAGTCCTCAGTTCCTGATGGGCAGAGATTCCCATTTCTATCTCACTGTGTGGTTTGCAGAATACAACAAATTGATGAGATGACTGCCCAGGACACACGCACACAGCAGCAACCCACTGAATCTTTCTAGTAAGCAAAAGATACACTGTAAAACACTGCCAATATCCCTCCCCCATCTCTTCTCTAACCCCTCTAGTTCCATCACAATGTACTCAAAACTCAAATAAAAACCACTGTATTACACTCACACAGTGGTAAACATCACCCACTAAGGAAGTTTATACCCCACCACAGCATGGCTTATAACAGACCAACCTCAAATAAGTGCTATTACTTACCCACAAACGCAACGACACCAACAGGTCTACATGACCCCCAGAATGAGAACTGCAAGGGAATGGCACACCACAGGGCTCCTAGAGTTTTCTCGTGTCGCACCCATCCCTTGTACGAATGCCACTCTGTGGTGCTAGCAAACTCAAGGTTCCAGTACAAAATACTGCACTTCCTTCAAACTTGTCCTCCCTGCTTTGAAAACAACTGCCACACAGTTTCTCCACAGCCATGTTCCTGTTCTTCAGTAAAACTAATACCAAGTCTTGAAGCATTTCTTCCCCCACCTAAAGGAAACTGAGGGAATCCTGAATGACAATGACCAATGACCAGAAGGACCATTCAACTTCTCCCGAATGGGAAAAGGTTTCGGACAACTGATTTATATACATTCAGCCTTTGCCTGAAAAGTTTAATAGACACCCATAAATCTGAGAGTAAAGCCTGTGGCCAAAAGTCTCAAGTGACAGAAGAATGCAAAAGGGGAAGTGCAGGGCAACTTGTTGGAGAACAGCTATCAGAAGAGTCTGATGTAAGAAACCTGCTGGGCGGCAAAGAGGCAGTAATACTGTTTACCTGTAGATACAGAAATGACAAAGTGTGGCTTATATTGGGAAGGCTGGCTATGCAGCCTATGCAGTTGGATTAAAACCAGGAAGAATTTCAGCTGAGCAGGGGTGGAAGTTTTATTGCTACACTCAAAGGACTATTTATTCTTCATCACTCACAAGCGTCTTTTTCAAGGCAGAAGTTAACATGTAAAGGAAAGCTTATACTTCTCCATTTCAGCACACAGCTTTCCATCTCCCTTTATTATCCATTTGTATAACCACAATACTTTTTATATCAGGAAGTATGAAAAATTTTAATTCCATTAATAGCCTAATTTAATTTTTTTATGCTCATCCTCTGGAAAAAAACATTATTTCTTCTTCATTATAATTTCTAAAAAAACCTATCAAACCTGCAAAAAGCAAAGTTCTCAGACCTTTCATATGACCTTCTGAACTTGTTCCAAGCTAATATGTGGCTCAGCAGCCTAACCATTGTTATGGATCTAGCACTGCATGACCATTAAATAAAGGAGACACCAGGTTATTAAGTTAAATGTAATTATGTGCCTTTACTCCGTGATATAATCAGAGCTTTACTCCCCAAAAAAGAGGAGTGGAATCAAGGAAAAAAGATAAAATACTGTATTTCTAGTTCTCCATTTACTGTGTGACCCTAGGTGAATGACTGAAGTTCAATACTATTTTCCCATCTGAACAAAGCAGTATTAACGTCTTCCCTTTTCTCACATAGGCAATATGTTGCTGACCTGATTTGTAAGAAAAAGGGTCAGGAGATGCTCATATCACAGACTTGTAGACATGCAGAGTATTTACAGGCAAACATCATCCTGTGCACTAGGGAGTCCAGAGGTTACATATTCCCTTCATTTTTCTTGTAATTAATATTACTGGAGTTTGGTCTATAAAACAATCATTCACACTAAAGGAATGGTTGATTAAATCACATGGAGTCAAAGTTATTACTGGTATAATTCCATTAGCTTTACAGAAAAATACTAGGGATGAATTTGTCCTCTTAAGCTTATTTTTCCATTCCAAAATTCCTTAATGGTATAAAGGAAAAATAGAAAAGCTGGCCACAGATGTTAAATAAAGACATTTTGAGTCCAATCCCATTTCCACAGGATACAATGGGAGTTAGTAGGAGATCAGGACCCACAACACAAAACAACAAAAGCATTTGCTGATCTTAAGCTTTAGCTCCAATTCAAAATTTTCCTGTGCCAACTCTTCTTAATTTGGGACTTATTTTTTTCCTCTCCAGTTTTTCCACTGAACACAAGTCTGGCAAGAGATTTCTTTGTCAACAGCCTTTTCACTGTCTACAAAACTCCTGTGATCGTCTTTAGGCATTGAAAAACCGCAATAGAAAAATTCCTGTAATCTGTTAAAGCATTGGACATGCTTACACATGAAGTAGAATCCAAAACAAAAGGCTTTTTCAAAATGGAGATCTCAGCATACCACCAGATGGTACAGTGGTATCAGAATGTAAAACCCATTACAAATTGGGTCATCGGCCATAATTCTATGCCAAAAACCTCAGGTTTGTTACTAGAAAATATACACATTTTAATTATTACTGTTTTACCAAAATGTCATAGTCTGAGCAAAATACCATTCTGATAGTCATAACGCTACATTTAAATCTACCAAAGGCCACAATGTGTTGGCATATCACGATGCAGCATTAATATGCAGCACTTTGGTAACAATGTAGTCCAGTAGAATATGAGAGGATTTTTAAATAACTAAAATTATTTATAATTCAGCTGTACCTTGTGCGACGGCAAGTACTCTTCCAAGACAGATTCTTGTATGGTTTTGTTGAATACACTCTCCTTGTCAACAGCTCTTTCTTTATGGTACTTAGAAAGCACTTGAGCTGTTTCACTAACCAGTACAAATCAAGCAGTGCTGCAAAGTGAATGACTGGGGCACTGTTCAGCATACACTGTGCAACACAAATTAAGAAAACAATGGAGTTAAAAGCCAAATCCATACCAACTTTAAATTGTAATTACCTATCAATAAAGAGTGTATCTGGATCAGGACAGCATTATACAAAGAGAAGCTCCTTGGATTTGAGTTCCAACTGTTGCACTCCTTGTAGAGTCCCATTTGCCTCATGGACCACAGTACCCCACAAAAACATCATGAAAGTCTGCCTGTGGGGCAGCTACATATAAAGCTCTTTTTTGAAGAAAAATTATCAGTTGAGCAAATAACCAGACAACTTGGGGCGGGGGAGTGGGAGGGGGAGGGGCAGGAATCTCATCAATTTAGTTGAGCAGTCTTCAGACACAAAAACACTAGGTAAACAAATTGGACACTCTGAAATACAAGCCAAGCAATATTTTTTTATTAGATTTTTGAGAAAAGTCACTTCTCTATAGATTCAAAAAAGATGTTGAACTGGTCACAACAGTATTTCTTGCATTTCTTTTCAAGTGCCTAAGCTTGGCCATCATCAGATGTAAAATACCAGATTACCAGCAGCATGAACTGCTACATCCACAAAATTCAAGACACTGGACTGTGAAGTGAACTCAAAGAAGGACACAGAAATAGTTTTCAGAAACTAAGACAAAATTATGTTTAAAATTATACATTCTCCACTCTCAAACAGCTTTATGACCTCACAAATTATCCATCATGCTAAAAAGTAAGGCCCCCTCTGGCTGTACAGGGAAGTTGGACTTCCATATAGAGGCATGTAACAGGATACACCAATATATGTTTGCGTGCAGTTCTTTGTTGTATAGGTCAGCTCTCTGCAGGTTTAAGTTTCAGTTACTCTACTGAATGAAATCTAACATTTGCCAAAAAAAGGGATCTCCTGTGGAAAGAGAGGGAATAGGGGAAGAGGCAAGGAAGCAAAAAGTCTGCAAGGGGAAAAAATGTGAATTGGAGGAAGGTGGCAGCAGATTTGTTGCTGGTGAGGTATGTACAGAGCAAGTAGGTGGTGGTACAGTAAAGCATAATTAAAAGAAACAGTCTGTAACAGAAGCAAAGATCCTGGAGAGCCAATGGAAGCAAGAGGGTCAGGGAGATGGGAGAAAAGGAATGGAAAGGTAAAAACGTGCAGAAGAAAAACTGAATGAGGAAGAGAAAACATGTGGGATGAGAAAGAAAAATTAACTATTGAAACAAAGGATTTGAAAGCAGCCTGTGATGAAAGCTAAGTGTTGGAAGTACTTGTGATACAAAACCTGGAACTTCTTTCTACCAAGGATGCAAAGGGACAAAGAACCATCCACACAAACCTGCAAACTAAAAGTGCACCATGCAAGATCATCTTCTTGCTCTCATGGTTGGTATAGATACCCAAGCCCTCTAAAAAAAGACAACTAGCAAATCTTATAGTGAATCACTTTGGTAAGCTGAAAGGGAAGATGCATAAAGTGTGATTATGAAGAGAAAATAAACCCCAGACATTCCCAGCCCATCATGTTGATTTTCTGCCCCATCCAAGGAGAAAGCTCCAAGGAGAACTACCAGCTTGATTCTCCAAAAGGATATAAGAGTTCTAGGCTCTATGCTTGACCAAAATCTTTTCCTTCTTGCTTACTTCTGTGGCATGATGCTTTTTAAGTCCCATATATGTTTGTTCCATAAAATAACAAAAAGGTAAAGAGAGGGAAAAAAGGAAGTGACAGGAAAGGTGAAAACAGTAAGGTACATAAACAGACCCTTTTGTGATGGGACACTCTGATACCACAATGATGGACTCTCTATAAGGAAAAAAAAAAAAAAAAAAAAGAGAACCTATACAAGCTTATAGATAACAAAACAGCAAAATTTGCACAGACAAGTTTTTCTCTAGTTTTTCAAGCGTTGGGTTTAAGGTATTTTTAACAGTGGCAAACACGTATCTTGTAAGCAGAAGTATCTATGACTGAGGGGAAATATAAGGGGTGTCTTTTCATGTGATGACAACCCTACAAAAATTGAACTCTTAAGAATTGACTTCTGAAATACCATATTCTGAGACATTCCATGGGAACTAGACAGAAAGGTAATTTTCAAGTGCTTTTTCCAACTCCTTGGTTTTGTTTTTTTTGTTTGTTTTAAAAAAAGGAGTTTTTACTGCCTAGTACAGCACACATTACCAGCCTGGGGCACCCTGTTCCTATTTCCTCTTCAAGTCACCAGAAGATATTTGACAAGGAAAGAGTAAGAAAGCCAGTGAAAAGGGATAGGACAGGAATAGAAAACGGATGCTGAAAGAGAGGAACACACGATGTACAGCAGAAAGAAAAAAAAAAGAAAAGAAAAAAAAAACCAAAACAAAACGTAAAATGAGGGAAAGAAATGAGAACCCAAACCAAAAACCACATCATGTAAAGCTCCTGGATCATTTCAGTGCAAGTTTCTGAATGTAAACATGGGAGAACAAGACTGGAGGAAAAGCGCAACTGTATTATGTATGTTCATAAGTGTATTCCCATAGAAGGGCATTGAAAAAAAACCTTGGTAGCTTTGCTGCTAGTATACCTGCTCTCTACTAGGACTGAAAGTCACTGAAACCGCTTCAGCTCGTGTTAGAATTATTAGGAGGAGTACTTGATGCCCTAACGCACTCAGTGTCCACTTCACTTTATCCTGAAGGCTTCTGGAAGGTCTGCTGGTAGCTGTCCGCACGGAGACAGCGACGGGGTCCGGAAAACTTTACTGGCTCCTGGCAAGTCACCGCAGCGGAGAGACCCGTGTGGCAGGCACGGACGAGATGCCTGCCACAGGCAGTAAGAAATACTTACTCTCCAGGCCCCTGGAAGCTCAGGAAACCCAACCTTCCACAAAAGCCAGCCTCGAGCAGGACCTCCTCTGCTCTCCTCCCCGGGCTCCCTGCCTTTCCCTGCCGCCCCCGAGCCCACCGCGGCGTGCGCCGCCCTCCCTGCTTCGGCTGGCGGAGGAGCCCCCGCGCCCCTGACCTTGCCCGGACCCCGCCCGCGCCCTCGGCGGAGAAACCCCTACCTGGGTCGTGGAAAGGCACCAAGGCGAAGTTGTAAAGCGGTCTCTTGGGTCTTTTTAGCGACGTTTCCAGGATCTTGGATGCCCCCTCGATAACCTGCACCAGGTCGTCGTACATGGAGCCGGTCACATCAAACACGAAGGCCAGAGTGGAGGCTCCCTCCGGCACCGCCTCGCCGCCGGGCTCGGGCGCAGCGCGGGGCCACAAAGCGAGCAGCAGCACCGCGCCCAGACCCGCTCCCCACGCTCCGCTGCCCCCGCGGAAAACCATTTTCCCCGGCAGCCTGCGCAGCTCCCGCGGCGGTCGAGAACAGCGCTTGCGACGCCCGGCCCGCAGGAGCGCAGAGACCCGCGACCGACGCACCGCCGCTCCGCTCCGAGGGCAGGAAGAGCCGCAGCTTTTGTCTGCGCGCGACCGCGGCCCCGCTCCGCCTTTCTTATCGGGCACGGCTGGGGCAGCGCCGCCCCGAGGGAGAAGGCTGAGCCCCCCAGACCTGCCCACAGCAGGCGGGGGGGGGGCTGTTGGCAGTGAACCCCCTCCCCCCCCCGCTCCGCAGGCGGCCCCCCCGCCTCCGCCAGCCCCCCAGCCTGGCCCCCCCCCACCTGCCCCCCCAAGCAGTTCTCCTGCAGCAGCGGGGGCTGCCTGCCCCCCGAGAAGCGCTGCGACCTGCACCCCGACTGCCCCGACGGCTCCGATGAGCGTGACTGCGGTACACGGCGGGGGGGGGGACGGGGACTGGGACCCCCCATCCCGGGGTGTCCTGCCACTGGCCAGCTCCGGCCCCCCCACCCCATCCCTGCGGTGTCCAGGGCCACTTGTGCATTTGCCTGCCCTGCCCTGGGGAGCTGGGGGGGCACTGGGGC
>JAVJGG010000090.1:30458129-30476461 GCA_035590195.1 Aviceda cuculoides
TGACCCACAAGCCCTTTGTTATATTTTTTTTCTCCTGCCCAGCTGAGGAGGGGAGTGATAGAGCAGCTTTGGTGGGCACCTAGTGTCCAGCCAGGGTCAACCCACCACAATATTGTAAACAATCTAGAAGTCCCACAGAGATAATCTTTCGCCATTTTCAATCTTCTTTCTCTGCTCCACAGAAGTTTGCTTAAACATAAATTTCAGTTTGATTCACAGTTCAACACATTTCAAAATATAATAGTGAAAAAGAGCTAGGCACAAGCAGTAAGTAGCTGTAGCAACTGGAGTAGTTTGTTTAATAAACCATATGCCTGAGCCAAGAGCCTGTTTCACCCTGCTATAGCACTGAATCATCTATCATCTGCAAGATGAAATCACTTTGCTTTTGGTTATAAAACATTTGTTTTATAAAACAAGTCATCCTGTGACCATGACACAGAAGTAAAAGCCAGGGGCCAAAAGTTTTGTTTCTGGCTCAGAAGCAGACTTGCCGCCTTTATTAATACAATTATGTATCAAAATCAGGACCAAGCTGGGACCAGGTTTGCTACTTCCTTGCTTACCTGGAAAAAAAAAAGAGTAGATAAAATGATGGATGGAGAAACAGAATAATCAAAAGTATGGGGACTGTACCTACTGGACAAAGCAGTCTTGATCTCTTCATCAATCTTTCTTCGCTGCATTATAGCACTTCTTAGCACAAAGTACAAAAGCATTTCTAATCAACAAGTCCTTAAAAAATCTGTAGGATCCATAACCTTGAGCTCTATAGTTCCCATCAAATGAGGAATGAAAGCAGAGGACTAAATGACTTGCTGAAAGTCACACAGGAAATCTGAAGCAGAAATAGTGAGGAACACAGACCTAAATTTCACCTTGCTTAAGATCATCATTCTCCTTTCTCTGTACCTCAAGCTTCTTTGGCACTAAAAGAGGATTATGCATCTCTTTCTCCCTTGAATGTTTGTAGGGAGGGAAATGCCAGCAAAATACAAAACACCTGTTATTTGCTGTAGAGATAGCCTTGAAAGTGAAAATATTCTGTATTTCAGTAAATTTTTTCCACTGCAAAGTTTCATAAGTTTTGCTAGTTTCTTTCAAAAAGTTTTATAGCTTAGTTTCTACCACTGACTAAATTTTTCCTTATTATTTGCAAGACGCTTTGTTGGCATTCTTTTGACTAAAAAGAACCTGTACTCACAACCACTTCCATTTTTTAATTGCAGTCCAAATGTTCCCAGTTTTAGAAATATCTACACCATGCATGGTTGATGGTTGGACTTGATGATCTTGAAGGTCTTTTCCAACCTAAATGATTCTATGATTCTATGTCTGAACAGCTACTAAGGAATATACTTCTTTTTAATCTATATCAGAGTGCTATTTTAAGATATTAAATATCTAATGAGAAAGCTAATATATTTCCTTTTGAAAACAATGGGAGTAGTATCATACACTGAATGCAAAAGGAGAAACCATGCCATAAGGGTCATTTTTCAAGATCAGCTCCATGAAGATCAATAAATTCTATACTTGAATTTTTAAATTTCTGCACATGGGAAATACATGCTAATTATCCACAATTCAGAACTATTTTTACCCACAGTCATGTCATCATGCAAACCTTACTTATGGTTGTATATTAAATAAGGTGCATGAGGCAGCGTGGGCTTCATCATACCTAAAATGCAAATATCTTCGCTGACAATAGATGTCTACATCCAGCCTAAGCACCTTAAGCTCCTTTTCCAGACCATGGAGATGAGATCAATCAGTAAATGGCAGCTAGGCCTTAATTTATTGTTAACAGAGTCAGAGGTAACCATTTCAGATAGAGACATCTACACAGCAGCTACCTACATCCAGCCTATGGATAATGAATGACACCTATACAATAACAGTTCTATTCGACTGTGTGTGTCCTTACTGTTTTACTTACAGTTCTCTTCACTTCTCCATTTTAATCTAAACTTTTGAGACAGGATTGTATAAAGGATTTCAGTATTGTGGCCTGAAGATCCTTCTTGAAATAACTTTTCCAAGGCTTTTCCAAATTAGGTTTCGATAAAGCAGTAGTAGATTGTTTCACTGCAACTATAAGAGAAAGCGGAGACTACCACAACAGAGACATGCAACATAACCCAGTAGAGATGTCCCCTATCAATGAGGAGAATCACCAAGTCACCCATTTGATTTCTCCAAGAAATACCCATGTATGTACATTAAATTGCACTTATGAACTTCTCATCAAATTAGTTATAGAGAACTAAATGTATAGATATAGCAAAATAGGTAAGATAATGATACAACACAGTTACTGCTTTCACCGCTTGAGTAATTGCCTGTTGGATATAGGAATTTTTACAAAACTCCTGCAGCACTACTATAAAGGTATCCTTAAAATTTTGTCATTGACAATGAATGTATTCTCAAGAATTTCAGGATATTCTATTGGCCAAGTCAGGATTTTCAACAGAGTTTGCAAACAATTAGGCAACCTCGCTGTATTACAAAAGAAACGAACAAGTTTAAGTTGAGCTTCAAGAACACTATCTCCCTCTACTGGTAAATCCGAATGAAATATTTTGAAAATGGATTACAAGTACGGATTTTTACTCTTATTTTTAATAAAGTTAGAAAATATAATATGAATTTTTTTTCCAGAGTTAAGGTTGAAACCAACCTTAAAATATCATGAGAATTTCACAGAAACACACACAGATACCATCCTTATATCCAAATGTTTTGTACATAACATTTACACGAGTCTCTTCTACAGGAAAGTTTTTCTGGAAGTAAGTTTAGTTGCACAGAGAGATTCTAGTGATATGAAAATTCAAAAAGCAAGTGTACTTTTTACATTTTGGAAAAAAATATATTTATTTAAAGCATATTTTTTTCAAAACTGGACAAAGGATACGTTTGTTTAATTAATTTGACCAGAGGAAGTCTAGCATTTGTTAGTAGTTTCATGTTGTCTGATTAATACTTTTCAATTATTTACAATGGACTCTTCAAACTCTGAAAATCTACAAAACTTCCACCACATTATAGTCTATAACATGCAAACAGCAACTTTCAGTATGAAGAAATATTCTCAATTATCTTAACATTATAAGGAAGTCATACACACTGAAGAAGAATCTTAGATTAGATATTTGATGCAGTTCTAACAGAGTTAGCCTAGCAATATAGCTCTGCAATCTCTTATCTTGCAAGCAAGCAGCAATATTTCCTGGCTGACAACCAGAATAAGTTCCCGAAAGAAGAGGAAATTACTTCAAGTATCATAATCCTCTGTTACAAAGTGCAGCTGCACTGCTACTTCGATCCACAGACTTAAGCTTGTTTTGGAGTCAATGATAGATACTCAAATAATAGATAACATCAAAAAGCATCCCATTCCTCTCATACCAGGAGCTATCCTCTGGAATGCAGTTGGCAGATTAAAGCCTATGAGCTTAATTACTGCACCTCATGCCTTGGAATGAACTCTTCTATTTTTAATTTCTCAGGAGGAGCTAGTTAGGGTACAACATTGTATTAACACTTCATAACAGAAAGGCCTTCCAATTAAGAAAGCTGCCCTATAGGTGTATTCTGACAAAGCTGTAGTAAGAGAGATATAGACTTCCTTGGTCATAAATCATGAAATAAAACTACTCCTTTAAACAACAACAGAGTTCGGGTGTTTGTGCCATTCACATAACAAAGAAGAAAATAAGAAAATAAATGTTTAGTTCTCCAGAGTTATATGCTTTGCTCCTTTTAAGCCTGTCAGAAATTTATTTTGTTTAAAAACAAATGTAAGTCCAGATTCCAGGCACCTGTCTGTACAGGCTAAGCCTATGATGAAAACTACATGGCACTTCTCCCGCTACCTACCCTCATCCCCATGAAAGTGTTACAAGAATTAACTCACAGTTCCGATCTCAATGTTTTTTCTTTTGTAGACTTGGCTGATTGAAATATTTGTCACGTTATTAAATATCCTGCTTTAAATTTCTTCAGCAAGACAGCACCAAATATCTTCAGGCATGTGAAGTGTGTTTTCCTGGCATTTGAAAAAATGAAGGTCATCCAATTTATAAGTTCATCATGTTTGTGTGATTTTTTTGTCTGCAGATTCAGTTTTTACATTTAAGCCTGTAAAGACCAAAGCGTCCTTTATAATCCTGCCAGACTGTAAGGTAGCACCTCACCAGTAGTTACCAAGCATAACTTTCCAAGACCTCAAAGTAGTGAAGAGCTAGTTTTACTACCAAAATGGACTATATTCTCCACAGTCAAACTCTTCTTGGCATAATGGAGATGTTCTTAAAACTTGGAATGTTTTTCACATAATTTTTTTCATTATAGTCTGATGCTCCTTCTACTGGGAAATGGGAGACTTCTGTCCAGCATTTCATCTTCTAGGGTTAAATGGATGAGTTAAATAAAAACGGACTTGAGCTTTTATTCATAGTAAGAATAAAAAGGCTTTCACAGGGAAGGGTGACAAAAAAGGCTTCCCCTTACAAAATATAGTTGTTATATGCATGCCCTCATTACATATACAAATGGCTAGGCTAATTCATCATTTGTCATCAAGTTAACTGGCAGTTTCCATTACAACCCTGTTTTCAGGCCTCCGTTGTTTTGTTAGATTCATGGCCAGGTCTGACATGTTCCAGATAAAATGTCTGCTTTGAGGAAATTTTGTTGTTGTTCAACTGAAAGAACTCAGATGTTTCCAAGAGCACTCTCTGCCCCAGAAAAGACCACCTGTATACTTTTCTGAATGGATTTTAAAAGTAGACCTATGCAGAGCACAGTGCAGGGAGCCAAATGGTGCCCAAAGTACAAACCACCAGTACCAGGAGCTCTGCATCCCTGATGGAAAGAATACAACCTCCTGAGTCAGCTCAAGTGGACAGACACCGCTCTGATCATGGCTGCTGTTTGGTCGCAGGGTAGACCCAGTCGAGAATGCAACCCACGCTCCACAGAGAGGGACTCTTGAGACCAGTGTTGGGCGAGGTGCTCAGCCTGGTGCTGACAGCATCATCCAGACTGCAGCTGTATGTCCGAGTGCACAGCCCTTGATTTTGACCTCCTTGAATCAGCTAGGCAGTCTTAGCAATCAGGTCCCTGTTATTAGGAGCTGTTTTCTTTTACTTTGTTGAAAATTGAATTGCTTTAGTCAGACTAAAAACTTTAAATTTAGTATGTCCTACAAGGTTCTGTATTTGTCACCAGTCAGATACTGCAATCCCTCCCACCACAAGTACCTCTTGCCACTCAGAACTGTGGCTCAGATTTTCTCTTATTCAGGCACTATGAGAAGCAGGAGAAATGTCTGCTCAAACAAAAAAAGCCAGAGTGACGTACAGCTGTCCAGCTATAAAAGCTGGAGATCACGAGCCACAGGTCTCCTTGTATACAACATACTTTCTGACATGCGTCATGTCATACTCTTGATACCTCATGTGCGAAGAATACCACTCAGCATCTTTACTGGTGTGCTACGATGCATATACACAGCTATCCTTATCAGATCCATGCTATTTCAGCGTGCAATTGTCTTTTAAAGCACATACGCTGATGCACTAAGGATCAGATTGTATTTAGTGGTCACCTAAGAGTCTACCACTCTGTAGAGAAACTTTTTCCTCAATACACAAGCTGTAGAAGAACCTAGTGTTCTTTCATGATACACAGATATTTAAACAGGTAAAGATAGAGAAGACAGAATGGTATAATGTATTGTGTTTACTAAATATGTAATTGTAAAAGCTGTTAGTATGAGAAAGGGGGGGTTTTGTTGGTTGTTTGTTTTCTTTTTACCACTGCAGAGATAAGGATGCTTAGACTGTGAGTCTGTTAGTCCCTCAGAGAGACTATAGAAAGGACTGAGGGAGGAAGGATATGATATTTCCTGAGTAAAAACTAAAACACTGGACCTGGTTTGCCATGTAAAGCTCTGGATGAATGAAAATGAATTAGTTGACAAACTCTTACGTTTGGTTTGTACCCATACCCACTCACTAAGGTGCTGTGACATGCAGAAGCCAGACTTCTCCGAGCAGCTTAGAGCTGTCAGGCAGCTCTTCCCTCCATTTCTCTTGCTCTTTGCATGCTTCACCAACTGCTGCATCTGATCAGAACTGAACTCTGACCCTCGTACCCCTAAAAAGCTCTGTTCGTACAATGTTTCCAGATTAACTAAAAGCAGGAGTTACCTGCGAAGTTATAAACCAATTTATATTGGCAGGATTTCAAGCTCATTTTCTGAGACTTGAGAATATCTGTTTGCATAAATACCCACAGCTGCAGCTGGTCTACACACCCCTTGCAGGATTTTCAGCTTTACCATACAAAATACACATACAAGCTTGTCTGCAAGTATAGTAGGTGTAAAAAGACATCCCATATGGACCTCATGATGTTGGTGCAGCATGGCAAAATCCCACGTGTACTAGCAGTGTAGTGGTTAAAGCCGGTTATAAGCAGCAGCAGTAATTTTCCTATGGTCATTGAATCACTCTGCTGCTGTTAGAGCACAGCAGTGGTTGCTGTCACTAGTTCAAGACCTCTGTCTAAAATGAGATTTGCCAGTGCCATGTCACAAGCTAAACTTCTCTTATAAAGTCTAACTTGCAAGAGAGAAACTTGGTTTCAAGCCAAACCACAGTGGCATGTGAGACAAGCAAGCCCATTCTACTCTAACTCAGTAGAGCATCAAGTGACACTTTGGTCATTGCCTGTGGTTTGTCTCTGGTCCAAAAGAGTTAGCTACATATTTTCCTTACTTTGTATAACTTGATGACAAGCCCTTTCTGAAGAACCCCAGCAGATCTTTATAAGTTTACATCCTGAATAACTAACATTAGCTGAGCTGGGAGAAATAATTGTTCCTGCAACTACAGCTGCTGGCCTATACACAAAAAAAGTTTCTGAATTTCTGTAAGAAAACAATAATGGCTATGCTTAAAAAGACAAATTCCTATTTAAATGCTCCACTCTTGCTGTGTGGTTATCTACTTAAGTTAGATCTACCTCTTGTCTTCAAGTTCCTGTGTCTAAGAGACTAAAAGCAGGAGGTTGTCTGTTACATAGAAAGGCATCAGAAATAATGTTGGTTACAGTTAAATATAAACGGTAACTCATTACTGGCCTGAACTGAATCTTACTGAGATTAATGGGCTTCTTCACTTAATTTTCAGCCATCTTTGGATCAGACTATCGCATTTTATACAGGCAATGTGATCATACCCAGAATAAGCTCTACTTCAGTACAAGAGACTGCATAAGAGGCTACACAACAGAAGTAGTCTGATCAGCTTTCTCATTTCTGCTATTTGTGCACCTAACTTCCATTATGAGGTTTTCTGAATCCACTGATTAGGGTGCCATGTATATTGTCATGTATAATAATTCAAAGAATACAGGGACTAGACTAGCAGGAATGCTGCCTAAGTCCATAGGTATGCTGGCAAATCTCTGCATATCTTCTTTCAACCTCTGTCTGTGCCCACTAATAAACAAAATGATTTTTAATGAGTTTTAGAATCTAGTCAGTAAAATATATAGACACTTCTCCTTTCTAAGGCCTGAAGGCTAGCAGAAGTTGAGGGAAAATGTCCTTTACATATCAGCTACATCTTGTCTAAATGAAAGTGAATTTTAATAGTTACAAAAAGGATTTTACTTTTTTTAAAAAAAATCACTATTGCTACTAAACTCTCCCCCCCTCTTTTTTTTTTTTTTAAATCTAGGGAACATGTTTAATTGCTGCCTACAGTAACTTTCAAGTGTCTGTAAAACACATGTATTTTATTTGCCTAGCCTTCTTGAGCAGTTGCAAAGATTTTTAAGATCTTCACACTTTAATAACTTCAAATATAAACTTATGTGTGTACAATAAAATTATTCATGGGAATGTAATGCAGCAGATTTTTTCTGTTACACTTCTTGAATGCCAAGATAAAATTTATTCCTGCTTAATAACACCGGTGGTAGTAACGCAGGGGTTGTGAATTTCCTTGTGATCAGAGCTTCTCTGTAGCCTTTTGGGGATGATTATTTCAGTCATTTAAGTTACTATTTATTGCAGTTACAGAGTTTTTATTGCTGCATCTTTTGTTCTTGGTAAAGTTTTTCTAGATCTACTCCTCAAAAACACAATAAATGCATGACTGCAGAGAAATATTACCTTTACAAATTGTCTTCTGATTTTGTGTGTACCCTTCAAAAAAGATCTCCATTTGATAATTCAGAGAATGATCTCAACAGAAAAGAGAGGCAAAAATACAGCCCCTTATCTTGTGTTTCTTAATCTTTCTTTCAGTATAACTGCATTAATTCTGTTTGATTTCAGCTGTTTTTTCTTCAAAGACACTTTGCTTTTTCATGTGCTGTTTAAATTATTAGAGATTTTTTTCTTTAAGGGACACTATAAATGGGGGAAGATGAAAATATGTTATGTCCAGGACGAACGTGCACAGAATCATGAAGAAGATCATACATGCTTACAGACAAAAGGCTGCACTAAAAGCACTGCTGTTTTCCATGGCCTACACCCATCTGGCAGTGATGATGGTCAGAAAGTAGTGAAATCTTTCTCACATGACTATAACCTCCTCAGCATAAGCAGAGAGCACAGTCCCAAGAAATGTGGAGACCACAGGCACAATACTTAAGAATAGCAATTCTTCCCTGCTCCCCTATATCAAGAAGCATTGTCTTCACCCCCAGAGCTCCAAGGGGGAGCCCAGCTTTAGCCTCCCTCCCATAGGGTCATAGGAGGGTGGGATGGGGAGAGCAGAGCCATCTCATGAAGCACCAAGGCAGTGGCAGAGGCCAGAGTCTGTGGACTCTTTCAGCCTGAGGTCCCAAGGCCAAGTCCCTGATGCCCACAGACTCAGATGACAGCACAGTGTCTGAGCAGGGACACATATCTGTCTTCGGGAAGGCAGTCTACCTTGGTGACAGTTTCCTTTCAGGTATAACAGAGAGAATACACAGCTATACTGCAACATTCAGCATCCAACTAACCTTTTCTGTTATTTGCCACACTACAATGCACATAGTGTAATTTTTCCAGCACAAGCTCAGTAACTCCAGGAGTTGGGAATGGATCTTCTTTGTAGATTCATAAATACTAGTATGCAATATCTAAAAAGGTATTTTAGAATAAGCTCTACTGTAGAGGGCCTCATCAAGAGACTATTCTTGCACATCTTCAATTAAAAAGTCCATCTGGAAACAGAAGGTTTACCATTTCTTGCAAAATAAAATTTTCAAAGGTTTCAGGAACTGATTTTAAACAAAGGCATTTTATTTCACTGATTCTGAGTTTGTTCTGCAGCATTTTTAACTATGTAACTAACAAAACAGCTTTTGGAAATAGCCAGGCATTAAGATCTTGCTTTCAAGGCGAGACATCAGATATAAACAGTGCACTGGTAACACTAAAAACTTCTGTTGTAGTGATTAGGTCTGGTTTCTCTATATATTGAATGGAGTTTGGCTGTACAGAGCTCTCAGGTAAGACAATTAGCCTCTTAACAAACAGTTGTGTTATTTCCCTGATACACCTTTGGTTTCCCTTTTGAGCTTAAAGTTGCTTGTTAGCTGACATTCAGAT
The DNA here is from genome assembly GCA_035590195.1 of Aviceda cuculoides. Taxonomy (NCBI): domain Eukaryota; kingdom Metazoa; phylum Chordata; class Aves; order Accipitriformes; family Accipitridae; genus Aviceda; species Aviceda cuculoides. Next base: position 30,467,761 of record JAVJGG010000090.1, read on the forward strand.
TTTGAGTAATAGTTGTCTAAATTACCAAGTTACATTTTTATGAACCAAGCAGAAGCTTCTGCACCAAATACTGCTCACAAAGCACAGTTACAGCTCTGCTTTCTATGCAAAGTGTATATTCTCTGCCGGGACGTAGTAACAAAGATATATATTAGATATACTAGCTAATGTGAAGGCAGTTCCTGGATCTCATGGTCCAGAACAAGGTAGCATTTGCATAAACCCACAGGCACAACAACTCGATTATTAAGATACTGGGACTTGTATTCCTCTGAGCATTGAAATGGAAACAGGGGGTAAAGAATGTGGTGTGACTATCTTCAATCCAGGGCAATTTTGCCAGAGAATTGAGGTCTGTGAAGAAAAAGGGGGGGTTAACTACAAAAAATGAAAGTTAGATAAATTTCTAAGTTGTTTACATTCTCACTGGATTTCTGCAGAAAGATAATATTGAAACAAATGGTATGACATACTGAAGGTTTAGATGGATGAAATCAAGAAATGACCCACTGTTTATTTTTAATTAATAACAATAACTGTAGAATTTAGATTTGTCACATTCTTTTAAAATTGACTTGGCAAAGAAAGAGGATCTGTTTGGTTTTGACATAGCTTAATCTAGTTAGAGGGTTGATGAAGCTTGTGTTTTTTTCTTTTAGAGAGCAAGAAAATGCATACAAGTTGGGAATATTCATGCCATCAGGGTACCTTGGGACTTCCAAAGATCAATTTTATTTTATTTTTTAAACAAAGCTCTCTTTTCAGAATATATTCAAAGGACTTATTAAGTGGGGAGCTAGAATCAGTACAAATCCCAGCAGAATACCAGCTCTCATGATTAAACACAGATATGTAATCACAGCAGAATACCAGCTTTCATGTTCAAACACAACTCTTTAAATCACAGCTGTGTACAGGACACGTACTGCGAATCAGTTCATATTTCCTTGGCAACAGGGGCCAGAGATGGAGGAGATGAGAATGAAAGAACAGGTTCTGCTTAAAAGGAGTGGCCTAATGCACCACAGTTGTGTTTGTCTCAGTCTTAGGAACAGCACATTTGGGACACAGCATAGCTGCTTCGGAAGGTTCGTTCTAATCAGGGTTGGGAGAGAAAGCAGAGATTCAGTCATCCTCTGGCTCAGGCTGCTCTGTCACATGGGATGGCCATAAACTTGCTAAAAATACTGGAGGGAAGACTGCTCCAAAGTCAAAAAGTAGTACATGTTTTGTTAAGGCATCTAGAACTTTAGTTACGTTTATGACTTTTCTTGATCTTCTATATTACACTAATAATTATATGATACGACAACTTGAATCATGAATAATTCTCTAATGCTACCAGAGTCTCTACTGTCTTTCCATCAGATATTATAACCAGACACAAGTATAAACTGAGAGAGAAGTGGCTGGAGAGCAGCCCTGCAGAAAGGGATCTGGGGGTGCTGGTGGGCAGCAGGCTCAACAGGAGCCAGCGGTGTGCCAGGGCAGCCAAGAGGGCAAACCGCATCAAACACAGAGTAACCAGTTGGCCAAGAGAGGGGATTATCCTGCTGTATTCAGCGCTGGTGTGGCCTCACCTGGAGTACTGTGTGTGCAGTTCTGGGCCCCACCGTTTAAGAAGGATGTGAAGGTCCCGGAATGCATCCAGAGGAGGGCAGCCAAGCTGGTGACAGGGCTGGAAGGCATGTCCTGTGAGGAGCGGCTGAGGACTTCGGGCTTATCTAGTTTGGAGAAAAGGAGGCTGAGGGGCGACCTCATTGCTCTCTACAGCTTCTTGAGGAGGGGAAGTGGAGAAGGAGGCGCTGATCTCTTTTCCCTGGGATCCAGGGACAGGATGTGAGGGAATGGTTCAAAACTGCACCAGGGGAGGTTCAGACTTGTCATGAGGAAGCATTTCTTTACCAAGAGGGTGGTCAAACCCTGGAACAGGTTTCCCATAGAGGTGGTCGATGCCCCAACCCTGTCAGTGTTTAAGAGGCATTTGGCCAATGCTCTTAACAACATGCTTTAACTTTTGGTCAGCCATGAATTGGTTAAGCAGTTAGACTAGATGATCACTGTAGGTCCCTTCCAGCTGAAATATGCTATTCTGTTCTGTTCTGTTCTGTTCTATTTTATTCTATTCTATTCCATTTCATTCCATTCTAAACTTCTAAACTTGGTCAACCATATCTAGTCAAAAGGGTTCTACAAGCACTTTCCAGTGTCATCTCTTAGCGAACAACCATGTACAAAATCTGTCCTATATCCTAGCTCCGAGGTATTTTCTTGCAGTACTCCTCAGCTGCTTTTCCTTTTGCCCCACGATAAAGTCTTCTTTTCTGCAGTTGGTGATTTGCAGTCCTGATCTGCACGTATGAGATGCCTAATTTGCTACAGATATAGGATTGCACAGCACATCAGCATGGCCAATCCAGACTGATGTGTCCATACATCTGCTAAAGGTTAAGCAAAGTGTGCACAACAATGCAAAGGAATGTAAACAGCATCCTCCTCTTTTCAATCTCCTTCAGAAACATGACAGAGAACTGAGTCACTGGTAGATGCGCACATTGTGTCTGGAGACTCCAAACATCAAAATATCTCAGTGACATTATTTTTAAGCAAAAAAGTTCAGTAGAGCTTCCAGTCTGTGGTATTTCACTGCACACCGAGTGCTTTGGCAATCCACTGCTTATAAATATCACTGTGTTGTCTATTAAACAACAACACAATAGATTCTTTCTATTCTCAAGTGGTCAACCAACACTGCAGTGTATCATTTAGCCCTCAGTAGGAACACCACAGAAAAGGCATTTCATGATGTGAAATGAAGACGGTCTATCTTTGAAGACAGTCACTCTCTCCTAACGCCACTGACTTTTTTCCCTTAACAGGTACCCTTTGAAATACTGGCAAAAATTTTTACAAGGTCATCTCTAACAAAAACCTACGAACACGAATAATGTATTCCATATGACACACAATAATTGGAGACAAAAGCTCAGGTCTATCTAAAACTATAGTCTTTTATAGCATCCACCATCAGCATTCAGTGGCAAAATAAAAACTAAGTGTTATAATAACGGCTTCTAAAACCTATTAGTGGTGAGTGACCCATGCGGCCAATTAGAAAGTCAAAAGCAGGTTGCCTAATGTTATATGGTGTATAGGGGTTTTTTTCTTACTCATGAGGGTGGATGACCTGCCTGCCTGGTTTGAACAGTGACCTGCCTTGCCATTAAGTAGATTAGGATTGCTCTAACTGAACTTATTCCTATCTTGGTGTCTGAAGAACAAGCACATGATAACAGATTTGATCACCAACATCAGGCTGTTTGGATATAGCATCCTCTGAGTGTAGCTCTACACACACCATCCCGGAAATAACTTCTGTTTTGATATCCTCTTGGTGTGAGTCTATGTCTCAGTACCCACCAGCAGCAACTGAATACAGACTTAGTCTACACCAACAAAGTATTAATATAAAACAGAGTTAGCTGTTTCAGTGACAATTTCTGTGTAGATGGATTCTCCTTTTGTACATAAATTTTCACTCAGGATCCACTCAGAAAAGTGACTGTATCTAGAGCATTATACACAGCTTGTGTATTGTCCCTTATTGGATCCCAAATATGCTCACAGACAACTTTTCTACTTGTCAGCTCTAAAACTTAAACACAGGATTTTTCCTTTTTGCAAATCTTCCTAGAAATAAGGGCTTGCAGGTCTCATTATGTCTCTACTGTTTTAGGTTAATCAGCAGATGTGAAACTAATTTGCCCTGCAAATGGAGCACAGTCTGAAAATTTGTGTTTGATGCACAGCATGGTGTAAAGCTCTAGCACATCTCATCTCCCTTATGCTGGACACTGATTTTGTCACTCAGATGAATCTTAGGACTGAAAAGCCCAGGAGACCACCACTTTAAAGCCATCTTTCACATTACTGTATCTTTTAAAGCATTCTCAAAAGGCTATTCAGCAAAGTAAGAAGACAATTGCTTGACTAAGGTTTTTTTAAAGATATTAATGGTACTTACAGTTCAAAAAGCTGCACATTTTACAGTAGCAGCCACAAGGTGGAGACCTTTACAACGTATTAGTCCCAAAAGGACTGGCTGCTGAGAAAATGTACACCTGCCCATCAGAGGCTGGGGTTGCTAGCACCTCTATCTACAAACTATGTCTCCTGTAATGCTGGTGTTAGAGGTTAGCACAGGGAATTGCTGTATCAGGTGCTGCTTTCTCCAATTAAGAGTCACATGCACCACACGAAGCATGCAAGAATGGTATTTCCCTGCCAAGGAATTGCCGGCTTAAAAGGGACATTCAGTGCCACAAAGACTGATCTGACTGGTAAAGGAGAACAGTCTCCTTTGTTTTCAGAAACACATCTGTGTTTCTGAAATCTGTTTATATTTTTTGACAGAGACTCTTAGAGATTGGTGTCTTAGGGCTGAAAAGTTTGCTTTTGAAAACATCCGTTTATACTATTTTACAGGTTCTTAGTCCTGTTCTTTTCCCTTAATAAAAAAGAGTGGGGAAGGGAACAAATTAATATAAAACAGAATCATTAGCTAGCAACTCCTGCTTCCAAAATAGATTTATATTGTGGCTTTCAAAAAAATACTTAAACCTGTGTTTCTCCAACAGTAAAATAAATACAATAATATACTTTGCTACTTTATGGATCATTTTGAAGGAGTTTCATTTTTCCTTCAAGGTTGAGAAATTATAACGATTGATATTGCTATTTCCTTTACCTACTCTTAAATAGAAACAATAGGACATACTGTAAGATGTCACTTCTGTCCAAACTTCATTCTTTTTCCCCCTTTCAACTCTCTGAGGTAGACGATAGGCAGCAACAAAGCAAGGAATGCCTGACTACAGGCAGAACAAGTTTTGTGGAAGGTATGAGATCATTATTGTTCCTAACCCAAGACTGGCAAAAATACTCAGTGTAACAACAAGGTTAGTCAAATTCTTAATTGTCTTGTACAGAGCAACCTAAAAGGAACACCAACATGAGCAAATGTGAAAACAATAAATGCTATGGAAGACGCCAGACTGGCAAGCCCCTGTTCATCCTACAGCAGGCATTACCAGAGACCCTTTAGGCCTGAACAAGTACTAGCAGTTGAAGTCAGCGATGCCTGACCACCTGGATTTGGAGGAAGAGCTACATGACCAACTAGGCATCACGGGTTTGGTTTTGAGTTGTTGTCATCATTGAGGGCCTCACCAGAATTTGAGGAAACCCTACCCCGGTCTTTGCTCAGGTTAGGGACTGCAGAGATGCTTTTGGATTTTGAAGATGTCAGCAGGAGATTGCAATATGCAGGAAAGAAATATGATCCCAAGGGACTCTGCCTTGCTCACTGCCTTGATAATAATCAAACACCCGCAGTAAGGCAGTTTTTAGTTCATCTAATATTCAGCTTCTTTATTCTGCCCAGTGCAGGTTTTCTCACTCACAATGCCATATGACATTAAGTCAACCAGTCCCATTGTTCTACCAAAAAAGGGCATTAAGTTTCTTTAACAAAACCTACCTTCCACAAAACCCACTGACTGGTATTAACTACATTATTAGCCTCTAATTCTTTGCTGACACAGTCTTGAATTAACTGTCCTATGACTTTTACCAGAACTGACACCAAGCAAACAGTCCAGTAATTTTCTGGGTCACCTTTTTACCCTTTTTAAATATTGAAAATATATGGCAAATCTCCAAACCATTTATATTTTCCCCATTTTCTTCAGGCTTTGTTAAAAGTTAACACTAACAGTTCTGAGGAATTTCAGAAGGTAATTGATTAAATTAAAAACAGCTGAGCTAGACTGAATTGTTTCAACTTCCCCCATATTTTTGCCTGTATTTTGAATTACATTGTACTTTTGTCTTAACAGATGAGCTTTATATGAAGAGCAGAAAACTAAATTTAATACACTTGTGTTTGATTTTTTGCTTTGACATTGAAGCAGCTGTAATTTCACTAATGGGGATTATAAATAGTCTCTATATAGGAAGTAGCAAGCCATGGATCTAATTGCAGACTCTAGGATTAAGTATATTAAAGTAGTGGAAAAGAATTTTTTTCCCGGCATATGGGGAAAAATATAGGGCTAAAGATCTTTGCCCTGCAATCTGATGAAACACAGAAAATGTCTCCTTCAGGAGGAATAATCTCCTTCAATATAAATGGTCTACAAATTGACAACCAAAATAAGCAACTACTACGAGTTGACTGGAAAGGGCTATGAAATATATAGTATGTGTAATGCACAAGAAGCATTATTTATGCCACAAAACCCAGAAATCATGCTCTGAATTCTTCAGTACCATCACATCCATAAAGGCAATCTCCTCTCCATGCCCCATTCTTCCAAGAACAACCTACTGTTCTTCATGAATAAACCCACCACCATCTGGTGCTATTTAACACATCTGGCAATTGCTGATCAAACACTTACCGAGTTACCAAGTCTCGTTATGTTTTATAACTAGTCCCAGATCTCAGATTTAGCTGATCACATAAGAATCAAAAGTTTCATAAATAAAAAAGGAGTCAAAACTGTGAAGACCAACCCCCCGGGAGCATCTATATGGTTCAAAAAAAGCCAGTCCTACAAAATTGACCTCCCCCACCAAGGCAAGAAAAAAATGCAAAAAAAAGCAATCACAAATTTTAAAACAATTTTAACATTTGCTTCTTTTACTTGTTTCTTCCATACTTACAGTTGATGAATCACGGGACACAAATGCAGCCACTCCCTTCCTGAGACACAGTCCTTCCACATCATCTTGAAGGCACCTGCATGAGAAAGCAATAGAGAACGTTCATTTCCATTCACTGTCTTATATTTCCCTAGCAGATAAATCACAGACCGTAATGTCCATTTTTTAATCAAGCCAAATGTGCTCATAAACATGTGAGTTCTCAAGAGCTTATATTGAGCTTGAGATTATATTTTAAAATTTAAAATCTTGTGCTACAACTATAGTATTACACACTTAATTGATAGAAAGTCTTTTGTGTCATTTAAAGGCACAAACCTTTCTGTAATGCTGAGTATTGTAAGAAGAACTGCAAGAAACAGTTACTCAACTCCTTACAGAAGCTATTTTGTATTTATGACTTGTGTTTACTTAGCTTAAGTGTTTTTCAACACAAAATATTCATTCTTATAAATCAGCTTCACATCCATTGACACCCAATAAAGTGCATCTACAGACCTAGAGAGGGATTTGAAAGTAATATTTTCACTTTAAAGACAATGCAAAAACCTGATGTCTGTAGGACAAGCAAGTCATAGCCAACTTTTTTACATTAACTTCTCTAATTAACTTTTCTGCATTGCTATATGATCATTATAATAATTGCAAAGTATCAGACTCTTAACAGAAGTTGCATTAGATCTATATTCATAAATGCATAAGTCCTCACTTACTTGCTATAGAAAGCATGGACTCGCCCATGCTTGTATCCCTAGCAAGTAGAAAAGGAATCCATAAATTCAGCCTAGCTCTGGAGGAGCATGTTCTGCATCAAAAATCAAACACTGTATAAAGGTTATGCTGAGGCATGGCCTTCATAAACTGTTCAATGACTGGTTGATCTGGAATAGCTCAACTTTGTGGACATCTCTACAGAATTGGCTTGAAAGACACTGAAGCTATCTAAGACAGAGTAAGCCAGCGTGCAATGTGCTTGTGTATATGTTGCCTAGACCAAACACATCCCACAGAGAAAGACATTTCATTTCTAGTACTGTCTTATGACATTTTACAAAATCAGATGACATGTATTGATGCTGTATAGTTTTCAGATTCTTGAGCTTTCCCCATGTACAAAGTCTTCATTTCTTACATAAATATTAACGAAAATGAATAGGATAACTGTTAATAAGGAAATAAGGGGTGGCCATATGCAAAGCTGCTTGTATCATTAGGCAGGTGGTCTTCTGCACTAGGTAAAGTATTATTTTCTTGTATGCTGGGTATTACTCCAAAAGAGCTTGTCTTGCAACAGCAGCAAGGCACGTGTTTCCACGCAACTAATGCACCTCCCTTTACAATTAGTTTTATGTACAACACACTTTTGTATTCTAAACACGCAGTGTGTCTTCCTCAATATCTGTTTTCATACATGCACCACATATTGATATCAGAAACTGATAAGGTCAGGAGCTTTAATACGTACAAGGCTTAGGGTTTATTTTAATCAAAGGGGCAAAATACTGCATAATATTAGATGGAAGCATAACAGAAAAGGAACGGGAACAATAAATGTGTCTTGGAGGCCAGATGTACAGTAAATTACAAATTGTTTATGTGAGGTTGAGTTAGACCTTGCAAATGAAATGAAAATGAAAGATTTAAAATAAAGGTCTTAAACTGAAAAAGCATAAAAATGGACATATGAAAATATTGGTTAAAGTAAATACAGACCTGTTTTATCACTGTTTATCAACCTGTGGTCCACTAGTGGTCCCCAGGATATCAGCGAGTAGTGTCAAAATGACTAGACAGGAAAACAAACTCACACATACATTCCCACCCTTGTAAGCAAACAAACAAGTAAAACAGAGGAAAACAGAGGAACAAATGGGAACCATTTAGGCTGTTTTTTAGCTGGTTGTTGTCCTGGTTTCAGCTGGGATAGAGTTAATTGTCTTCCTAGTAGCTGGTACAGTGCTGTGTTTTGAGTTCA
>JAVJGG010000090.1:30476561-30488937 GCA_035590195.1 Aviceda cuculoides
CCTCCCCCATCCCACTGGTGGGGGGGGAGTGAGTGAGCAGCTGCGTGGTGCTTAGTTGCTGGCTGGGGTTAAACCACGACAGTTGTAAATGCAAAAATACAGCATGAACTGCATTCATATGTTTGGTTTTTCCCCCAAGAGTCTAAGTAGTTTCTCTTAAAAGATTGAGAATCTCTTTCTACTGTGCAACAAGGATGGAACTGAGGTTAAATGTGATATAGATATAGCCCCCAAAAGTAAATGAACATTTTGCTTCCATTAGCAATAAAGAGAGTGATGACATAGATGGAGCAAAGATGCAGTAAATTTATAGGGTTGAGGAGGATCACAGTTTCTCCAGAAAGAACTGGATGGCTCAGGATATTATAGTAGAAATGAAATGACATTTCACAATACAAAGTCATGCAGACACACTTAAGGAGCAGTTACAAAATTTCCAGCTGGAAATAAGAAAGAAATTTTTTTTTTTAAGTATTTGAATGTATTAATCTGAAAAAAAAGATGTCTATAAATTGCTAATGTGGTGCAAGGAATAAAAAGAAAAAAAGCAAATCCAAACATTGGCATGTTAGAAGCAGCTTTCCATTAAAACCAGGGAAGTACTAGTACCATTGTACTGACACCGTAAGACTTCATTTGTATACAATTTTGATCATATAAACTTACAAACAACATTCCAAATGAAAACAAGTACAGAGGAAGGCTTCAAGAAAGATCACAAAAAGAGTCAGCCTACTTACAATGGAAAAACTAGCAAAAAAAGAAAAACCAAAACCAAACAAAATATGCAGGAAGCCAACCAGTTGGTCCCAGTTAAGTAAGAGCGGGTACTAAACTTGACTCTGAGATGGTCATTTGGTGGACAGATGGACTTTTTAGCTCTGCAGGTAATTTCTGGAATGATTTTTTTAAAGTTTATGTCCAAACTTGTAAGAAACAGATGAATATGAACAGCAAAAAATCCACAGATTGCTCTGGCATATTGCCAAATGCAGAACTACTGGGCTGAAGGAAAGAAATCCTTCTTTGGGGTAGAGGATATTAAGAATACTGACAGGTAATGAAGGGAGTCAAAAAAAGATCCATTTTAAAAAGTCTTTGTATGGCTATGGATATGTTTATGCTTAAAACAGAAAGGGACATTTGGTTTCTTTCTGACTCACTGATTATGATTATTAGCACATTATCCAAGCTTCAGCTTCATCCCTTGTGAAGTTCCTTTCAAAACAAATCTATACAGCCTGACAAGACAAGTGTCATATGTCATGGACATCTGGACTAGAAGACAAGGCATGAACACACAACTCAAACCTGTAGACTTCAGCGATTTCAGCAAAAGGAGAATTTCTATAGCATAGGTTTTACCCGTATACATGAAAGACCAGGGGGAGATATCTCCCACTCTCTCAGAATCAGTGTCACGAGACTACATTCAGGTGAGAGAGTTTTCCTTGCACAGACGTTGTAATTCTTAACAACAAAAAAATAAGCAAACAATATTTGAATTTTTTTGTTTTCAGTTCTCCATTTCTACGTTCTGCCAGTCAGAACATTTCAGGCATTTTCAACTTTAATGCAAGAAGCATGAACACTTGCAAATCTTGCTACAAATTTATCAGGTTAAACACAATGGGCACAGAGTAAAACAGCATTCCCTTTTCTGAAGAAAGGCTATCTTTTATTCTCAAAGACATTTCAATAGAATTTTTTTTTTCAGGAACTACCTTAAAGATTTCCACTGCAGGAGTTAAATAACCTAGCAAGAGCGATGTCCTTCCATATGACTTAAGCAACACTGTGATTAGATATTAAGTATGAATAATTACAACCATACAACTTTTCTCTTTATTACCCAGATATCTCCCTTATGCAACACAAATCTAAATAAATCTGAAAACAGTGACTCATACCCATCTACTGTGCACTAAACCCAATGGTATGTAACCCCATTGTTCAAATTTTAATAATTCCATTCAGCGTTATCTTTTGTTCCTCTGCTTTGTCAGTCAACCCACTTTAATACCCATAGAGGCTGTTAAATCTGTAAAGCTTCTGATTTTTGCGTGGCTCATCTTGTTACAAAAGCTTATTACACAACATAGCTGTTCTTTTCATGGTACACAGTGATCAAGAACTGATACATTGCTGCTTTGTCAAAGCAGGAGGATCAAGCTGTTCTAACCAAAGGATATGTTCAAGTTAACAAGGTACATGTTGACTGGCTGCAGCTGGTACCTGGGTGTTTCACTATAGTCAGCCTCTGTGTATCATGTACTTTTGCAACTTTGATTGCTTAAGGAAGATTATTTTCTTTGCAAAGCATTAGCAGGTGATTTACTGTTAATCTTATCCAACTGCATAGCCATCTTTTTGGTAAGGACAGACCTAAAATCTCATCCAGCACTGTAAAAACAAGTGACGACTTCTATTAAAAGCCTATTTTGTGAAGCATTTCCTAGGAGAAACTATAGGACAGTGGCTGAATTTCAAGATTTCTGCATACAGGTCTCAGCCCTGGACCTTGGGCAAGATATTTAACTCTTTTATGACCCAGGTTGCTTTGCTGAAGATGGCAAAAACAACTTGACATTTTAACTAGTATTTTCAAGGTACCTGAAAAACAAAGTCTATAGTCTTACATCTCCAAGCAAATGCCAATGAAGTAATTCAGCAATGAGTTTCCAGATACATTCCCCTGATAGAGCCCGTGACACATGAGGAGAAGTTGAATCTATTTGGTTTGTTCAGCCTTACGAAGAGAAGACTAAGGGGACATGTCTACAACCACCTCCTGGGAAAGTGTAGAGATGATAAACCCAGACTTTCTTGGAAGTGCACAGTGATATGGCAAGAGGCAACTGACACAAGTCGGAACATGGGAAATTCTAGTCACCTACAAACAAAGTCTTTTTCACAATGAAGGTTGTCAAAAATGTCCAACGTGTGAAATCCCTGTTCCTGGAGATAATCAGACCTAGACTGGATGAGGCCTGGCATAAGCAGATCTGATCGGAGCTTCTTTGAGCAGGAGGTTGGACCTTGATAGCCTCCAGAGGTCCCTTCCAGCCTAAATTATTCTGTGATTCAATTACAATTATTCTTTTATTCTTAGATGAATAATCCAGGAACCAAAAGAGCAGGAGAAGGTAGTTTGTGTCAACATACCATCTCCCTCCTGTCCCCGGGCCTTTTTCCTATATATTTGCCAAATGCCAAACTCAACCTTCTCCAGGAACACCTCCAAGGTAACTTCAACTTTTCTACTTTAACAGTGATTAATTCATTGCCTGTTGAATAGCATAGTTTGTTTTCCCACTTCATATCATCAGCTAGTACTCTGAATTTAAAGTTAAGTGGGAATCCTGATTTTTTTGCAAACAGCCCAAATGAAAGCCATAGGCCCAAGGATGCTCATACTCTGGTGATCTCCAAATACAGTACTAAATTTTGTGAGCTGGCCCATTTTGTATTCTTACATTGGAATTACGCTAGTTTCTGGTAAGAAGTCCCAACTCACCCATTTTTACTGTCTGTGTTTTAGGTGTTATTTACTAGTAGAGGTGTTTTAATTACCTTTCGAACCTGGTTAAACAATAATGAAAATAATAATTAAAACCATCCACTTCATTAAACAGAAGAGAAGACAGACTTGTTCATTTTCTTGGATTAAGGTGCACTGTTCATTTCATTTCCCAACAGTTTCACTGCTTTCAGATTATACATTTACATTAAAATAGTCTCCATTGTCTCTCTTTTTCCAGAACTTTTATCTATTATGTAACTTGTTTCCTTTAGAGATCTCAAAGCACATTTTGTTCATGAAGATACTGAACAAAAAAAGCAAAGAACTTGCCAGAGTCACAATTTGCAGTTCATTGTTAAAAGAGAACTCAGTACATCCAATTCCCTGCTACTCAACCCACTCCTCCTCTTATACAAGTACCTGCCTCAACAATGAGGAAAAACTTTTGGATGGCTGTTGATTTGGAACACAAGTGGAATAAGAGCAAACCTTCTCAGTTAGCAAGGGGTCATGCAACTTTCCAGACTGCAGTCTCAGAAAATGTTAATGTTATTCCATTAGCAGAGCAGCTTTGCTCCTGCTTCACTCCCCTAAAAGTGTTCTTGCCATCTCTTCTTATCTGTAGGCAGAACATTTCCCAAAACTGTCCCTGGGGACGTATCCTTTCACAGCCTGCCTATACCACTCTAACTGCTAAGGTCAAAATTTGGTTCACATCTCTTTACAACACTAAAGTGCACTGTACACTGAAACCCACTGCACATATAGAAGTATTGTGAAGTTCTTGCTTAAACAAACGGAAGAGAAACTCAGTGAAATTCAAATGATTGTGAAAACAGAGAACCATCACTCACCAGCAGCTAATAAAGACAGATTATCTGCACTACTATATTTGAAGCAGCATTACATTTCTATATTCAGAGCAGCATTATGAGTATTAAGGAAGATAAAGAACTGGGAATGTTCCCAAAAGTTCACTAAATCCTTTTCATTCCAAAATGAGATAAATTTCTCGTGCATATCTACATCATGAGCTCTGTACACAGAAAAGACACAACTCTGCTTTCTATGATCATCAACATGCCTAGCATATTTTTTTTCTTCCCATTTACACCAAGTCATTAAAAGACAAGACAAGAAACATTGAGGGTAAACATGGGGGGCTTAACAGAGACAATTCCTCTCTCCAGTTTCTGTTTGTGCTTCTCCATCCTTTCAAGCTTACTCTGGTGTTAAGAGTTATTTTGCCTGAGGTTAGATGATATTTGAATAATTTAGCTTAGTTTTATATGAAGATGGGCTCACAATTCAGTGACACAGTTCCGCCTCCCCCCCCCCCCTCCCCTTTAATTACTTCGGAGCTCCTGTTAAAAGGTACTAGCTTGATAGCTCCAGATGATAAAGTTTTCCCATTCACGCAGCAGGTCAAACTGAAACGCAGACTTTTTACACACTAATGCTACTGCACATCCACTCTGAGATGAATGAACCAACCAGGTGTGGGTTTAATGGAGGAGAATGAGAAATGGAGGGAGAAGTGGGGATAAAAAGGGGACCTTCTAGTAAAACTGGCCTTCTTGGCACCAAGAGGTTTCTGCCATCTTTCTGTATCCAGCAGTTTTTTCTGGAAGCCACAGATGAATGGTCATGGTGCACAACCACAGCAGTTGTCCTGAGCAAATGGAGTATCTCCAGTGTATGCAGGAGGCACCCACACTTCTGATCAGGAATCTCCCAGGAAGGAAAACTTGAGCCATACCACAGCATCAAGTGAACTTCTTGATCACTTGACAGCCACTAAGTCTCCCTATTTAAAGTGGGTCTGTATCCTGCTCTAGAGCCGCACTCCCACTTTCACCAAAGTGGAAGGATTCATATTGAAATGGCTCATCACATACCCCATGTGCTGTGAATTCTAACAAGGATTCCAAATGTTGGTAACTGATGGGGCAGGGTCACCATGACAAACCTCTCCACAGGGTTGCTGGTCTTTAGTCACAGCTGACTTGGGCAAGTCTAATGTAACGATGGAAAGTCTCTTCTAATAACCTCCTACCTACCTCTCAGGAGGGTCCTCTTTCCACTACCTTCATGGATTTAACTAACCATGTTGTTCTTTCAAAGCCCTCAAAATTTCTTTTGCTGTTGCATTTCTCAAATGCAATCTCCCACAGTGCAGTAGCCACATACAGCAGGCAGCAGAACTGCTCTTGTACACGAAGTACAAGCTTGCTTACAAACCTGACTGGCCACTCTCTTGCTAGCAGAGACATTGGGGGTCAACATATTCCTTTCTTTCCTGCCCTACCCACACTTCTAGAAAAGTTCTATGAGGTTTTTAAAATCTTCTTGAACAGTGATGAAGTAGAGAACAAATAGAGGAGTAAACTGTTATGAAGGACAGAAAGACAAAGCCTTTCTCTTGCTGGTTGGAAGGTAACCTCAGCACTGAGCTGAACTCAGGGTCCAGCTCCTAGGAACTCAGGAAGAACAACATATGTTGTGGGGCTATAAGACCTTTTCTGCTTGTTGGGAGGTACCTGGAGCCTGATGGAAGGGTTTAATTCTTCATTACTCCCAAGACCTGCAAGAAACTTTAGGGCATTATCCAATCTTTTATTTTACATTATTATTTTTTTCATCTAGCATTGGGGATCTGTCCTCTAAGCAGAAGGTGTGTGGCATGGGAAGCTCTCAAAGAAGTCAGTATGTTCTCATTCCACAAGCTCTTTATCACAGGCAGATTAGTGGAAATTCAACAGAAACACCAAGACTCTGCAAAAACTGATCTACATCCCAAAGTTTCTAAAGAAACTTGTGCTGTTACAGAGGGAAGGTAACTACATCAGTCCTAACAAAAGTTGACCAGATCACTTCATCCGTGAAACTTCAACCTTTAATGTCTCAAAGACAGAATGACAGTTAGTTTTCACAATTCTGAATTTAAATTTTAACTTTTGTATTAAAAAAAGATAATACTGTCCTATGAAAAGCTACACTTACACCACTGGGAGGGAACCAGAGGGGAATCTGGCTGCTGTGACTCCAGTTCTTCCGCAAGTGAGAAGGTGTTAACAGGAGGCAATGTAGGCTGTCAAAACATGGAAATAGGTCAGCCCTCAAACCTATCAGAAAGTCGATTTCTTTTAGTAGCCAATACTAGAATCAGCAATGTCCTACCATTCCCCCCACAATCCCCATGACCAGTGATGAACTTGTCCAATTAAACAAGTAAGAAATATCTTCCTGACTCCAGCTATGGATGAGATTTGAAGCAGGAGAGTATATAACTCTTCATTTCTTCCCAGCTAACTGCAAAGTACACTTAGGAATCATTTCCTGCCATGTAGAGAACAATATGCTGGCAGCACATATGCCTATGTGTGTTAATGCACTGTACAAAGATCTATTGTTTTGCATGTCAGTATGTTTGCGTACATAAATATTAATGAAATAGAGGCCAAACAGGAACTGAACTCTCTCTGGGAACTGCTCCTTCATGGCATACCCAGGGAAGCAGGGAATGAAACATTCAGCAACTGTGCAAAAACTGCTGAAAAACAAACACCCCTATCTTCTATTGTGTCTATCTTTTGTATAAAATAACTCTGAGAAACTAAACAAGTGTCTATATGCTGCTCTCAAGTGGAGTTTCTTGATGTTGTTTTTGTTGATTTGTTTTGTTTTAAATTCTAATTTGATTTAAATAACAAGAACAACCCAAAAAGTTATTCTCCTTGAGGAACCTATAAAGGAAATTTGCCTTTCAATACGCAGGAAATTCACTGGTACAGTTTAGGCTCTTTCAGCAAATATTTAGGAAATATTTTACAAAGTAACTGTAAAAGCCTTTTGTATTGCAGAAGAAACCTAGTCTTCTCACAATTTTCTTAAGGAAAAGCAACTATATACCAACAGGCAATATTTACAGGGGAAAATTGTATTTCTTCTGCTGTGCAGCAAGACTGTATTTGCTCCTCTGTGTGATGGCCATCTTAAGGCCACATGAAATTTTTTGTAACTTGCGTTGGATAATTGTTGGAGCTCCAAAGTGACTGGATTTTACACGCTACACAGACCAACTTTGCCAAACTCCTCCACTTTGCTATTACATCTCTTAATTCTGTTTCCCACTTCTGGCCTGTACGTGTGCTACAAATAGTTGTGCAAATGTTGCATGCGTAGAGATATCTGATATGTATTTAGGCAGGCATTGGTACTAATGGCTGAGAAACCACAGGAGCACATCTATCAGCCCTGAATGTCCGGGTCTGTCTTAGAGACTAGGTCCTTTCTCAAACATATAGCTGCTGCCTTTACACCAGAACATTAAACACACAGATGATGTTATTAATTGGAAGCGACTTCATTTCCTATGCCTCAGACAGGAAAAATATGCTTTCTAGGGATTAAAAGAAGTAATTTATAAAGAAAATTCCTAAAGGGGAAGTGGGTTTTGTGGTTATTGTTTTATTTCTAAAAGGATTATTAAAATGATTAAGTGCCAAGGCACTGATTTTGAGAGAATGGCCAACTCGCTGAATGTGAGGCTCTTTCTGAGATTTCTGGAAGAAGCCACCTTTTAAAAATCTTTCTTTAATTTTTGCTGCGACTAGAAATTTTGTGACTATGACAGTACTGTACCATCTGTATAACAGGACCCTGTTACAGTATCCATCTGGTAAGTAAAGGATTACTTCATCAAACTTTACAGTTTAAAATCCATGAGAGTGGGAAACGTTTACCCTGTGTGGTTTGAATGGAAGAACACAAGACAGCAGAAGAGCTGGAAACTTCCTTGCCCAGATGGACAGACCATCAATATACACTAAGGTTTTAAGGTGATTCAATGGTTAAAACCAAGCCATTACTTCATCTTTTGTTACATTACACCTCCCTCCTGTCTGAAGCTCCTGCTGGAAAGACCCATGACTGCCAACAGCTTAATACAAAGCTGTGGTTTCAAAGAGCTGATAGGCGACACCTACAGTAACAACAAAGCAGATGCAGGAAAATGCTGTGCTTTAAATATTATGTTATTAACTGTTTTGTATGAAATACAGAAACCTGAAAGCCGGCTTTGCTATTTTTTCTATTCCCATTTATTGCTTGAAAGATCAGGCTAACACAAAGGATTCATTGGTGAATTTTACAAGTGTATGAAAACACTCAGAACAAGGAAAGGAATTTATTGTGCTTTGAAAACAAAGTCATGGGAGGTGGAAGAGAAGCAGAGAGAGAGGGATAGTGAGACAATTTTAAAGAGAGGCAATCCAGTGACTTTTTGTATTACTTCTGTGGAATTAAAATAAATTTTTAATGTTTGTCAAGGAAAAATGAGATGGGCTCTATCTGAGCAGCAGAAAAGTTTAAATCTGCCCCACAGTTGACTATTAGTTCATCTCTGGTAGAAGAGAAAAAGAGTGAACATCCATGAGAGAGGAAAAGACAAATAAGTCAGGAGAAAATGAAAAAAACCCCACACAAATCTTTCAGAGAACATCATAGGCTAGTCACAGCACTGAACCAACACCAACATCTCCCAAGGCTTATACACAAACCAGGATCAGCAAACAGCACTGTTTGGGGGTACACCAAAGTGAGACAGGTCAAAAGCAGCCTGATGACAAAGTGGAGTTGATCTGGAAGGCTTGGTGAGTTTCCCAGCCAACTCCTTCACGACCTTCAATCCAAATTAATCTGAAAATTCAAGCCTAAGTGAACTTCAGTATTCAACAGGTTCATTCTATCTCAAATGCATAGGCTGAAAAAATAATAAATTTCTGCTAGCCAAGCTACTTTGAGTTGTAATCTCATCAGGTGGTACACACTTACCACCTTGTATCACCATTTTTTACTGAAATTATTAGAAATGTCTTTCTTCCAGATACAATGTCATAAATCTCCTTTTTAACAAGACGAAAAGAAGTTTAGTTTCATCCTTAATTAAACACATCTTTGTTATAGCCTGCCTCAAAAACGTTTTTGTTCCCCAAAATTTTATAAGGAGAACATCTTCCACGTAGGAATAGTTCCCCCCATCTGCTGTTCTTTATAAAGTGGAGAGGAATAAAAAAAATTGCATGACCTGTGACCACCTTTGAATAGCTTTCTGGCACAAAAATCCTGGTGCCTGAAGGCATGTTCTCCACTGTTCTCTGGTGCAGGAGCTGATGAGTTAGTGCTTTAAGAGCAGAAATGATGTAGCATTACTTCCAAGGCAGATTCAGACTGTATACATGAACAAATTCTGCAGTCAAGGTATATTCTTTTCACAATTTTCATGCACAGATGTTAAATTGAGTGGCATACATGTTCTTCAATCTTAAAAAGTAAATAAATACAGACTTTCTCAAAGTCTGCTGGTAGAAGGAATCTTGTCAGTTTTGTGGGATATAGCAGTTGCAGTGTTATCTAAAAACAATGCATTGGTGCCATAAAGTTGGCTTCTCCGGTTTTCTCTTTGAAAAGCAATGAAATATCACCTTCCATTTAAGACAACGGGTTGAGTACACCTCCTCTCTTCTCTACCTGTTCTTGTTTTCTCCAGCTGTGTATCATAAACATTTTACATAATTGGTCATATTCCTGCCATTCAGTGAAGGGAAGATATAGGTTTACTTCACTTCCTTTCAACTCACCTCTTGAATAAGAAAGGCATCAAAAAGGAGGCTTGCTTAGCGTGAATTAGCAGTGTTTTATATGTATTAAAGCATGTAATCTATCAAACATGCACCCAGAAGGAACTCTTATCTCTGAGTTGCTTGCACCTTGCCTTCTCCTCTAGCATCCCTTCCTCGTTCATCCTGCTGTACATACCAAACCTGAAGAGATGTATTTGTACCAATGATTTTAGAAGGAAGGCAGTGATAAGAGAAGGGGAGCCTCTCCCACTGCTGGCCTCGAGCATTTTGCTTTAGCATCAGAGAAGGAGATAAACTCTGTTTACATTCCTGTTCCCTAGAAAGATCATGAGATTATTTAGATGATGTCTGGACAGTCCTTTGAACATTTAGAAGAGCCACATAATGCTAAGCATTATGATGAATAGTCTCCCTTTTCTTTTTAATACCCTAATTTCCAAATACATACAGGCAGCCAAAATACAGAGTTGAGTATGCCAGCAATGCTGGTGTAAATCCCTGGCAACACACATCAATATGCTCTTTCATGTGAAATTAAAACCTCCTCTTTGAGCATCAGTGGAAACAAAAGACAGGCACTCAAACAGTCAAAGGAAAAACAGAAAGTGGGAAGAGAGGTGATTGGGATAAACCGGACTGAGTTAACCTGTCTGCTCAACTCTAACCAAAGGGCAGATGAAGAAAATAATTTTCTGCTCAGCTGCTGTCATGTTAGCCACAAAATATACCATGAGGCTTACTAGCAGGCCCTGACCAATTGCATGCCAAGTCTGATGCCATCTTCCATTGCATGCAGTTTCTATAGGATGTCTTCCACCTAAAAATCCAGTGTCAGAAGGTTTTATGGCTTACCCTTATATAGCTCTCCTGGAGTGACCTGGGAGAAATGAGGAGCTGACAGAGAACTTACTGGTCAGGATTAAAGGGAGGGCAGGGACAGGTGACATTTTAGTGGAGGTCTGCTACAGTCCGCCCAACCAGGAGGACCAAGCTGATGAGGCTCTCTATAGACAGATAGGAGCAGCCTCATGTTCACAAGCCCTGGTCCTCATGGGGGACTTCAATCACCCCGATATCTGTTGGAGGGACAACACAGCAGGGCATAAGCAATCCAGGAGGTTCCTGGAATGCACTGATGATAACTTCCTTCTTCAAGTGATAGAGGAGCCAACAAGGAGAGGTGCTATGATGGACCTTGTTCTCACCAACAAGGAGGGGCTGGTGGGGAATGTGAAGTTCAAGGGCAGCCTTGGCTACAGTGACCGTGATATTGTGGACTTCAAGATCCTTAGGGCAGCAAGGAGGGTGCACAGCAAGCTTGCTACCCTGGACTTCAGGAGAGCAGACTTTTGCCTCCTCAGGGATCTGCTTGTTAGATTACCATGGAATAAAGCCCTGGAGGGATGAGGGGGACAAGAAAGCTGGTTAATATTCAAGTATCACCTCCTCCAAGCTCAGGAGTGATGCATCCCAACAAAGAGGAAGTCAGGCAAAAACACCAGGAGGCCTGCGTGGGTGAACAAGGAGCTCCTGGACAATCTCAAGCACAAAAAGGAAGCCTACAGAGGGTGGAAGCAAGCACAGGTAACCTGGGAGGAATACAGAGAAATTGTCCTAGCAGCCAGGGATCAGGTTAGGAAAGTTAAGGCCCTGATAGAATTAAATCTGGCCAGGGACATCAGGGGCAACAAGAAAAGCTTCTATAGGTATGTTGCTGATAAAAGGAAGACTAGGTAAAATGTGGGCCCTCTCTGGAATGAAACGGGAGACCTGGTTACCCAGGACATGGAGAAGGCTGAGGTACTCAATGACTTTTTTGCCTCTGTCTTCACCAGAAAGTGCTCCAGCTACACCGCTCAGGTAGCAGAAGACAAAGGCAAGGACTGGGAGAATGAAGAACTGTAGGATAAGATCCAGGTATCCACTGTAGGATAAGATCAGGTTTGAGACCATCTAAGGAGCCTGAAGGTGCACAAGTCCATGGGACCTGATAAGATGCATCCATGGGTCCTGAGGGAACTGGTGAATGAAGTGGCTAAGCCACTATCCATCATATTTGAGAAGTCGTGGCAGTCCAGGGAAGTTCCTGCTGACTGGAAAAGGGGAAACATAACACCCATTTTTTAAAAGGGAAAAAGGAAGACCCAGGGAACTACAGGCCAGTCAGTCTCACCTCTGTGCCTGGCAAGATCATGGAGCAGATCCTCCT
>JAVJGG010000090.1:30489601-30556208 GCA_035590195.1 Aviceda cuculoides
AATGTGCATTTCCAACCCAGAACGTCGGTCATATCCTGGGCTGCATCAAAAGAAGCATGACCAGCATGTAGAGGGAGATGATTCGGCCCCTCTATTCCACTCTCGTGAGAACCCACCTAGAGTACTGCCTTAAGCTTTGGGGGCCCCAACATAAGAAGGACATGGATCTGTTGGAGCGAGTCCAGAGGAGGGCCACAAAGATGATCAGAGGGCTCAAACACCTCTCCTATGAAGACAGGCTGAGAGAGTTGGAGTTGTTTAGCCTGGAGAAGAGAAGGCTCCGGGAAGCCCTTATAGCAGCCTTCCAGTACCTAAAGGGAGCCTACAAGAAAGCTGGAGATGGACTTTTTACAAGGGCATGGAGTGATAGGACAAGGGGTAATGGCTTTAAACTGAAAAACCGTAGAATTAGATTAGGTGTAAGGAAGAAGTTCTTCACTGTGAGGGTGGTGAGACACTAGAAGAGGTTGCCCAGAGAGGTTGCGGATGACCCATCCCTCAAGTGTTCAAGGTCAGGTTGGATGGGGCTTTGAGCAACCTGATCTAGTGGAAGGTGTCCCTGTCCATGGCAGGGGGGGGTTGGAACTACATGATCTTTAAGGTCCCTTCCAACCCAAACCATATGATTCTATGAAATCACCTTTATTCCACTTTCCCCATATACAAAATCAGATAAAATACAATTTATATACTGAGTTTTGCAATTTTTAAGTTAGTTTTCATGGTAAAGCAGCTTGAAATTTCAAACTAAAAGGTATTGTAGAAACATTACCAATATTAAAATTAAATACTCGGTTTATTATTGGTTTTAATGAAATGTCCTGAATTCTACAACCATTAACATTCAAACCGCTTTGACTTGAGTGTAGCACTGTTTCCAATTACAACCAGCTGATTTATCCAGTATGTAGGCTAGAGTCATAACACTTTCACTTGGATTAACAATCCACCCATTTTACAAAGTCAATAACGTGCTAATAGTCCTCAGTTATAGTCTAGTTCTATAGTTGTTCTTGTGTACCCAGGAAAAAAGAGGAAATTAGGTTCGAAATGGACCTCCCTGTTCATCAAATTCAGTGTCCTTTTGCCACAAACTGTGTTTCTGTATAATTACTATATAATCCCTTTCTTAATGCATCAAGTTCCCTCACTTCTCCTACCGGGAAATCTTCTAAGAGCCTCATTACTTTGTTTAGAAGCCTCCATCCAATTTCCAGCTTATGCTTGGACAATTCATACCCTTTTGTTCTTATGTCAACAACTGCCTTCAGCTTTATAGCTTTTCTCCCTCTGGTACATATCCACCCCCACCCCCCTCTATATGTAGACAGGAATGATTCCTTGTACTCCCACAAGTCCCTGGGAAAGTACCAAAGGGCTGCTCTGCTCGTTCAAACAGAAAGAACTGCAAAGTAAACCCAGCAACTCTAGAGACCAAAACAGACAAAAGCAGGAAAAACACAGTAACCGAGTTTCACTACATGGGTACCTGGGACCTGCTGGTGCCACAGGCCACAAAAGACACAGGCACTGAGCAGGACTCACCTGATCCTGGATTGTCTCGTTAATATTGAATCTGTTTGAACCCCTAAAGTACTTTTCTCCCTTTTCTGCCAGGATTATGCCAGACATAAAGAAAACCCTTCCTGCCCTGCTGCCTGCGCTTGGGAAGTGGAATCTGCAGGGCAGACAATGCTGTTGGCACTCCAAAGGACCTTCACCAGAACCATGATGGATTGCTGTGTGTGTCTGAAACATCAGTTATATCCTCAAAATAGTGTGGCATGTCCTAGCCACATCTTGGTAACCTTCTGGCAGCCTCTTTTGACCGAAGGTGGAAAAAAGATGAACATAGTCAGGACAAATAGCAATGTAACTATGTGCTGGGGGATGACGGGGAGAGAGAGGTAAATATTTCCCAAATGTTTGAAGAAAATAATCCTAGGGGATTGAAAAAATGTCACAACTTTTTTTTCTTCATAAAATCCACAATAAAAACAGACCATATTAAGCAGAAATGAGCCTACCAGAACTTATGAATAACTTGCATTTTTCCACTGGAGCATGGCCAGTTACCCTTGGAAAAAATTCCTGTTTACTTTGTAGTGAATGTGAGAGACACACAGTCTGCCAGAAGCTGTTACGACAGTAAAAACACAGCCAGAGGCTGTCACAAATGGGGAAATCACAGAGAAAGTTAATTTGTTAACTTCAAGGACAAAGATTAAAATAATATCTATTTGGTAAAAAGTTGTTTACTTTATCACATAGAAGACTTCAGTTGAGTTTACATGAAAACTATTCTCGTTCAAAGGCAAATTTCAGATACTTCTTCAATAGTTAGCTTGTTTTTAAAATTTTATTAGGTTCACAAAGAAAACTTCTTTTCTTGTTGTTCTCAGTTTGGCTGAGGTTAATATTTTGCTCTACAACTGCACCTTTCTCCCACAAAGCCTCAGCCAGGATGGTTGCATTAGGAGTTCAGATGACTATGTCCTTGCTCAAGGCACTTCCTAAAATCTGAGTATCTTGGGGGATGATTACACATGCTTGCTCTTCTGGCTCTTTAGCAGTTCAATCCTAAAGTGACTCCTACATAAATTATGTCCTAAACTGTAGGCCTGTAATTTTAGAAATCCCAGAAAACACATATTTCCAGTATCCACAAGACTGAATTCTGAGGCCTGATTAAGATGCCAAGCTCATTCAAGAGGAAAAGGAGTATAATATGTAGCCCTTACAGCTCATGCATTTTTGTATTGTAAGTTTAGATTTACTTCTTTCTGATCTTCAACAAAGGTGAATGCATTTTTTTTATCAGTTCCCATACTTCTGTGTATAGTATTTGTATTCCTTCTCTCTTGGTAAAGCTTAATGTGAACCATAAGTTTAGCATAAATGCACTTTCTCATGTTCATTTACATTCTCAATTCATCTCTTCATTCAACTTATCTGTCTTTTATAAGTAACTTTCCTCTTCTCCCACAAACTAATCAAAGCCTCATGATCTACAGATGTTTGTTGTCTCAAACCAGTCACGTGCACCCCAGGTGTCATAACTTCTTTTTGTCTCTGATATACCTTCCTATTTTCTATCTCATTCCTTTAAAGCACATCTTCTAGTCTTTGTTGTTTTACTTTATACTTAAAATCAAGAACATGTTTAAGGCTTTTCCTGAACCAGAATCCAAGAACAGGTGACCTGATAACCTTGTAATGATAGTAAAAACAGGAGGCAAATATCACCTCAAAGAGATACTTGAACATATTGGGCCTTGTCAGAAACAGGAAATACCAGGAGTCTTACATAAAAGGTTTCTAACCTAAATTTGTAGACCCAAGGGACTTAAATAAGATTCAGATAAACATCCAGACTTTCTGATGATTATCCAAACTCTTTGAGAATCTGGAATTATTGAGGTTCACTCATCAGTACTACCTTGACTACATCCTGGAAGCAGCCTGCACCTTGAAGAGAGCAGTGATAAGGTTATGCTTTCCGGAAGCCAAATGCAAAAGCATTAATTAGATCACATTGGTAGGAAGCTATGAAACAAGTGATGCTGTAGAGATTGCCAAGTGACTCAGGAGAAATAAATCAGAGTTTATAAATATCTTCAGGGTGAGAATATTGGTAATTATTCACTGTCCTAGAAAATGAGAAGGACAAGAAAGAAAACATTTTGAGCACCTGTAAAGATTTCTTAGCAAAAGAGGAAAATCCTCCCTCCTTAACCCACAAAGGAGGTGGCCAATGACTGTACAACGAGAGAACAAGCTAGCACACCACCAAACATGGGAATAGCTAATGCTGGTGATTCAACCAAGTTAGGACAGGAGTAACTTTTCAAAGCTCCTGTATTTATCAGGAGCTTGTATAAACAGGGACAGTTAAGAAATTAAATTTTAAAGCAGATTAATAAAATCTCTATTTAGAAGTCAAGTAACTTTAATGTGACTTTGGAAATGAAGCCAGCTATGTCAAATTAAGGCCAGTTTAATTCTGACTATGATTAACCACCCAGAGGCTTAATGCAGTTTGACTAATCCATGTTAAAATCACATTTTTAGTTAATTTAGACTATTGCTCGAGTGTTCCTGTAAAGGTGAGTCCTAAATCTCACTAATATTAATTGGCCAAAAGAAAAGAGGCCTTGCATTTAAGTGGTCTTTCTCCATCTGTTTCATAACATCTTAACTTTTAAATCTGTGCAACATAGTGCATTAAAATGGCAAAGAAACCTTCCAGGCTGCAATGGGCAATAACCTGTTCTTTTTTATAAAATTACTCAAAATAATAAAAAGGGAAGGTATTTTCAGATCTGGTTAGTACACACAGCTGGTTGAAGGACCTCTGCAGACAGCCTGAGGATTCAGGGGAGATTGATGAGTTGGGGGTACATACAAATGGACCAATTATGACCTGTAACAGGAGGGTGGAGGAAAATTCACTGTCTCCAGCTCCTCACACAGCTTCTTACTGAAAAAAAAAGAGACAGAATTTCCATTCAATCTCAACAACCGATTTACATAGATTGGTTTTTTTATCTTTAGAGGGCAAAAGTCTAGACACATACAAACTCAAGTCTTCCTCGGGCTAACTCTATTAGCAAGGGATTCCCACATTTTCTCCAAGAACCTGCTCTTCTCTTCTCTTCCAGCCTACCAGTAGTAGCATTCATAAACCTCATGTACCACTGCCAGATCATAGATATACCAACCAATCTATTTATTTCCACTTATTTCATGGACTTCGCATAAGGCCTTTTGCATTTGCTAGATACAATACTGTTTACAGGCCCAAACTGTCAAACCTGGCTAAAAATTGCTCTACTCTGGAGCACCTCTTGCCACCTAGTGCTTTTAATGAGCTAAAAGCAATCAGAGTGCTGCCTCATCAAAACCTCAAGAACTGCATGTCTTACTACACGTTTGTCTATTTTTCCCCAATTACAGTAATTGGTCTCCTAGGGGATATTGACTCTACCTTCACACCTGGCTTGCTTTTCCTTGCAGGCATGACAGCACTGCTACTAAACCATGAAGAGTCAGCTGTCTCAAAAACACTGGTACTCCCCTTTCTTCCTTCTGTGCTTTCTTTCCCATGCTGGACTCTCATAGTGTCATTCAAAACATGCAAACTGTCCATCACAACACATTACCTCTCATATCTCCCAGATCAGTAACCACCCGTAAGTAACCCTAATTACTGATTATGCTCCTTTCTAGCATCTCTTTAGAAAGAAACAGCATTTATAGTTCTCATATGTCAGGATTTTATATGGCAGCCCTGCTGGATTTAATATTTTCTCAAAGATGATTGAGAGAAACAACATACTATTTATAGAAAAACTCTTACAGGGTTTTAACAGGCTCTCACGCAAAGCCATTGTTTTGCTTTCTGATGTATTGTCCCTATGAAACTATAACCCCCTGCTCTAAATTATCCACTCATATCTATTCATATGCAGCAATGAATTTCAAGACACCACAGGCTGTCTGCTAGTGCCAAAACGCTGTAAGGACATTTACTGCCATTTGGAATATTTTTACTTCAAAGGAAAGGATTAATGAAGATTATGGAAATTAGCCTCAATCTCTGCATTTCCACTGACCTGTTTTTCCCCCAGATACTACATAATGATTTGTTAAACTATGTGTTAGTTATACGATAGAAATTTTCAGCGCAATGCAGAGTGGGAAATAAAATCTTTCAGATGTACGTACTGCTTCCAATGTAAAAACTCTTTTGAAGTGCCAGTCAAATGCCCTTGGCACTCAGACCCACTGTCCTGGACTGGTGTAGCACCATTTGAGGCAATATAAGCTCCCCCAGCCTTTCCCCATACCCGATAAATGTGTATCAGCTCCAACGCAAAGCACAACTGCTAGCACTACATCTGCACTAGTTGAGGAAAACATTTGCTTGCAGACTTCACTCACTTCTGGCCACTCTCTGAGCTGCAGATCCACCATGAATCCACTATGTTAGTGGCTTTGTATAACCATGGAGATAGTAGGAAATGAACAGGGAGAAAACAAGATAAGTGTACTATGATAATGCATCTAAACACATGAAAGAAAGACAATTTAACTATCAGATCAGCAATGACAATATCAACAATATGCAAACTTTTTATCTTATTTCAGTTCTTAAGAGTATCTGAAGTTTTGTGCCACACTGTCTATACTGATGCTACCTACCCAATCTATCTGTATTGACACCACCTTGACCTATATTACCAAAACTTTTATTTAAAGACATGAAGTATGTGTCAAATCCCAATTACCTGCAGATTCTTGTCATGCTTGAGAGTAGTCAAATAGTGGCACAAGTCACCTGGAGAGGTTGTGGAGTCTCCATGCTTGGAGATAATAAGAACTCAACTGAGCCTTATCTAAGCTCACCTTGACCTCCAGGGATCCTTCTAAGTTGTAATTTTCATAGGATCATTCAGGTTGGAAGGAGCCTCATGATGCCTCTGGTCCGAGCTCCTACTCAAAGCAGGGTCAGCTCTGAGGTCATACCAGACTGCTCAGGGCTTCATCCAGTAGGGTCTTGAAAATGTCAAAGGATGGAGATTGCGCAGCCTCCAAGGTTTTATTATCTTCATGGTGGAAAACTTATTCCTTATATCCAGTCTGAACCTCTCACATTGAAGTTATGCTCCTCCCACCCTGCACTACAGTGAAGAACTCCAATTTCTCAACAACCTCCTCACAGGTACTGGAGGCTGCTGTGACATCCCCCCCAAAAGCTGTCTCTTCTCCAGGCTGAGCAACCTCCATTTCCTCAGCTTGTCCTCACACAGGAAGTGCTCTAGCCCTGAGCATCTTGGAGGTCCTCCGCTGAACTCACTTCCGTTTACAGCCTTTCCTGCACTAGGAACCCAAAACTGGGCACACTATCTGGATGTGATCTACTGAGTGCTGAGCAGAGCGGGGGGATAACCGCAACCTTGATCTGCTGGCTATGCTCCTGTTCACACTGCTGAGGATACTGCTGCCCTCAGTGCTGCCAGGGTACTATGGGCTGCCCTCTCCTTGATGCTCCTAGGCCCCAGCACCTTTTCTGTAGAGCTGCCCCCAGCCAGGCAGGCTCAGGCTGGATTGCTGCCAAAGACTGCTTTCCCAGGGCAGGGCTTTGCACTGAACTGAATTTCAGAAGCTTCATCTCAGCCCACCCCTCCAGGCTGCTTAGCTCGCTCTGAGTGGCAGCCCTGCTCTCAGGCTGTCACCTGGTACCCCCAGTTTGATGCCATTTGTAAACTTGATGAGACTGCTCTTCATAGCTTCCTCCAGGTCATTGATAAAGATGTTAAACAGGACAGGTCCAAGGGTAGGTATCTGTGGTACTCCACTTTTTATCAGCCTACGGGTAGAGAACCATCTATTAACCATGTCCTTGTGAGCCTGATCATCTAACTAGTTTTTCAGATGGATGGAGAACCAGATGGGTAGACTGTAACTCCTATTCTGTCTTTCAATGAACAATTTACTCTTTTATGTAACACAGAAATATTTTCATTTCCTTTTTCACTGTATTCTGGAAGATGCTGGTCAGAGGACGTTGGAATCATTCAAATGTGCAAATGTCCTCGGTATGCCCATTCAGTGAAGTAAAAAATCTCAGTACTGATTTCAACAGAGTATTTAATAAAATTAATGCAGCTGATTTTGTAACTGTGGTGATACGGAAGAGTTCAAGGCATTATGATGAAGAATCATTTGTCTGAGAAAATAATTCATAACTAGGTTTTGGGTTTTTGTTTGTTTGATTGATTGGGGTTTTTTTTTAAGATCAGCTGTAAATAGAGCAAGCAGTGCCAGCACAATTGGTAGAAACCTGAAGGAAAGCGTTGTGGGAAAGTCTGTGTCAGGACTGCCAGATACCCACATAATTTGGTTTATAACCAGTCTCTCGGATATGCTAAGTTGTGAAGGAAAAGGGTAGAAAATGTTCCATCAGTTATTCCCCCCAAGGCCTGTTTATTTTCATCACAATATCAAACTTGAAAAACCAGATTGTTTGGCTTGCTTACCCAATTAGGTACCAGACTGTGGTGATGTGCTGTGGAAAGGGAAATCCCCCTCTCCCTTGCTTACTTACTAATACGTTTGATCAGACAAACACAACAGGGCTTATTCCAATACGTTTGATATAATACTGTAACAAGTAAAGATAACACACTATACAGAAGCACCTCACTTCCAAACTCATGGTACACTATTTGAAAAGCTACTTATTTTCCTTAAACAAACAATTTTTAGATATCCAAAGAGGTACAAGTCATCTCATCCTTAAAATCAAAGTCTTCTTAATCAGTAGATGAGGTTACCTAGACTTTGCTGGGGTGATACTTTGGCTCTATTTTGTTTAAATGTAGATGTATTTGCATTTCAAAACAACTCATTAAGTCTTATCTCATTTTGCTGCAATTGCAAATACAGCAGACAAGTTTAAAAATAATTTTATGTGCTGACATCTGTTTTGGAGGGATTTTCAATGGCAGATGAATTTCATCTCAATGGATAATGAGTTTCAAATGCCAGACAGTGTGCCCATATTTGGTGTTTCCTCCTTTCATCTACCTGGTTTCAAATAATATTTTACCAGGATCTGTATGCAGTACCTTACCAATAGGAGCAGTTGCAGATACACTATCACTGCCAGAGAAATAAGGTAATTCTGTTTGAGTATCTTAATAGCCTCACATATAGGTAGGAGGCACAACTGGTTATGTGCATAACTATTGCAAAGTGAAGATTTCATCTAGTGCAGAGGCAGCTACATTATATAGAGCTTCTTAAAAGTGCTCTGTGCCAGCCAGGGGGACTCAGAGCTTGACACCGCCCCATAGTTGTGATCACAAACTTGATAAACAAATGCAAGTTGGCTTTTAATTTCTGGTATGTAAGAAACTGAATGAGCAACTCTTTTGCCCCTGTCAATCAAGCTTTATGTGCCCTGCAATTATAATTGACAACAGATGGAAAATTGCAGTGACTAAACCCCAGAAGCTGGTGCTGTTCTACTTTTAAATCAGTAGTTTTGTGGATTAAGGTAAAACATTTGCCTGATGCTGGATCACACTGAAAGTATGTTAAACAGTGGGTTAGGGAACAACCCTGTGAGTAGCTAAGCAAACGTGAAATCTGGAATTAAACGTTGATTTGCAGGTACAAAGAGATCAGAGAGACTCAAACAAAACTCCTACACCCACAAATTATCTTCTCTGTGTTTTGTTAGAAGTACTGTGTGAAAGTATGCAAAAAGAAGCACTTGTGAACATTATGCACATGCAAATCCTGCCCAGCTGAAGAGCTCACTTCTGATCTCCAGAGCAGAGCTCTTGTGCAATGCACATGTCTACATCCCTCTGGCTCTTGGAGCCACACAACCAGATCTGCTTCGGTTCCTGCTGGGGGTCCTTTGTGCTTTGGGCCCTTTGCCCAGCCTTTGCTGGATGCCTTATTTCCACACCAGCAGCATAGTAAAAACTGGATTTTGGTATTCAAAGGCTGAGGAATGGTTCTTTTTCCACCATAAGATGGGGAGAGAGGGAGGTGGTATGGAAAGCCAAAAGGAAAGACTTAGAGTTGGCCTGTTGATCCTACTACCAGGAATAGATATAAAAGTGGAGGCAGATCCTGCCCTACACACCCCACTCCCTTCCTTCCAGTACAGCAGCCATCCTGTAAAGTAAACCAGTAACACCACAGCAATTGTGCTGCTTACAGTCAGCTGTTGCTCTAAACAATGAAATACTTTTCCAGTGATACAGCTTTCTGTGGGGAGACAAAAGCTACATAAATCTCAGGACTATGTTATGTTTCTTGTTCTTTGGTTCGACTTCTTCAGCCTACAGTAGGAAGGCATCCAACTGAAAGCCCAATTCAAAGTCCTTTGTGCAAAGTCTTTCCTCAACACGCTGACAGCCATTACATGCTATGGACAACAGACATCCTCAATTCTCTTGCACCAATATTAAGAGAAAGCACAGTTCAGAGAACATTTCTCCATTTTCACTTTAACTCTGTTCCCTTCCAATAAGCTAAAGCTGTCAATACTTCAGTCAACATTTTCTCCACCCACTGTTTACCCCAGTCTGTTAGGGCAGAACAGAGATTCATGGCTGTTTGTTACTTACAACAAGTAGACTTATAAAAAAATTTGCCATGAACTGCAGCGTTTGAAAGCAGGACTGATCAGCAGGAGCATATCTGCTGTCTGGCAGCCTTCAGAACAGAGGGGAAGAGGAAACATTTTAGGTCAGGTCAGGGAGAGAAGAACTGAGGCAATGGAGCAAGAGGAAAGGTAATAAAGTCATATAGGCAGTTCAAGTCTAAAACTAGAAGTTCAAAGGCTTTTGTAATTCATATAATCATGACTTCTTCTGTCTTACATGACTCTTTGCTGGATTTACAGGATCCAGGAGTGAAGCGTTGGGAAGGAGACAACCCTAGCTATAAATAACTGAAAAGAAAAGCAACAGGAGATTTCAAGGCTTTGCTGATTCAGCAAGAAGGCATGAAATTCCTCCCTCGCTATTTAAACACTTGCTCAAAATAGAAATATTAAGAGCTAAAAGTAAGGATATTAGGGCAGCTAGGATATGCTGACAGCTCTCATTGATCTAATACTCTCATTTAGTCTTTAAAAAGTGTAGGAGCAGGAATGTGCAAACCATAAATTGCAAAGCCAGCATCTGCAAACCTTCATTCAAGGTTCCTAATTGCTCTGTGATTCACAAGACATGTGGCTCGTTTTATTTATTATGTGTGAATATTCAGCCAAACTGACTAGTATTAGCACATGTTTGGGGAATGGCCTTTTTTCAGTGAGGTGTTGGCATATTTCCGTTTTGTTTTTAGGAGGTCAGTGGTTTGGGACAGGACTGAAACATTTCAAAGCCAGCATAAACATTTCTTTTCTTTCAAATTATCCTCAGGGAAAAAATAACAGTCTGGCCATTGCACAATTTTAAGAGTTACAGCCTTACTTCTGCCAGTGCTTTCATCCATGACTTACAGTAACAACAGTACACTTCCACAACCCTCAAGGCGCAGTTCACCACCTCAAAATGATCAGAGATTGCTTTGTAACTCCAAGACCAAAGGCAGGTGCTGTTTCAAAGCATGTACATGTAATACAAGGAGGACAATTAGTGCTACAGAAATAGTCTTCAGAGCCTGTAGATTCATTTTAAAGAGTACAGTAATGCCCTATAATGCTCTAGGTCATTGACTTTATATACAAAGATGTACTGTGTTTTAATTGCACAATCCGTTGCAAGTACCTAACCAACACTCCCTAGGAAGACACTGCAAACACAAAGACAAAAGGGGATGAACAATGCTTATTTATCTCTCTTAAAACAAAGTGTTACGCATTCTTATTAGAAGATGCACTAAATAGCCTATATCCACCAAAAATATATATCCAGGTATGTCTCTATTTCACTTCAAGAAAATGATACCCTAAAGCATGAAAAATGGGACCAATTTCCCCTAGGCAGAAAACACACACCTCCATTAACACTGTACAGAGTAACCTCAAGAGAAACTGAGCTAGGTGACCCTGGTACAGCTCTGACTTAGGCTGCATCCTTCCATTTCTGTTAAAACGCCTTATTATAAGCACTATGCTAACAAAATCCTTTTGAGTTATCTGAACAAAACTCCTAATTTGTTATTAGGTCACTAAAATGAGAGAATTAGACCACCGGGATATTACTTATTCTAGCTGATACCCAAGCAGATAACTCAGACAGATTACTTCATAGATGGGAGGAGAATGGCTTCAGGTTGTCAGAAAGCCAAACACACCGCAAGGAGCAATAGCTCTTTTGAGACCTTTGCAAACCTACATCCTGCACTCCTCCCCACTGACATCATGCCAACATGCAAGGGCTCAAAGCCATGCATTAAGCCACCATTACTCAGCCTTTGGCTCACAAAACCTCAGAAACCAGTGGCAGAACAGAGTGACTTTCTCAAGACAAGTGCTGGGGAAGGTAGAAGGAACCGAGTGTGTCTCCCAAGGTTTTATGTATTTCACACATGCAGCAATTTTGCGGTTAAGTTACTATTTTGTAAAAGCAATCAGGTTGTTCAACTAAGTGCTAAGCTCTTTATCAATCTCCTTTCTACAACCAGACTACAGTGGAATACAAGCACGTGCAATTACAAGAGATTGAGAGAGGCGGCCTTTTGCCACCCTGACAAGGTTGCTCTGAAGTGTTGGTTCTACTACATACCAGCCCTGTACTCTTGCTTTCAGCAGTATCAAGTCTGTCTCTTCCACTTGGGTGTCAACACCCTCCTCCTCACATGCTACAAACATCATTACAACACCCTAGTGTTAAAACATCCTAGTGTTACTACACCTTCTAGCTCCTGCAGTCTTTCTTGCTTTTCACCTTCTACCAGTTTTTGAATACAGAATCTAAATTTTCATTGAAAAAAATTATTGGAGCCTCATTATTGGAAGGCATGAGCTTGAAAATAGCAACATAAAAAGATATAGGACTTACACTGTTGTTGACTTAGCAGTTATAACTCGTTAACCATCAGCAACGGGCTGCTGATGGAGGAGAATTCCTTCTCCTCCATGTAGGTGATAAACACAAGCTGATTTCTGAGTTAGGCATTGTGATTGCACCTGCAAGAAGACATTTTCCTATAGTCAATGTTTTCTTTTAAACTGGCAAAGTTATGAGTGAGAATAGGTGTGTTATTTATAAATAGTTTAAGCCAATTTAAATTCTGTGCTGCAAAAAAGGCACGTACCCACCTTTCCCTATTCCTGCCCTCAGAGCTGGCTCAAGTCAGTAGATCCATCTGCTAATTAACAGAGGGGAAAAAAAAAAATTGCTTTCCAGTCTGATCAACTCCCTCATCTGGCTGGCAATGAAGTCACATAATAGTCAGTGCTGCTGACTCAAGGAGAGGCATGACTAGCAATTTTAGAGAGAGCAAACTTCAGATCTATTAAGACAACTGCAACAGTGAGCGTTCAGTACATCCCAGACGGTAAGTGACTTACTTTGCTTGAGCTTTGCTTGAAGAGTCCAGAAAGAAATCCTTGGTCTTCCTCCACTGAAAAGGAACCCAGAAGAAAATGACATATAATACTGAAGACCAGTATTAATGTTTGCAATATACTACACGTCATCTGAAGATACAGAGCCAGGGAGTATCTGGAAATGAGAAACTAAATGTGATATGAACTAGACAGAGAAGTGAGAGGAAAGGCCTTTGACCATAGGCACGAAAGAGCTATAAACAGAGTTTGCTAGGAGAAAAAAACATCTGAAAGTGGGCCCAGCAAAGATAGAGCATACTGGATAGAAACGTACTGTCCGTGTAAGGGTGTACCCCACCCCTCCCACACAGCCTAATTGATTTACTCAGTGCTTGAGAACAGCTAATTCAATTTGAAACTGGCCTTTACCTGTCATGGACTGAAATTATCCACTTGAGCAACCAAAACATATTTTATATTCTGTACAATTCTGTTCTATTTGTATTCTATAACAGGTCTTAGGACCTCTGATAGAAGCCCAGGTTTCAGAAAAATGTGAGCACAGCCCTATATCCCTAGAAAATAAGTTAACAGTATTTTCCAGCATATACAGTGAATATTATTGCCAGCACTGTGAAGTATGCTTTCTGCAACTTGGAAAAAACCAAACAGGCATAAAGCAAAATAGGAAGAAACAAAGGAAGCCATAACCACACATAAACAGTCTGAACTTCCTCCTCCTTCCTTAGCACGGGGCTTTGTTTTTCACTCACAACTGTTTAGATGTTACAAGAGGTCGGAAAGTCAGCTATTAATCACCTGAGTTCTCAGGCCACTGAAGATGAAGTAACTCACTGCTCATCCCTGCATTAGGAAGCAGTAAACATCCTTTTTTCAAGCTGAGCTTCATGAACTGCAAAAAGTCAGATGCTGAGAGCCTGAAGAGGTCTAGATACATCCTACTGGTGTCAGCAGCTAACCTCCAGTTGATTTCACTGGAGAAAGAATGTATTCAAAATACAGCTTTAAATTCACTCCAGCCTTTCCTCACATGAGGAATGCCTCACATGAGCTCAGCCAAAGCATCCTGTTCCTCACCAGAAAATAGGGTAGACAACCATGGGCAGAGCAGAGCAAAGAAAACAGAAATCCTTTGGGAGCTGAGGGAAGGGCAGAAAGGAGAAGAAGGAAAAGAAAAAAAAGGATTTGAGGTAACAAAATAGGGAGAGAGAAAGGAGCCCAGTATATTATCTGTGCGGCAGTGACCACATCACATGTGATTTATAGCATACATTCCACATTTGACTAACAGGAGCTGTAGTTATTCTTCTCCTTTACTTTTGTTACCTCTGCACACGGTAAATCCAGCTCAGGAGGAAAAAAATTTAAAAAAAGAGTGCTAGTGTATTTTGAAACACTTTAATAACAGGCAACAACATAAGCAAGAGATGTTGGTAAACCTGGAACAAAACCAGCTCTCTGTTGGAAAAAAATTCAAGTCCTGTCAAGGCTAGCATGTGTAACACTTGTCCTTCACTTACCATAGGTGCAAGACATCAGTAAGAAGCAGCTGGTTGAAATAAATGACAGAAAACACCACAGGCCCATGTGAGTCCATTTGGGAATTTGAAGCTTGCAGATGAGCAACTTTGTTGGGAACACAGACAAAAGTGTGTGTATGCAGTACACAAACATGTCACTTTATACACACTGGTGTGGAAGACTAGTATGTATGTGACAGAGGTAAAGGGTTGAGTGAGGACTGCCTGCAGTGTGACCTTGAACGAGTGGCTCAATGGTGTGTTATGGATCAGTAAGACCAGCTGAAAGAAAAAACAAGAAAATTATCCTCCAGCACTCTGGAAAACGGGACTTATGTATACCTAGATACAGCCTTGTTAGTTCATAAGGATGTACCTGACCTGATCACAAACTCCTCCTTTCACATCAGATAATCTGTAAGACCCCAAACTCTGTCTACTCATGCCAAAGGGTTAATGAGTCCTCAGCTGTATCAGTTATATCTATAGGACATGAAGCATTTCAAACACCAGTATAGTTTCACTGAAGTGGGTAGAAAGAAGTGGCTGCTCTTCAGAGCCTTATGTTTTAATTGCTTGTAAAAGGTCCTATCATGCTAAAAATATTAAGCGATTTGCCTACTTGTATATAAACACTTATTACAGGTAAATAAATGCAGCAGGCAGATAAGTAACAGTTTGATTTCATCAATATAACCCTTACAAAATTATTGAGCTCTTACCTTAGAAATTGTATGCATTTGGCTGGGCCTGATATACAACTGCAGAAGATGGATATGTGCCTTGATAAAAAGCAAGTCCACATGTTTGATGACTCGGTCATTTTTTCAGGATGCATGGAAACCTTTCAACATATTATGAACTAATATTTCTAACTTTGCATGAGAGCAATGGGAGACTGGGTTTGCCTACAGCAACTGACAATCCACAGAGATTCCTCTTTATGCAGTGCATGTTCTTGCATTGTCTAAACACAGTGAGAAAACAGTCTAATGTGATTTCAGACCCCTGCCCCTTTCATCACTAACCTAGAGTTATATGTGTATCAAAAGGAAGAACACACAACGTGCACTCAACCAGACAGAGCTGAACTGCCTGCAGCCAAAATACTGAAGATTGGATATGTAATTTTTTCTTTTTTTTTTTTTGGTATAATCATTCTGTCATATATAATGGCTGCACAGGCATAGTTTTGGCTTTTGAAAACCTAAAGCAAAGCTTTACTTTATTCCTGTAAATCTCATGGGCTTCAAATTGAAACATTCCCTTCTGTCAGCAGCACAATGCTTAGCAATGAAATTCGATGGCCCAAATTGTACTTTGAGGTCTTAACTACACTTTGAAAATAGATTGATATTAATGATTTTGTTATTTGGGGGGCATATGAGATACAGGCACCTTAATACATCTGTAACCCCATAAGGGGTGTGGGAAGGAAGGGACTGAACAATGGATTACCCCAAAATTCTGTTTTCTTCAAATGCATTTAAGACTGCAAAATTCTGGAGGCATGAGAGTGGAGGAGGTTAAAGGTGTTGTGGGTGTGTAGGGAAGGATACAAAGTATCTGTGTGAGGAAGAAATTGGTTGGTATATTCTCCAACCCTATGGAATTAATTAGGCAATCCTTATCAATGTGCTTCAGGTGGAGAAGCAGTGAGAGCAATGGAGAGTTGGGGCTTTTTGCTTAGTTGTGGAGTCTGGAGGGCAGTGGGGGAGCAACACAGAGATTACAAGAAGAGATACTGTGAAGTCCCTCCCCAACCAAAGTGAACAGTCAGCTCAAAATAAATGAAGATAACAGATAAAAATATTTCATATAAAAATTTTTGTTTCTCTGCCTGACAAGATCGTTTATGGCTCATAATGCCATATATCAAATTACCTCAAGTATGTGGCTTCATTTTCCTCAGAGGGTAACCAGAAATGTGGTCATCCTTGTTTTAAAGGAAGGGAATTATGGCAAAAAGAGACCAGACAACATGCCCAGAGTCAGCCAGGCAGTCTGTGGCAGAGGTGGGAAAGGGTCAAAGTCCTATCTTTTTCAGATGACATAATTGCAAGATCATAGTTGCTTTCCTAAATGAAAATCATATTTTCACAGTGATGAGTCTGAGCTGCAGTGCCCAAATTGTGATCAAAGTTTTGGATGCCTGACATCTAGGGCATTCAAAACACTGTTTCAGTGTGATTCATTACAAAGGAAGAGGCCAGCCACCACACTTGGATCCAGAT
Organism: Aviceda cuculoides; assembly: GCA_035590195.1. Taxonomy (NCBI): domain Eukaryota; kingdom Metazoa; phylum Chordata; class Aves; order Accipitriformes; family Accipitridae; genus Aviceda; species Aviceda cuculoides. Next base: position 30,506,404 of record JAVJGG010000090.1, read on the forward strand.
TTTCAGTTTCTGAAGTGGTCAGTGCTAAAACACTGGTACTGACAGCACCTGCCCAAACTTGACCAGGTCCTCTGTGTGCTACAATTACCTTCAAGAGATACAAGCCTTCCAAACAAATGATGACAACCTATATGCTTGAGATCTGGTCATAAGACCTCCTAGGGGTCATAAGACCTAGGAGCTCATAGACCTCCTATTGCTTGCTGTGCTTGCTTGCTCCTCCTGTACTTGCTCCTATTTTGAGCAAGCACAGTCCAGTAACAGCACATATGCAGCCATAATTTCAGCCCTGATAAGTTTTTAGGCTCAGCAGAGTAGGGAGGAAATTCCACCAGCATAACCGCTACAAGATTATCCAGAAGAGGGAGTGCATAGCATACATACATGTAAATCAGTATTTTGCTACACTATGTCCTCATTGCAGAGCATATAGGCTCTGCAAATGTCCAGCACAATTTTAGACTGTCACATGCTCAGTGCTGCATACCACTCAGTGAAATACCTACTGCACAGCTCATCCAACAATACATCACTCCTCTTTGCTGTATGTCTGTTTGAGATTTTCTTGGTTATTTTTAAATTTAAAAAAATACTTTTTTTTGCTTTTTGATTAGCTTGTTTTACATATTTGCTTGCTAGTCAAAATTAATTTCTCAAGCTACAATTTAAGTAAGTTTGGTTCCAAGTCCCTTACATTTGTTCTTGCTCCCTGATTTGGTAAGTAACTCATAAGATATGTTGCAGAATGCAAATTCAGAGTTAACTGCTCAGACTTATTCAAGAGTGAAGTTTATAAATACACTTTCTGTGAACAGTGGAGTTTTTCCAAGTAGAACTTCCACTTATGTTTATCTGGTTTTGTAACTACAGACCAAAACCGTACCTAGACAGCATTGTAGGTGCCCTTGACAATTAAAAAGGCAGTTGACCACAAGAACAAAGCCACAGGCAACCACCCTGTACAGTAATTAACCAGTTAGACCTAGATTATGAAAAGGAAGGAAGAAGTGGGCAGGCATATTACAGCAAGTTTATAAAGAAAACAATTCTAATAATATTTTCATGGTTTTCTTAATTTCTACATTGACACATGTCCTCTCCCTCCCCTTCAATACACACTGTTCAATATCCTACTGAATGACATTCTTTTTATATTGGACTAAATCTCTGACCTTGGTTTGACTTTTTCCCATTTTGCTTATCTTTGTCCTTCTCTCTAGTTAAGAAAATATCCCACAAGACTTAATTTTGAAAGGATTGAAAAGCTATATTAACTTTGTTTAGCTCCCAGTAATAATATGAATAGTAATAACAAGATTCTTTAGATGATTATTACCTGGTTTTATGTGCCTTCCTTACCTAACCTTTCTCTCTCCTTTTTTTTTTTTTTTAATGTCTTTTACAGATTATCAAGAGCTAGTATTCTGCCGACTTTCATTATTCATTAAAAATGAAGTTCAAGGTCATTGTAGCTACAACTGATAAATACATGTTGTTGTTACAGTTTCAAAAATAAATAACTTCCATTGTAGTGCAGTGAGTAAGATTTTGAAAAGAAAAAATGGGAAGATACTTCCTGCCTGTGATGGACTACTAAGCAATTCTATACAGGTGGGCTAAAAAGAAAGTCACTGCTGTAATTTAAATTATCAGTACAATATACTGCTTTATCTTGCTCAACTTACACCCTCTTTCTACAGAGGGACCAAAACAGGGAGTTCAGGTAGCAACTGCTAATTGTCGGCAAGGTAAGTAACTGGGGAAGTAATCAGTGTTAACTTGCAATTTATTAACATTGTTTCAGTTCTGTTATCAAGCCCTGAAAAGTTTAAGGCTCAGGTCCAGACCAGATTCACCTGATCTCTGACTACATGAGGAACAGAAGGAGCCTGAGGAAGGCACAGACCGACATGCTGGGCAGCAACAAAGCAGAGACATGTCTTATAATGGGTCTCACTGTGGAAGGTATTTATTTTTTAGGAGACAGGGAGAAGAGGCAGCAATTGCTTCTCCTTTCACTGAGCACACTGGGCAGTTTGCTGGCTGTACACATCAGGGGGTATGCTTCGCGATTCCTGGCCAAGTGTCAGAGGGCAGGGAAGTGCCTGCCGGCTGGGAGCCTGGAGGTCTTCTGACTCCCAGAGGCTGCACAGGGCAGCGATCGCATCCAGCGCAACTCAGTGCTGAGCTCTAAGCGATAAGGGACAAAGCACCATGCAAGAGTTATTGCACAGCCCTGGCTCTGCTGTCTGATGCAAGAGCTAGCAGAATATCTATGAACATCTGGAGAGCAGGAGATAAATGCCACTTTGTGCATGCGTCTTTTCCCTTTTAGCATGCGTAAGTCAGTAGCATTGAAAGAGACCTTCCAAGGTGCTTTTTAGGAGAGAGAGAGAGACGGCAGTAGACTTTGCTTGCTGATACAGGCAAAGCAATTCTGACTTGTTTGCATGAAACTTCCAAGGTTTTTCCAGCATAAGGATGACTGGGCACAGACAACAACTTGCACCACAACACTTGGCAAAGATACTAGCTTTTGTTTAGTAGCACCCAAAGGACTAATAAACCACTTAATTATTTGCATGCAAACATAGCAAAGTCATCTACAATAGCATTCGCATATCAGCTTTGTCAACAGACTCAACCCTTCACTGCAGTTGCTATGAATGGGATGGAAGTTCAAAGGCTTGCTGCTAACAAAGGCTGAAAAAAAAAAAAAATCCTCCCCTGTTTATGTGTGTCAGTTATTCAACCAAAAGAAGGGAATGGCAGTAAAAGGCACTAGTTGAATAACTAGTATCAATAACAACAGTCACAGAAAGTGGAAAATGACGACAAAGCTAGAACCCAGTGTCACAGAGGGCTGGAATCCTGGTATAGGACAATGAATTACGCTCACCTGACTTTGATTTCTTCAAAAGATGAGGGTATGTTGTTCCTTTTACTACCTGCCCCAAGGATTGATTTGCTAATTTTCTAGAAGCTGAACCTGATTCCAAAAAGAAACAGTTGTTATTTTTGTTTTACTTAGCAGTTGAGCTAACGTTCAGCTGAAAAAAAACCCCAAACATAAAATCTGCACCATGGTGGAATCCAGTGCAAGATCTTCTACAGGAATTTCCCATGAGGAGAAAACAAGTCCCTACTCGTTGACCCAATTTTTGGACTGAAGCATAGGAAAACAAAAAGCTACGGAACGTCTTGTTACACAAAGCAGTTATTCTTAGCTTAATTTAGGAGCTAAAGCTCTCTGTATGATCATTATAGTCTCCTGAGCTACCCAAAGCATCTAACTTAGAGACCTCATTCCTTCTATTAAGCCCAAAGCGTATTTTCGTTCATAGGTTACGGCAATACCTTCCACAAATACTTACAAAATAGTTCTTTGGTATACCTTGCAGTTTTGACCTCCTTCAGTTTCTTTACTCCTTGAGTTTTTGCAGAGGTTCGCATACCCATGTTAAAAGCAGGACAATCTATTTACCTGTCTGATCTCCTAAGAAAATTCATTTCCTGCTAGAGTAGGAATTTTATTTTTTTTTAAATATGAATACATGATGCTGACAGAGTAGCTATCAAAGATAATGAAGTATTCCTAAATCCTGGGCCCCTGATTTTAACCAGCCAGAAGATACTAACACTGGCAGTCTGTATTTCATCCTTTGTTTTCAAAGTTGTCAGGTAAACTTAATGCTTCCAAGGAGATTCATAGCATATCTGAGACCTTACAAGCTGTTTGAAAAAAGAATTATGAAGACTTCAATGTACCTTTTTTTCCCTTTATAGTGTCCAAACAAACAGTACACAGAAAGGTAAAAATGAGATAAGGAAGAAAGAAAATCAACAGAAATTCCCATTGTATGGTTGTTTGCACAAATTCCTCTCTCATATGTTTGGAAAGACCACAAATATCAGATGTGCCAGTGTTCCTGGAGAGGGTTTGGAGGTCTTGGGGTTTTGTTTTGTTTTGTTTGGGTTTTTTTTAGGAGGCATTAAGCCTTACCAGTTGCCAGCAGGGACTCCACAAAAAAAACCCCAAAGCAACAACAACAAAAACCAACCTCCCACATACACCCCTGTTCTTTGGGTTTGTATGGTTGGGGGTGGGGGGAGGGGGGAGCTTTTTCATTTTTTAAATGGATCATTTGCTAATTTGCCAGAATGACACAAGGCATTCAGTGAAGTAGACCTGTGCCTTAACTGCAAAGCTTATGCACCAGTGCAATAAAATGCAACAACTAGCATTTCAATTCTCCAAGCAATTTCCTTATTCCAATTCTTGCAGTAGATTTTGATTTTACAGAAAGTCTTCACTCACTGGAAATCTACTTGGACTAGCAGTTCAGCAATACTAACACATCTGCGAAACAGCAGCATAGGGAGCCCATGAGAAGGAGGTAGGATCTCCGCACACACCCCCCCGCACACCCCCCCCCTCCCACCCCAGTAATGCCTAAGACCCAGTTGAGTATATTTCATCTCAGAGCTGCTCTGCTGCAATGGCAGTAACCTATACAGAGTCAGCATTCTTCCAGGAGTAAAAGCCAAAGTAAACACCACAGGTTTAAGGAAGGAGACAACACATAAGTGGGTGAACCTGTTAAAAATAAAGAGAAAGGGCAGCTAACAGAGAAATACTTGCAGGTTTTGTGACAATTTAAGAGCACTGTACTGGAAATACAAAGCAAATGTTTATCCAAAATGTTTGAGGAAGAGATAAGAGAAAAAGGCATGGCCAGAGAAAGGGAAGTTGTTAAGCAGGCATCCTTCAAAAACCTGAGGTTAGGTACAAATGAAGACAACGGGAAGCACTGCAAACTCTAGCAGGTTAAACATAAAACACAAAACAAAACAAAACAAAAAAATTAAGGCAGGCCAAAACAAGTTTTTTGAGGAACAATTTGTAAAAGGCAAAGAAGAGGCTACAGAACAAAGACAAAAATGAACTCTGACCTGACATCAGAATCAGATCACGTTAATCCAACAGACTGGTGACAGATTCTGAAGGATTTCAGTGATGTGATCAATGGATTATTAACTACGACCTGTAACATCCCTCTTGAAACTAGAAACTTGGGAAGTGGCAAGTAACACAACAACTTTTAACACGGGTACCAATAGAGGTCTGGAAAACTACAGAGTAGGATACCTGACATCTGAATCAGGCAAATTTTCAATTTCAAAAGCTTTTGATTTTAAGACTAATATCTTCCAGACAATCTGAAGTCTGATAAAACTCAGTGTAAGGCACAGAGTTCCTGTGGTCACATCACTCTTGTGCACTTCTCAAATGTGGATCACTATGGATTGGAACAGACAGATTTTGTGTATTTTCCAAAGGTAACCCCCACCTGCAACAGTTTTACAGTAGTACAATCTTGAAGTGACAAAGGCATCAATTACTAAGACTAGTTTACTGGTCTCTGAAATAAAGAATAATTTCTTCTTTTCTTTTGACTTATCCTGGCAGTGTTGCAGGCATTGGTTTTAATGTTTGATTTTGGTAGTTTCAAGATGACCACATACCAGAGCCATTCAGATGATTCATGTTTCTTCAGTTACTTTTGACTATGTATGGCTCCTTCAGTATTGACATGTGCATTCTGTCTCATAACATTATTTGGAACGAGTTCTTCATGTTTTGTTACATGTAGAGCAATGAAATACACTTAAAAACCCAATGTATTTCATATTCAATTTATTCTGGTTGGAGTCTTTTCCCCACAAGTTATAAGAAAGCTTCAGGTCTTGTTCTGCACTTACTCCCAGCCATGATTAATGTTATCACCTAGGAAAAATGTTCAAAATCAGCTCGTACTGTTGCTAGTGAAAGTATCCATTGGAATGACTACTACCACAGCATTAGACAGCGGCTCACAGGAATAAGAAACTGCTGCAAACAAGTCCACTCAATAGTTATATTGCAAACATCAGCAATGTAGGCTTGTTTTGTAAATCAGACTCTTACACAACAGAGACTGATTGCACTTTACCAAGTCTCCTCTGGTGCCCAATTTAAAATTCATACCATACTTGGTCCAAGAAGACAGATCCATTTATAATTTTCTCCTCCTTATTAGTAAATCTTAGATATCAATATGAGATCACTCTTATTTATTCTGTCTAGTTATACTTGAGTTCTCTTGATTTTATATGGATGAACTGCAATTAGTTATGAGGGGGGGGGGGGGGGAAATATAAGCTTGTTCAACAGAAGACCCGTGTTGCTACACCCAGGATGTTGAGTGCACCTGGGTCCCTTTATAGTCCTTCCTGTGACTGTGTGTAAATGGTTTTAATAACTGTTATAATTACACAGAATTAAAATGCACTATAAATTTTTGTATGACTATGTATCTCATGTGCTATTTTGAACAAAATGGGTGTGGGAAGAAAAACACTGTGGAAGTTACTCCTGACATTTGGAGGGTAAAGAAAGTGAGAGAGAGACTAATTAAAGTAAACACACAAACCCTTAGTCATGTGAGTAATCCTTTCCTCTGCGAATCATTTTACTGACGTCAGGTGACACTCCTTGTTTGAGGCAGGATTATTTATATGATCAAGGGCTTGCAGGATTAGGTACAAACATTATTCCAGAAAGAGTCCTCATAGGTGTCCAAGATTTATCTTAATTATTTTGCCCTTTGTAAAGTACTCATTCAACTGAAATTCTCTCTGGTAAATTCAGTTTTTTCTCTAAGCTTCCTATTACCTTTCTATTGGTTTTTAGTTATTTTCTTGCAGTCATAGTGATTGGAACAGTGACCTAAGGTTTAATTTGGCAACACAAAATAACACTGTTGCAAGAATAGCTTGCACTAAGTTCCTCATACAAGTCTGTTCTTAGTTCATCATTACGAAGGATCAGAGTTTATATGCTGTCTCTCACTGAGTTCAAGCAATGCCAGTATATCGCTACTTCCCTTGATAAGATCTCAGTGTCAGATTATTACATCATAAATGCAGAAATCTGGCTTGCACAAAGCTTTAAAGCTTTTAACATATAAATGACAAAAAAAGAAAGTCTCCTTTTCTCATATAATTTCAGTCTTATTATGCCTCTATAGTAAAAAACAGTGGTCTGTATTATAACAGTACTTAATACATATCAGTAATATATCACCATAATAAAGTCATATATCATATTCATCCCTTTCTACTGAATTTTTAGCCTTGCTCCAATCTTACATTATTTTATTATGAATTGCATAGCAGTATATTTAGAAGATCACTACCACAATCTTAGCTCACTAGTGTATATGATTTTAATTATGCACAATGGAAAAGAGACAACAGGTTTTTTATTTTAGAAACTATGTCTTCTTTGACACTTGTTGAAATAGTGTTGGCCCTTAAAATTGAGTGTATTAAATTATTCCTCTACCAGAATATTATAATAGAGTGAATGATAATAAATTGTTTACAGCGTAGCACCTTGAACCCTCACTCTTAAGCAATAAAAGGGAGCTGGACATATCCTTATGTTCCCATCTGGACCTGGATATGGGACCCGTGGATGTGTGGATGTTTATGTGCTGTTGTGCTGCATGCTCAAGTGCGCAAGTTTTCCCAGAAGTGGGGCAGCTTTTAGTTCTTCTGTCCCCTGCTGTAGTCCCAGCACTCAACTCAGTTCCCCACTGCCAGGTTTAAGATGATGGAGAGAAAATGAGAACTCATGCTATTGTGAAAGAGTAGAGGTGTTCCCAAGGCCAGTTTTAAAGCATGGAAACAAGAACTTCTACACCTTGCATGGCCTTAAAACAGAGAAAGCAGCAGCAGATGGCCTCTTAAGGGCCATTTTGTTTTAATTTTGACACAAAAGAAACATATACGCTGGCATCACTTATCAATTAAGTCATCACCTGATGTCCATTATCCCCTGTGGTCACACAAAAAACTGTTGATCGAGTTCAAGATAGACACAAGTCTCATTGCTTTCCAGAATAGCACTGACTACAGGACTGATAAAATTTAGACTTGCAACAGAGAAACTCGGAATCAAACTGTCCAATAGGTTTGAACCCCAGATTTGCAGCTAGAAGTAATCATCTCAGTTATTACACCACACCTAACATTGTTTCTAGATTTAACATGTATGCACACACTGAGCTTCAGGAAAATTCTACTGTTGTGGGAGTATTACAGTGAAGAGGACTCAGACTCCAGATTTTTGTAGTGTCCATTTTGAAGGGACAGAGTTTGTTCTGTGGTTTTGGCTAATGACCCATCAATCACTTTCACAATGATTGAAAAAGCAGTAGATGCTACACAATCCTAACCGAGGGCAAGAAGGAATGGGTAACAAGGCATTTAACATCATTTTTTGAGGAATTTATATCTAGAAGGAACTCAGCTGGCACAAAACTTCATCACTACTAAAATGAGCTTCTAAATTTTAAGTTTCCACCATTGCAACACTGGATCCTAGCCTGAGCACAAGCAGGAGGAAAAACATTCTCAATCAAGAATCCATTTTCATATCAGCTGGATTCCCTGTGTAGTTTCAGGTTTACTCGTTGTCCTTAAACCAGATGTATATAGGGTAATTTTTTGACCTGCAGGAGCGACTTCTGGTATACCATTGGTATGTAAGAGTAAACAACATAAATGTTGGTTAATGTTATCAGAGTAAAATGTAGAAATGCTCCATCCTTGCACCTGCAACTAAACACACCAACTTCTCTGTTAAAAACAGATGTGCAGAATGGAGTATTCAGCACAAAATCTTCTGTACCATGTAGCACTTAAAATATTTCATATGATAACAAGGCTCCTTAAAACTAACCTTAACCAGATACAGGAGTTTTGTATTGTAACAGCTCAAGAAAATACAAAAGGTGTCTAACTGTAAAATTGGGATCTATAGCTAGACGCAAAAGCTAGTTGTCATTGTGTTCAGTGATGTTCTGATCCTGATTTTGATTTTTTTTTAAAAAAAGATTCACTTGCTAAACACAGATTACACTCTAGATCAGAGTTTCATGTATCCACAATCTACGCATTTAAGACCAGTGAACATTGGGTTTAGTAGTAAAACTAAGATGTAAGTATATATGTGTCAGAGTGAGGAAGATGTACCTGAAAATGCAGGGCTTTTTAATGAGCTTAGAGAGGGAAAAGAAATTCGTCTTGCACAGAATGCATCATCAAGGATCATAAAACACCTCATGGACAGACAATGGGTAATAGGTGCAGAACTCCTGCAAAACAAGCATCTCTGCTGCGGCTCAGTCACTGTGTGCTTTACGATGTATTTCTCCTGAGAACAGTAAAGCCATCTTCCCCTGATGCTTTTCATTATAGAAACAGGTTGAAAGTGAGAGCTGCAGTCCTTCTAGTGAAGCATCCCAGATGTGCCTACTTGCCAGGAAGTGCTATTTTCTCTTGGATTCCTGTTACTCCCATCTTCTCCAAAGGTGGATAAGACCATGTTTACATAAATCACTGTGAACCCTAAAATGAACACAGTCCTTTAGGCATTTTGATCAGTGCCACTGAATAAGCCTGCAAAAGAGCCAAGAACAAGTATTCAGGAGTTACACTTCCAATCTATGGGGCGTTTGATTTAATTTTATATGGGGGTTTGGAGTTGGTTTTTTTAAAGGGTTAAAAGCTGTAATTCTGCCCCAAATGGCAATACTCTATATGTAAATGAGAGGGGCAAAAAACCCACAAATGATAAATGTGGAAAAATATTTCATAGCGCAAGTGGCAAAGTACCCTCTTTTTCATCAAAATCCAGGTTAATGAGCAATACTTATTTGTTACAGTTTAAAACAATACCATTGGTGGTATCCTTGGGACTCAAGAAGCAGTGCAGCAGGTCCACCATAGATTTAGGGATACTCACACACATACAGTAGCACTGCTTGAGCAGTTGGCCAAATGTTTGAAGTGAGCTATTGCGTTTTTGCATGAGTCATTTATTTATTGTCAGCTTTAGCAGATGAAACAATGACCCTATGTATCAAAGTCTCTAATGTTGATTTGTTTTGTTTCTTTTTTAAATGTTAAATTAAAACATCTATTCCATTCACCAGGTAATCTTGCAAATTATTAACACTGCAATCCATAATAAAATAAATCATCAACAGCAAACCAGAAAGGTCTTACCAGGACAAAACCTATCATTTAATAAAACCCAAAGCATTAAACACTAAATTATTTCTTTCTAATTTGAGTTGCTTGTATTTCTAGTTAGGAAAATGTGATCCCAAATGAAAAGCTTTCCCAGAAAAGATCATCAGTCGCCCACATCTTTACAAGCTTGAGTTTCTCTGAAAATTGTGAACAGCCTTACTTCAGGAAGAAGTTAGAAGAGCAGGACAACAAATCTCCCAAAAATCTGTGATGATTATGTCATTTCATCTCAATGTAATTGATGGAAAACTGATCATGATGTTCGTTCCCTTCCTCACTCAGTAATATTGTTTAAATTCAGCTGACATTAGTTCAAAGAAACAGTTCATAGACTATTTTTCTGGACTTGTGCTTCAGCTGAACTAATAATTTCTTCCCAAAGACAGCATGGCTTATCAGCAGAGTAACCCCATGAGAGATTTCAATGCATTATTCAAAAAGAAAGCATCAGACTCTGAAAATATTTTCCTTTTGGGATCAACACAGTCATTTATATCAATATAACAAAGAAAACATTTGCTGTGAGAAAAAACCTTCACTGTATTATGAATGTAATAAATTAGTGACGGTTGTTTGGAATTCTAGTCTCATTTAGGCCACTAAAACAAATCTGCAGACATTAAATTTGTCTGAACTCTGAGGACATTAATGCAGTAAGACCTAAAACTCCCACACATACTTCTGTTTCTTTCTATTTACCTTTTATAAATACAAAAGGGTCTGATCAGGAATGCCTTGTTGCAGGACTTTTGGTGTTGGCCTTCCTCACTTTACCAAGCTTTCTAGGGACAGACAAAAATCCTTAAGATAAGGCTTTTTAAATCCAAGGAGGATTTAAGCCAGTGGTAATTTGGATATTGAATTCAGATCTACATCCATCTTTCTCTTTTTTAACATAAGCACAAGTCTTTTAATGAGATTTTCAACTGCCTCTGCTCAAAGTAGATGCACAAATGTCACAAAGTAGTACCATTTCAGGAGCACTACTTCCAGGCTTAGACATAATTTTCAGGCTCAACAAATGCAAGTCAGAGTGGGCCCCATAACACTTCAATTGTGTTTTGTGAGAAATACACTTCCAGTGTGGCCACTTCCACCCCTAGTACTCAGTCTGCAAAAGACAACAGTTTGGCATTATCAGTGACTTGACAAACTGAGCTCCCATTAGTTGTCTGTGCCTGACCCTCATTCCAGTCACCAGTCTGTCTCTATAGGCTTAGAGCCACAAAATATGAGATAGTAGGTACAGAGAATAAATAGTTTTGGCAATCAAACACAAGCCTTTCAGGACATCCTACCTTACAAACACTAAAGAAACGGTCACCAAGGCTGGTTTTCTTTTGTAGAGCCATTGGCTATCAGGAAGTACCTACTGCCACGTTTTCAAACTCATGTCAAACTTTGTCCAAGAAAGGAAAACAGTGAAGAACACCTTTCAAAATGTGGTGTTAACATTGATTTACTACCCAATGTACTTGCATAACAGCTAAAAGAAACAACATGTTAGAGGCTCCATCTGCAAATCAAGGGATTTCCTCTGTAGTCTTCAGATTGCTTTAGATTTGTACTTATGTAGTAAAAGGAGTATCTTTCTATAACTAATTAAATTTACATTTTTGCAACGGTTCACTTCCCCTCATGAAAAGAAGTTTTCCGAGTTATTTTTCTTTAACACAACAAGTATTGATATATTTCCTAATACTGAAAGCCTCATGTATTTTGTCTTTCTACCTTATCTGACTCATACACGTGGCATATATAGTGTGTCATGCCTTTTACAAAAGTAAATTTTTAATCAACTGCAGTCTTAGTGACCTCCTTTGGAGCATTCAAAGTACAATCCAGGCTTGGTTTACATATTGATAGGTCACTCTAGAACAAGATCAGTGAGCCATGGAAGTGTTTCCATATGAAACTGAGCCAATAGCATAAGCTGCCAACAGTTGATCATATTGAAAAATATTCTGAGCATGCATGGTAACTACCTTTTCTAGCTGAGCCTGGTCTGGACCCCTTCCGGACAGTCATCACTCTGTTGCAGGTAGATCTAGCTGTGTCTCACATGATTCACATGATTCACATGATGCCTCACGTGAATCCAGTCACTGTTTCTCCTTAGAGATCTTTCAGGCATGCCTGAACAGAGATCTCTTGTCCAAAAGCTTTCTATAGACATATGTACCTATAGTCAACTTTGGTTCCCAAAAAAACAGTGACTCAAACACCTACACTATAGAGTTACACATAAAAAAATATTACTTAGCTCTTCAGGCATCTGGCAGCAGATGGTATCTTTGATACCACTGGGAACTACTTTGTCCATCATAGCAGACAATCAACTGCTGTACATGTGATATATGTAAAACTGTTGGTGGAGAGTCAGCCTCACTTCCTACCATCCTGAGATGTAGGAAGTAGTAAGGAAAGGCGGTTAGGCTGTAGCACTGAAGGAAAGGAAGCAAGGCAGAGGACGTGCCAGGCAGCAGTGACGTGCAGCACCATCTCTCAGGCTGGGAGCAGCAGGAGGTTTCCACAACACTTCTTCTTTTTTGCTTCTTTTTTGGCAGCCTGGGAGCCAGAACTGAGCAGCCCTAAGGACACCCCACGCAGCTCGTGGGGGAATGGCTGCCTGGTTTGCCCTTGTGGTTGTACTCTGGGGAGAAATGGAGAAGAACCCAAGCATACAGAAAACATGTAATAAAACCCATAAAACCACCTACATATTATAGCAAGAAGTGTTATTAAAACAAGTGACACAAGCATAAATAGATAGATCTACACAAAGGTAAGGGAAAATACAAGCACAGACTCCTCAAAGTAAATCAGAAGTTTGCTCTTTCTGCAGCTGTCATAGATTATCCCATAGCTGTCCCTGGACACTGTTGTAATATTTCTGTCTTGAATGCAGACTAAGCAGAAATATGGTTTCTTCTGTTTATTGGAAGAATTTCCACAAACCACTAGCAGGTTTATTTTATTTTATAGAAGTTTATATAAAGCTGATCTCTACAGCTAGGTAGAGAGTTGGATGGAAATCTTGCATTTCCATGTCTTTAGCCAGTTTGCTGTTACCTACTTTCAAAGTGTCCCGAACATCTGATGAATGACAAAAATCCAGAGTACTAAATAAAATTGGATCTACTTCAATGCTAATTGAACTGTGCTACCTACCACCACTTGTTTTGTATACAACAGATAAATAGTACAAATAGTTTTGTAGAGTTACTATGGGAATAGTCTGTTTCTATTACCCTTCTCAAGGCTGTACAGAGTGTTCCCTTGCTTCACACTTAACCTACTCCTTGTGCTAACATTGTGCTGATGTTTTTAATCACCTGAAATATATTTGTTTTAATGACCCATATCCTGATGTCAAAATAAGCCTGGCCACAAAATAAGCAAGTTCATAAAAAACTGCTGGGAAATAGAAGGTACAAGTTCAAAGACAGGAATTTCTGTTTTGCCTGGTTTAAGGCCATGCTGGCAGGCATCCAGGGAGCAGTGGTTGCATCTTGTTTACACAAACCTGAGCAGGCAACCTCCTCCTGCCATACACATTTGAAAACCTGCTATGGAGTGGGCTACCCACCTGGGGAAATGAGCAAAGCAGGCAGAGACCTGTTGGCTGGAAAGGTCATTTTTTCCATAGCCAAGAGGACAGCTAAAAACTGCCTCTCCTCCTCATGTTTTGTTTTCAATTTGAATCAAGATTGCACTCTTGAAAGTGCTAGATCCACTCCTGAAACTTGTAAACACTCATATTTCCTTTTAAATATTTACAGCAGAACAGAAAACAGCACCAGTTTTGGTCATTTTGCCCCAAAAGTGTGTACAAACACTGTGCAGTTACAACATTTGTGCAGTCTTTGACTTGCCTCACTCCTATCCAGGACACAGCTCTGCACAGCACTTTCTGCAAAGAGCTGGGCTAAACCATTCCCTTACACAGATTTACACAGATCACTAGATGGGGTCTCTCCAATAAAGTACAATATGTGTTGTGTCCTTGCAGAGATACAGGCTAAGCTTGCTAAAACAGGATTTGATCTGCAGCATGTTGAGCAAATACATCACTGTCTTTAAAAAAAGCTTAAAAGGAAATCTGAGGTAATGTATCAGTCAGCCAACCTTTAATCCCTTGAAAACTCATGCACAAACAAATACAAAACAAGAAGACAGGTTGATTAAAAAAATGCAACATGTCAAAGCAATGTACTTACTTTCTTGGATGGGCAAGTGGTCCAGTGGCAGAAGGGGAAGCCACAGATGTTTCTTTCCCTCACTTGGAAAGGCCCACTCCCACAGGACATTCTCATAAAGAGCTATTGCCCGGAGCGTAGTTACCAAATCACAGATGTGCAACTCACCAAAAAAAAATTCTTCTCCAGATGTAGCCACTGATGGAAGACTTATTATCAAACCTGAAGGGTATCGCAATTGGGATCATATTGTTCAGCGCGAGTCTAGAAGTCGCATCTTAATGCAATGACTGGGATGAGAATAGAGAAAATTTGCTCACAAAATTTGCAAAGCAATTGCATGTGCTTTGGAGGTCAGGATCGGAACTCAAAGTTGTCTTGACAAATTGAAAAGTAAAGAAACAGGACCCTAAAGAGGCTATCTTATCTACCCTCTAACCCACAGGATCAGTTCTCTCAATACAATTTCTTCCAGTCGTTTGTCAAACTTATTCTTAAAATCCTCTAGTGGTAAAATGATCCCATGTGTTCCCTATGTGTTTGGGTTTGTTGTTTTTTTTTCCCCCAAGGCTTAATCACATTTACTGCTAGAAGAGCTTTTCCAAAAAACAATCCAAATCTCCCTTAAAGTAGTTAGAGTCTCTTTTTGTCTTGTCCACTGTGAACATAGAGGACATACTGTTTTCTTTTCTTTTTGCAGCAGACTTTTAAGGTCTTACAGATTTATGTTCCACTTTCCTTCCTTCAGTTGTTTTTGAACTGAAAGAATGAGGATTGGTTTAATCTTTCCTTAAGAACTGTATTTCTTACATCTCTGACTATTCTTACTGCATCCCTCTCAATGCTCTCCAATCAGCTCATGTCTCTCCTAAAATGTAGCATCCAAAGCTGGACCCAGCTCTCCAGTCAAGGTCTTACTAATGCCAAGTAGGGCAGATACATTTCTACACTTTTTCAAATAATGCTCCTTATTTCACACTTTCATGTAATATTTACCTTCTCAACCACAGTAGAGCATTGATTAGCACTCCGTTTGTGATTCCCTCTATCAGCCTCAAATCCTTTGCTGCAGAACAGCTTCCTTGGTGCATGTGGTCAAACTAGACAATCTCTTGTAATCAAACTAAAAGTTGAGAGCTCTAAAGTCAGATGTCCACATCTCCATTTTTCTAGGGGAAGGCCAAAAGACACAGGTAGTTATAACCCTGGTTGGTGGTATAGTTGTGATGTTTTACAGGATTGGCAAATACTGTTGCTTTTTGGGTACCAGTAGGCAGAAAGGGTTTGCTGTTTTAGACAAGTGAATTCACCATTGTGACATGGAGTTGATTTGCCAAAATAAAGAGAGTGCAAAAATACCAAGAAGCACATGCTTAGCACCTTCCCTGTGTGTGACATTTCCTTTAAGCACCTGCATAAACCTGACTAATCCTGATCTTTTTTGAATCAAAGTGACACCCTGCTTACCAAGGAACTTGATTCAATCACTACATGTCTTTTCACTGCAGTCAACAACCTCTCCCCTCCGGTCTTTCAGGAAGACCTTTGTACAGCTAGTGTCTCCTTTGATCCCTAAGCTCTCAGCTTTGGCAAAATGGCTACAACACCCGGGTCAAGTAAGGTAATCTGAATCTTTAGATCTATTACCTTGCTGTTGTTTCAAAGTGCATTGTTTGTGAGTGTCCTTATTAGACATTACACTGCACTGGCTGAGAGATTTCCTCCCTTTGCCCAGGCCTTAAGCATGCAAGGGAATGCACAAGATTCCCCCCCGCCCCCCCCCCCCCCTTTGTTTTGTCTTCATTTCCTGTACTTCCATTCCTTTTTTTTATTGCCATCTATTCTTCTCCTTCAGTCTCTTCCCCTTTCTCTCTTCCTTCTTATACATGCACACACCCTGTCCATGTCCGCCATATATCTTACCAGCTATGGCTAATAATAAGGCCAGTACGTTAAAGACTCAATTATTCAGACTTATGTTCCATAAGTCACAGCAAGCAAGCATCCCATTTCCCATTTTCAGTGATGTCAAAAAGTCAATGCTTTAAAAGCCCACAGGCATTCTTGGCAAATACTATAATCCCATTATAGATGGTATTTCTATTCAATTAGAAATAAACAAGCACGCAAAATAGCACAACACCCCCACCCTTATCCCTCAAGTTACACTGCCACCTACCACTATTTCTGCTTAAAATCTGCATACTTTATTAAAGATGCTTTGCAAATGCAACCACACAAGACTGCAATCCTATACTTATCTACAGAAGGGTGATGTATATAAACATAAGCATTTCCACCTTGCCCTTTTGTCATGGTCCAAGGTTTTACAGGTAAAAGAGCAATTCAGCTGCTGTCAGCTTGAGGTGACTAATAATTTGTCAGCCAGAGCACCAGTGCAGGAGAGGGAAGGCTGGAATAAGGTCAGCCTTCTAGTAATCCGCCATTGAGCTCCACTGGACTGACATCTCTAAGTTGTGCTAAGTCACCAATGACTTAGGAGATGGAAAATCATGCTAAAACATCCATAGGAATTTGAACTCTCTCCAGTTGCCAAAGTGGAGGAGAAAAAACACAGTGTAAACCACAGAAAGAGCTTCTGAAAGTTCTTCAGCTGAAAGCTTTCTAACAGAAAAGCAGGCTTCCAGTCATTTCAAAATACACTGTTTCGCATCAAATAAGATTTTAGCAAAAACTGAAAGATATTCAGATTTCTATTTAAATCTTTTCTTGCCCTCAAATATAATGGAAATGTCAGCTTGCCACTTCTTCATATCCCTCTCTTTTTCCAAAAGACCCTTTTCCAAAAGACCCTTTTCCAACTGTCTTTTCAAACCTGTTAAAGTAATGATGTCAAATGGAAAACATGCAAAGGAAAACATGTACGAGACCTAAACATCATCTTGCAAGCCTCATAAAAAAAAAAAAAAAAAAAAAAGTAGAGGGAAGGCAAGGAAGAATGCAAGAAAAATTATTTTAAAAAATTGAATTTACGAATGTAAGAACACCCAATTAACTTTCAAACATTTGTTTTATCATAAAAATTCACACAGGACAGTAAAAGTTTCCATCAAGAATTCTTCATTCATACTTCTGCAGAAGAAAATTGATTTTTCAGGGACACTTAGCCACAAACTGCAATGCCCAAGAAGAGAGTACATATAATAAAACCTATCCTCTCATCTTACTGCATCAGACACAAGAAAAGTTCAAATTTTTTTCTTGAAAGCTTCCAAATCATGCATCACTGCTATTGCTAGTGTTTGATTACACAATCTTAAATCAATAGGAAACAACCAGAAGCACTATCAGTTTCTTTAACTTTCTTTCTATTATAAGAACCTGTGCAATAAATACAGCCTATAGAAATTGATCCAGGAGAGTGATCCAGTTCTACTATTTCACTTGAAGAAAGTTAGGAACATTGGATCACAGAGCATCTGTTGAAGAAAACTAAGGGAGAGCTGGGAGAGCAGTCTGAAAGTGCAAATGTAGAAGTAGTTTTATAGCACACCCCCCCCAAATATTTCACTTCTACTTGAGTCTTTAGGCATTGAATCCTCTTTTCACCTATTTTATGATACTGCTTTGGAATAAAACTTTTTTTTAAAGGAAAATAAGAACAGAGGCTGATCTTAGTCTAGGAACAGCCATTTTAAAAAAAAAGTCTATGAAGGGTTAAAAACAATCAAACAAGCAAAAACCATGAGATTATCCTAAAATACAGATCAGCAAGTCCTTGCCAGTAGGATTTTAACTGGTGAAATGCTCACAGAAGTTCCACTCCATCAGTGGCAACATTTATATTAGCTTTTGGTATTTCTACTAACTTCCCATTAACCAAACAGGTGAGCTGATGTTAGCAACAATGCAACTTTTTCCAAATACACCCTTTTGAGTATGAAAGCCAATGTGCTGACCAGGATTTGCAAATATGTGTATATATAAAAACTAAATAAGTAGTCTTAACAGGACCCTTATTACTGAGGTGAGGATTAATCTACAACAGAAAGATCTTCTTCCCCGGCTTTTTGGTATTGTTTATTTCAGTTAGATCCTAAAATACTGTGAACCTGCCAAAAGACAAATATTTCTGGTAGATGTTTGAATTGTTTATGAATATACTGAAACAACAAAACTGATAGTCTGTTAATTGCATCTAAATTCCCATGAGGACATAGTCCTTGCTCACAGTAAATACAAGACATCTTCCTCTTTGCTAGAAGTAAAGTACTTAAGACATGATTAAGAGTATCCACATGGTAAATTATTTGACTTACTTCAGAGTAACTTTCCCACCTGGGCAAGTCCTAGGTTTCACTGTGTTTACTCTTCTTCATGTGTGTAGTTCCGGTGGGGTTTAAAAAGATAACTGGTATCTCTTTTGCTAGAGATATCTTCTTTTTTTTTTGCTAGAAAATCTTTCTGATTTTGCTAGAGCAGTTTTCCCCTTGACTATGATGAACCCATTTTCTAAGCATGGCAGTTACTACTTTCCTTATCTGTGTTGCCATGGAAACACAGACAAAGATTAATTTTCTTAACCAGGCCGTTGATTTCCTCTCCTCTATATACTTATACTATATTAGAGAGCTGCAAGAGTTAGGCTGCAATGAAATGGAAAGCTCGCTTTAATGTCATCAAAACAGTTGGTATCAGTAGGTGTTACTCATACAATTCTTCCATTCCTATGCTTCATCCATGCTTGAAATACTAGCACAGAAAATAGATCAATATGCACAACCAAATCTTCAGAAATTTTGGGGAAAGAATGCAGTTGGCAATTTTCAACTGCTTGACACAACAAGCACTTTTTTCATTCTCTATTTTACTTGCCTATTGCAATGTCCTTTCATTCCTGTTAATAACCTTATAAACATGAATAATTGGAAAACCCAACATTTAATCTTAAACTCCACAGATTTTCACACTGGGTTGACTCTGAATTGGACACTGAATCTGACCCAGCACATGAAAGCAATTTGTGGGTGACACTGACTATATTTCTATTTGCAGCAGAAAGAGTGAAAGACCTGGCAAATGGCAATATTTCTAGTTTCTCAAGTAGTTGCAAACAAAAGCTTTTTCTACATTACCAGTTTTGTAAGCGTGACTGAGCAACAGCTTAAGACTCCTTTCAAAATGCTGTGTTTCAGAAACCTATTCTCTGACTTGTGTCAATTAGCCTAAAAATGATTTGCAAGTTGTCTGTTCAGAGCATAAGGCTACAGAGAAAAAACTCTGTGAATAATTTGAGCATCTACATCAGGTCCCCATAAAACAGTACAAACAAGATCAGAATTTGTACCTCATCAGTCCTAGCATGCCCAATACCATTTAAGTCAGTAGAGTTAACTGAAAATTTGCACTGAAACTGAATTTGTCCCAAAGATCACATCTTTAGTTTCATGGCTAGTGCTAGGACTTGTAACGATGAATTACCAAATCCATTTATTATATGTTCACATTAAAAACTGAGGACTAAAAAGGACAAAAAGGCATTAGGAAAACCACTGAGATTTAGCCCCTATAGACCTACAGAATACACAGGGTACACAGAAACAAAATACAAATGCTTTGCTGTTGATTTAGGGAGAGTAATGTATAGACGAGCATTTACATCAAGATATGTATGTAACCTTTGTCTGATGAGGGACAACTGGAAGAACTAAGAGAAGCAAGGTAAACAAACATAAACACCACTGCAAATCTAGTCCTGTTATCTTGTAAAATGCTGGCTTTAAGCACATCAGTGGAGCTCAAGAAGTTCAAAGTCAGTTAGCTATTTTTAACCATGGAACGTTAAACAGTAAGAGACATTATTCCAAGTAAAGGTTTATCTATTTTGACCATTTCTAATGTAACAACTGATAATTCAGTGGGAAATAACAGTGAAGTAGATACCTATGTGTTCGCTTCTTGCACTTCTGTCTTACATCTTAAGAGCATGTAAGTATAGACTCTAAGTGAAACAAGGTAACTGGGAAGTTGCTTAACCTGTCACTAGGAAATACTGTAGTCCAAATTTATAAATAAATAAAAAATTGAAAACCAGTGTGAGGTTATTATTAAATGGAATCAAATGATTCTGTGATTTTTAAAACATATATAAACCCCCTATATTAGTGTGATATCTGTTTAACTGAAACTGGTGATTAACTGTAATGGCACACAGGGTAAAAGTGCTGCATTTCAGGCAAATAGGATTTTAATCATCCAAATGAGTTTTTTATGAATGGTATTAGGTACTTTGTGAAACAATCTTACTACAGGATGATGTTCATACCTGAACACAGCACTTAGCGTACATGCCCCGCTCTTCATAATGTTTCCCAATATAGTTACTGACATGACAATATCTCCGAGCCCTGCAATGCCCCAGGAAATAGAGACACAGAAAATACCAGTGCATTTTTATTGATTTAGAGACAGCAGTGGCAAACCAGCACTGACAGCTGGAGATGAATGTAACCTACATCTGGCAAGGGACACATCGGAAAAATAAGAGAAGTGGGGCAACAAAAACCCAATCTCAATTAGATTTTATTGATCTGAAAGGTCTGTTGCATAAACAGACCAGTTAGCAACATTAGTGTAGAGCTCTAGATGCATTTTGTCCTTTGTTTTCCAAAATGTCCAAGGGAACAGAGATACTGAGAATATTACATCCCAGCTATATGTGCAGCACAGCACAGGGCCAATCTTAACACACTTAGAACACAGAACAAGACTAGAGAGTAGCTGAATAATAGTCTGGGCATAGGGTTGAGCAACTTCTGGGGCAAAAATAAAAAATACATACTCAAAAATTAATCTCAGGAGAAGAGCTTTGATCAGCTTCCACATTATTTTCAAATGCAAATTCTACTTTTACCATGTGTTCCCTTATTACTTTTACCAAACCTAGAGTCCACCACCAGTTTTGCTGTCAATAAAAATGGCATTTCTAAGCAGTTCTGTATGGTATAAGAGATATTTCCTTCAAGAGGAGACCAGCAAAAAAAGCTTTTAAGAAGTATTGAGTTTAAAAATGGGCATTTGGATAAGAAGAGGCTAACATTCCTAATTAAAAATGGCATGAAAGGAGATGCAAACACAGATTGCATTATCTGAGGAGCAAGTTTTATGACCAGTGTGGAGAGACTATCAATTAATTTTGTTTACCAAGGGAATGCTCATTGATCAAAAATCATACCAAACTGTAGTTAAGACACTCATATGGCCAGGTATTAGTGAAAAGCCAAGACCAGATATGGTAATTATATTTATTGTTCTAGATAGTGACTGTAACAGGTATTAACAAAAAAATAATCTTAACGTGCAGTCCAGCAAGGGGAGTTTGGAAGAGTCACTGCCACTATCTTACTAAGAGTAAGGGGAGTTAACTCCTGACTAGCTGTAGCCAGCATGTTGCTGAAAGTAGGTAAGATGTTTGAAAATGAGCACTGGAGGAGTTTTACATACAACAGTGCTGTGCATTATCCCTGTTGGTAAGGAAATTAGCAGGAACACATCAGTAGCGATACAATTTATTTGATCAATCA
Source organism: Aviceda cuculoides (assembly GCA_035590195.1). Classification (NCBI taxonomy): domain Eukaryota; kingdom Metazoa; phylum Chordata; class Aves; order Accipitriformes; family Accipitridae; genus Aviceda; species Aviceda cuculoides. The sequence goes on from JAVJGG010000090.1 coordinate 30,528,290, forward strand.
TGCATGCAAACTAGTTCAGACCTAGTGTAAACATGGAAGAGATGTCCACCAGGCAGCTGCAGCAGGGAAGGGGTAGCACAGAGGCTGAGTTTTGCTCTTGCAGAGAGCAACAAAGTTTTTAATGTAGGCAGAAATTTTAACTGCAACTAACTTGCTGAACCTGATACAGAAATTAGCCTTGTTTTCTGTGGACTTGGGTATATGCTGTCTTTATTTGTTAGAGACACAAAAGGTCTCAGACAAGAGAAGCGATTTTTTGCTTTATGTCTGGAGAGAGCAGTGCTTTTCACCTTGTCCAGAAGTTCTTTGGGAAAGCTGAATATCACCTTTTTTAAAAGCATTCTTTTCATTACTTTCCCCTCATATTTCCCAATGTTTTCACCCTCCTGGTGGGAGGTGCATTTCTACTGACATCCATTCTGACTCATCCATCCACGAGTCTTACAACACTGGCCACGTTTCACCTCAAGCACAAAGCTTAAGGTATGGATAAGTGTACTACAGCCTCTCGTCATGAAAAAACAGCATGGGATGAAGCTTTTCTAATGTATATATTAAAAGGCACCTTTTTTTCCAACCTTGCAAGGACTACTACTGCTACTTTGAAGCAGGGTTTTAAAGCAAACATTCAGAGGCAGATTTTAGCCACATGACTATGGAAAATAAATGTGGTATTTAACCACACTGCAATAATCTTGGAAAGAAAGAAAGAAAAAAAAAAGTTAGAAAAATATTTTCTCTGCTGGAAGGCTGTTTGTTAAAAAAGCAACACAGTGTCTTCCTGCTGAGAAATGAAGTTGTCTTCATGCTGCAGTTCGTCTTTTTATTCCAGCTTTTTTTCTTCAGACTGGAAAGGCTGTTTATCTTTTCCACTGTTACGAGGTGTGTTAAACATGCCAACTTGCCTTTCTTTGTAGCTGCTGCACCTGCAGCCACTGTCAGAACTTTGCCTCAAACAAAAGCTGGCAAATTCTATTTCCTTAATCATCTTGCTGAGATATTTTAAGCATAAAGCACCAATTTCTTGGCAATATTAGCATTTTCAAGAAATTACAGTAATGATTATTTGGAAATCAAATATAGAATCACACTACCTTGAAAGCAATCCTTGAGCCTGACTCTGATATTGTACTAATAAAAATTACCCCGGTAATAGCTCTTTAATACTACTGACTGCTGGAGAACTGTAAATGACTCACACAAAGCACAAGATCAGAATCAGGAATTTAAATCAATGTCATGACCAGCTATCAGAAGATTGCTTGTATATAACAGGTAGGCAATATTTCAGCTCTTCAAAGTGCTTGGCATACACATTAGATAACACACACAATAATCCCGTAAGGGGTAAGGAGCATTACTTACATATTACAAAGTGGAAAACAAATGCAGCAGTAAGAGCTAAAGTTTAAGCACACTGAAGCACCACAGACAACCCATGGTTCAGTCCCATCCTCTACAAACCACTTTAACTATGCCCTCAACTGACAATTTCAAATAAATTTAGGCCAGCAGTAGGATGAAAATTCACCAAATTTCTAGGGTTTTGTCCTACTCTTAGGTCACTAAACCGTATAATTACTGCCACTGAATCTCTGGTGCTGATTCTGGACAGAAAGAAAGGTAAGAGCTCAAAAAGCAAAACAGGAAGGGAGAAGGGAATCTACTATTTGATATTTGTGATCATTTAATACTGGAATACACAGCTCTTCCAAATAAGGGCAATTAAAGAAACTGAAAAGATTTAGAAACAGAATGGTGAAATTAGGAAGACTTCCTGCCCGCAATGCTAATAAGCTTGCCAAACAACTTTTCAACAGACCAAAAGCAGCTAATTCCTCATTTGTGCTGACAGGAGCAAGCTCTTTGCATGCAAGCTCAAGCAGTCAACACAATGAGAAGCATGAGATTCTTTGCTTGCTATAGCCCCTTTTTTTTCTTTCAGCAAGCAGCTGTAGGGTAAAAAGGCCATCAGCATTCATATCCTAGGATCAAGCCTGGCCCACCAGCATGGCTTTTCCTTCTGTGTTGCTTTGCCTTTCAGGACTTGAGAAGAATTCCCCCACAACTTCCATCTTTGCTGAAATCCCCAAGAGAAGGACCATTCCTCCAACTTGCAACACCCCCTGCACCAGCTGCCATCACTGCTCACAGCTTTTGCCACTGCAAGCCTTCCCCTCAGATTAGGCTTAGTTTATGGTATCTTCTCACTGGCCCAGTATGCTCCTGCAGTCATAATATCTCTTCCATATGTTTCAAATAACTGTGCACTGACCCCTTCTCAGGGACTTTCTCCAAATTTTTTGAAGGTTTCCCTACTCATAGCACACACGAGTATCTATCACTCCTTTGATGTCTTACAAAGTGACCAACAGCCCTTGCTTGCATTTGCTGTGAGTCACGAGACCAGGATTATAACCTCCCATCAAGCTGTGGCATTCTCCGTTTGTAATAATTCATCCTACCATTTCCTCAGCTGCATCAAAATTCTTGCCTGTCAAATTTTAGAGGTTTTTGTATTTTCTTTAATTCTGTTTCTGGAAAGAAAAAAGGCTACTCAAGAAATGACCTCAAATCCTACACCCTGTGGCAATCCTATGCCAGCATTCAACATATAATTCAGGCAGGTACACTGGCCATCAGACAACCTCAAAACAGAAGTTGCTGTGTATTTTACCTTCAATTTTCTTCTATTCTGTAGTGCCAAAGAGTTTTATGGGGTGCCTGTGGCTACAAATGCTGAAAGTAATTAGAACTCAGCTCTACAACTCCAAAAAGTAGTTACCTCTCTGGTCTTCAGCAAAGACGTAAAAATGAACATGCTAAAAAAAATCAAATAAACATGGTCCTAAAAGTAAGTATCCAAAAAAATCAGGTTCCTCACAAGTACTGTTGTTTGTAAGTAGGTGGTATATTGTCATTGTGCATCCATTTACACTTCAGGAAAAGTCTTCCTGACTACACCAACCGCACAAATTTCAGAAGGATCTTATCTGAGTAACTAATTTAAGAGCCAGATCATGGGAGAACTTTGTAGAACTTACACTGATTCTTACAGTAATTTCATTTTTTTAGTATGCATTTCAGATAAGGTTGACTTAAGATTTATGCATATATTTTTACTTTCATTGCAGCAAGACTTCAAATTAACATGTGCATAAGTCTTTGCATTATTACAGCCTGACAGGAAGTGATACTTACTGCCATACATTTTCTGGTGTGTTTATCTACTATAGAATTAGATGGGTTCATTAGAAAGCCTGTTTAAAAGCACATCACTTTCCATTAAACTCTTTAACTGCTATGATTATCACAGAAGTTGCGATCGTTTCATCCTTATCAAATTCTTGAGAACTTGTTCATGAGAGTATTTTAACAGAGGCTGACAAACTGTGAAGATTTCAAAGATACTCTGAGCATTAGATTATTTACATCCTTAAGAACACTGTGCTCCAGACAGTGAAATTAATTTGAACTGGCTTGCCCTAATTTTTTTTCCAGCTTCTCAAGAGATTTTGCTACTGGGTTTAACAACATCAAACTGGTAAAGAACAAAGTACCACACGATTTGTAGAACAATCTGTAAATCACATATAGAATAAAAGTTCAGGGAATTAGATCCATTTGAAATAAAGGAATTATAGTGTGAATAAAGTGAAAAAAAACCTGCCAAAAATAGCGATGTTCTTACCAGACAGTAAGTCCAGATATGTAATTGTTTTTTTCTTTGTGAAATGTCATTCTAAACTATTATTTGACTACTTTTGCCAGCTATAGGTAGGGCTGGGAAGAATCTAAGAAGGTACACTCTACTCAAAATTGGATCAACTTCACCTAGCATTTGATATTGAAAGTCTGCAGAAGCATGACATAATATCATCTACATATTAAAATTGTTCCTATCGCACTAAGAAGAACATATCAAAGCTCTTTTACAGTGAGAGCTTCACCTGGAGCAACAGCAGCAGCAGTCCTGGAGCCCTCATTTCCACTGCATTCCTTCACGCACTACAAATGGGGACCTAGCTCTTCAAGCTGCAAGAAACTTCTGACGATCAGCTCATCCCTTGCCTTTCACATAAGCAAGACACAGTGGATCAATAGTAGCAAGGGACTCCTCTTCCCTAAGCGGCAAGGACTGAGGGAATGCACACATTCCTGCTGAGTGCAAGGATCAGAACGGTCTTTCTTAGCCTTATTTCTGGGAGAGGCAGGTATTCTTGACTCCCAGGTGCTGCTGGGGTTGTAACTACATTCCTTGCTCTTCAGCTGCTGACTGGCCACATAACAGGAATAACAGACCTTTGTTTCAAGACCTCTGTGGTGGAGACATGGCAGTTTCCCAGAAAATCTGCTGCAAATTAGTATTGTAGATGTATTCTAGATTTCAGGGACATGGAAAACAGAGTAGTACCTTTGCCTTTACAGCAGCTTTTTAGTCCTTGAAAACTCATGTTCTTTTTCAGTCTCCTTTTCCTTAAGCAACACAATCCTCATGCTTCCAGATTGCCTCTTACACCTTATTTTCCATATCCCTGGTAACTCTCATCACTTGCCTCTGGACTGTTTGCATTGGTCCACCTCATTCTTGTAATGCATGCTTCAAACACTGAAAGCTGAACATCTCTTAAGGCCTTGCCAAAGGCAAAAGCTTCTTCCCTGAGACCACTAAGCAAGTTTTTGCTATGGGAAAAAGAGACCCAGACCTTGGGTTAGTTAGTTAGACTGAAGGAAAATGAAGTTATGATCAATCCTGTAGTGACAGAATGACAAAAAAAGAAATGCTAATATTGCTTTTCAGTTTCAGATTTCTGATTAATCATAAGCGCATGAACATATTTTCAATAACTTGAAAGTATCTCATTAATTATCCATTACAAAGCGTGTGTAATTGCAGATGGCATAGCTCTGTTTCACATATTCTGTGTTACATAACTATGATTATGGCGACCCCAAACTGCCGCAACTAGATATTTACCACTCATTTCAGGCCAAATGTAAAAAAATATATTGAGAGGTCTAAAGATGCAGATGGAAATCGCTCAAATTATTAAAGCTAGTTAAATTCAGCATGCATATACAAGTATGATCTTGTAAATAGCTGTAATGAAAAATATTATTCATTAGTTTTGGTATTATTAAATCAACATTTAATACAGGAAAACAGGCACAGCAAGAACCAGGATTCAGATGAAGACTTTCGTAAAATCATCAACTCAGTGACTGACAGTTGTCAAAAAGGATAGCCAAGTCTTGAGAGTTATTATGAAAGTAATACAGCATGAAACAGAAAACAACATTATGCCATTACATACATCCATGTTTTTTTCACACCAAGTACTCTGTGAAGCTTTGGTGAAACATAAAACATTAAAGGTGGAAAAGGTTTATAAGAAAGCAATGAGGATGATCAAATGTATGAAACAATTTCCATATGAGGAATGGTTGAGTAGAAACTCTGCAGCACAGAAAAGATTTGACTTACAGGGGATATTTTAGATGTTTATGTATTCTTGAATAGCCTGGAGGCGGTGAATAAGAATCAACTATTTATCTCATGCACTGGTTCTTGTGTTGGAAGAGAAAGGGAAGCTACCAGAAGCCAGGTTCAGAACAAACCTAAGGTTGTTGGTTCTTTCCAAAGCACTTGGTCAAACGTCTTTCAAACTTATGTAAATTTTGTGCATCTACAGCATCCTTTAGTGAAGAACTGTACAGGTCTACCACAAGCTGTGTAACTAACTGCCTCCTTTTGTGTTTTGGCTGTGGAGTTCTACTCAATCTAACCCACATGAACGTTCTTCTGTACCTTTGTTGCCCTTTCCATTTGTTGCCTTTTCCATTTAATGGAAAATAAATGAAAAGTTTACATGAGATCGCAAGGCAACTGGACAAATGCTTAGGAAAGAGCTGCAGTCGGGATAACGAAATTGACAAATCCCATCAGCCTTGCCTGAAAATGGCTGGGGGGAGTTAGGAGAGTACATGGGGATAGGCAGAAGGAAGTGAGGGAGAGGGAAAATTATGATATATACTTACCCTATTTTTACTTTTTTCTTGTCATCCAGCCACTTCTGGATTCTGTCCAATATTGGAGTCAAAGTAGTGGGCCACACAATACCTTAGTCTGAATCAGCATGTCCATTCTCCTAAATCAGAGAAATTGTCCTAAAATCAGAGGCGTCTGATTTTAAATTATTTAAAAAATAACAATTTAATGTACTTTTACCCAAAAAACTATGTAGCATTTACTGTTCTGTCTTGAGATGATATGCTTGGAGCACCATGCTTAGTGGTAGCTAGCAATTAATAATTAGTAATCAGAAAACAATTATTGATAGCACTGGGAATCTTTCTGTACAGTGTATGATTTATCAAGATGTTTTGTGAAGATGCGTTCTCATGACTCGGTTTTCCAGGATAATTTTTTCCTTCAGGACTCCTGTAAGTTTGCCATGATGACTCACTCCTGGTATTTTTTCTTCATGCTAAGGGTAGAGCCATTTTGTGAGAACAGTTGACCAGACTGATGGTTTATCATCAAGATCAAAGCAAAAGGGGATGGAACGCTCCAACCTTTCACACAGTTTTAATGCTATTAGACAAACTGCCCATAAACTGATCTAAAAGACAGAAACCAAGTCACTCCAGATTTTGGGGTATGTCCAATATTCTGCCAGACAGACGTTGTTAAGAGACATCTTATTCCCTATCTTTGATACAGCAAAGGCCAGAAATGTGTGATTTTGTGTTGTAAAAAACCCGATAAGCACACACAGATGCTTCCTGCTTGATATTGCCAGGGTTTGAAAGAGCCCTCAGTATCAGCAGTAAGACCTGACATTGGCAAATAAACTCTTTTATCTTTGCTGATATTTTGATTCCTTTGATCCTCTTATTTCAAATCTGGATCCAAAAATTCCCAAATTATCTTTATTTTAGGCTCCACTGAGAGAAACCAATCTTTTAAAATCCATGAAACTTCCGAGCAGTGATGAAACATTGTATTCTGAAAACATTTTTCAAACCTAGCAGCATTCAGAGGGCAAGGTTGGGCTCAAGAAAAGGACTACTGTCCGTGCCAGCATTTTTAAACAAAACATCATTCCCCATTGTAGCAATATAGGCTCAAAGCATGTTGAGATTTTTTGCCTCTAGCCCTGCACAAAACAGGTTTGTTTCAATTGCTGGACAAGCCTTATGGATCTTAGGACTCTCCTGTTCAGATTTACTCTGCCATTTTCACACTAAGAGTTTCCATATTCAAAAAGGAGTGTGAACCAATGTTTCAGTGATTTTCTATCAGGAAATCAAACACTTTTGCTCAGTTCTTACATTTGCAAAGCCGTTTGCTACATTAGATTACAAGCCAGTCTGCTACATTTATAAATTCCTTCGCATGGCAATATTTGGGGACCAGCAGGATGAAAACTTTCTGTAGACAAACAAGCTCCCTATAATCAGGAAGCTAGTAAAACTTTGCTGTGGAACAACAACATAAGCTGTATAAACACTTCTACATTTCAAGACTGTGATAAACAAACAAGAGAATTTCTAAATTTAAAAAAGGAACAACTAACAGATCAAAGTGTGTGAAAAACACATTTACTGAATGCCCTTTGGAAACTTCCTTCCTGTGAGACTGCACACAGAGTCACCACCAATCATTCACAGTGAGCCAATTGCCATTATATACAATTCAATGGTAGCAGCATGCACCTCATAAAACAGAGGCTGTAAATTAAATTCTTACAAGGTTTCATCAGATTCCTTTATTTATAAGGAGACTAAAACAAGTGCACTAAGCTTAAACCCATGAGAAGCGAGACCTTATTTCTAGCATAAACATCAGCAAGTGACATCACAGAGGAGAGACTTCGCCGCAAATCCAATTTACACTGTCTGATCTTCTGCAGAGACAAACAGTCTTAATTCCTGGAGAGGTAACCTCAAAGCAGTTTACGAGGCTGATCACCTTGTCTTTGTAGGCCAGCCCATCTTTACTAGCCCCAAGAATTGTGATACTAACCTTATGTGTAAATTTGGGTCACTTGTATTTTGTCTTTGTGATTACACACACTTCATTTATTCCGCTTCATGGAAAAGCAAAGTCTGCATGGAGACCAACAGCGCCTCTCTCAAAGGAGAGAAGTAGGAAAGGGCTGCTGAGAACAGCAGAGGAAAAGAGATTTACCTCTAAAGATCATTTAGTAATGAAGTAACAGAATAATGTAGTCTGGCAACAGAACAGATGTTAGCAGGAAAATAGATTGTATGGTATAATATTTTTTCACAGAATGTATGATTTTTTACGTAGTCTTTTTATGCAGGTGTTGTGCATTATTACAGCAAATTTAAATGCTTAAAATCTGATTTTTTTCTGAGCTGCAAACACAATATTTTGCCACACTATTTATTTAAACTACTGTAACCAAAACTGTTGCTTGCTGTGGCCAGACACTTAGGAAACACAGCAGTTCCCAAAAGTCTGCAGAAAGGTTTATTTTTTCCTTCGACTACTCAGACACTATTTCCTTTTAGCCCTGTCACACTGCTCTTTCCACCAGATGGTTTGCTGGTTCCTATTCTAGCTAAGAAGGATTTAGCCAGCTTGAATTAATCCTTACAGTTGTCATCAACTAAGTGTTAATGCTCTGACACTGATCTAATCCTTTGGGATTTCTTTTCTCTCTGCCCCCACCATGCCTTTTGGAAAGGGAAGGAGAAGAATGCTTGTAGTGTTGAGCTGACAGACAACAATGCAACACTATGCTCCATTTCAGCAACAAGGCTACAGGTATGCACCAGACACTGCCTGGGTAACCTAACCAGGTACATTCATATAGTAGATACAAATGACTGGGAAAGAGCTTATCTTATATTAGGAAAACTCAATAATTTAAGTGATTATATGTGAAGCAGAAGCCAATACAAGTGTAAAATCTTGCTCTTTTTTTTTAGTTTACTGAGGCTATTTAGTGTCTTTCACAATATCTTAGTCTTTTTGTTTTCCTCTTTTAATATATTCCTTTTCAACTTTCAAAACTAGAGTCTCTTTTAAAATTGCTTTAGCTCTGTTCTCTTTCCTTCTAGAATCCGTATTTCCTGTTGTACTGCTGAGATTATGAATCCAATACACCTGCATGCCCTCTGTATGCATTAAGAACAGCTCTTTGAATTTGGGTCATTAGCGTATCACTAATCTCTGGAAACCAATTATAAAGCGCATGCCCAATTTACACTGACCTTTTCACATGTGACTTAGAATCCAAATAAACAACTGACAGGCTCTTCCTTTTCACTTCTCGCTGTCCCTTGGGTAAGGCAGGATTACTAGGTGTTTCCAGTAACTACAGGTATCATCTGGTGGGCATTTAACATTCTGTAAGAGATGGTAATGTTTGTCACTCATTTATCAAGAGAAGTTAATATTCAGGAAAAAAAAAAAAGATTAGAAGAAGCCTCTTTGCTACTGATGGAGCCCCTCTATGGTAAACATTGCCTCCAGAAAACATTTTAGCTCCTTCAGCAGAGTGCAGCATCTCGGCTACAGATAGCAATCTGGTAAGCACCTATATATAAGCAAGATGATTATTGAGGGCAAATGTTCCTGCTGTCCTTGCAGGAAAGCTATGCCTAACAGAGAAATGATTTGGACTATTATGTTTATATCAGAAACCGTTTTCTTGAGGAGTGATTTTAAACCACATGGCATCAGATCTGCTTAATTGTGACAAAATCTCAGCAAAAATCTGGGGGCAGTCTGCCACCTCCAGATTTGAAAGCAGTTGTACTTGAAATTTTTTTGCAAATGCTTTGATTGGTAGGTTTGTAATCTTCCCCAGGTAAATTGCCTTAACAGCAACCAGACAACCTTAGACATGCTAGCTTTAGTAAACTAAACATGAAGTAACTTAGCAGAATTTAGACTGTGATCTCACATGCACTGAATTTAATAACCATCCACAAGTACAAAATTAATATTTTTAGATGTTTGCAGGATGAATATTTTAAATAAACATTTACAGGTATGGAATGAGCAATTTCAAAAGAAAATATAAGCCTTCTCTTATTATGGCTGGGATCCTAAAAGAGTCATTCACATTTCCAATTTTATCTTTTCTGTCAGTTGTTTTTTTTTACTTTTTGCATTAGCATTTTAAGGAGCATAACCAAAGTGTTTTTACAATAGGAGAAGTATATGTTTATTCTACATTCCTGCAATGCTTTCAAGAAGAAGCAAAGGAATTTTTGCTCAGGTTTTCTAACACTAGTTTTCAAGCAGCAACAGGTCATGCAGGACTTCTGCCCAAAAATGAAGCAGGTGAAAACATGTTGGTATAATAGAAACTTTAGCAAGACTGCAGCTGGTATGACCAGCTTCAAGTATTAGGGTTTAGGTTATATTTCTATAAGTATATGATTTCCAAAGTCCTCTCCTATCCCTCCACATGTTTATACACGTTGTGTAGTCCCTCTTTGTTGTATGCCCTACTTTAACTGGACCACTTTTTTCCCTACTGCAATGCTTGGGCCTCTCATTCCTTCCACAAAAAGGACAATACCAACAAACACAACTTTTCAATCCAATTCTGTGAACTATGGCTCCTGAATTTATGTAGCATAGTTAATTTTAAGCATACTCTTGAACAAGGATACTAGAAGATAAAAAGGTAACGCAGTTACAAATGGGGGGAAGGTTTTATTGTGCTAGTACTGATTTTATTATCCATTTTCACATTACACAGAAGTTTTTTGTGTACTTTTAGCTCAGACTGACTTTTTTTCCTCCTGTTGCTCTATTCCAAATCTACCTTATGATGCAAAGATCCTCATTCAACTGGGGTTAGGCTAAGATCAATTTTGGTGGGCTGTGGATCAGGCTGGAACTGTTAAGACTGAATGTTTTTAGGTCTGAAATCCTTTTTTCCTTCCTCATGTAATCAAAAGTTTGTTTAAAGTCTGGAATTGGCTCTCCAATCCCAGTTTGTGCATTCAAGGGCCTTTTGTTAGTGAGCAGAAGCTCAGGCAGGGTTTGCAAGGGCCTAAGCAGGCCCAGTTTAAGAGAAATTATTATTCACATCATTATGGGTACGTCTGCAGTATCTGCATGAGATATACAAATGCATGAGTCACAAACACCGCCTTTCCTCTCATGTTACTGATCCCTTTTTCCTAAAAGTTGAAAGTATAAATTGAAACATTAAAAGGAAAAGTGGGGTTTTGGTCTGCCCTCCAATTTTCATTCCCACTACTGTAATGGAGATATGAGTGGCCGTTGCAGCACTACCTCATCTCAAACACCTGTAGCAAGAAACGTGGTTTGACTAAAGCTACATGAGCTCTCATAAAAAAACCAAGTGACAATGCTTAATTTCCCCCCAAATTAACAGGCTATTCTTGGGTGGGGGGGCTGCCAGAAACCCCAGCTCTGGTGCCCTTTTCAGCACTGCAGCCCCCACGCAGCAGTTAAACCCACCTCCAGCCCCATGCCTGCTGTGTTTTTGCATTTCTATCATCCAGTGTCAACTGCATTGCAGATCTGCTCCAAATTTGCCTTGCCTTGACCACCTGGGCATGTGGCTGTCCCTCTGTTACCTACCGTCTTCCCTCAGGTAACTGTGTCTGCCATGGCCGGTGAGCTGTTAGACTTTGGCCCTTGAGCAGCCAAAATGGCTCCAGCCAAGCTGTCTCCTGAGGTGGGGACAGGCGGGGCTGAGGACAACATGGACACCACAGGGTCTGTGGGGAAACAGCCCTGGGCAAAGAGAAGGGATGGCACCATGATGCAGCCAGTGCTGGGGGGAGAAGAAGCTCTGCCATTGTGCAGACTCTGAAGGGAGGTAAAATAGATGAGGAAAAAACTACCCTAAGCCAGAAAGGATGGGAGTGACTGTTGATGAAAGACCGTTTGGTGCCCTGTGGGGAGCAACCAGAGATTGTGGCCTGAAGGAAGATGAAGAGAGACTTTATGTTTTAAAATGGCACCTTTCAGGTGCCCTTTCTAACTCAAATCTCCTCCCAGTCTGAGGAGGAAAAATGGCTTTGGGAGGCCCCCACACACACCATGAGGGTGGCCAGCATTGCCCCCTCCCCTCAACAGGGCTGGCTGCCTGGGGCAAGGGCCACAGGGGGTCATGGTGCTGGGGCGAGAGGCTCCACAGGGCATCACGTAATGGAGAAGCTTCTCCAGAGAAGGGAAACATGTCTCCAGCATCAAGGCAACTAGGCAAAGGATTCACACTCTGGCTAAGTTTAAAAACACTGGCAATTTGCTCAGGTGAAGATGCAGGTCCTTGCAGGAGTGCGAGTTTCACAGGAAAGCAGACATGCTTCAGGCTGTCCTGTCTGCCAGGTTTTAATTAGTGATGTCTTCCTTCCACATTTCCATGTGAATGATGTGCTGATTGAGTCTTGTCATGGCAGTTCCTGGGAGGGAAACTCCCTGCATAGCCTCCATACAGACACAGCAGAGCAACTGATGGATAAAGCTGCTCTGCTCCCCTCAGTCTCTGCACCGTGGTCCTGAACCCTCCCACCACATGCATGTCTCTATATGCAGATGGTGTGCCTGCTGCTGACTGATGGGTGCTGATACCAACCTGTTCTAAAGCAAGTGCATTTTCCCCCTTATTCCAATGAATGATGGAGTAGATGATGGGACTCGTTCAATGTCAACAGTAGGGACAGTTCTACTTAATCTCTAATTAAAAGCATTTCCAGTTCTTAACAGTTGTTCAACAGATATGATTAGTTACCTACTACCTCTAGTTTAATGATCCATAATGTCAATTGCTGTCAACTTATTTTATTCATGTGAATAGGCTTATGTAGATATTCACTGTACCTCTTGCCACTGAATTCCCCCTGTGTCCATTAAATACTGTAAGCCTATAAAGAAAAACTGAACAGTAGCAAATAATCACATTGCAAATAATCAGAAGAATTGATGGTCCATCAAAGTTATTTCATCCAGCGCTGCAGAAAGCCTGGGCCAAACAGCTCGATTCTTTGTGGCAATAACTTTGTCTGATAAAAAGTTGTTGACCTACTGATTGATGTACGGTGATCTAACATTTATGATTTCTCCAAGGTAGTGATGGAAATAGCATTCCCCCTTAGGAATATTGCCTTTTTGTGGTAATGCCCCATCTCCTTAGATTGAGTTCCTAACACTTGTTTCTCTCTGCTGTGCTCCAGAGGTTGAGCAGATTTACTTTGCTTATGTATAGTACGTAAAGTTATGTCCATGATTCTTATACCCTAAAGACTGTTAATTAAAAAAATCTACTCATTAACATTGCAGCATTATTTTGCATAATGACTATGATTGCCTCTGCTGTTACTCAGGACAACATCTTGTGTAAACCTGTGTCCCACAATTAATAAGATAGTAATTCCTGGTCAAGAAAGACAGACAACAATTACTTTGCTCACATTCTTCACTGAATGCCCTGACATGTACACCTGCTCATGTTAAATACCACTACAGTTATGGTCTTTTATTCAAAGTAAGTATAAGTGTATATTTTTTTAACCAAACATGGAGATGTGCCTAGAACATGTAGTTACTAAGATCCTTGGTCTTGTTGTAACCTGCAACGATCACCATACTTTCCAACAGTCTGTTTTAATGTTTGCTTTTATGAATATTTTCCCTTCTGCTCACTAGTTAAAATAGAGAGAGAGTTCACTGGTACTAGTGGGTGCATGTTGCGCTACACATTGCTTCATCTTCTGTGGCAAGAGGTAAGAAAGGGGACAAAGGACCACATGTGCAGGATTGTACACTAAAGAAAAAAAACACGCACACATGGGAAAAGATATGTCCTCGTGCTGCAGCCTCCCTACTTAAGCAGCCTCTGGCAGAAAGCAGAAGAAAAGACTTCACGGAGCAGTTTGCTTCCCTGCTGGGGGGACAAAGATAAAGCAAAAAGAAGCAGTGGAGCTATTTTTGCACTGATGAGAGTTAAAGCTTGTTTCTCTCAACTGTCCCTCATCAGAGGAAGTTTTGGAGAAGACAATAGACAGTAGACGTCTTCTCCATTAAAACCGCCAACTTGATCTTTACATATTGATTTAATGGACCTAGCATAAAGGAAACAGAAATGCTGCACTCTATATCATAACTGACCTGTCTGGAAAATCTCTGTGCCTGGCATAGCCAGCAGAGCTCCAGGGCAGCACAGCACACCATACTGTTCTGTTCAAAAAAAATCCAGTGGACTCAACAAATATTGTTTAATTTAAACCCTTTCCCAGACCTCTGTCATTTCTCCCCTCTCTGAGTGTTGAAATAGTCTCACAACCTCAGTGTCTGTTCAGGTTGGTAAATCCCACGCGGCTCTGGACTAACCAGCTACCCACAAGACCAGAGCTACCTAAAGCCCTTTTTAGAAGTCCTTGGCCAAAAAAATCACAGGTAAATTAAAACATATGTTTAGTCTATATCCCACGGTAGGTTCTAATAGGAAATTGCAAATTTATTCTGGTGAAATGTGCTGTAACTTAACCAGTTCAGATACCTTGTTTTGTGAAGTTAACAACAGGCTGTTACATCCATGGCTTTATTACAGGAATCTAGAGCTCTGCTTTCAAAGGAAATAGCTTTAGGCTGCATCACATGTTATACCTCCATATGGTGATAGTTATAAAACCCTTTTCTTAGACATACCCAGGAAAACTCAGAGTTGCTGTCAAGGCTGACATAACAGTCTGCTTTATCTCCTTAGTGGATGAACAGACTAAAATAACCTTTTTCTCACAGAATGCTAACACAGTTCTGTTTCTATATATAAACCCATGGATTTATTGCAAATCTACTGATAAAACTAGCACTACAATAACTTCTGCAGACTACTTAGTGACTTTTTTCCCCTGTAGAAAATTTGAATATACTCCTAGTACTCCTAATTTTAAATATTTTTAAAAGTTGCTTTGGAAAACAACTTTTTTTTAGTGCACTCTGACATTTCCTATTTTCACAAGCACCTCAGAAAACAGACATGAACCAAGTAATGCTAATTCACGTATCTGGGCTAAACCTGCCACCTAGAGAAGTGAAATTAAAGTTATATATATGCCTTAACTTATCAAATGTCCACCCAATAATACTGTGCCCAAATCAATTGTTAGCTTTGTTGGCAGTGGTAATGTCTAACCCTGCCTGGCCAGAATTTAACCTGGTGACCAGCTTTCAGAAGGCTGCATACCACTGCCAGTCACATGAGCTATGCTGATTCCCAAACACCTTCCTGTCCTTTATGGCTTTGCCTGAAGCATTAGTAAATCTTCCTTTTAGGCACATATTCTGCATACTGTTAATAGCTGATGGTATGCCAGCACCCTTCTCCTCACCTATTTCCAGTTCTCCAAACAAACCTTTATGCAAATCTTTTTTAGTAACCTGAAAATGATCTTAAGGGTCTTTTCCAAGCTAAATGATTCTATGAAAAAAGGAAAAAGGGAAGGTTCTTTGTGGTAAGATTTCAGCAGGTTTTCTTCTACTTTCTCTTTCCAGTTTTCTTCTTTCACTCTGCTATAGTTACTGGCAGGTTCTAACTACTTCTTCACTGTGGATGCAAGTTTGAGATCTGATGTAATTCTGACAACAATAGACCACACCTTTCTGTGGAAAGTTTCTAAGGTGTGGTAACAATTACTGTGTCTTGCGCTTGGAGGGATGGGTAAATAGGTAATATGCAGCTGGATTGGTAAGTGCTATTATATAATGCACCCAGTTGGAGCTCCAATTATCTAGTAATGCAATTTTTTTTTTTTTCTTGAAGTTCTTCTGAGTAAGCTTTTTTTCTGGAGCACATTAGATCAACATAGGCTTTAAATGTGAGAATCTTCCTTTGACACTGTTCAGCAACCGTTTTCCATTTTGTCGTGATTAGTAAATGCTGGCCTAGATATGCCAAAGCTAGAGCAAAACGAAGGCGAAAGAAGCCTTGGGTAAAGCCAGAGGGGACGGGTACTGTGTCTTGTTTTCTCTCTCGACAACTCGTTTCTGGTGTTCCTTTCTTTTTGGATTTTTATGTGGGTTTTAGGGGTTTTGGGGTCATTTTAAATGACTTAATTTTCCCTAAATACGGAAGATCATACAATGATATCACACTTGCAGGCAGTCGTGCTGGCCATCACCTCTACATGCTTAGATGAGATGTAAGTCTGCACAGAAAAACCTTGGATAGCCAGACATCTGAATCAGATCGAACTTCAGAAGGAGATGAGGTGTGTGTTTATGTGTCAGATCTGGTATAGTGACACTTGCATTCTCCTTTATTACTCATGCACTGACTACCTAGAAATCACTTTTAATTCAGATAATTATACTGCCGTTCAGCTCTGATATTTTGCTTTTAATGCTCCTGTATCTTGTTCATCTCCATTTACTAAGGTGGCATTGCTTTTTAGGAAGGGCAGTTTAAAAACTGTCACAGAAACTGAAGCTGAGCTATCCATGAAAGTGCAAGATGGTCCCTTCACTAAAAACATCAAGCAGGATAAAAATGAAGAACAGATCTGGCAGCACAGTTTGCATTTCCCATTATTATTTGCACTCTCTGCATGTTGGAGATGGCAAGAGAAAATAAGGCTGCTTTGAAATCTCTTTTCATTGCTCCTGAGTAGTCTAGTTTGTCCGTATATCCAAATCTCTCATTATTCAGACAGACGCTCCTACTATTCTCACCTCCTTGCTTTGTTTATCCATGTAGCATGATTGAGTACATTTCTCCCTTACCATGCAAGTAGGTGTTATGACTTATGCTTTGTTTTCTTAAATAACCTCCTACGACAGACTCCTTCTTCAAAACACAATCATCTCCACTGCACTTTTTTTTTTTGCAGGCATCAGATTAGGTACCATTCACGTTGTCATTTCTCTAACCCCAGAAGAGAAGCAGCCCGGGTAGAACTGAGCAGTACTTACTCAGTACTTACTGAGAGCTGCCTGTGAGCCACAACCTCGATGTAAAAAGCTGACTGAGGGGCCATGAAAAGAAAGGAAGAGTTCAGCCTTCAAACCTCTTCAATCCTTGTCCTTTTTACTGAAACACGTCGGAGTAGAAATACTTGTCCCCCTGGAATACAACAGAAATCACGTTTCTACCTGGCCAGCACAAATCACTCCCTTTTTAGCCCATGCCAACCTGAGTGTGAACTGACAACTTTATAGATGAAAGTACTAAAATCTCATCTTTCAAACCAATGATTCTTTACCATTGAACATTACATTTTCAACTACTGGATAGAATTAAATTATTGTGTTTTGCACATGTCTGCCCATAGCCATTTCAAGTTGTAAGTACTAGTGCTGATCTGTGACTTTGCTGTTTTACAAGTCAAAATGAGAGAAATCTTCCATGATATGGTACAAGAATTTCCAAACCAGCTAAAAAACATGTACCGTTGTAGGTGAAAAAATGTATTACGTTACTTCAGAGAAAAAAAGAATACTTACTTGACAGGTACTGCTGAAATAAAGCAGAGTAAATACAGGAGGACCAGTACACTGTACTTACTATTGGACACACTCCTCGATTAGATCTGCTTTTTCCCAAATACATGGATAGTATTTACTTTACAGATTAATTATACTTGCAGTGAAAACATTCTGAAAACTTCGTCACTAAGT
The DNA here is from genome assembly GCA_035590195.1 of Aviceda cuculoides. Taxonomy (NCBI): domain Eukaryota; kingdom Metazoa; phylum Chordata; class Aves; order Accipitriformes; family Accipitridae; genus Aviceda; species Aviceda cuculoides. Next base: position 30,545,931 of record JAVJGG010000090.1, read on the forward strand.
AAATATCTTAAGCTAAATGTTTAAGTTAAATTTCAAACTCTTTTGTCCAATTATATTTCATCACGCCCTACTGGGCAATATTTTTCTATTAAACATCTTTCTGAATTGGTTTTGCTCTGCTTCATTATTCTTAAACAATATCTAGAGGAAGTTCACCGGATAGGGATTTATCATGTCTTTCCAAATAAAAATGCTTCTCCTAATCTTTGCTGTCATAACAGTCACAAGGTCTCCCAGCCCAGTTAGTGTACATGTTGTAAGAAACAAGAAAAATATTGTACTTACAAGCTTATGAACTTATAAATTTATGAGCACAAAGAGACAAAACTAATCTTAATTCAAATACCCCGTAGAGCTTGCCTAAAAAAGATATGCTTTGCCACAGGTCAGTGCAGAGGTCTATGTGGGAAGCAGACACTGAGACAAAGTACTTTTATTACCCTGCTCTTCATCTTGGGGTGAAGCCACCTGACCTCCTTTGTAGGAGGCCACTTTATACTCTCATGTATAAAATAAGGAAGACTCAAGTTTACTCTGAGTTTGCCATATGCAGAGGCTGTTTTGTAACGCAACCTTGTCCAAGCCCTCTGATTCAAGGAATGAAAAGAAAAGGTTGTAGTAATAAGGCAGAAATTTTTCTTCTGATAGAAGGACCCAGCATGTTTATATTGCTTCATCAGTATGAGACAGCTTCTACTCAACTAAAATGTTTATAACCCAAGCTACATTCATGTTTTTTATTTGTCCTGGAATCTGGACCCTTCAGCCTATCGCAGATCTGTTTTTTTCAACATATAATGCCTTTAAGTTAGACACCCTGTTCTCTGACCATGAGAATTAAATTATATGTAGCACATAACATCCTGCTTGATTCAAAAATCTAAGAGATCTTCATCTCTGTGTTACTTATATTTTCGTTACTGTCATTATAAAAATGGATATGTAGTTGAAAATGGCTCATGGAAAAAAAGAAAAAAAAGGGCCTTCCAGAAATGATGCCCCAAGACATAATCAGAGCCCTTAAATATTTGTATTTCAGTGGGTTCAGTGGAGCTATAGTGACTTAGATCTTAGGTAATTCTTTTTATGATAGTCAATGATCAGAAAATATTTCTGCATGTTCACTAATGCTTCATCACTCATTCTTTACAGACTATAACAGTTTATTTTTCAATTTATACTTATGAGTTTGGTCTCAGGAGGTTAGTGGTATTTTCACGTATTTGTATAAGCTCTTAGTTTCATAAATGTAGTATCATGAATAATTGCCATCACCCAAGATGGATGTAAAGCCTACGAAGTTCTTTTTGAAAAGATTAAATAAACCCTATCTCACACCAGGGATTTCTTGGTTTTAAGTGTTTCCAATTAATTACTGTTGCCTAGTAGATTCATAAGCTATCCAACATTTCCTGGAGAGATGTAGAGGCAGAATTCTTTCAGACAAGCACATCCAGAAAATAACACTTGCTCACTACAGATAATGTGCCCCACTGACTGTGTTAACAACTAATGTTTCTTACATCTTGAACAATTACAGTCCTGAAAATATGTACAACTTTTTTTATCTTGCCTTTTTTTACCCCTTCTCCCATGGTGTCATATGAGATCTGACTGTGTATCACTAACTTTTTGAAATGTCCTGGATATAATTTGGAGCCAGGCTGTTTTCACATGAAATTGTTTTCATGGATTTTAAGTAAGAAGCTCTTACTCCATCTACTAAATATGGTTTATGTTAGCTTCACCTTTGAAACTGCCTGAATGCATGAAGTCTCCAGAAAATTTACAATGTATGTACTATAAGGTGATACCTAATTTAGTTTATGCTATGAAAGTCTGATCCAGTTCCCACAGAAATAAACAAAAAACATTGCGTTGACTTCATGAAAATTGGATTCGACTCTAAAAGGGTAGGCCTCTGCTTATATGAACAGAAAGGAGAATATAGTATTTCTTTCGGTGTTTAAAGCGAGAATGAATATTCAGGAATCTCTTATTAGAGAGAAGAAGAGGGATAAAGACATAATACCAGTGAAGCCAGCAGAGATAAACCGATATAAATGCTTTTAGATGAACTGTACCATTCTGGCAAATGATGCAAAACCATAGTAGCTGTTACAGCCTCAGGTTAAAATCAAGACACAAAATAAAAATGTTTTGCATGATAGAGATTCTACTGCATTTATGAACACAACAACATATATTTAGCTCAGCATTTTCATTTTTTCAGTTTATACTTGCATTTATGATCTCATCTAGGTTTCCTACCCTTGTTTTCTTAGCATCATAATCCTGCTATACTCCTTGCTTAGGGACTTAGTGGGCTGTTACAGATTCTGCTCGGAGAATATATGTTTCAGTCCCTATGGAGCACTGCATCAGTGCTATAAGTTGGCTTTTTGTTTAACTCCTATGCTACAGCTTTCGTATTTTGCAAATAGTACTTCATGTAGGGATAAAGAACTCCCTGAAAAAAACCCTTGGTGACCTCAGTAGAGGTGCAGAGGTCTTCCTGCACTCTGCATACAATGCGTTGGAGAAAACAGCCTTCCTGAAGTTTCTGGCATGCTGTTCTTGCTCCCTTGGATCTTCCAGGGGGAAGTATAGCAGCTGAGAAAGTCGATTTATTCTGTGCCATTAAGACTGTGTGTGACTGAGCATTTTGGGCTACCTGTAATTAGCTATGAAACCCTTTCTGATAGCTTCCACATAGCATGGACCAGACTGAAGCTGTTACCACTTGGTGAGCGTGAAATGAGGTGGCACCCATTTGCTTCCTCCTTATATAAAACTCCCTGCAGCATTAATCTCTAATAGGATAATTACTGTGTATCTAGATCAACCTTGTAGTAAAGCTGGTCCTTAGAATGTGAATAATCATCTCCGATGAAATGCTGATGCAGAATCTATTAAGGCTTCAAATGCTTTTACACTTACAAGACAGAGCAGTAAACTTATCCGGAATAAAGATTTTTGGAAAATCATGCTTAAAGACTAGTAGCCACCATTGAAGAAAATAAAGTTGCTGAGCCTACAGCCAGATTATATGCTTTCTCTAGTTAATTCATCTGGTTTTGCAAGTGAAAAAGTGTATCAGATGTTAAGTCCAGCTGTTCTTTGGTGGGACAATTCCCATAACTGGGAACTACAAAGAGAGAAATAAATCATATGTTCAACATCGAGGTTCTTCATTAAAAAGGCTATACATCAAGCATGGAATATAATTATTAATTTTAGAAGAAAGGCAAATGAGACACTATAAGTAAAGACAGTGAATAACGTAGCTGAGATGGATGTGGTTAATACATTAGCAGTAACAAAATAATCCAAGTCATGTTGAGTTTCCCAGCAGTAAGTAACCTTAATTACATTCTACTTCTCTAATATGAATATATATGTTTACCACAGGGCAGCTATCCATTATGTTGAACAGTAAATTTATGCGTTTATTTATCTAATTCTTAGTATCAGCAGTCTATTTTAAAAAGAAAAGTTAATGTAATGTAATGTTTTGTATTTAGAGTCTGTTCTGCAGCCCATTGAAGTCAGATGCAGTCTCCCACTGAATCCCCAGCCCTAAACTGAGCCTTATTAATGTGAGATGTTTCATACTGGGGAGCATAATTGCTCTCAGGTCTGTCTGCCATCCACTGCAATAGTGTATTTACCACTTTTCCGTAGGTGAGAAAGTGAGTACCAAAATTATGACTCAAGCTCTCTACCATGTTTTACAGCTCCGTACTGCCAGGAGGTTGTGGAGAGCAGCAGTGACCAGGAAAGATTTGCTGCTGCCCAACCCTCAGCAGCCCTATCTCAGGAAAATCTGAAGCAAAGGCAAATTGCTCCAAATTCTCCCACTTGCATAAGGCTAATAATGAATTTTTTGCCCATGCATGTTGTGTGTGGTGGAGCCAGGGACTCCACTGGTGCTTCCCAGCTGCACTGTGTCTTTTCCCTCATCAAGGGGAGAAGGGTGGCCAGCCTGATACTGCTGACTGTGCAGCTCCAAGCATCTGCCATCTCCCTTTAGCAATGGCATGCTGCCAGTTGACTGAAGACCCAAACCCCAAATGAACTGTTATAGGGTAAAGAGGGACAAGGTAAAGAGTTAACATGAAACATTTGAAACCATATTCTCCTATTTGCAAATTCTCCATATATTTTGCTCAATAAAAATGATTTGTGAAGGGAAAGACCTAATAGCTGTTTATAAAAGTGGCAGTATTTGTTATGACTGTGAAATAAAAGTAAATCCTGAAAAAAGTAAAATTACCTAAATTATGAGCAAGGCAGTTGAACCCCACAGTGGACATTTAAGATAGTAAATATTGGAATGAAGCAACCAAGTGAATAACGCCTTTGCACAAAACACTGCTCATAATAACTGACATTTTCAGTCTCTATTTTAATGCCTTGTTGTATGTTGAAAACTATGCTACATTAAAATATAAATTTCAAATTTAAAATGTAACAGAAATAACTCCTCACTACCCTGATGAAAGATGTTAATGTCAAACAAAATTAACCCACCAGCAAAAATCAGCTTGTCTTCTGTTATGGATGGACTGCAAAGAAATAAGGAGACATTTGTACAGAGGTAAACACGTTTGGAATAGGGGGTTATAGTACCCTTCTAGAGGAATCGGCATGTATTATTATTATTATTGTTGTTTTTGTTGTTGTTGTTGTTATACATTATATTTTATCTGTGTTGTATCGAGCCCATCAACTGCTGTGCATCCAGTTTTGGGCAGTGAACATCTGAGTTTTATTAATAAGAACTAATTTTGATATTTACTCTGCTACAACCAAAACCAGGTTTGCATTTCAAAGGGAATCATTGTATTTATTCCCTCATTAAACAACCTATTTTTCAACTGGAGACAGGTTTTGTATTTTGAAGTGTTAATACTTAAAACTAATATCTTCTTATGCTGAGGATGTTACTGATTAAAACAGGGATCCAGCTCAACTGGTCAAGTTACTTCACATCTTTCTGAGATGTCAGTAAGGATAAGATGAGATTGATAATACCTGCCTCCTTCATGCAAAGATGGGGCAAGTTTTATTAGCTCTTTATAATGTTTAAGTGAGGGATATTGATCCTGTGATGTGAGGAAGATATTGTTCTTTCTCCAAACCTAGCGTAAGATTCGTGTTTCGTAGTCTGAAGCTGTTGTGGTTGGACTTTAGCCTATTGACTCACTGATTCACTCAGACGTTAAAGTAAAATAAGCATCACGTAGCTGTGCATTTAAACATCAAAACCTCTACTGTAAAGGGTGAGTTACATGCCAGATTAAGTAGCTCCTGTGAAGTTTAGCTTTCACACTGAACAATACAATTCACATGTGAGGCAGACCAGCTCTTTCTGGGTTTTGCTGTTACAGATGACTTTTCTCAGTCTGTCACCACCCTAAGGTGAAGGTTCTGCTAGTGTGACCTTTTTAGGACTTAGCAGAATTTTTTATTTTATATTCATTCTCAGGAAGTATTTGCACAAGACTTTACAAGCATGTTGTTTTCAGTGAAGGAGGTGTGTTTGTTTATTCTCAGATTGCCTTTGGACTTAGAGACTTTTCCATCTGAACAGTTATATCTGAATTACATTCCTGATTCCAAGTGTAAGCAGAACAAGCTAATTGCTGAGAGACTTCATGTAGGCAGAGATATTAATTGCAATTAGAGTATAATACACAAGAAGGCTGACAGATTAGATTTTGTTATCTGGCCTCAATCAACTCACGTGGACTGGGGTTGTAAACTTTATTTCCCATCACATGGCTTCTCTGTATATTCCTTGGTAGTCAGTCTTGAAAGACACCAGTTATAATCTACAAGTCCTATTAAATTTTCATAAATATTCAACTTCAATGGTGATATGCTGACACCTTCTACTTGATGTTCTCTTTCACTCTGGAGTAATTTCCCGTGATAGACTTTGATGAAAATGCAACCAAAGTTAATTGACACAATTTTCCTTTTTCATTCTGAGTGTAGTTGCTCTCAGTTTTACTCTATTTGCATATGCCAAGGATCAGTTTCTTAGAGAAGGACTTACTCTGCCTGAGAGAGAAGGCTCCCTGTTAACCACAGTATCTTTCCACAGGCATTTCTGTGACAATCTCCTCCACTCGTTCAGAAGTCTTTTGCCAGCCATTTTCACACTCGATAGCATTAATCTTGTGGTGGAAAACCTTATAAAAATGAAAGCTGTTGTCACTGTTAGCAATCAAGAAGCCCTCCTTAGCTTTCACACAACCCTGCAACTTCCCCCTGAAAAGATGTTCCCAGAAAACAGGTATTTCTAACTCTGTTTTAACCAGGAATAGTTAGGAGTAAGTTTTTGAAAGGTCATTTTTAGAGGTTTAGTTTATCTCTAAGAAACATGATATCAGGTGCATCATCATGAAGTTTGGCAGTGTTTCCTGTCTCCTAAACAGAATTAATAGTACTGATCTGTCTCTAATCAAAGCCCACCCAATATTTAGTGACGATACCAGCTTCGCTTGCTTAAAAATAAAAGCACCAAATGCTACATTCCTGAAGGCTTTTCCAATATTTGATATTGAGACTTCAAAATAGGAAGATAACTGGGAAATATAAATGTATTTTTGTAATGCTTGACTCTTTGTTTATGATGGCATTATGTACACAGAATGCTTTCTACAGACAGGCCTCCAGCTTTCATATTATTTCCTTGCTCAAAGCCCTCCAAAGATTAGCCAGTATGTCAGCGTTGGTTTATACAAAAGCAGCCTCCAGGGCCAAAACGCAACGCTTGTAAGGTTGGAAATTCTACAGTAAAAACATCTTAAACGTATGTGCGTGTCACTTTATTCTTAGTGTAAGTTAAAAAGCATCATCATTATATTAATAATGTCAAATGTTTTCTGTTCCCTCCTGTTTTACAGGAAACCTGTCACTGAGCTCCTAAGGATTCCTGGGTTTCAGCAATTTTCAAAAGCTTCTCTGCAAAAATTTCCAATTTTGTTCCCTTCCATTTGCCAGGTAGTATTACTGTTTTCCTTCTTTGCTGTAGCAGCAGGAGCCAACCTGGTTGCCATCAGTTTGCATAAGCAAGACCACGCAGAGGTAATCAATCAGGCAAACGAACCTGCCAAGGAATTGACAAAGAGCATTAAGAAAATCTGAGCATTCAGTTCTCTCTGATCTCATCTTTCAGCTCACTGATCGCTGGAACTCCACTGAGTTCCTCCTGCTACAGGAACTAAGATGTCTGGGCACCTTATAACACTGGGCTCATCATTTGTAGGTTACCTGTGATCAAACTGTTAGGGAAACCAGCACTGAGGCATTTTTGAGGGGAAAAAAATTACAATTTCCTTTTTTGTTTGTTTTATTACTGGAATTTTACAGCAAACTAATCCATTCCCTATTGATTGGATTTTCACAATTTTAGCATCCAAAGTTCTTTTTCTTTAACATTAAATCCTTGATACCAGGTCTTTGGAAGTGTTTAAACCCTGAAGGAAAGGAAAAGCTTCAGGTGCTTTTGAAAATATAAGCAGACCTCTGTACTTTTCACCTGTTAACCAGCAGCCTTTTTTGTTGGGAACAGCACAGGGGTCAGTCTCTTTGCCCCAAAGGTCAGGAGATAAAGAAGACAGTGGGCCTTGCTTGTCTTGTTTATCATTTGGGGAGAGTTTATGCTTCTTTAGACAGGTGTTGGGCCATAATTAGGTGTATTGCAGTTAAAAAAGAGAGAGACACATACAGATGCACACAGAGATCAATCCATGGGGATTTACTCTGCAGACAGACTGGGAAGTGAGATGCGAGAGGAGCATTTGTCCAGAGAAGCTTTTTTTCCCTGCAGACTGTAAAACTTCTACATTACAAAGCAGACCCAGAAAAGGAAGTAGAAACCATGTCTTGGGTAGCATGTATTCACAGGTGAGCAGATTCTTTACATCTGTGGGATGACATGGGAGAGAGGAGAAGAATGAAAGTGGTCAAATGGCTGTTTGTGTAACTGGGAGATGGTCTGTGTCAGACCAGGGTGTGCGGGCATCACTCTCAGAAAGGATCGGTTCCCTTCAGCCTCTCCGTACTGTTGTCTCCAGATCACAAACCAAGAGGCTCAGCCACTTGTAGCTGCTTGTGCTCAAGGACTATTATTTCTGTATCATATAAACAAATGTAGAGTAAGAAATTACCTGATTACTTACCCTGCTATGGTCTCCAGTCTGAGCTGATACTTGAGGGTGAGCATCCTTCTTCCATGCAGCAGCTATAGGATTACTATTTGCTGTTCAGAGATACGAACCCGGGACAATATAATAACGGAACTTATACAATGTAATAGCCTAATTCAAAACCTCCTGAAGTTAGTGGAGTGACTCCCATAGATTTCAAGGGGATTTTGCTCAGCCTCAGAGGACCAGGTTTTCTGAAGATATTTAGATGTCTAATGGGATTTTCAAAAGTACCTTAATAGATTAAGCATCTAGTTGCCATGAGATTTAGGCACCTAATTTTCTTTTCATTAGATTTTCTTTTGAAAATGTGATGTCTGGGTGCCAGCTGCATTTCTAAGGATGCAAAGATCTCTGAAAATTGGACTCTTAGCGATTTGCCAGAGAGCACATGGAATGTCAGTAAGCGAACTCAAGAGCACCAGCTCTGCAGTCTGCTGGCTGTGGCTCTCTTTTTGGTCAGCCTTGGGCACTAATGAAATTTCAGTGCATAAGTACATCTGGCTGACATGATTAAAAATAACTGTAAATAAAGATATCAAAAGTAACTCCCTGTCCTCTCCATTCCACATTAATTTTTATGGAAGAAATAACACATGTTTGTGATTATTCCTTGTGGAGGAAAGACAGGAAAGTTTTAAATCTACTTTAAATTTTGGCTTTAAAAGCTGAATTAATTTATTTTTTATCTCCTCTAGAGGTCTTCTTTTATTTTCCATAGTGGCTGAAAACTTCTTGTGCATCATATTTATTTCCTATTTATTTATTTTTTAAATCCCTCCTTTAAAGCTCTGTGTCCTATACTCCCTCTTATTTTTCATGGAAATTTTTGCCATGAAAAAAGAGGAGCAGACAGAGTTAGGGTAAAGGATACCACATTATTTAACTGGGCCTCTGCATGGACCTACATATTTGTTTATGATTTGCAAGGTTTCTGCTTTCATCCAGGGAGAAAACGGTTGCTAAGCAGCAGCATTGCTTTTTAAAAGGCAGAGCCAGGGTCTGATCCTGCACTGACTTGTGCATGTGGTTACTCACAGGGTTATGCCCAAGGAAGGTAACTTACACATACCTCCCACCTAGGCACTAATATATGTCTCTGTATAACTCACATAGCTATGTACATGTGCATGTGTATATATATATATGTGTGTATGTACAGAGATAAAAAGAAATGTTTGTATTTTTGTGTTTATTTCTGGGTGCATCGGTTCAAATTGACTTAAAATCTAGTATCTGTCCTCTTAAATGAATTGATAATTACCTAAACTGTGGTGGTGGTACAAAGCTGGCTCACTGATTTTTGCCTTAGAAAAATCTATCATAAAATCCTTGCATCAGGTTTGGGTTTTTTTGAGTTTCTCGCCAGACTTCAAACATAAAAGTGCAAAGCTTTGAAGCAAACCAGAGACATTCATAATATATATAAGAACTATCAAGTAATGTCTCAGCCTTTCTTGCATTGTCATGCCTCTGCCATTATTTTTATTAAAAATTACTCATTTGTTGAAATTTATGCAAGTGTGCAAGATGCATGAAACTGTAAAAACATTTGGAGATTTTGCTTATTAACTCTTCACTGTTTTTACATTTGATGTTGAACACAGCAGTCAGGAGGATGCGTGCTGTTTTCTCAGCTCATAAAACAGACCAAAAGCCTTAGAGTGTGTATTGGCTTTGTGTGGCAAGGTTTTGGTAGTGGGGGGTGTTACAGGGGTGGCTTCTGTGAGAAGCTGCTGGAAGCTTCCCCTGTGTCCAACAGAGCCAATACCAGCCGGCTCTAAGTTGGACCCGCTGCCGGCCAAGGCTGAGCCAATCAGTGATAATGGTAACGCCTCTGTGATAACATTTTTAAGAAGGAAGAAGTTCCTGGGATAGACAGAAACGGCAGCTGGAGTGAGAGTGAGAATATGTAAGAGAAACAACCCTGCAGACACCAAGGTCAGTGAAGAAGGAGGGGGAGGAGGTGCTCCAGGTGTCGGAGCAGAGATTCCCCTGCAGCCCGTGGGGAAGACCATGGTGAGGCAGGCTGTCCCCCTGCAGCCCAGGGAGGTCC
>JAVJGG010000090.1:30556308-30568694 GCA_035590195.1 Aviceda cuculoides
GAGTGATCTCTCCTGTCCTTATCTTGACCCACAAGCCCCTTGTTATATTTTCTCTCCCCTGTCCAGCTGAGGAGGGGCGAGTGATAGAACGGCTTTGGTGGGCACCTGACGTCCAGCCACCACAGAGGAGATGAGTGCAAATATACAGATTTCATACATTTATCATAAGAATAGAATATTATATGATATATGGATATAATATAATTTCAGATGTGCCCGTGATGTGACTTCAGCAAATCCAATCTAAACTGCTGGAAAGCCACTGTTCCCACATAGTATCTAGGACTAGTGTGCTTTTAATCTTCAGAGTGCTTTAGACACTTTACCTAGCTCTCAGTATTCCTCTCAACAGACAAGTCAAGTATCTGGGTGCTGCTACAGCACCTGGGAAGCCAGTTCAAAGCACTGCAGTGGCTTTTTTAAACCCGTAAGAGGGAGTTAGATTGAGGAGAGGTATCATAAATTCCTTGCTTCGTGAGCCTTGTGGTAAACAGGCCGGACTGCAACACATAAAAATAAAGCATAAAATTCCCTGGATGTGGCACAGATTGCCAGGTGACTGGGGAGGGATCACACAGTTTATCCACATCTTGTTTTCTTTGTGTGTATAATGCAGTGGTCTGGCTCGGCTCTGTAGGCACTTGGGACATACTGTGATAACAAACAGGGTGACACGCATGTGCCAGACCACTCTGTCTTGGGATCATGCCAGGACTAGACACGCTTAGATAACCCTGTTTTCAGATCACTGTGCTCTCTCTTTCCTCTACCACCGTCTGTACCTTTATGGCAAATCACACTGTCACTAGTATTAAATGTCAGGGAGCTGAAAATTTTGAAGTGTAGCCACAATGTCTGACAAGGAACAAGGTAATTTTTAAAACAAGCTTCTGCCATGCTGTCTTTCCCTGTTATTTTTATAAAAACAAGAGACTAAGTGAACGGTCAAGAGGACTGCAGCTTCTTTGTATCACCGGAGAAGTTCTGGGCATCAAAGACTGTGGCCACAGCCTTGTCCCAGTGAGCCCCTGCATGCGATCCCAGGGACCCAGAAGAGGAATGAGATGACGTTACTTCTGAAGGACATGAAGAGTTCCCTTTGGAACAAAAGCTGGAGCAAAACAAAACAAGTTTCAAAAGCAAATGCTTTCACATTGGTGTGGCATGAAGACCAGGTTGTTATATCTCTGCTTGAAATACTACAGAAAGTGGACAAGGAAAAACTGATCTTAATCATCAGTTGTTGTTTTGCTAGTCCAGATGGGATTACACAAGATACTTCAATGAGAATTTCAGTCTCACCCTGTACATGTGTTTATTATTTTTTCAGTCTACCCACCTTCAAAGGCTTCAATACTTAATTAACTATATGAACACATTGCCACACAAGTGGGAGTGTAGCCTAAACTTCTCAATTTTTCCCACTACTGCTAACATTAATTTGCTTCTACAGGCTGTTCTAGCAACCAATATTTTAAAATTGGTTTAAAATTGATGCCTAACGTGGTCAGAGAAGGTCTAGACTGCCTGGTTTTCTAAAATAGCTCCATCAGCCCTCCAGCAGCTGTGGTTTACTATTGCTTAAGTAAGACAACTCTCCAATCTGAATTTGAGATGTATGTAATCATATATATTAACTTTCCTGTATTCTATAACATTGTGCCAATGTCAGAGTTTAAAACAACTTCAAAATACAACCTTCTTAGCCTATGATAACTTAATGTTTTGCCCAAATCTCCAGTTCTTGGGAGAACTTATTGCTGTTTCTCTTTGGTGTTGCAAAACAAAACTGATGTAAAGTATATTTTTAAAAAGCCAGTGGGAAGTTAAAAAGAGAAGTCATACACATGACTCATGGTCCTGGAAACAGCTGTACTGCTTTTGGTGACAAAGGGCTGGTTTTATGCCTTATGTAACGCCAGGAAAATCAATATGCTGCAAATGTACTCAGCCAGAAAGGAATCTGACCCAAAATTGTAAAAATAATGCAAGCTGTTTCATCTTATATCTTTAAACTGGGGTTCTTTGTCCCTCCAAATATCTTACTTTCTGTCCTGTCCTAAGAAAAGGATGAGTGATGTGTTTGCATTAGATTGGGTCACTTGGGAAGATCATAGATGAGGACAGGTTCAAAGATTCTTCCGCAGAGCTGACTTTCTTCAACCACACAGACTCAGAACATGTTTTCCACGTCTAGGAATAGTCTTCTCACCACCTGATCTCCTGTTCCTCTAGATATGGCAGCAGCTGCATGCACAGCGCAGGTGGTCTGAGATAGGAGAGCAAATGTTTCTGCATCTGTCAGTGGGTTTGTGGAGGACCAACATCTAACTTCACCAGCTGCTTCTCTGACCTAAACTCTGAGTAAGGGAGGGAGGCAGCAAGGAGCTTGGGAGGATGCAGAGAGGGTTCAGAATTGAGTGTTGAGAGGATGGTAATAAATGAAGCACATTCAGGCATTGGAGCTAGAGGTATGCCTGGGAATGTGAATGGAGACTGGAAAAAATGGCTGTGGATAGTAATGAGCTAAGCAAGTCCTAAGGTAAGGAGGAGCCAGGACTCGCAAAGCCGAATTCGTCAAGAGAGTTAGTTTGTGGATGAAGATGAATTGAGTCTGTAGATGGAGACAGGTAAAGGAAAATCATGGGAGGGCTACAGCTAAAAGGAAAGATGTCACAAAGTGTCAGATAATATCTCCTTCATTCTGCCTTTTTTTTTTTTTTAATTCTGAAATTCAGAAATCCTGGAAAGCTTGAGAGCATTTCCTTCTTTTATTTCCTCCACCAGAGTTTTCACTGTGATCATGCCACTACCCATTCTGTCACTAAATATAGTTTTCCAGTCCCAACATTTAATTTTTCAAAGAGGTACCTAGGAAATACAGGAAGATACTACAGCAATACCTGCAGCTAGCCAGATATTTTGGCCATCAGCCTCCACTGATGACTGAAAAAAATCTCAAGTTTTTAATCTTATCAAAACAATAACATCTTTTTGGATATTTCCTTCTTAAAATCATGCTGGGTTATTCATATTCCTATGGTGGTCCTCTACTAAATGGTTATATAAAAAAGGAGCATATGTGCATGAGTCACTTATATTATTCTTTGCATCACAACAGAACAATAGCTTTAGGGTACAAGTGTTGATAGAGGACTTGGGTGAAACAAATTTAACTCACAATTTTCTTACATTCTCCCTTTGTAAGTTGAATTTACAAGCCTTTTAAAAAGCTTGAACTTACAAGCCTTTTAAAAGCTTAGCCTTTTTAAGCCTCAGTTTCTAAAACTGTGAAATGAGGTCTATAAATTTCTTCTAGTTGTTGTGAGACCACAATCATTAATCTTGGTGATGGGATCAGATATTACAGTGGGAAAACTTCAAGAAAATTTACTATTGTAGAATTCCAAATAAAGATGGGGCATAATCTTGATTCACTCACAAAAGGAGAATTACTACAAAACCAAAAGTGATCCAGCTTTCACTTACAGATTTTAAACTTGTTTTCCTTCTCACCATTGTGGCTGCAACTTTATAAATGGTTATGCCACTTCCTCTTTCCCATCAAATACATTTCAGATCTCACTCATTTATAAGTGAAAGGAAAAGATAACGCATCCCATAAAAGTACTACAAGAGTAAAGCCACTGGTGATTGTTCTTGCTAATGAAGAGTCTGTAATTTATCACCTTGGTTTTTGCCAAGTGACATAAAAGCAGACAATGAAAATTACTGAAGAAAAGACATTCAGAAGACAGACCATAAATGAACCAGAGAATACAAGAGAAATGAACAAGAGGCAAAAATTAAGACATGAAGATAGATTATCAGTTAATTTCTTTTGGCGAAAAGCAAGACAACATTCTCAGTTTCTTTTCAGAACTTCAGGTCTCAGTGATACAAAGTGAAAACATTTCTTTGGACCCATATAAAATGAGCATCTGCTTTGTTTGCTCTAGTAACTGCTAGAATTCACAAAAGCTGAATACACAGTATATATTTTGGACTGGCTGTGTGGGGTTTTTTTGGTCTGTGTGTATTATCTGAACACTGCTTGTAGAAAACCACTAATACCTTTTTCTCTTTTTCCTAAATACATATCATTCCTGCGGTTAGAGACTTGCATGATAACTAAAAATGTAAAACTGTAAGCAAACCGTGCTGCAGTTACCTGAGTAATTTGGTTCAAATCAACTCACAGGGCTGATCGGATGAGTGAAGTAAGTATTAATGAAGTCTATTATTTCATACAATTACTCAAGGGGCCAGTTCTTATTCCCACAGAGTTCAAAGGTAAACATGCTTTTAACTATAATAGGAGTAGGAACTTGATGTTGACTGGTAGGGATGGCTCAAGAGCTTTGAAACTGGAACAAAATACACATGGCTATCACAACACATCAGTAATTACCTTGGCACCATAAACATTTATGTATCAGCATGTTACAAACTCTTCATCTTACGTATGATAATAAAATAACTGAGTCTTAACGTGAGGGGCAAACCACAGTATTTCATCTTAATAAAAATTAAGTTTGTTGTTTAACTTCCTCTCCTGAGTATCCCAGTATGTAAACATGCAACATATAAGAATGGCAGTATGTAATGCATATATACATATATATTTAAAGAAATAAACTGGTTGTTTCACCACAGTGTTTGGCCAGATAACAACACTATTAATAGTCTAGTGTAACACGAGGCAGCCTGTAGCAGTTATCATCCTCTGTGCTAAAAGGATGGAGCCAAAAAGTGAAATGTATGACCTTATGATGGAATTTGGAGTCCTTGGGAGAGCAGATATACGTGACACTGAGTGTATGTTATGTACTCTTGTTGCATTTAGTTCATTGCCATCGGCAGCCGTCATGTTGGAATTTTAAATCTCTGCAGCCTTTTTGTCTCCTCTCAAGGGTGTGCAGTAATTCAGATTCTTGAAGGGACACTGGTGCTGCAGGAGAAGTATTTCTTGCTCCAACAGTGTTCCTTTACAATTTCCCCCTATGCTGCTCTATCTTCCATAAACCTTTCAGTGTTTGTCCTATTTACACTTGTGTGCATGTCTTCAAAGTGCATGGTATTTTGATTATTAAGATTTTCTATGACTGCATTACAAGGTGTTGGCAACCTAAGGTTGCTTCTGTGCATGAACTGATCCCTGGTTAAATCAGTATGTGGGCTGACTAGCTCTAAAATAAGACCACTTTGTTCCTGTTTACTTGTATTTAAATTGCATATTCTCATTAAGGAGAAACTTGCAGTCACTTGTGTCCTTTTATTTTAATGGTGACAATTTCCTTAAGTATAAACAGGTCACACTACAGGTATTAAATATGAACATCTCCCATTTAAATTGTCAGAGATTTGCTCGTATTAGCATTGCAATCAGAAGCTACCAGCTGAATACAAAAAAAATAAAAGCTGCAAACAGTGACCTGCTCAGTTGTCAAAGGTACCATGCAAGCAGAGGGGCCTTTATCCTTTTAGGCCAACCATTAAAGTGAATCCCACTGCAATAAGGAGTATAAGAAAGTCCTTCTAGCCCCAAGCTATCGAAATGTTCCTTACACAGCCCCTGTCCTCCATATCCCTTCCGATGAGCCCCAGCCTTTCCAAGGCTCCAAGGAGAGGAGAGCCGCTTGAGACACAGGTAGTTATTGCCCCTGCAGAACCGAGGAGTTCCAGGCAGCAAAGATCCAGCCCCCGCACAGATCTCAGGAGGGAGCACATGGCTTGATATGCTGGAATTACCAATGCTACAGTCAGGGCTGCGCTGGAAGCAGTTCAGCATGGCTCAGCACAACCAGCTGTTAAAATCACAGGCAGTTCTCCAACCTGCTCTTAAATATCATTCCCATCATTTGCTTTCAGCTGCAGCTCCCTCTCTTTATTCCCTCCCAGGTATTTCAGGTCATCCCTAGAATAGCATGCCACGCATCGGGTCCACACCATACGCTGCACTTGCAGAAGTCCCACAAAAATTCTGATGAGTGCAGACTGCCTTGATTTTAATTTTATTGTATTCCCCCTAGATTCAAGAGTTGGGAAACTTAGTCTCTATCAGTGTTGCCAGTACTTGCATTTTTGTGATCTCAGGCAAATCAGACAGTTCTCTTCATGCAGTCCACTCATCTGTGAAAACAAACAATCAACAACAAAAAGCAAAGCATAAATATAATATACTTATCTCCTATGCATTTCTATGCTGCTGAATTAATTTACTTACAGTTCTGAGGTCTTCAAACAGAAAGCGTTACAGAATTGCAAAATATCATGAGTCATGTGAAAGAAAGCATTTCAACACAGAATCTGATGGCTAAACTCTACCTTTGGTTCAAAGAGATCTCATTTCCGTGGAAGCATTCCTCAGCCCTGTCAAAACCTACAATCTATGGCAGGCCAGTTGTAGCACTTATCAATGTTTCTGGAAACAAAGCAGACCAATAAGAGAGACCTGTCCCAAATGTTAAACAAATAACCCCCATGTTGAATGAACTCATGACATTGATGAAATCAAAGAGGAACTACGTATAAGAGGGTTATTTTTTCAGACACTGTCAAGCTGCAGCAAAATGCAGAGTGAGGACACAGTTATAATAAATTTCTGTGTTCTTTGGAATTAATTATGAGTTTTTAAAATTCATTCATCGCTCTTGATCAAGAAACAATACAGCTCATCTTTCGCTTGTTCCTGTGCACAACTGAAAAACAACCCTAAAGCAGGCTTTCTCATTAACCTTCTGCCTTCCTGCTAGCATGGATATACAATGGGAATAGCTTTCCTTTCACAGGACATAAAGGTTTTTCTACATTTTTCTTCTTTTTTTTTTTTTAAATTAAGTTAGTCATAGCATTATTGTGGCTAAGACATATAAGCAGAGTTAAAGTGACTTTAGAAATAATGCTACTCTTGTGCTTGTGCAGAGATTACAAATGCATAGTCCAACTCTTAAATCAATTTTGTTCTCGTTAGCTTTAGATGTTGGCATTAATTAAAAAAAAAACAAAATTGAAGGGCGCTGGATTCTTCTGCAAAAGCTGAAAAAAAGAGCTTTGCTTGCAAAAAAGCACCAGAACAGGAGCTTTGGACCTACTAGAATAAATCTTTGGTCACTGCCTGGAACATTTTCTGAGCTCACGATAGAACAGGATGTTTAATTCTCTTTTACTTTCCCAGAAAAGCAGATAAATCACTACCTGGTCATTCGTGCACTCACGGCCTTTATGTTATTTTAAAAGCTAACCTGCCTTGGAGATGGAGATGACAGATAGTGTATTCCGCACAGCCACAGGAATGAAAACGGCCTGTCTTGGCGCACAGACACGCTCTCCCAATCTGTCAGGGTGGAGCTGTGCCTACTACCCATTGTTGTATTCTAATGTTTCTAACTACAGTCATCGCTTAATGACCAGATTAGGGATGTACAAGTCTGCAGAACCATAAGTGACACACCACTAGCAAGAAGCAGCCTTTTCCAGCTGCAGTGGCATAACAGGAATCACCGATTCTTTAGCGCAAGAGGCAGCTGCTGGCACTTAAACATCACCCTTTCTTTCACCTGCATGACCCCACGCTAACATAGCTTTTCTTTGGGTTAGAGGCAACTAGATGTTTGTTTGTTTGTTTTCCAGAGAGTTCCCAGTGCTACCATTCTTAATATTTGAAGAAACATTCTTATAATTGAAAATTTCTAAATTATTTGTCTTGACATTCTAATTTTTCATTAGGACCACAAGTGAAAGTAATGATGTAGAGGTTTTTGGGGTTTGGGGTTTTTTTTCGGGGTTTTTTTGGGGGGGGGGGGGGGGGAGAAGGCAAAGCAAATTGGGAGCCAGACCGCAACAGTGCCAACAAACATATTTTGTGAATGCAACACCAAGGGCAAATAGTACAAAGCTCTTACTTGCATGCACAGTCAGAAGCTGGCAGAAAGCTTAAGGGTCATGAAGGCAAACAATTTAAGAGCAAACTGTTTTACAGCCTTTTATTGTAAGACTCTGAACAGGGTGTTTCAGCCAAAGAAACTATTGTTCTTACGGAAGCAAGGAAGACATACAGGTGTATGGAACAAGTCAGCGTTTTTATAATGAACAAGTAGAATATATTTGCAAATATCATCAGGCAGCTACCATGAATTAATACAGCCGGAAAACATGGGAGAGTTCATTTAATTTTAACTAGGCTTCTAGTCCTAGAGGATCAATAACGAAATTTCAGGTTCTACAAGAAAGCCATAGACTAGAGATTTTTTAAAAGGTTCACAATTCCTGATCCAGCCCTTGAGAAGCTCTTGAACATGCACAGTCCAGAGGACCAGACTTTAAGCAAGTCTTCTTAATATGTCCCACCACATTTGCTGGGGAATCATATTTGAATATCAAATTTTGATTTCTTTGCTCAGAGAATGATGACAGGACAGATAGATACTGCTTTGTGAACACTATTATGCAGTTTACCTAAGAACATTCATAGTTTCAAATTGGTGTTACATCTGAGTTAAATACTGTGATGACTGTCCCAGGCCAAGCAAGAATAACTTCTGACATACATAAAGGTTGCATCTCCATTCACAGAATGGATCTGCTGACAGTTGCCTGGTGAGAATTGTCTTCAAAGAGCTATAAAACTTTTTTAATTTTTAAAAAACTGCAGCTATTTTCTCTAAGGTCCCATGATGCTTCATCCTAAACCTGTGTTTTGAGATCACAAGATTGACCCTTCAAGGACAGGTAGTCAGGAGAAGAGGGGTTTTATTAAGACATTAACTAGCATCTCTGTCAGAATCCTCTGTATGTCTCCTATGGACTTAATCCAAGAGAATTAATTAAAAAGACTTCTGTTTGCTTAATGCAAATGAGACAAGACATAATTTATAGCCTTGGTGTGGAAGACAGTCTGGTTTTCCATCCAGCACAAAACCATTTGAAATTAAGGAAGGTTGCTGTGGTGGAAGAATGGTGTCTCCTGAAATGAAGAAGGAAAGGTGTTGACATTGTTTAAGAAAAATGAACAGAGACTTGATAGAGAACCTACCTTTAAAATTTAAGACCACAGCTATTAAAACCAGGTCATTTAATACTGTTTCATACTGCATCTAAATTTCCTACAATCTTTGCTCCTGAGTAAAGAATTCATCCAAGATGATCGTTGCTTTGCCTAAGAATAGGGAAAGGAAAGGAGATGAACTGTCCTCCTTGGAGCAGCTATTATCAGACAGCCAGATGGCAAACGATGTGCCAGAATTTACAGGAAAGTGTCCAATGCAGATCATTAATTCCAACACAGCCTCTACACCCCAAACACCATTAAAACGTCACTGCTAAGGACTATGAGAGCCAAAGCAACAACAAACCATGCTCTACACAAGGATTTCTGCAACCAGTCTTTCCAAAATGCAGCAAGGAAAAGTTATGGAATGAGTAGATTGGTATATATGATAATTATGGAGAACACAAGTAACCTTCAATTGCAATACATATCTCTATATATTTTAAATATATACATAATGAATGATGTTTCACCAAACTGTATTTGGTTTCACAAAACATTTTGTTCATTCATAAAAACAATTTTCTTTTTAAAAGAAAACCATGGACCACATCCTTGACTGGTAGCATACCTCACTCAGGTGGTGTATGTCACTGAGCTATACTAATCTGTGTCCAAAGAGAAACGCTACATGATGCTAGATTTAAAGACTTAGTGTGGAGCAGATTATGTGAAAAAAAGGTCTTGCTCTTACTTCTAGGACTAACATTTTTTCTACATTTTCTCCATTTTTAGTGCACCAATCCAAACCTCATATTTTGCTCTCAGCAAATATAGTATTTTCCCCTCTCAGGTGGTCTTCATGACTAAGCTTCGGTGGAAACAGGGTTTAATGTTATGACATTAAGCCCTTGCAATATCCAGAGTTAACAAATTCAGCCTTTCCTTTAGACATTAGAGCTTTAGATGAGACATCTGGAGGCCGTTATAATGAGACAGGGACGAGCAAAAGAGCCACATCAGAGCCAGGGACACCTATAAACTACCTGATTTAGGAGTAACACACTATTTGGAAGAAAAGCAAGAGGGCTTGCCATTCATTAGTGAGGAAGACTGTATCTTCTGTGGCAGGCAACAACAGGTATGCAGAACATCCAGGGCCTCCACAAGCATAACTTTATTCTTTTTTTTTTTTTTTAAATACGGTGTTAGAGAAGTGGTTTTGTTAAAGTGATGTTCTCAACATCTTACGAACACTGTTCCAGGGAAGGACAGTTGTCAAACCAGGAGATCTAAGACCCTAATGAGCATCACTGCTCTGGTGGTTGCACGTGTGTGCTCACTAGTTTTTCTGATTCAGCGCCCAGTAACTCCATTGTCTGGTATCAACTCGATCCCACTGGTCCCCTTCAATAAAGTGTTCTTCTTCAGAAATAATTAAGATTTAGCATAAGTTTCATTGCAAACGATTGCAAAGTATCTAGCAATTGAAATTAAGGTATCTGCATATTATAGAAGTCTTTTCCATCATCACAGGCAATACCATAAAATCACAGAATGGTTCGGGTTGGAAGTTCCAACCCCCGCCATGGGCAGGGATACCTATACAGTCACACCTCAGCTGGAACAATGGCATTTTAATGATGTAAACTAATTTCATGTTGATTACAAAGCAAGAAGCAGAGAAAAACGCATTTTCTTCTGTGAGAGGTGAGTTTGGGTGATCAGAATGCAACTGGCCCAAAGGAGATGCTGCCTGAGCTCCCAGCCTAGCCACAGTTCACAAAATCCCAAGGGGATCTATGTGAAAAGAACTGGAAACACCCATCTGTTAACTCTGTGCTGTCAGGAGGATGCTACACTTGCCCTTTGACGTCACTTGCGGTGGCTGATAATGAAAATTGATGGTGATTCATAAAGACATCTCTTTCCTAAGAATACTAGAACAGCAGCTTGTGTAATCCTGAGATTTACTTAATTAAGGAACATCCCCAGCACCATTTTATTTGATCATAGCTCCTTAGTTCCTTTCTCTTGTCTTCACCTTCCTCTCCCTCCCAGCTTTACCACAAGTACCTGTGATTAGCATGGCCCTAATAAGATGCTTCATTCAAAAAAAAAGCAGAGAGTGGGAAGGCAGGCACTGAGGTGTGGCTGGTGATTTAAAAACCGAAGGGAGGAGGGAGTGGAAACGCATTAGGGAGAGGTGAGAAGTGGAGATGGTCCTGTTTGCTGCAGGCAAAATGAGAAGTTGAAGAGTGGGACCAGCTGCAGCATGGGCACTGTGCTATCATGTATGTCTCCAGAGACGGAGGGATTCGTGTAGGTGAGGTGAGGAATATACCTATAGCTTGATGCCTCTGCTCACTTCTGACGAGACAAGACCATTACTTTCAGCATTTTGAAGCACTTTCTGCTTGAAACCTCAGAATCAACCAACTTCAGTGTTTTGAAACCTGCTTCTCCACTGAGATTCTTAAGAATGTTAGAGAAACAGGCATTATCATATACATCATACACATTTGACAGCCAAGGCACTGAAGCTGTATCTAACATAATCTCTTACAGGTTTCCTAGTTTCTGACCAAGGTGGCCTCTGAATGAGGAGAAAGCATGCAGGGAAATAGCATGGGGAAGTGTATTGCTGCCTTCCAGGTGACCTTGGCGCTTTAAATCATAAAGCAAGCAAGGAACCTCAGACTTCACCCAGCTCCATGTTTTATTTCTGATGATACTGCAGCAGCACTCAGGGCCCCAGCCATGAATCAGAAACCCATTACACTATCTAGCATGCAAACACCTAACATAAGACAAGACTTCAAACACCCCTTATTTATCAGCAGTGATGTTTTAAAACTACTGCGCCTAGCAAGATAGGATTTACCACGAAAAATGTGTGTGTGGGCGGGTATTTCTCATCCAGGTGGGAAAACACCTTTCCCAGACCGGTTCAGGGGTGCTGGAGCCAAAGGCGGGAAGGAGGACAGCCTGCCCACCCTGCACACCCCCCTACCCCACGGGCTGCCAGGGAGAGCTTCCAGCATTAAATATGGTATTTTTTTTTTGTTAAGCAGACATGACGCCTTGAGCTACAGATCTGAGCTGAGGAGAAAAGGCAACACCGGATTTGAAAACTAAAATTATGGCACCAGGTGGGCTTGTGGCCGAGAGCTACGAGTAACGAACGCGGTGGCAGTTACTCGTAGAGACGCGGCCTAGGGTGGCATGTGCGGCTTCTCCCGGCCCTCCATACCCCTCCCTTCCCCGCTCCGGACCCGGCCGCCTTTCCCGCCCCGCGCCCGCCGACCGCCGGACCCGCGGCCGCAGCACCCCCTCCCGCTCCTCCGGCGCCTTCCCCCCGCCCCCGCCGGGAGCGGAGGCAGGGGCGCGGCCGCCC
>JAVJGG010000090.1:30569294-30611996 GCA_035590195.1 Aviceda cuculoides
GGGCGAGCCCCGCGATGACGGCCCGGCCGGTCGCGCCGTCCCCTCCCCTCGCCCTTGGCTGGAGAAAGAGGAGTCCCCATGGCTTTTCGTTGCTTATTTGGGGGCGTTTTCTCAAAGCCTGGCCAAATCTCGAAGTTGCCGGCCTCATTGAGGCGAAGATGTGTAAATGGCCGGGGTGGCGTGAGATTTGCTTCCCTCACGGCTGCCGACCCTCGTCTCGCCGGGGGTTACCGCGGCTGGAGGGCGTGGGGGGTGGAGTGCAGGGTTTCGGTACCGCTGCCGTGGCCCCGCATGGACACCAGCGGCTGGCGGAAATGTCGTGCAGCCCCCAGCCCAGAAAATCAGATGTTCCCCACACGGGTGGGTATTGTTCCAAGGTCAGGCGTTGCCTGAGCGCTTTTCCAAGTGCCACACTGCAGTCGTGTAGTGGCACCTTTCTTAAACCCTTTATAGTAAGTGTGGGAAAAAGAATCGCAGGAATCCTGGACTTTGAGTGAAGAAAATAGCCGTTTTGGGCTGAAGAACGTGTGCTGACAGCTGGTTGCTGATGTCATGACCCTTCCTGTCGTTTATAACAGCTCTAGGAAGTAGGAGATAATACAGCAAAAACAGTGGCTGTCAGTCCACATTAGTGCTTCTGCAGAAAGGTGATGAGTATGAATGACTAGAAGGATTTTTTGGGGAAGGGGAGGTGGGGGGTGTGGTATGAGAGAAATACAGTATTTTCTCCCTGCATGCACAAATTTCCAGCAGCTTTTTAGAATTTTTCAGAGGTGCTTTGTGTCAGAAAATATCTTCGCATTGGCAGCTTTGCCGTTCCTTCACCCTGGTTTACCATAGACATAAGAACTGAATTAGTTACAATTTCATGCAGGGTGGAAAATGTTGATGAAGTGAGAGGCAAGGCATCCAAGTTATTTACTAAGCAGAGGGGTGGCAAGACTGAGCGGTGATAGAATAGTGGAAATTCAGTATTGTGTCAATGTCCTTATTTGTCATGGTTTGTGAAGGGGAGGGGGGTTTTTGTTTCCAATAGTGGGTGTGTAGACAACACACTTCTCTTCTGTCAGGGATCTACAAAATAAGAACCCAAGCAGGATGTGGTGCTTTGATGATGAGATTGGTTTAATTTTAGAAAGCGGATTTTGTAGCCACAAGCCTAACTCCTGGAGCACAGGATGCAACAGTCATGGAATACTTTCCAGTTAGGAAACGGTACTTTAGCTACTGTAAATAGGTCTAATTTTGTTTTCCTCAGCTTGAGTTCTTAAGGAGCGGGAGATGGTAAGAAAGGCAAAAACTGCCCTGAATGGGAGGTGGGAAATGATGACAACACACAAACAAAAAACCCCACTAGTTTGCTGGTTATGCGACAAACGTTTAAAGAAATGTTTGTGTTAGAAAAAAGAAAACCATATGGAGGGAGGTAAAAAAAGGAAAGATCTCAGATTTTAAGAGAGTGCAGGTGAGGTAGAAGGTAGAAAAAGAGGTCTAGATAAAGACTGTGACAACAACAACAAAAGTGTAACACGAAGAAAGAAGAGGAAAGGAGGTATGGAAAGGGCATATAATGACCAGTGCTACATGGGCAGCTGGTGTGTTACAGCTGAGAGTTGTAGTTGAAGGAGCAGTAACATTCAAGCATCAAACCTGCTTCTCATACATTTTTTAAGCCTACATACATAAATGCGTGTTTGAAAGAGCTCTCTAGGCTTGCTCTCTGTAGAGAACAGTCCAAGTGTTACATTTCCTTGGACTACGTGTAAAAAAAAGATTTTGGAAAATGTCCATAGTACTTTTTCCTTCCCCTGCAATTCTTAACTGGTGATAGCAACTACTCTCTCCCTCTCTCTCTCTCTCTTCACTGTTGGGGTGGGAGCACAACTGAGGTTGATTTGCAGTGGAATAGAACAATTTTGTTTACAAGTCATAGTTATGAGACTAAATCTTTAGTGGAAAAACACTGAAAAGTGAATATGCAAAATGAAATTCATATGAATTCTATGAGTCTTATTTTAAATCACTGGAGTAAAGAAGTTGAGCCTGTTTAGTGGTGTAAAGTATGTTGATATATGTCTTGGTCCATGATGTTTTGCTCAAATGCAAACTCAGACATGAAAAGATTGTGTGTTTTTACCATAAATAAATGCTAATGTATGAAAGAAAATTTTTGAGGATGTCTGGTTTTATCTTCTGATACAGGTAATGGGCTACGAATAGTTGTAGGTGTGACCTACATTTCTTCTGAACTGAGCTGTGGAAAGCCAGAAAGCCCACAGCAAGTAAAAAGCACCAACTGTGGTGTTAAATTCCAGTTTTGTTTTAGTGTACCAATGAGTGTCAATCAAGTGTCTATCATTATATCAACAAGTATTGACTTTTAATGAGACAACTGAAAAGTATCTCCCCCAAGTCAGTGTTTTCTTCTGAGTTGAAGAGGTAATACCTTCATCTGACAAAAAAGTTTGTGCAAAATTGGCACAAAGCAAGAGCTTTTTTTTAGTGAAATACTGCACATGGAATGTATTGATGGGCTATACTAAAGAGGAGAGTTCTCAGATGGGGAAGGAATACTACCTGTGTTGTTAGGTCATGGGCAGGGTGACTTTTGCCTCAGTATGTGGCTCTGGGACCTGTTGCCTTGGCACCCCACCTGAGACCACAGCTCATATGTCCTCTGAAAGTGTCTCTACTGTGCCATTACCTAGGGCACAGTAACAGTTTTTAGATCTTGGAGAAATTCAACAGTAATCATCAGGCAGCAGGTGTAGTAAATGCTAGAATGTTTTCTGCAGTGAATGGCTGTTTAAAAAAAATTGTGATGAACAGATCCTAAATTCTAAACACAGTTAACAATTTAAAATGTATTAATTATGACATTTATTTGCTCTTGTAACTGAGTTAATCATATTTCAGTAGTATTTGCACTTGCAAAATCCATATAAGAGGATAGTGTAGTGAAGGATGAGAAGACTTAGTATCATTGTTATTTAGGTGAGTCTTTTTAAATGCATCTTTAAATGTATATACAGTGAAATGGAAAGATGAGTTTAAAAGGGGGAAGTTTCTCTTCTGGAAGTCAGTAACGTGCAGCGAATTTATCTCTGAGTGTATTATGAGCCATGAATCTTTCGTGGTCCAGTGGTACATATGGGGAGCAAATGAAAATCTTGGTCTGTGCATAACACTAACACCATTATTATAACACAGTTATGTTTAAATAGAGCAACTGGGCGGACGTTTGAGTACTGGCATTCCTCTACTTGGGTACAGCCGTATCTTTGAAACACACCACGTGAATGTTTCATGGCTTCTGGCCTGTCTCAGTCCTCTGCAGTATTACACCTAGTGTCATCGACTCTTGATTGAAGGTAGTGTTGCCAGGCTCAACCCCAGTATCAATCTTTAGTATTAAAACTAGAATGGAAATGCAGAGTTTATATATCACTCTATTTTTTGCTTTGTTTTAAAAATAAGTGCAGGAAATAGGCCTGCTCTCAAGTAAGAATTTTCTCAAATGGAATGTGTTGTTCCCATTCTGGAATGCTAATTCTGTAGCTTTAAGATGTTTAAATAAGTCCATTTTGATGGAGCTTGAAAAGTAATTATTTCAGAGGCATCAGACTTCAGACTTTACCTGGCTGACAGCGATCTGTGAACATCACACTTGGTTTAAAAACATGCAAAATCCTGGAAAATTGTAAACAAGGCCACTGACAGTTCTTGATGCGGTGAGCTAGAAGGGAGTATAAGCAAGGGGTGGGTGGGAGAAAGGTGATGACAAAGTGATTTAGATTTTTTAAACAATTTAAGAAAGAAATTTGTTTGCAATACCTTTTTATAACCTTTAATGCAGAAAATGCAGCATTCTTGGCTTTTCATTGAATGTCAGCTGATTGTTTGGCTTGTTCTGGCAGTAGTATCCCAAACCAAAAGGGATGCAGAAAGTAATGAATATGCTTGTGCTATTTAATGCTATTTTGAGTAAAAATAGCCATGGTTCACTCACAACAGTATTGAAACTTTGTGGCAATAATTAAGATGCTCAAATTCCTAGATATCCAGATTGGACAATACTGTTAGGTGCATAAATGCAAAATATGTGGTTTTGACCTCAGGCACAAAGGAGGACTTTAGAAGATAAATCTTCCATTTCAACCCAGAATTATTTTGGATGTCCTTTTTAGGTCTTGAAGGTCGTAAGCAAGTACATCAGGCAAAGTTGAAACATTGCACTTCAAATAAAGTTCTTCCGTTACAGCAGAATGTGACAAAACATGCCCAGAGACATAAACTGAATGAGGATGATTCTGGAATCTACTTGAAATTGTTTGAATAGTTGTTGTGTAAGTCAAAATCTCCCCAAAGCCTCAGTACTGGTAATTAGCAGCAATCCCAATGAATATTGAATGGGAGAATGCATAATGTGATGCATGAGCAGACCAGTAGCCTGTTTGTCTGAACTGTGGTAGCAACATACATTTAATTTGCTTTGGTAATTATGGACCTCTACTCAGTTAACAAAACTTCTTTGAGAGATCTGGTAATCGAAATAAAGCTGGTTTAAAACCATTGTGAGCAAGGTGGATAATCTGATGTGCTGTGTGTTGCTTCCCGCTCAGAATCAAGCAAGTGATGACTGGGTTGGTCCAAGTCTTTTCACCAAAATGGTCTGACAGTGTACTGATCATCCAGTGCAAATCCTGCCTGGAACACGGAGCTTGTCTACCTTGACGTTCCTTTTTAGATGCCTCCTGTAGTTTGCATTTGGCTGGGTAAGTCTGGCCATCATGTCTGGATAACTCATACAACAGAAATGGAAGGTTTAAAATCTGAGATGATAAAGCCGGAGCTCTCTTGGTGATAATTCTCTTGTACATTTGTGGATGGTCTTGGTGAAGCATAACTTCTAATAGATTCTTATAACTCCCTCTATAAGCTAATTCATTGCAACACTTGTGTTGAAGTAATACCTCTGCATCTTTGAACAATGGAATGTTTTGGCTGAGGTGAGTCTTTGGGGAAAGTGTGGACATCAAACTGTTTACTTCTCTTTTTGAGAAGTGAAATGTTTTGATTGCTTGAGAAACTGAAATGGTTATACTAGTTGTACCAACAAGAGAAGAAGTGTTGACTTCCAAATGCTTAGTTAAATAATATTTGTTAAATAGAGCTTGGTTCCAGTCTCATAACTGGCCTGTAGGATTATGAAAAGAAGATACATTTTATCTTTGAGATTTTTTCCTAGCAAAGTATGCTGGCATTAAAGTACGTTGTAAAAAATTGTGATCCCTGGGGTACTGTTCCTGTAGTCCTCCTTGCGTTTGGAGGTACTGTATTACAGACAGACACCACTGCTGCTCTGGAGCAGTTGTTTCCTTCTTTATATGTATGTGTTTGTGTGTGTTCTAGTAGCCAAACTTAATTAACATTCTTTCTATGCAGTTATCTGCTAGCTGAAATATTCTGTCTTCAGGGTTCCAAGAAGCCGTTAAGGGTGGAAGCATTTTCCTGTGGAGCTGGTATGTTGTGGGATAATGCCCCCTGCCGCTCTTGACAATCATCCTCGCGCTTGAACTGCTAATCTGCTTAGAGACCAAGGGAGGTGAATTTCTGCCAAAATGATCCTGTGTGTAGGTGCTGGCCAGGCAGTTGGGTCGTGAAGCTCTCTTGCTTACAATGTAGGTGACTTTTAATTTTTGACAAGGAGAAATGAGCTGCACCTATTTTTAGGAAAGCAGATTCCCAATGTGGCATTTAATCTGTAGATACAAATATAGTTTTGGAACTGCAGTGAGGAACTCAAGTGGATGAAGTGATCGATGTTTTCCTGAGGTGGCATCAGGGTCATGGAAAGTTCCAGAGTGGGTGTTTGTTGCCTGTTCCCTCCCCGCTCTCTCCCTGCTGCTGCTGCTCCTCCTCTTCTCCCCTCCCTGAAAAAGCCCAGCATAAACAGCCCACCCACATGCAGAATCCCAACAAAGCTACCCCAGTCTGCACTGCGAGTGCAGAACTTGACCAGAATTTAACAGATTCTGTTTGCAGGGTAGCAAATAGCAATTTCTGTCTATAATTTTTTTGGAAGTACCAAAGACTAGAGACATGCCCAGTCATTTCAGACATGTCCTTAATCCATCTTCAGTCCATTTTAGGCATTCAGTAGAAGAAGGATATAAGTAGAGGAAAAGCAAAAGGTAGGAGGCATGTGGATTAGTTTCTTGTTTAAAAATTAGTCATTTTTGTTGTGTTACTTAAGCATTATCTACTTGTGTAAGGAAGCAATAATGTTCTAGATACAGGAAGTGCTGAAGGTTAGAATTGGTAAGGAATTGTCTAAAAATGGGATTCAGCTGCTCTAACTTCTTCTCTAAGTGCTAATTTAGCCACTTTCTTGTCTCTGTGGGTATAAAAATTAATGTGGTTGACCTCCCATTAGGCATGAGAATGTATTGGTGTCAGTATGGAATTTTTTGGGCTGTTTTCTTTTTGTGAAGAAAAACTTGTTTGTTTGGGTCAGGAACTTCTACTTTAAGACACTATTAAAGTTTCATCTGAAATACATGGTAGTACTATCTATTGTCCTTACTTGATAACGTTTCCTTTACTGCAGGTTATGATGCACGATTATCACAGAAGAAATTCATGTCTATAGCTCTTAAGGACTTTGTTACATCATCTTCAAGCCTGATAGTTTTGGAATCCGTATTGCAGCTGCAAAGACACATCTGCTTTTGTATTTCAACAAACATCTTCCATCAGAAGATACTGAAACTGAAGTGCTCTGTTTTAACACAGTGATACCATTGGATTATTTTAAGATTTCCCAGTTAAAAATTTACAGTAATATATTTTCTTGGTAAGTTGATACTGTTGGCTACATATATAATAATTACTACTTTTGCTGAAATTCTGCGATTTTAAAACCTTCCTGTCCTTTTTTTTGTTAAAATACAACAAATGAAAGTGTATACAAATGGATAATGATCTTTGTAAGTAAGATTATTGCTGCCAGTTTAGGGTCAAATGCTTTCAGTAGTAAGTGAATTTAAAATAAATGGATTAATACTAGAACTATTTTGTGTGGGGCTTGCTATTTTTATTACTGATTTTTGCTCTCTTCTTTTTCTCTTTTGGGGGTTTTCTTGTTTAGTCTGATCTTTAGAATTTTCTTAAACTTTAGATGGAACTATAAATTGTTGCTGATAACATTAGTAGTATCCCACATATTCTTTCCTCTAAAATCATTGAGGAAAGTACATTTTTGCACATGTTAGCAGCTCAAACTTACAAATTTGATTATTACTATTTTTTTAGTTTCACCTTCATTAGGTCACCTCAGGGTCATGTTTTAATATTCTTAATTAGCTTCCTATTTGGAAAATGGACTTTTCCTGAAAGTGCGTAACTAAAAAAAGAATCAATTAAATTATCTATAAAATAGCTTCCAAATTAAAATGTTAGTTTCCTGAAGTTATTTTTCTAGTCTTGGTCCAATTTACCGGAGGTGGTATGTTTGTATATGGGCAAGATCTTCAGGGGAAGTTGTTTTATCTTTGTGATGACTTAAAATACATGGTCGTTGTTCAGAATGTATTTAATTCTGTCTGTTTTGTTGGTGCTAGTGTTCTTCATGACTTCAGCTACTCTAAAATATTTAAGTCTCATAAAATTAAACAAAAAATTATTTCTACAGCTATTCTACTTAACTGGTTACTTTAAATTATCAGTTCTTATTTCTTATTTTTCAATGTAGCTGGTTTTTGGGTCTGTGCAAAAAAATGAAGCTGACCAGTTTGACAGATTTCATGCAGAAAATAGCGATGAATCTACCAAATCTGGTCTTTGTAGAGGGGAATGAAGCTTCCTGTGTAATCCAATGGTTTCCAACTTGCTCCCATGGAGCTAGCACAGGTTCAGCATGTAGTTTTGGAGTTGGTACCTGCTGAAGTGTTGTGGATAAAATAAAAGTTGTGGCCTCAATCTCTGAAAAGCAGTAATCCAGTCAATCCAAAGGACTGTTGTCAATATGTACTCATCAGCAGTAGTACTCTTCTAGGCTGGGGGTTTTTTTTTTTTTTTGAGATGGATTTATATTTTTTTTTTCTTAAATTTCCCATGAATGTTTGTTTGCAAACAATGTGTTAAGAGTGCTTCTATAATGAAGCAAAATGTTGTATCTGTAAACTTTATACATTCTGTTTTCAGCCAGACCAACACCAAAATGATTCCTAATGGATATTTGATGTTTGAAGACGAAAACTTCATTGAGTCATCTGTTGCCAAACTAAATGCCTTACGTAAAAGCGGTCAGTTCTGCGATGTCCGTCTCCAGGTACCTTTTTTCTGTCCAAGTATGATGGTTAAATGTGGTAGGGTTTTTGTTACACTATGTGATGCTATGTGCCTCATTGATCGTGAGATTTTAGAATCTGATTTCTGAAAAATGCGTACTTAAAAATTAAAATCAGATATACTTTGAGAGAAGCGACACTAACATTTTTTTCAGGTGATGTAAATTGGAGACTGTGTTGATTTGAAAAATTGATTTGAACTGTGACATTCACTTGGGTAGGCCTTTAAACTACTATAATACAAACATACTTTAAAAAAAATTCTTACCAGCATGTGGATTTCTTATTTGTGTTTTAAATAAAGGTATGTGGACATGAGATGTTGGCACACCGAGCCGTGCTAGCTTGCTGCAGTCCCTACCTGTTTGAAATCTTCAATAGTGATAGCGATTCTCATGGAATTTCCCATGTTAAATTTGATGATCTCAATCCAGAAGCTGTTGAAGTTCTGTTGAATTATGCCTATACTGCTCAGTAAGTAGTTTTCACTGAAACTATAGACAGTAGACTTCAATATTAAAAAGCAAAATAATAAAGATAAATTTCTTTTTTTAATAGGTTAAAAGCTGATAAAGAACTAGTGAAAGATGTATACTCTGCAGCAAAGAAGTTGAAGATGGAGAGAGTTAAGCAGGTACAGTTCTCAGCTCTTCCAGAAGGCCATTCTGCTTTCTCAGGCTCACAGTGTTATGCTTTTTGATGTTAATGAGACAAAAAATGATGATTCTGTGGAAAAAGTGCTCAGCGGATAAGCTGCTTTAGATGTTCATTAGCATTATATCGATTTGAGTGACGTCAGTATGTATTGCTTCCCCTTGTGTTATCTTTTTGCTGAAGGGTTCTCTGAAGTTAGGTTTTGCATTTGTGCACTCGTATAAGCAAAACTGCTTCTGAATTACAGCTGGTTACTTACCTTCAGGTTCATGGAAGCAGTGGTGTGCTTCATTGCACTGAGGAGCATAATTAAACCTGTAACTGTGTCAGTGATATGTGGAAAAAAGAATAATCTACACCCTCCTGAACATAAGTTTGGTAGTGCTTGACTTAAGAAATACTTAAGTCTTGCTGCAGATGGGGATACCTTTGACAAGGGAATTGGGCTTCTTACCTTCACTTGACTGCAGATAACTAGTTTTGATCAGGTGTTCAATAGAAAAGCACAAGGTCAATGTACGAGTAGCTTTCAAATGTGTACGACTTTTAATGTATGTATATTCCTATGGAAGGCAACGTTTGATTTACAGCTCTAGCTCAGGGAGGGGATGATAACAGACAGTCGCTATTCTGCAGTTAGAAAACAGCTGTTGCTGTTTGCTGGGACGGATAATTTAAATGTACAAAAATATCATCTACCTGTAAACTAAGATGGAGCCTTTTTTCTTAAAAGGTTTGTGGTGACTATTTGCTCTCCAAGATGGATGTTCAGAGCTGCATCTCTTACCGAAACTTTGCAAGTTGTATGGGAGACTCGCGTTTGTTGAACAAGATTGATGGCTACATTCAGGAACATCTTTTACAGATTTCAGAACAGGAGGAATTTCTCAAACTTCCAAGGTTAAAGGTTAGCATAAGTTTGTAGACTTCCTTCTGGTACATGATTTCCAAAAAGCAACCCAAGGAGCAATTATTACAGCTTCCTTTTGGGGAGAAGGAAAACCTGGTGTACTGACCAACAATGTGAAGATTCTGTGTCTGTATAATAGCCATACTACTGTGAACCTTAACAGTAGAAAACTCATACTATCATCCTTTCTAAGTGTAAAAGGTAACTGCAGTTGTACTTAAATGTGCTTCCTAGTTTCAGTGGCATGGGCTGAAAGCTCCTTGTAGGTGGTGTTTTCTAGCTCTGTGGTAAAGTGAGAGTAATGCTCACTATGTACAGTATGCTACAAATACAACGGTAATACCTATAGACTAAATCATCCTTGTGTCTTCTAATTCAAGCTCGAAGTAATGCTGGAAGACAATGTTGGCCTACCCAGCAATGGCAAATTGTACACAAAGGTAATCAACTGGGTACAGCGCAGCATCTGGGAGAATGGAGACAGCCTGGAAGATCTAATGGAAGAGGTTAGTCTTTAAGAAAATGGGATTAAACATATTTTTTTAAAAAACAACAAAAAAAGTCAATATGAAGGATGATCCCTTTTTCTTTTATTTTTTTTATTTTTTCACTTTTTTAACTATGACCCTAAAGAATTTAAATTTTACTGTAGGTACCCCTAAGCTGAGAAACTGGGGGGGTGTTCAGGTGAGCTGAATGAACTGTTCAGTCTGGTCTTCCGCTTTCCTTTTTTTGCTCACTATGTGCTGTATAGTAACCTCAAAGTGGTGTGTATCTTGCTTTAGAATTGGGGAGGTGGTACTGAAACTTGCCGTAGATTCTTGATGTTTTCCTTCGCAGGTTTTGCTTGTAAATGTGAAGTAGGTAAAAGCTTCTAATGGTTGTTCCTCCCCATTGATTTATCTCCCCATAGGTTTATTAACAAAACTAGGATACCAAGGCTGAAGAACCAAGAAGAAACCTCAAGTGTATTGACACGTACAGAAGCAGCAGTCCTGCCCCAGTTCTCCTAAGAAAATCCGCTGTGGGCAGAGAACGATGATGATGATTTAATGGTGTTTACTTACTCCTTTACAGGATACGTTATTTTGAAAGTTGTGTGTTATTAAATGGCTTTACTCATGAATACTAATACTAGATGTAGCCTGGGCAGTGTTTAATGGAAAAATTAGTGGGGAGTCTAAATTTTTAATTGGCTAGAGAAAATGGACTTTACAAAAACCCATGAAACATCAAAATTTTCCACGTTTGTTATTACGATCACGATAGATCTTCAGAAACACTTGTATAGGCAAAAGTACATGTTGATACTGTCGTATATTCTCAAGTGTATATTTCCTCTTGGAAAAACTCATTTTAAAAGCTTTGATCATGTTGAAATTCAGATGCATTCCATTGAAACAGTTGCATCTGATGTTTAGTTGTGGACAACAGTTTCCTCTAGAGCTTAAATTTGTGTTGTCTTCCCTCATTCCCATACCTTTCTTTTAGAGTCCACTGTTGGCTTCTCTTGACTTTTTCTGATCGAGATAAATATGTGTATTTTTCAAAGCAGAAAACTTGTTTGCGGGGACGAAATGCTTGCATGAGATTGTGAATTTATGTAATTCTGCAAATTAATGTGCCTTTTGCTTGTCTTAATGTTTCTGTGCTGGAAAAGCTGTAGAAGTCCTTGGAAAATGAAGATTTCTCTCAAGCTGAGAAAGTAACGAACCTTCATCCCATGTTTGAAGATTTCCACCATGACATCTGCTTCCTTTTAGTTTTGTCATTCTGCTAGATTGAGATGAGATGACAAGAAGTATGCTGGCGACTGCCTTTTGTAATCTGCCTGTAGCTAAGTAGCAATGGAGACAGTAGCCACATGGGTATTCTGTTGTTGTTTTTGCAGGTTCAAACGCTGTACTACTCAGCTGATCACAAGCTGCTTGATGGAAATCTGCTAGATGGACAGGCTGAGGTGTATGGCAGTGATGATGACCACATTCAGTTTGTGCAGGTACAAATTGCAGACAGTCTCAGGTAACCCTAGATAGGCTGGAGCAGTTACAGCACACCTGAAGTCTTGGGGACTGTTAGCAGAGAAAGTAGCTTTAATGGAGAAATACATGATGAGAAAGTATCTTTCTCAAAACCACTGGAGGCGATGATTTAGTCTCTACTTCTGTTTTTTTGGTGGACTGACTCTAAGCCTTTGCAGAACAGAGTGCTTTAGGTTTGACTTCAAAATAAATCTTAGGCTATTAGAAGAAAGAAGAGGTAGAAAAGCAGTCAGCTGTAGCAAGTCAGCTGTGGCTTTGTAGAGATATTCAAAAGTCTGTGAAGAACCACGGACTGCTTGGTTTGCAGTGGAGAATGCATCTGTTAAATTTTGGCACAGAAAAAGATTCCAGGCATAAGTTCTAATACTTCAGCTGCCAGCGTCCGTTTCTTTTGTTCAGCTGATGTGCAGGAGATATTTTTAAAAAACAGCAGTAGGTAACTTCTGATCTCGAGATAGCTGATGCTTTGGCTATGTACAAATCGGTCTTGTGCTTTTTGAGATTTTTTTTTTTTTACTTCTAGCCAGATACAATCATTCTCAACTCCTGAAAACCACATGGCTTAGCACAATGGAGGCTGTTTAAGAAACGAAGAATAAAAAAGGGCTAGTAGATGTAAATTATCAATTGCTTTATATGAATTAAGGTTGTTTAAATTCACTGAGTTAGAAGCAAATACACTGTAATATTTTAACTCATAACAGTGTAATGTGCTGATACAGAAGTATGCTTTGTGAAATTTTTAGCTAATGTTTATGTAAAACACTCTCCATCCCAGAACATGGATTTTAGAAGTGAGAGAGGAAAATGAAAAGCCAGCTAAATTTCCAATTTCTTAATTGTTTTTAGTAAGCCTTCACAGACTTCACCACCTTTGGATACTATACCTTGTAATACTTAGAAGCTGAGAGGTGAACGTTCAAAAAGTTCATTTTCATAAATAAGGCCAAGAGTTGTCAACTTTTTCTTTTTTTAAGTCCTGTCAGATAACAAGAATTGCCAACTTCAGACCTTCTAAACAGTTGAGAGAACACCAGAAAACTCACAGATGACAGTCCTAGAAGAATTGTAACTTTTAAATTTTTGAATTACAAAAGTTTGTAATTTCTGTAACTGTTGAGGCACTTTAAGGATAAGAGAATAAGCTGTTAATTGGATGAAGATTCAGAAATAACAAAAACACTATCCACAAATTAATTGATTTTTGTGGTGAGCCGAGTATAGCAATCAAGCTTTCCTGTGTAAGGTTATCTATGAGTGAGATGATATATTTCAGAAGTCTTAGGACAGTTTCCATAGAGATCAGACTCCAAGGAGCTGCGCAAGCATTGCGAACTTGGTACTGTGGTCATAAACTTCGCTGCTGAACAGAATAGACAGAATGTTAAATTTTGGTTTTGGTTCTTATGATTCAGCCAACGAGCTGTGCAGTGTAATCTGAAATGTGAAATTTGTTTTTTTTCTTAA
The DNA here is from genome assembly GCA_035590195.1 of Aviceda cuculoides. Lineage (NCBI taxonomy): Eukaryota > Metazoa > Chordata > Aves > Accipitriformes > Accipitridae > Aviceda > Aviceda cuculoides. The sequence continues at coordinate 30,582,719 of JAVJGG010000090.1, forward strand.
CTGAGCAAAATAATGTAAGCTACAGTATAAATTTAATTGAAGAAGAAAAGAAAACAGAAATCTCCTGTTAGTGGTGAAGTAGCAAGGGAGTAAAATCCGAGAAACAGCTAATCTGAGCACAGAGAGGAACTGAGGCGAAATTAATTTGTCTTCAGGGAATGAAGAGAATAGTTAATTCACTTCTAAATAGCATTATATAATTAACTCAAATTCCAGAAGCAGAGCTTGCAAGCGAGACTTCTAGTTTGTAGATCAGTTCTCTCCAAGTGGATGTAGATTTTTCCTTATATTTGAAAATCCTGCTAGTAATGCATACTCTCTTTCAGGAATTTGAAATGATTTCTGGGCAGACACCAGCGGTATAAAGCTGCAGTCACAGGATGAAATGAGTACCAAGATAGATGCAGGGTGGTTTTTAGCCACCATTCCTGAGTGGGCAACATGTTCCGTTGAAAATTTAGGTGTGCTATAAATGATGCTCTGCAGAGGTGGTAGACTAAGTGTTCTCTTGAATAGTTATGTCTTAGCTCAGAGAAGCAAAGGTAGAAGGAGGTGTAGTCTTTGGCTAGGTTTCTGTAGCTGCCTTTTGATTTTGCAGAAGAAGCCACCACGTGAGAATGATCACAAGCAGATCAGTAGCAGCTCCTCTGGAAGTCTTTCTCCAAATGCTACTGTTCAGAGTCCTAAACACGAGTGGAAAATCATTGCTTCAGAGAAAACTTCAAGTGAGTAACTGGGGCAGGGTTTGTCTAAAAGATGCATCCGGTATTGTGTACCTACCACCTCCGACTCCCTGGGGATTTCCTTCAACATCTATAAGGAATGCAGAAGTGCATTTTCTTACTGATGATGCAAGTCCAGTAATGGGCTCGGTAATTTGTGGGATGTTTCTAACATAACTGGGGCCAAACTGGCATCACTTACATCTCGATCCCTTATCGACAGGGCCAACCCAAATCCCACAGTGTCTATAATTTACCCAGAAAGTCCTAAGGAGATCGGCAGTCTCTAATTAATTAACGGAGCTATTTGCTGTGTGTTTGTGAGGAGACTTTCTCCTAGGACATCTTTAGCTTGCTCTTATGTCCTTTGGGCACTATAGTAATAATCTAAACCTCATATTTTTCAGTAACTAGGCTAACACTTGGAACCAGTAACTAGAAAATAGTTTTTCACTTACAAGGGGAGAAGCATAATTGGAAGACCCTAGTCAGCATTCACTTACGTTCACCTAAAATTGTATTATATGGGTGGTCTTTCCTTTTCTCCTGATGACAGGTAACACCTACCTGTGTCTTGCTGTTCTGGATGGTGTGCTGTGCGTGATATTCCTGCATGGCCGTAACAGCCCTCAGAGCTCTCCCACAAGTACGCCACGACTGCTGAAGAGTCTGAGTTTTGAGCTTCAACCAAACGATATCAGAGAGAAGCCCATGTCTCCTATGCAGTACGCTCGGTCTGGACTGGGCACGGCCGAACTTAACGGCAAGCTTATCGCTGCAGGTAAAATGAATAATAACAATTCTTTAAATAACTTGCTCAACTGGGGGCGACAGTGGCTTCTTAACTCTGTACACTGTATTTGAGTTGGCATTCTTCAACATGAAAGTAACTGGTCTTTGAAAATGTGGTGTCCGTCATCTGACCTTTTGCTTTTAGGTGGATATAACAGAGAAGAGTGTTTGCGCACAGTGGAATGCTACGATCCACAAAAGGACACCTGGACTTTCATTGCACCGATGAGAACACCAAGAGCTCGGTTCCAGATGGCAGTTTTAATGGTGTGTGGTGGGTGGAGATCAGGTGAAATGTGTCATGGTGTAAATGTAGGTGGGACAAACAGGGCAAACTTTACAAAATGGTAACGGAAGTTGCTTGCCTGTAGTTACACGGTTACTGAAGTGCTAATGATTTGAGTTGTTGTGTACTTAGACATGAAGCAGGTATTTGTTTTTCCCTTTAGGGGCAGCTATATGTTGTGGGTGGGTCAAATGGTCACTCGGATGACTTGAGCTGTGGAGAAATGTATGAGCCAGAAATAGATGACTGGACTCCTGTTCCGGAACTGAGAACCAATCGCTGCAATGCGGGTAACACATCTGCAGTTGATTGAGTATTTGCTTGTTTTTTTTTTTAAATGTATTCATTTATTAGTTTGCTTCTTATTCTTTCCTATATGAATAGGAGTATGTGCCCTGAATGGAAAACTGTACATTGTTGGTGGTTCAGATCCTTATGGCCAAAAGGGACTTAAGAACTGTGATGTGTTTGATCCCGTAACAAAATCTTGGATGAGCTGTGCTCCCCTTAATATTCGTAAGTTTGTTGTGTAGTTTGGGAGGGAGGGGGAAAAGGGCGGTGGCAGAACTGCAGGTTTAAAACCAAACTGAACAAAGCCACCATTTAAATTTCAGCTGCTGTGGCATACTGTTAGTGCATGACTTCTCTGCTGGGCTGTGACTGCTGGTGTTTGATTGCAGGGAGACATCAGTCTGCAGTGTGTGAGCTGGGCGGATATCTGTACATCATTGGAGGAGCAGAATCGTGGAATTGCCTGAACAGCGTGGAGCGTTACAACCCAGAGAACAACACTTGGACCCTGATTGCACCCATGAACGTGGCTCGACGAGGGGCTGGAGTGGCTGTTCGTGACGGTAGGCTTCCACAGACTTAGGCAACCTCTTGTGCTTGATGAATTTTTCATGTTAAGCTACAATGCAAGTAGAATACAAAGCTGTGTTCCTTCTCAGGGAGGGAACGATACAGTAAGAACTTGGCTACGCCTCCAATTTTAATTAAAAACTGTAACCAGAAAAGCAAAAAACCTCACTTTTGTTTTGCAGCATTCGCCCCCAACTCCTTCTTTTCAAAACATCACTGTGCAGCTTCAACAACTGCATCTGTTCAAATCTGGGCTTTGCACTTACACTGAAATAATTTCCAGTCTGCTCTAATGATCGATAGACCCAAAGCAGGTCAATAGTGTACCTTCAGACCTTGCGCAAGGCAAAGGTTTCTGACAGAAAACCTGAAGGTCCTTCCTTTTGGTTTACCCCAGAAAGGAGGCTGGGTTTGGCAACACAGCTGATGCTTACCAGTGAAGCCTTTGCTTTGTTTCCTTTCGATAGGAAAACTCTTTGTTGGTGGAGGCTTTGATGGCTCTCATGCGGTGAGCTGTGTGGAGATGTACGATCCTGCTAAGAATGAATGGAAGATGATGGGAAGCATGACTACACCGAGGAGCAATGCTGGGATTACCACGGTGGCAAACACTATTTATGCAGTTGGGGGATTTGATGGCAATGAGTTCTTGAACACAGTTGAAGTCTACAATCCTGAGTCAAATGAATGGAGCCCCTACACGAAAATTTACAAGTTTTAAGTGAATTAAATCCCCTTTTCAAACTAACAGGCTTAGTGATGTAATTGTGTTTTAGTAGAGGTACACATGTGAATAGGGTTGGGGAGGGCATAGATGTTGCCAACAGCAACACAGAGCTTTTGCATATTGCATATTAATGTGCTGTACATATTTGTTTTGGAAAGAATATCAAGATGAAGGTTTTTTTGTGTATTTTAGAACTTTGTTTTAGGGTTGTGGGTGTTTTTTGTTTGGTTGGTTGGTTTTTTGTTTTGTTGGGGTTTTTTTTGGTTTTTGTTTTTTTTTTTAACGTTTCTGAAGATAATGCAAGAAAAACTAGACTGGGCATATCATTTCAGGAGCTTCCCCCAGTGTTTTGTCACTTTCCACATTAAACAACTTTTCCTGTAGGCTGTGTTCTTGGGGCAGGAAGTGTAAGGTTTGTGGGGGTTGTTTTTTTTATCAGGCCTTGTTTTTCCTTCAGTAACTGGAACAATCTGTAACAAGAAGCCTTATTTAAATAGATATAATGGCTATTTTTTTTATTAAAAAAAGCTGACATGCCTGCCAATACCTTATCTTTTATGATTGCCTTTTTATAACAGTTTTTATATATTCAGCAGAGCATTTTATCTGTTGAAATGAAAATGGCAGATAAATGGTTATTGAAGCGAAGAGACAACCTTGGAGATCATAGAGACGGAGTAGGACAACTGATTTACCACCCTAGGTGAGCTTCTGAGCTTCTGCCTCTGCTACAGTATTGTAACTTAGTATGTGACATGTTCCTTAGAGCTGAATGGAGTTTCTGAACATAACATAGCTGTGACTTTCTAGGACAGGAAAATTATTTTGGCTCCAACTATTTTGACAAAAATGCAGAGGGTGCTTTCTGTACAGCAGTTTTGTTACTATGGGTGAGCTAACCTTTGTAAAACAAAAACTTCAGTGTGGGGGTTTTCTCATGGTTTTTAAACTCTTGCCCGTTGGCAATGAAAATGTATTCCTCTGATTAGTAATGGTCTTAAGTTTATTTTTCTAATATTACAAGCTGAAAGTGTGATAGAACACAAATGACTTGATTTCATATGTGCTCATAGTACTATGTTTTAGTTCACTTTCTCTATTCATATGGATAAAACGTTGGTTAGGATGACTTGGTGTCTAATGTGTAGTGCTGCACATCTAACTCCTAGTGCCAAAACTAGCACTGACTGCTTGCTGCTGATGCAAACACATTAAAGGTACCTTTTGGGAAATCCTTGCACCACAGGATTGCTGTGATGTCTCTCTTGTGTCCTTTTCTTTAACAAGACAGCTTACAAAGAGAAGTTTGCGATATCAAAATAGACATTTCAACTGTGTGTAGCTACAAGACAAACAAGGTAGGATGTTTAACTGAACCCTGCCTCAAGTAGAAAGGGGGGGGGAACTGCCATGTACACCTGCCTGCTCTTGAAGAGTTACTCTCCAGAAATGGGTGTAAAGATCTCAAGAGAGCAGGCAGCCAGTGGACAGCACCTGGCTCCGAGAGCACTACTGCTGTTCTTGCAGGGAGATTCACCTACTTGCAAGCTGCTCTCAGGATCAGTTTACTGAAAGCTCTCTGCAAATTAAAGTGTAGTGCTCCAGAGGTGAGATGAGAAAGGGACCAAGTGAACTTGAAGAAAAAAAAGTGCATAACACTGTGGTGAAAAGAAACAGCTGATAGTGTTGTAAGGAACTTGATCTGCTCCTGTGGCTGTGGTCCTCAGCATTAATCAGGTAGCTTTAGGAAATGGCACTAATTTCACTCACCATCACATTCTTAGTTGACTGCTTTGATTCAGGTCTTGACAAGCTAGTAACACAGCTGTGCCGCAGGTTATTTCATGTAACACAAGGCAGTCCTGCTGAAGTGGGGCATGAGCAGACTATTATGTCTCTCCACTGGAGCAGGAAAACACCAGACCAAAGAAATGTATTGGTGATTCCAAGGTGTAAAGCTGGGTGCATTTGAACAGGGAGAGAGTCAGCATGAGAGTAAGTTACAAAGCAGTTACATGTCAGGAGAAGACAGCTGACACTATCAAAAGTAGATGTGAGCTAAGACAGACAGATACCGTGCTTAAATTGATCCAGCTTTCTAGATTTATGATACAAATTGCCAACATAAGCTTATTTGACCATAACATACTTGTCCCACAACTGTGGGCTAACAAAGTGGTGAATGAAGTAGCCCTTAAAATGCATTTTGCTCCGACAGTAACTCTACCAAGCCACTTCTCTGACTTTTAAGTGTCCAAGGGTAAGAACTGCATTAACTTGCATCCACAGTAATTAGGAAAAGTGAAAATAGAGCTATTCAGAGAAACTGCCACATATAAGTAACTGCCATTTACTGTAACAATAAATTACATTTTTACAATAAACATTTTACAAATACATTCAAAAGTTAGTATCAAAATAAATGCTTCTAGAGCTTTGCCGGTCATCTTATCTCTGTACAAGTACATACATGGAAGAGGTAGCTTTAAAGGCCACAGCAGCACTGAAAATGGCTTCTAGAAAGTTTCATGGACTTAAAGCAGTTTTGGAAAGCAACAAACAGTACATTCAAATAGAGGTATCACATGGAGAGCAGAGATGAGACGAGTCATGGCATGTAACCTCCAGCCAGAGGGAAAAACCCAAGAAAAGGTGGCAAAAGAGAAGGACGAGGAGTTTTCCAGAAGAGTGGTGCTAGCAGGTTCCACTGTATGAAGACTAAGTAGACAGTTCAACAAAGGAAAAACATCCCTTTCCTCTGGAAAGAGGTCCAGGACAAACACACCTGCATGAGGGTTGTTTTTTTTGTGGGTTTTTGTTTGGTTTTTTGTAAAAACAAAAAGAGCATCAATCCATTTCTTTCCCCATTCTATGTCCTCACTTATGCCTTATATAGTTCACTACCTAGGATACATATATTGCATCCATGTTTTAGTCCTTCATGTCCACAGGAGCAGCAAGCATCACAGGTATCTGGCTTTGGATTCGGCTGCTTTTCTTTTCAGTCCTTTCAGACCCCCAGGTGTCACAAGATACTCTTTTTTTTTTCTCACTTGTCACTTTGGAAGTATCAGCAAAACAAACGCCTTACATGGATTTTCCTATGCAACCATTAACAGACCTAGCTCCTAACACAAACAACTGGAATTGAGCCCAGCACATCTGCTGTATACCAAACCAGCTGTATCGCTCCAGAGACCTCGCTTGAGACAGAAAATCCTGTTAGCTTGTGATTCTTTGCAGAAATTCTGACATTTAATGTAGATGTGTAACTAGTTGGGTTTCTTTCCTTCATCTTCAATAAAAAACAGCACCATTAAGAAAAAAGAAGGCAAATTTTTTGGCTCCTTGAGTATTTCCTTCACACCCCAGAGGAGCTGGTCTTCGCTTGGAGAAGGAAAACGCAGGGGGCAAGCACCGCAGCTCCACACCTTGACCTAAGTGTCACAGCCAGCCCCTGTTCTTGGCTTCTGTGTGAACCGATGCATGACACTGCTTAATCATGTGTTCCAGCTGGGCCAGCTGGCAACATCCAACTTCCAACCTTTCCCTAGGGAAGAGGAAATACAAGGGTTATGGGGACACAATGGACCCATTTTATAGACAGGAATGTTTCAGTATATTCCTTTAAAATTCAGAGATATTCTAATACTATGCTTCAACTCTGTCAAAAGGAGAGAATACTCAGCACCTCTGGAAATCCAGACATATTTTTATCAGCAAAAGTCAAAGTTTACTAGAGAGCTAGCTAATCACTACGTGTTCCCAGCTGTATCCCACAATGAAATCCTTAAAAAGGAACAATCTAAGAGCCACGCAGCAGATGTTCGTTCAGTCTTCCCAACCCAAAACTGAGCCTTCAAATATAAAACATGACTGTTTTTTACTGAATGTGTTTAAGCTGCAAGCCAACTATACACTTCCTACAGGTTTATGTGTTGCAGGTAGTAACAAGTTCTATCCACAGTTACAACACGGTCAGAGACCGATTTTAGGCTTCTGGGATAATCTGACTTCAAACTTTACTGGGTGCAGCTAATCCTGTTCCTTTCGCACTTCCCCGACATCTGTAATTTTTCTGATAATCTGTGGAGTGTCACCAGTCAGAGACACCATTTTACAAGCTTATGCTCGCACAAGTTAAATATTGTTTACATTAGCTACTCCTAAGGGGACTTACGGTCACCTATTCAACATGGGACACCTGCAGTGAGAAAAAAGTGCTAAGAAACTTTTTTTTTTTTTAAACAAAAAAACCCCAAACCCCAAGCATGGATTTACAGTAACCACAGCGATTCCTGTTTTGGAACATATGGCAGGGTGGCAAATGGTGTTCAATGTTTAAATAGCAGCCGCTGAGTTCAACACATGAAAAACCTTTGCAATATCAATCTACTTCTGAAAGAAAGGGAAACAAAGCTTCCATCCCTCAGAGTGCTTTAATAAATGTTGGCAAAATGACCAGATCCAGGATGTCATTTCTCCTGTCTAGTTTCATAAAAATCACGTGCAGACACTGAACCACTGCAGGGCTGCTGCGCTTTTATTTGCTCACGCAGTTTGACCCAGTCTTTGCTGTGCAGTTTGCCTTTTTTCCCAGCTGTGAAATTGCTAAAATATCTGCTCTTGTTTTTCTATTTGAACTTGGAATTAGATGGTAAAATTGGTTAAATGGTAAACAGCAAGAAAAAAAAATAAAATCCTCATTTCTGTACTTAAGCTAGAGTATCTTGCAAACATATTTGCTATTGCACTTGGGGAGAAAAAAAAAACAAAACCAAAAAACCACAGGTAAGGCAGCTGAGTTCTAAAAGTTTAAAAAATGACCTCGTGCATACTTAAAAATTGTTATTTTAAACAGTTAGCACAAATTTTTATGTTCTTGCTTATGCAAGAGATGCAAAAATTCCCCTTCACCCCCCCAAGGAAAAGGAACCCATGCTCTGCCCTAGTACTGTGTATGCCTCCTGTCTACTCCCTCCACTGGGTCGTTTCTGCAGGCTTTTCCCTGGTATTTGCAACCAAACATAACTGCTGAGAAGCAGGTACTAGGAATTATGTGTTGCTTTCCTACTAGGAAACTGGCTACAAAGCTTGAAACCAGTTGTCCTGACTCAAAATACAATTTAATACAATTCTGAACTAAAAAGGGATATGGCAGAAGACAAACTATGCAGTTGTGATGTGTATAATCAAAAAGGCAATCACCATAAAATTAAAGAAGTGACTTTTGCTCTAAAGCTGCTAAGCCTGAGGATTTTATATGAACACCTTAAACCAGCCAACCCACTACTTGGCAGACAGGCAGTGCTCCTTTTTACTTTTTGCTTTTCATCATATGATGTAAAGGTAGTTTTAAAAAATAATCAGCATTGAAAGGTCACTTATATCAGCTTTGCTAACAGAATGGGGATTTTGGGAGGTTCAATTCAAGCTGTCTTTCCTGTATTTACATATATGTATTTACACACACAATAAATCTCTCAACTATACTGATTTATTATTTAGATTTTTGTTTCAAAAGAGGAATCTAAACCTGATTACACAGAAAGCATTCTATAACTTTGGTTTTCCAGAAGATACTTTCTCGAAAGACCATTTAAAAGGTGCTTCTCAAAAAAAGAGAAAAGCAGCAAGGTGAAGTTACACAAGTGCAGCCTGAGGGCTACCGCACCAGACCAGCCTCTGAAGTAATTTTTTTTTTTTACTATGCTGAGCAAAATTTAAACACAGTATTTTTATGCCTGTATTGATGCAGATCTATATCCAACAGCTAGATTTGTTAGTTTGGTTTTTTTTTTCACTTGATCTTCTTTTACTATATATACACATATATTTCTTTTTAATACAATTCAAACTAAGGGATGCTTTTATAAGGATACGCACTGTGCCCTCCCAGTATTTTTTGCTCTCACAGGTAACAGAAGCTTGGCAGATCAGCCGGACAGAGTGGGAGATGAATTCTATCACAAAGAGCAGTCTGACTGTATAGTATTTCTCCAGCAATAACCTATAGCACTGGCACAGCTACACTGATGAAAGAACATCCATCCTCCTGATGAACGAGCACCATTCAGCAGCTACAAACTGTGCTTCAACTCAGTTTCTACACTGGCGAGGTAGGCACTGCTGGGCAGCCAGTAGTAAGCGCAGGGTGTACTTACTCGGGCTATCAGTCAAGCCTGCGTACAGAACGGGCGCAAACATTGGGATGCCTCTGCAGCACAAGTTACAAACCCTCTGCTGCAGTGAGGGCCTTGACAGTTTTCAAGAAGAGTTCTTCAAAACGAGCGCAGAAAATTATCTTGTCTGAGACATCAATATTTTATTACCTTTATCTCAATTAAAATTTTCCTTACATCATTCTAGTGGCCACTGAGTAACAGTTAAAATGGTAAACAGTATGATGATACATGCAGACTTTTATACCCAAGAACAGTGCAACAGGTTAATTCAGATGTAGTTACTGCAGTAATTGGAAATAATGTTAAATGGGTCAAGAGAGCTTGGTTTTGCACCCTCAAAACCACACTGGTGCATACTGGATTGCAGATAACTTCCACTGAAACGTGTGATGCCGGTGTGGGACACCCATCTGTGCCAGGCTGGCAGAAAGGGACATACAGGGCACTGAATAGGACTGCCAAGGAACAGGAAAAGGGACAGGGTTTGCAAGCGATGCAGTTAGTACTCCCCGAGGGTATCTGCTGGGCTGTGCCCCGCTTCATCACCATGGACTGTGCATCAGGACAATAAAACAAAGGGTTGCTCTGAGCACACCACACAAGAAATCCGGCCCCACGGTAGGACGGGGGAGGCACAGGGTGCTCTCCTGGGCGAGCGGCGGAACGCCTGGCCGCAGGGATCGAGCACACTGGGACTGCTGTGCCAGTGCCCATTCCAGACCCAAGGCATCAGCATCTTCCCAGCCCCTGCCTAACACAGTCACTGCCACCTCCTTTGCTAGTTTTCTGTAAGGTAGATGCACCAGGTGGAACGGCAAAAAGAGCCGTGTGAAAGTCATGCATAGCTTTCAAACGATCTACTTAGATGCCCAGGCCTCCAAACTATGTATTTTCTTAGTTCAGACAAGATCATAGGCTCGCAAAACAAAGCCTGAATAATTCTTTCTGCCACTTAGCCTTTACATCAAATTGTCATTTACTAAATGATTCAAACTGTTCACTGCTCAGCAGTGAAAATTCAAAAGCCTTAGAAAGTACTGAAGGGATAACTTTAAGTCTTCACATTAGCTGCTTACCACAAAAACTAGAGAGACCTCTCTGAAACTCTTCTTGCAACCCAGCAACACTACTGCTTGCAATGCACACTTGAATGGGAAGGGAGGGAGGAAGAAACAAGGGCTTTAACTAAACCTCCCTCAACCTACTTAATTCTTCTGCTGAAGCGGCTCAGGACTGTCATGTGTTCCCACCATTTCAAAGGCAAAAAACTTCATTCCAATTAAGAAAGATTCACCAGGCCAGGATTTTCATAAACCCGCTTTATCAGGCCTGAAGAATCTGTACCAAGGAAGGAATCAGTGGCCAGGCCTGCCCTCTGCTACCTCTGTATAATCCCATCTCCTCCCTCGCAGGCTATTGCTTTGCCCCCTAAAAGTGATGTTAACTGTGACAGGTCTGACTCAGTATAATGGACATTTTTTGTCTCATTACAGGGCTTTGCTCTCACCACATCTCAGTCTCTACCAATATAAGGACAGGGGACATGTGGAAGCAAGGGGCAGGGGGGGAGACAACCTCACCCAAAAGGAGAGGTCTTAGGTCAATACTGCTCAGATCTATGAGAAGACGACTGGAACCTTCCAGGCAACTAGCAGGCAAGTTCAGAAAACATTAAAAAAAGTCACGTAAAAGTTTCTGATGGAAAAACTTATTTTTTGAATTTGCTGAAGATGCAAAAAAATTGTTACAGTGGATCTCTGGGGCAGAGTCAGTCTCTTTGTTCCATTTGTATCCTAAAGATCTGGACCCTGGTCCTTGGCTGGCATCTTCTAAATGCTACTGTGATACCACAGCCTATATAGTACTACTTAGGGACACAAAAGCAGAGAGAATTGTGCATGTAGCTTTGGCTACTTAGCTCCAAGTAGTCCTTGCCCTTCTCCAGATAAGGACAAACTCTTTGGATCAATAATTTCAAGATGACGGCATTTTTGGTGTCGTAAAAAAGGAACAGTCAGAGTACAAATATTCTAGACAGAAATTTACCTCCCAAAGAATTCAGAAGTAAGGTTGAAGCAAAAACATTTGCTGGTAATTGAAGCAAGGGGAGACGCTTTGTTCAGCATGTTTCTGCCAAAGCACAAGTAATTCAGCCTGCCTTAAAGCAGTCTCCTTTCCTGTGCCTTTGCTCATGGAACATCTCTTTTTAATTGAGTGCTTTTAAATCCTCATTTAGCATCTCTGCTTTTTTGGGAGAGTCATATTTTATTTCACTTCTGTAATACCAGATAGTTTCACTGCTTTAATAACTGTGAACAACAATTAGACATAAGTAGTACTTTGAAAATCTGTGGACTGAATTTATAGCAACAGATCTTAATCTTTGCTTCACTTGCTTTATATGTTTTCAAAAGACTTAACTTATATGTAACAAAAATGTCACCCTCACCCTGAACAACTCACCCAGAAAATCAAAATTCTGGTGAGAATGTTTGTTTTCACCATGAAATCTACTGTCGCACACAGAATTCATGACAGTGGTCCAAGTTTTCAGGCTTTCTGATAAAATACGGACTTAAGGACATCTTTCAAATACCAAGAAACTGCAGTTCCCTTGCTACCCTTATCATAATACCAAAGGCTGTATGTATGCTGTAGATTTTATACAGACGATGATGGAGATGTCCACAACTGTTTGAAAATTTGAGAACTACAGAAGTGCTGGTTGCTCACTCAAGATGGATAAGCTTCTAAACTACTTTCCTCTACTGATACATAGATTGAATCCCTCCCTGCATAACTTTTCTCCCCTGACCTAACAATTTACACTTCCAAATTCACAGAAGATTTAGGAAATCAGTATCAATTCAGGCAAAGGAAAACTTTCTAGAATAATTTGCCTACTCAGATTAAAATAATCTGCAAGCCTTTTTTACACAGCTGATGGAACCATGCTTCATATTCTGGCAAGTTACAGCTAAATCATATCCATAGAACAGCAACATCAAAGAAAATATTTACCTGTCTTCTATTATCCACTTAAGATTTAAAAAAAAAAAAATTACAGCATTTTAAAAACCTCACAAAACCCCTGGATTTACAAGCCCTCAACTACACAAGTTCAGAAAGAAACCTTTAATGAGCCAGAAGCTTTACCATAAAGAAAGAACTGTAAGGCTTGCATGACATTCACTTTCAAATTAATGTTTCCAAGGCCTTTAACTCAGCTGTACAACAGAACATTTATTTTCCTGGGACTGAACTGTAAAAAAGCCTCCTAAAATGGAAACAAGTACTTGAAATCTTGCGTTTGTTTCTCCTTTTTTTCTAACTGTACTTACAAATGGCTTAATAATACACAATGGCTTAATTTATGACTTCAATAATGATGGCCACAATGTCGCACAGCAACGGCAGATATGCCCAGTTTTCATGGTACAGTTCAATCACTTGAATTGCCTTGAGAATCGCAGTTTTTTTATCTCTGCTGATTTAAGAAAAGTTCTCATAATAACCAGTTCTGTTACAAGAAATACCTAACCAAAACAGAATTTCAGTCGTAATCAAATTCATTTAAATACAGTCTCATGCTCAAACCCTGCAATGAATGCTGACCTATACTGGCTCATCTCTAATTTAATTTCTGTCCTCTAGGAGGTCATAAAAAAAAAGAAAACATCCCCATTCATCTTCCATATGCCCCTCCTACAAATGGCGATTTTTTACTTATCCAAGCGACTTCTTCTCTTATGGTACTTGGTACTTTGGTTAATAGACTACAAGCTAAAACGCTGTCTCAAAACCAGTCTGATGTGGTCAGTAAATGGCTTACCGATATATCTCTTGTGAAACACACTCATAAAGCTCCTCAGCAGTGAATTTTATATTGCTATTTATCTAAAACAAAGAACAAAGAATTAACATAGTAATTTACCAAGTATCACATATCGATTAAAATTATACAGCTGGTATAACAGATATGGTTAATGTATTAACCATAATGTATTAACGTATTACCTAACAGGCTCTCAAGTTGAGAAAGTATATAAGAAATTCATGCCATGTATTATAAAATCAAACATTACAAATTAATAATCATGATTGTAGCTAATGGGAGTGATAGGTATCACTCCAGCTCCATTTTCGAACAATTTCTGCACAAATGTGAAAGACCTTAAATAATTCTTCCTCCCCTCTTAATTTAACCTATAGTTCTATAGCAAATGAAGTAAGTTCTGACTCATGTTAATTCTGTAAATATGTGTACAGGTCCAAAACCCAAATATATTTCCCTGTATAGGAGAGAACAGCAAATTTGAAATACATAATACTAAAAGGAAAAATACCTCTATTCTACTGCAAACATTCATTTAAATTTCAAGTCTTAAAATCTTTCACCCCAAATTAGTTAAAACTTCATGAATAACTGGTAATTTCAGTTTATCTTTTTTTCTCTGAACTGCAGCCAATATTCTCCACAGAGGTCCCTAATGCAATGTACTCTCTCTCTGTTCTTAAAATTACTAGGTTAGGGCTGTTTTGGTGACTTCAGCTTCAAGGCTTTTTACTCTCAACAGCGAGTCATTCACAACAAATGAGTGCTCAGGAGGTCACACAAGCAACTCAAATACCAGTAGAGATTCAAATAACTTTTGGTAGGTGCCAACCAAAAATATATTTTTATGAACACCCAATAAATAACAGCAAACCTTCAGAATTCTAGCTTAGTGCAAACACAATGATGAGACAGCTAACCTCATAACTACTTTAAATAAAAAACTGTAACTGAAGTGTATCTGACAAAACATTAAAGAAAACTTCATACCTCGTTGCTTATGAGGAAGTTATAGAGGGTCCAAATATCTTGGAAACTACTGGTTGGGGTCAAAATTCTGAAGAAGAAAAGTTTGGGGATTTTTTTTAAGCAAGTATAAAAGATTCCATTAAGAGTTAAAAAAAATAGACAGAAATGCTTCACGGAAAAAAAAAAAATCTAATTACTTTCTTTAAACAAAAAGGAAATTCTGATCTTTGAAGAATTTTCCCTTCCACCCATCCCTTTCCATTCTTCTAAAAGAATTAAATGAGCTTATTATTTCTGTAAGGACTTTCTATGAAGGTTTTTCCTCATTAAAAATTCAACTGATGTTTTTATGAGCAATTTCTCTATATAGATGGGAAGAAAACCAGCAATAATTAAAAGCCTTTTGTTTCACATAAGCAAAGCCTGCTGTATTAATGTGGAGCAACAGAAATGTGACAAGCAATACAAAACTTTCCCACACCAGCTAAAGCTTTAACTCATTCCCTCCAGTATTCTAATGTACTGCTCAAATGCTAAAATTTACATACCATTTTTGCTACTTCTAATAACCAATTCCCACCCAATACCAAGGAGTGAAAATGAGATCTGACAGCTGAAGAGAGCTGTCTTTATGAAGCATCTAGTATCATGTGAAATACCGGTATTTTATTTAGCCACGAATGCCACACGGCCACCAGCAGCATTTCAGCCTTTCCCAAAATCTAGTCCTTGTTCACCACGTTTCAAGCAGAGATATCGCCTGCAGAAGAAAGCATCAGCTTTGGTCTCTCCATAAGGTGTTGGGAAGTTCTGACTGATGTACATCCTTTTCCACAAGGCTCCAAAAATGATCCAATAAGGAAGTGATTCTCAAAAATTAATTATCCTAATCTATTTGAGCAGATATAAATCAGTTATACCTCAGTGTAACTTTATTTGCATTCACTAGGAAAAAACAGAACCCTCTTACACATTACAAAATGTACATTAAAGTCTACATTTAAAAAAGTAACACTTTACATCTCTTACGAAATACTGATAAAATTCTGCCTTATGTTAAGTTTTAAGTATGTAAATAATGATTGAGAAAATGACTGGATTTGGAAAAAAAAAACCAAACAAAACCCCTGAATAAAATCTTCTTTTTGGGAAGCTCTATTTACTTTCCCATGGGAAAGTGCCCAAATTCTCCTCCCCCTCCCCTAACAAGCTGTAAGCCTTTATAAATTAATTAATTAGGAATTGAAAAAAAAAAACCCCAGAAACTAACAGAATAAGTGAAAAATCCCAGTTAAAAAAAGACACTGTATTTTAAACAGGCTGGAAGATCATGACACACCACAGGATTTATCATAACTACTAAGTCCACTGCTTATTTTCATTATGATTTTACATAGGAATTATCACTGTTACAAAAATTAGTCACACATTCTTTCCCTCTTCTTAAGAAGATGTACCCGGATTTTTTTTCTTAAACACTTAACCTGCCAACTAAAAGTCAGCAAAAGAACCAATTGGCTAGTTTTCCTAAAAATACCTCGAAGCATTCAACTGCTACCTCAGCAAGAAAGCTATCAGGTTTGACAGCATAAAACCCCAGCAGAGACAATTTGGCAAACATCCTTGGAAACGCTGGGAATTTTGGCAGTTTGGACTGCATCGCAGTTAAGATTCCCACCAACCAGCTCCATGTAGCCATTAGCCAGCAACCCTGTCTGCATGGGACAACACATGAGCTTCAGCTATCACATCAGTCATCTGCAACATAAATAAATGAGTTTACCCAAGCCTGGGAAAGCATGATTTCTATTGCTGATGATTTTTGTACCGCTCTGCCTTGTATTTAATGCAAAAAGGAGGGAAGCTTGCATGTTTGTTTCCATAAAACTCAATGCAGAACCGTACAAAACATAAAAAGCAAGATATTACTAATAACTTCACCTGAAGGCCGTTACATGTTGCTACACAGTATGCTTGGGCAAAATACGTTCATCGCTATATTTCTCCTGCTGTGCCAAGGAGTGTATGCAAGGGTATTGGATAAGCAAGACTGCTGCCACAGGTGAACTGCTGGTGGGAAAGCCAGCCAGGTAAGCTTCTATAGGAAGGAGGGAGGGTAGGGGGAAAGGGCAGCTGGTGAGAGAAAGACCTGTATTAATTATGGGCTTCTGGATTTTGTGGAAGAAAAATGTATGTACAAGCTAGGAAAAGGTAAGGGAAGAGACTGAAAGCAGAGCGGAAGGCACGATTAAATGGTGCTGCCTTTCCCTTTGACTAGGCAGCATCTCCACATGGCTGTTTCTGTCCATCTGACTTCTAACTTTCCAGAGGAGAGAAGTGCCTAGAAACTTCAAGTTCTACTCTGTCACTCTTAGCAAGGCTACATTTAAAGAAAACCAGTTTGAAAGTCATTTTCGAAGCAATATTAGCCTGTAATTCCAAGGTCATTTTTAGACCCCTGGTTTCACAAAGATCTTTAATCATACTGTGAGTATGAAAGCAGCCAACATGTCACCCACATTTCCTTTCCCCTAACAAATGTAACACCACGAAAGCACCAGCATTACATACACTGTATTTGATCTTTTCTCACCAAGGGAGCGCTTTTTAACGATTACTAGAGAATCTGAATCTTGACATCAGTTAGGGTGCTGCAGACTTAATTATTCCATTGATGTTTCTCAGACTATGCACTTTAGGCACTCAATAAGGTAACCCTCACCACTCTCTGTATTCATTTCCTGTCAGGACATCAGATTGGAAAACATACTTATTTTTGCTCTGGTGACCAGAGTGTACTAGCAAACAGCTAACATTATTGGTTTAGCTCACCATAAGTTACCAGACCTCAGGTGGATGTACAAACCAGCTGTGCTTCCAGTTCTTCGGAAAAAAAACCTAAGTAGATTGTGTAAATAAGCACACAAGTAACTTTCTGTTAAATCTTGTAACTTATTTTATGGCGTTTGCTTGGATTATGACAACAATTGCTTCTGGGTTTATAACATGCAATGAGAAGTCTGACATTTGGCTCAAAGCTTTACAGTATCTTCAAATAAATAAAATTTGTTGTTTTCAGGGAAGAACCATTGCTACACACAGAGTACAGAAAAGAAGTTGGTGAGAGAGGAGCTTGCACTGTAAGTACCCCCACAAATTCTTAACAGGTCAGCATTCATAAAACATGCTTATTGCTGTTTTCAACTAAATAGGAACTGGAATACAAGCTCCAGTCTTGCAATATGTTTTTCTGTAGAAAACTGTAACATGTTCCTGTCTGCAGAGCAATGATTTCACACCACCGCTGCTGTGTACTGGTTTTAATAATTTTATGTTCCTTTCATCTCCTGTAGCCACCATTCTGTGTTACATAAAATAGAAATTTTAAGAGAAGATGTACATTGGGAAATCTAGACATGTTTATATGTACATCGAGTCTGCCTCTATTAATTCATTAAATCAAGTTGATCTTGTTTTCACCAAAGTTTCTCAGTAGAAAAAAGTCTGCCTCAGCTATGAAACTACGTCTGGAGAATGCCCTCTAAATTAATAATACATGAAGCAAATGGGCTCTTACATAAAAACCTTCTAACGAGGAATCTGAATCTCAGTATTGTGACCACTGCAATATTAACCACTGCTTTTTCTTCTATCTCAACATGACATCAAAGGGATTTCAAAAGCAGAGGGTGGAAATCCACTGAATCACTTTGCCTCTCCTATCAGCTCAGCCATGCAAAACCAAACTACAAATGACCCCACGTCATGTACTTCAACTTCTAATTAATCCAAACATCATGCTCTGAGCTGGATGCTGGGCAATGTGAAAGCTGGGATTATCACGAAAATGCAATTCGTTGATCAAGCTAAAAACTATAGTATGGTTCTATGCAGTTTTCTGAAAATATTTAGTACATGCGGTAGAGAAGAGCATGTCACAGAAAGACACAAAGTGACTATGAGTATCAGCTACAAAACAGAGGTTAGGTGTTGTTCTGGGGGCAGAAGGGAAAAAGGAGAGTCAGACTTAATTTCTATCTCATAAGCAATAGGGCTTCCCAAACCACTCAGAACATTTCTTTATCTACTGTCTTGTCACTCATCTGATGCCAAATGCATGCACAGAGTGTAAGACACGATAAGGAAAAATGGAAATGGATAAGAAATAGCTCATGATGTGGTTCCTCACATGTGCTTAGAGAAGACCTGGGAATCAAGCAAAGCCTATTTGGAAAGGATCAGAAAATTAACTTAGCAAATAGAAGGAAAAGAAAAACAACCCACAAGACAATCTGGCAGTGAAAGCAGGTCAGCCTGCCAGCTGCTCACAAACACTAAAAACCTGGGCAGTGACAAGTAAAGCATATGGATAAAAGTCATATGAGACTACCTGGTAATCACTCTTAAATCTGGCCAAACCTCTGTACCTCAGTATTTGTCACACTGAGCCATTCCTCTTTAACAGTTCTATGTAATTGCCTGTGGCATAAGACTGATAAGACTGTCATAAAGCATTAACCAATTCAATAAATCCATGTGGTTAATCAAAAAGGCACATGACTTAATTGTATTAAAGTCAACTTAAGCCGTTAAAAGTCCCATTTAACCTCACTGTCAAAATATCAGTGAAGCAAAAAAGATGAGAAACGGAAAAAAAAAACTCCTATGCAGCTTATTAACAATTCCTCATTACACTGCGCTGCAATAAGGTAGTCAAACTGGTGTTACAATGATCAACACACGCTAAGGTTTTGTTCAACATCAACCTATTGAGAAATTAAGGGGATTTTTCCCCAAAGTCAAACTTATGCTTTCTTCTATTGTAGAAGTACTTCAGATGTCGGATCCTAGTGCTGCTGTGTCTAGATGCCTATTCTCTAGCTTTACAAGGCCAGAAAGGACCATTGCTTTTGCAACACTAACTAATTTATTCAAACTTTTCTGCTTTTTAGACTGGTTTAAAGGCAACAAGGCTTAAGCAGCTGCCACAGCACCACCTCTGCCCTGCACCTTGTTAAGCACTGGCCAATTTCAGCTGTATTTGACACAGGTCTTGAAACTTTTTAATTTATTACAGCTCTCATTAAAATAGGCAGAAGGCTAAAGGACAAATTTGGACCCTGGCAGCAGAAAAGGTTGTAGGTAAGTTCAAATGTAACAGGAGATGGCAAAGAGACCATGTAAGAAAGTAAACACTAGAACTAGGAGAAAACCCTTTGTCAGATACTGCACATTTTCAACTGCATCAGACATGCTAATTAAACTAAAGGATACAATACTACAGAAAAGATGAGCTCCGGAAATGCTGATGTAAAGTGGTTGTTTTCTTAGTAACCACGGGGATGTTTCCACATTAGCGCTGACCCCTGGGGAGGGACATTTCTACATACAACACCTCTCCACAAAATGCCTTACAGCTCATCCAACCATAATCCTGCTCTCGGCTGTGCCAAGTTGACTATGTGTGGTCAAAATGCGGTGCGGGGGACGTTATAAATCCTCCTCTTGCTCACAGTTTGTGAGTTACACAAATTACGTTACACACCTTGTTCAGAAGTCGGAAGAGAGCTGATAGGTAGCAGTGTTAGCTGGATCTGCCACCAAGAAAAGGAAGAGGGAACCATGCCCCATGTTGTATAATGTTTAAATGCAGTATTTCCAATACCCATTTCTCCTTCATAGTAAATTCTGTTTACCTTGGAAAACTGCACAAAGCCCAGCACTCTGAGGCTGAAATTTACATTTAAAGTAATTTAACTGTTTTCCTTTAGTGGGTCAAGAACATTTCAGGTTTCACCTAAATAAATAAAAAAAATAAAAATCAAACAACTAGTGATAGGAAAGTCTGATACTTTTTGAACTGGGAGTTAATCTCCATTTTATTTCCAGAAGGAGACTGCATGCGGAGGAAGATCAAAAGTTCAGCTCTTAATCTAGAGACTTTATGATAGAAATTACTAAATGACATGGCAATCTAGGGGAAGGAAGACAATTTTCTAACTGGACACCAAGAAAAAGAAATCTCAATTCCTCCATTGACCAGCTGAATAAACAAAGAGTGAATAGTTTCTCTACAGCTGTAGAATTGTTTTTAAATTAGTAAAACTGTAGAACTGGTTTAAAATAATTTAATCCCGAAATATTAAATTCAGTGATCAGTTTTGACACAGTAATGCTTTCCTGCGCTACTGAAATCTTAAAAAAATTACACTTTTAATTTAAAAATGTTTATGGAGTTGTCGTCTAAATCAGTGCTTTCCAAGAAAACAAAATCATTCTGAATTTGAGAGAAATTCCAGTCAGATAAAATATTAGAAAAGTAGAATTCAGGTTCCTTACTGCAGTAAGTAACAGATAAGTATATTTACAGCTGATTCTATATTAATATAAATATTTGTGAGTATTGTATCTAAGAGTATAAGCTATAAATTGTGAGTGATTTTAAAGTTGGCATGTGAACAGAACAATTGTTTCTTTGCTAACACATGAAAAAAAATCAAACTAGAAATAACTGTATCAATTCACCACAAACTAAACTTTTTCTTTTCTGTTAATAAGGATTTCTTATCTAAAAGTAACTTGGGCAGGGAACATGAAGACATGTAAAATTCCCTAGAGGTGCATATAAACCTTTGAATCAGAAGTTATATTCAGCCAAGTGAAAAACATTGGCTAATGTAAACTCCTACAGATACATTTAAACACTGTTGCTGAAGCCTTTGAAAGGGTAAGAAAGCTATCTGTATCCAATATTCCAATCAGAATGTTAATGGGAAGATTTAACAGCAACAAGACACAAAATATGCTTCAGATGACTGATCATGAAAACCTACAAGTACTTCCAGCCTTCTAGTGGTGTTGGTGCATACATTAATTTCAACAGGTTAAGAAAGAAACACATCCTGCATGCAAAAAGCCGAGAGAAATTATGATGTAACTTAAGTAGAGTCAAGTATATATACTCCCTCAGCAGTGATACCTTGCAAGGCATTCTACACTTTTTAGAACAAGACCTGCAAGAATTAATTATCTGTGGTAAGTACTTAAACCTCTCCTCTCTCCAAAGATTAAACATCTTCCAGCAGAATGAGTGGAAGAACTTCTGCAAGTGATGAAAAATTTGGCAAAAACCTGAAAACCCTGAGTTGTAGAAATACTTCTGTTGCCTCAAAGAGCTACTTGAAAACCAAGAAATAAATTTAAAGATTTTTGAAGATAATTATTTTAATTTATTTTAAAGATTTAAGAGACCTTAAATTAGGTCCCCTAATTAACTGGTTCCAAATAATACCCAACCCAAATAACACACAACATAAATACAAATATAAACCACCTCTGAAAACAGTCAGAAATACTATTAAATTCAAAATTATTTAAAAACATGTCATGGTTTTAGAATTTTAATTGAAGTGTAAATTTCAGAGGTTTAATAATCTTTGTTCATTGTTAGTCAATAAACATACATCATAACTTCTGCAGTCAGAAGTGGAAAGGAGGTATTTCACCCTCACTTTTTTGAGTAAATCTCAAGAACACACTGATATAACAATGGCTGCAAGGATCAACTATATTTGATGAGACGACTAACACATACTTGTTTAAATACATTCCTGCTGCCAAAAGAAGGAGGTAGGTTACCCACAGTTGCTAAACGTACTAGTTATCATCTTCATTTTAGAGCTGAAGTACTGTAAAACATTTACAGCATGCAGTATTTTGCAGTATAAATACCATTCTGCTACCAATGTTGTTAGAGGAAGAAGCAAAGATAAAACTAAAAATCTGTATGGTATGACAAAAGTTACAAAAACAGGGTAAGATGCAAAAAGCTGTTAGTAAGACCTCTTCCATGAAACAGCTGCTTTTTTTTTTTTTTTTCTTTTTTAGCATCTATATTGTCATAAACATATTCTAGTCATTAAGTCCGAACAGCTGTAATAGTGTCATTAGTAGTGCCACTAGTGTAGTATTTTTTTTTAATGAGGAAAGTATCATTACACACATTTATCGCAAGAAGTGGGATTGTGCTTTTCTGATTGTTTTTAACAATCTGAAAATCTGAACTTTTAATGCAGTTGAACTTTCAATATAACTTCTTTGCAAAACCTTCAAACTTTCACAAGACATTTTCTCCCTTTTTTGTTCTAGACAGCAAGGAATACAAGGTAACCCAGAAAACACTTGTATTTTATCACTAAAAGCTATATTACCTCAAAAAATTCAAGCTAGAAGTTTTTCACTACTTTTTCTCCAGATGCCTCATTTTCTGCAATCACACTATTAGAATAACTGTAAGTCACTGAAAGGAATTTTTTCAAATATCAAGAAAATTAAATATGCTCCAAGTTCAGTTTTAGAAAGGGTGAGTGACCTAACCAAAATAAGCCACCTTCTTTGTTTTTAAAACTTCAGGCTTTTTGTTTTAATACTCTGTAATATACATAAACCTACAATGATTAATAAATATGGCTTCTGACTCTCTTTGTAAAAACCTACACGGAGTTCTCAAACTAACTTAAATATCTGCACTCAAGACTAAAACAGCCGAGTACATGTTACAGTCTCTCTGAACTTCTTGCTCCACGATGCCCTCTACTGCAAACCTGCAGAACAAACTCAGAGCAGGCATTTCCAAACGCAACCGTGGAGGAAAATTACTCCGAGAATCATCCTGGATGCATAAATAAATTTCAGTTTAGTGGTGGAAAAGAAAATTCTAAAAAGTATGAAAGGAAATTTTAAAGGCATTTCATCAATGTTATTGAGTGTCATGGTAATCATGTGGAACAGAAAATAGCCTCTCCTTTTCAAATAAAGCCAAATGACAGAATCCTGTTTATCTTTGCTCCAGATATTCTAATGGCTCTAATCAAGAAAGTACATCTTTTGTATAAAATAGATTTCTCCAATATATTGTTAGACCTTGTATTTTTACAGAGCTCTCCCATAAGGGGAAACATGGGAGGTAAGTAGCTTTCACTAAAAGAAATAAAAAAATGTCTTTTGTTATCACCACACAAGGTTTTAATGAAACACCTCTGTAACACAGACATAATGATCTGAAGCACCATATTCCCATTAAATCTCATCCACCACATATATAAACTGATACCACAGGATTTCTTGCAAGATCTTTAGGACTGGAATGAAAAGAACTAAGTTTAGCAGTAACCTGCTTTATTAAAACAATTTCTTTAGAGAAAAAAACCCAATCAATCAGCAACGAAAATGAATCAATTACCACCAAGCTGCTCTAGCTCACATTTCTACCCATATTTTTTTGTTTCTACTTTCATAATATTTAGACCATTTATCTTTGAAAGAAAGACAACAATTCTTTGAATGGATTTATCCCACTATTTGTGTGCCATACAGAAAAAAATCAGACCTAGAACTTAGGCTATAATACTACTGGTGCAGAGATGGTCTTTTATGCTCATGTGAACACAGTATTTCACAACATGAGTGTACCTTGAAGCTTGTTTGGGACTTACAGAATATATATTTTACTGAAACACTTCAATTAAAGAAATATTCTTTTGACCATAATGAAAAAAAAAAGCAATAAAAACTTATTTGGGAGTTGTGACAAGTGAAGCAAATGTTTACATGATTCTATAATAATTTTTATTGAAAAAAAGAAATACTCTAGCAGTTACAGATGAAAATTAGCTTAAGTCCTAAGTGACAGAGCTCCAGATCCCTGCTCCAGACTGCTGAAGTGCCTTGACAGGTCAGACCTCACATTTTACAACTGGGATAACCATATGTCCATACTTGCTGGACTGTTCTGATAACTATAGCATAAGGACTGTGAACCTTCAGAAAAGATAGTCATGAACATCATTAAGTACTGACAATGCAAGCTTAAAAGCTCATGACTATGGTAGAATGATAAAAAACAACACTTGAAAAAAATATGCTTATTAGATAATCTCTAACAAAGCTGTAACAGTCTAGAGTAGAAATGTAATATAGCTCAACATTTACTTAAAAGGCAGATTGTTAATGTACATGGTAAGCCAAATCCTTTGGATGCACCTATTTCACAGTTTTCTAAACCATTTGCATCATTACTATGCACAAAAAGTGTATGAAGTGGTGTTGTTTTCCCAAATCAAATAGCTCCAGCCACTCAGATTCACAGCCTGTTACACTTTAGTGCTCAGGGCAGTTACTGGAACTTTAACTACAATTACAAACCAGTTCCTACAAACACTCTTTAAAGTCAACGGGAAACTGAGGAACTCCACAATTGTGAGAGTGACAATTTAAAGCATTCTTCTGTGGCTGTTCCTGCTGGTGAATAAACTTCATTGCTATAAAAAAAGGACTAAGCTAAGACTACACTACAAGAGATCTGAATGTCTGCAACAGTTTCTTATTCTTTTGCTATCAAGAAACGGTTCTAGGTAGCCTTGATACCAAGATTTTTACTGAAAATCACGTAACTAAGCACATATAACAAATTGCAGTTTGGCATCAAAAGATTTCAGCAACTTCTATGACTTTAGGTGACTGTTACTATCACTAGCTTTTATGACTACCTTAAATGCTTACCTACTAATTCCTTCACGGATATCATTCACAGCTGCCAACAGTTTCTGCAAACCTAAAAAAGCTTCTTCAAACGAAGACTTTGCAGTCACAGTTACTGTGTTGGGGTCCAACTTTTGGAAAATTTCAATACTAGTATTAAAAAGAAACAAAGAGACATTGAAAAGGAATTAATAAGAAATGCTCAAAATTCAGAGAAACCAGTATCCATTGTATTTTGACTATTAAAAAAACCAAGGTCAAATGTAAATCGATACTAAAACCATGTTATCTAAAATAGTCTTAGAATAAACGGTACAAAGACCATGCCCTACAATTGTACTTCTCTGTTTAAAATTTTCCTTGATGACTGTATTCTATAACAGTATTTTACCTCTGACTTAAATAGATTTATCATTAAACTTCACTTGAGAATGAAACAGTCTCTTGATGCATGACCTGAGTACACCTGAGTAAGCCTCTTTTAGAAGAGAATTGTTAGGTTAAAGTAGCCAAGTAAAGTGATTTCCATCAATTTTCCAAGCAGTTTCATTTTCCAGATTTACTGGAATGGGCTTGACACCTTCCCTGCAATGGTTGTGTTGGGACGATATGCTGCAGTACACTCATGAAGAATTATCCCCACAGGTGCGAGGTAAGTAGTATATTCTTGACATGAGCAAGAAGAGTGAGAAGTGACCTTTGATTCTAAACTCTTACCCTCTTTTCACAGCATGGTCCTTAACAGGTGCCAAGAGACAACAGTGTAATTGCATGTTCATTATAAAGTGGTATGCCTCAAAGAGTTTTTCCTCGATGCCTACGTGAAACCTTCAAGTTCACAATTACTATCCCAGTAAGAGAACACATTGAGACTGGTCCCTGGCGCACATCCTCAGCTGACCTGAACACCACACCAAGCTAACTCCTGAACAGCTTCAATTCAGATTAATCTCCACTGGCATAGAGCCAAGAGGAGTATGCCAGTGTAGAAATGGCATTGGTAGAGTTATTATCACTGCTTATTAGGCGAGTCCTTAACAGACCCCCCAAAAATGGAGTTCCTTTGTGCTTGACATAACTCAAGAGTCCCTCCTTAGAAAAGATTTCAGATTAAGACTACAAAAAGAAAACACAGTATCTATTCAGATTTTGTGATAGCATCCAAAAGTATGGGATCTCAGTGATTTTCAAGCAGATTTTTAAAAAATAACCAAAATAAAAACAATGGTAAAACATCTAGATGGAGGGGGGTTTAATTTCCTGCAATTCTGAGTTTGTAAGAGAAAGGCAATTCATCACTAGATTCTGCATTTGGATTTTATAGAGTGAAGGATTTTGCTTAACAAGAAAATATATTATATTTCAAATTGAAATTGATTAAAGTTTAAAAAAAAAAGTAAACAGTTTTGCATAAGCCAGTATACGTCCACAGGATTTGCAAAGAAAATAATCATAAGAAAACTCAGAGCTTGAATGCCTCTTTTTTATAAATAAAGACAAGATTTCCATGGATGTCTCACATTTGTGGCTCTTACAGGGTTTTCAACACCATTCTCTAAGGCAACTTATTTTAGCTGCTGTCCAGAAAAAAAGCAGCAGACTAGACAGATCACTGATTGCATCCACATAACAATCTGCATTCTAACTTCTTTATGCAACAAGTTGTGTGAGTTTTTTTTGATCAATATTTTTAATTACTAATAGCTTCTTCTCTAACATTAAAAAAACACAATTTCTAAAGCATGTTTGTTTGAAAATCATGTAGTTATGTAAAAGTTCTGAACTTCTTTAGCATACCGTACCTGTACAAGTTTATTGTATTCCATGCACCTTCAAGGACCGACCAGATTTCCTGGTGCCTGTCTTCTTGAGCCACATGAGAGCTTGGCTGTAAGTTTTTTTCTTCAGAGTTTTGCAAATTTGGTGTCATTGCTTCCATTTTTTCACATACAGCATTTTCTGAAAGAACCATGATGTCTTCTGATAAATCCTGCTCACTGTCTGACCCCACCTTATAAAACAGTTCAGCAAACAAATAATGAATGTATTTGGTTCCTAACTTAAGAAAACTTGAAGACTTCTACATCTTTTTTAAAGCAATGCTAAAAAAAAACAAGGCCAAATGCTTCCAGCCATAACCATCTTCATTACAGCTTCTGCATCTAAAGCATCTCTCAGTCTTTCACCAAGTCTTCTATATCTATATATTGGTATTTCTATTGGTAGGAAACTGAAGCAAAGGGAAACCCTATGCCAAAGCTTCCCAGGCATGGTAACCTCGTATAAACAAGAACTGTTTCTTACTCTTTCTCCCTGTCCCACAGCTGATGGCACATTTTCCTCTGCAACAGCACAAACTACTCATTTAGAAAACTGATGCAGAAAATTTGTCCAGGTTAAACTGAATCTGGCACAACCTAGTCTGTAAAACGGAAGTTCTCTGTGAAGTCAAACACTTGGCAGGACAAGGACAGGAGGAAACAAGTTTTCAGACAGAGAGCCTGCTTCTTATGGCAGCGCTGTTCACAGTACTGCCAACTAAGTGGCTCACTGCAATGCACACAGCAGTTAGAGCAGAGTAGACAATCAAGACTCCTCAAATGATCCTTCCTCTCCTTGACCACCTTCTTCCTTTCCCCTTCAGCCTTCTCTGAAACTGAAAATAATTTTTTACAGATATTCTGACCTGTATTCTTTCCCATATACAGAAATATTTCAAGTCATCCATGCTTATCATTCCACTTTTTATGCCACTACACATGGAACTAACAGTAACCACAAACCAAGACACTGAAATTTCTTCCACAGCAACTCAGAGATGAGCTGGAAGTAAAGACATACTTCTCAGAAGACAAAAGGTGTCAGGACACCCCCCATTAACTATCACAAAGCACACGATACAAGTGAGTCCTTTCTTCATGTGTAGCACCGGAGCTACCAAGACAAGGAAAGCTGAAATAACACACCTAAAAAGAGTAGTGTTGGATCAATGTCAGAAGTAGGAACAACAATTTTCATTTTAATCTTTCAGATCCTTTTCCATCAGCTACAAATGCAATAAAAAAACTAAGAAATTTTTCCTGAAAGCAGCTAAATAATGTTTTGCAGTCACCCTCCCAATACTAACACATTTATGTCAGGGAAAAAAAAAAGTCTACCAAGCATATAAATAAAGGCAGATATTTGCTACATGAAAATAAAAGTCAAAGTTGGGGTCTATTAATCTCAAAAACACTCTACCAACAACACTTCCTGCAATAATTTGTTGAAATTATAGGAATATTTTAGAAATCTAAGCCATGTTTGTAACATGAACATGGAGCAACTTCAAGAAGATGTTAGGTGAACAAATACTAAAGCTCCCCTTACCTCTGTAAGTGTTTGGTATAGCTTATTCACTTCAGCATAAGCCTGGGGAAGTACACCATTATAGTCTGACCTTGAACTGAACGCATGGAGTAATTTTTTGGATTCCTGGAGCAAGATATGCACTACTGAGGAGTCAACTGGTTTACCTGATATTTAGACATTAATATGAGAGGGGAAAAAAAAAGTGTTAGATGTTAGGTATTATCAGTCTTAAGAGGCAAATTTAACACACAAATATGTGGATTAACTGAAGCATGTAAAAAGCCTTGAAAATGGTTCAGAAGCATTAGATAAAACAGCCTCAAGAGAAATGCATGTGAGGTTAAGACTTCCCACTTCTTAATCAAGTCTTCCAAACTTATCCCAGGATCTGGCAAGAGGACCAACTGACATATCTAAAATAATTTTGCAGAACAGCAATATCCCAAAAGAGGTATATCTGTTAAAATCAAATTCTTAAAGATATCTTTAAATAAATGAAAGGGTTGGGGTTTTTTTTTGTCGGTTTTTGAAAACAAACCTCCCTGCCCTCATCTATCACATTAAATAGTCTTTACTCCTCCATAATTTATTTGGCAAATACAGATCATTTGGCCACACATAACATGGTGGCAAAAGAGGAAGAAAGATTATTTGCTTTTTAAAAATAGTTCAGAGACTTTGGTGATCATTAATATATATTCATTAAAGAGTTTCTCCCCTGATTTTTGCAGGTACACAGAGATGTGTGAAATAAATTCTTACATGCCTGGTAGTGTCCATACATTTGCTTTTACTGTCTTTGTACAAAAAGTAGAAAAAAAGCCAGCAGAACACTGAATTACAAAAAGGAAAAAAAAAAAAAAGAAAGAAAAGAAACATTTCAGAAATCATTTTTATGGTTTTTGCAGGTGATATTTAGACCATCTGGGACCACAGTCTGGACAGACTTGATCTTGGCACAAGCTTGCTTTTTTTTTTTTTTTCTTTTTTTTAAAATTTAATTAATAGCTC
>JAVJGG010000090.1:30612006-30631283 GCA_035590195.1 Aviceda cuculoides
ATAGCTCATCAATTTCATTTCAATCCTGGCTTCAAGAATACAAAAACAGTGTTGGGATTTTGTCACCCATCCGGGGAATAAATTGGAGATCAATACAAAAGTAGATAAGACTGTCTAAGGTACAGCTCCATTTGGATAATCTTAAATTGAAAAAAAAGCAGAAGAGGATGGAACACATTACTATTGAAACATACAGAGTACATGCCTTTTCAAAGTATCTACTTCTGTAACTACTAAAACCAGAACAGTGAGGTTTTTACAAGTTTACAATTAACGTTCTCAGAGATTCTTACCCGTACAAAGGTGTTTATAGAGACATTCAATGGTTGAAAGTAAACTCCTTGGCACAACATAACCAAAAACAGCCATCCAGTGTTTTTTATAACACTTCAGCAAGTTTGCTAATGTCCACGGTGGCTTCAGATACAGTATCTGAAAGACAGTATAATTTCAAAGGCTGATCTTCATATATACATATTCCTACACATACCACAACCACTCTATTCTTCAATAATGTTATGACTTGTGCTTGGTGAAGTAGAATTTCAATGACTCCTCAGAAATAAGGCTATATTCAGTTTTAACAAGTTTATCTATTAAAAAAGATTTGATTCAGCAGCATCATGGGTTAAACAGTGATGCTCAAGTAGAAGCATTCAATGTACAATCGTTTTCATAATTTTTGTTTTCCCTTTCCTGAAACTTCAAATACTCTGGAGTTAACTCTTAAAAGTGATGTAATATGTTACTTGCGTACAAAAGCCAGAACAACAGTAAATATGCCTTTGATTTTCTAGTATTGCTAAAAAAGTAAAAATAAACACACTTTTCCTAGCTGTGACTATATATACATGAAGTAATATATGCATATTGCAATAAAATTGGAATTTATTACTACCAAATAAAACCAGAGTTTGAAAATATGTTAACAAAAATCTGCTAAATTAATCAGAAGTGCCTAAAAGCTTAACAGCTAATCAAAGCTCTATCTTGTGGAACAACAGTCATCTCATGCAAATGATTTTTTTTTTTTTTTGAAAGCCACAGAGGCTTATCTGCAATAAATTTAAACTTCGAACTAACCCCTACCAGCTATAAAATGGAATCTAAACCAAAGCATGGATAATTTGAAAGTGCCTTGTACATGAGTATTTACTATTAATACTTTTGAAAGAGTGAATGTGTGAAGATTCTTGTTAACACCCTTGTAATTCTGTATCTGCATTGTAATCAATTTAGCTGTGAACAATTTTATCCACATGGTATCTAAAAACATCTGTTCTGATGGGGAAGAAGTGCCTGCTACAACAGTGCCTCAATATTATATAAAACGTGATGGAGTAATTTCTTGAAGGACATATTTACAATGCAGTGATTTAACCACAGTAGAAAAGCCAAAACAGAAATTTAAACCAACTAATAAAAAGAGTTGTGAAAATGCACACTGAACAGCCAGCATCTCTGTTACTGTATTACTAAAAGACTGTTAAAATATTGCACAGTCATTACTGGTCAAATAGAATAACCTCGTTATAAAATGAAATAGTAAACCTGAATACTTAACTGTTCGCTGTCAGTGAACTGTTACGTTAGTGAGCTAGATAACTTAGCTGTTTGGCTTAGCACAGGTACTAACATCATTAAAACACCAAAGATATTTAAACCTCTTAATACTTGAAATATCAAGCAAGATGACATTAGAAATCACCTCCATCCATAGGTTTCCAAATGCAATTTTCATTTCAGTCTCCAAAATACAAGATAAAGCTTCTCCTAAGTTCTTTTCAAGATCTGGAAGTATATTTGGGAATCGCGCAGTAAGACTAGCATCACCTCCTTCTGTTTTCTCGAATTCTGTATCTGTTAAACCAATGATAATAAAAGGCACTTACTGCAACTGTTTCTGTATCTAATTTACGTTGATAGTATACAAATAACTTGTCCCCATAAAGACAGACTGCACTTTATGTTTTGAAGCAGATAGGCTACATCTACTTAGGTTCCAAATATTTCTAGTAATACCCATTTGGACTGTGGATATTTTTAATTATAATCTACTAACCAAGAAGATTCATTTCCCCAGAGCATTAGCCATTTGTGATCTTACTCCACATTTCTTTTTTCCTTAAATAACTTAGATTATATACAGCCAATGGGGTTATTTATCAGCAAGTATAAGAAGATCACTTCTTAATACTGTAAGCTGTATTTGAACAGGCAACCCAAGAATCAAGTTCTACTGTTTAGGATGCAGGTAAAGGTATTAACATAAAATGGAACGAGTGATCTTGGCGTACTGAATTTTAAAACTACTAAGAATAGGACTCAAACTGGCTCAACTGGAAAAACCTCTTTTCAGTCCTAAAAAGTTCAGGACACCTTTTAAATTACTATAGACACAGGAAATTCATGCTGTGTTTTTTCTATAAAACAGAAATACATCATATTCGAATTTCCTAGAACTCTGAGACACATGTTTTAATAAAGGTCTCAAACTTTCAGAAAACCATTTACCTTTGAAAATAAAAAAACTCTGCCCCAAAGAAAAAGCATTCCTAAGGATTCAAACTATATCAAAGTTATAGTCGAAACTATACCTCCTTTCCCACACTGATTATTACATGTCTCAAAAACCAGCACATGTATACGTGCACATTAAACAAACTTACCACATTTTGCGTGTTGCAGCTCATCACAGTTCTGGTGCCTGTTTATATTCAGATTCTGCAGAGCAGTAACCAAATCAGCTTTGCAGAATGCTTTGACCTCACTCACAATGGCTTTATTACATAAATTTTTATCATCCCTAGGAGAAGAGAATTAATTGCTGACATAAACCTGACATTACTACATACTAAGTAATAAAAGCAACATACTCTAAAAATTGTCTTTGGTAAGCTTATTTTGTGAGCTTCATTGTATATGAAGTTTTTTTTCTCAAGCAATTAGAAGCAGTTCAAAATATTAAACCAGAAAACTAACTAAAGCATCTATTCTGAAAAAATTAAGAAACATACAGAAAAATGTTTCAGGCTGTAGGTCTGCTTTAAGAAAAAAGCAGCTATAAATACTACAGCAATGATGCCTAGTTGCTATGATCTTAGAATCCAAACAAGGCAATAATACTAAGACAGTAATATTTTATTTGATTGCTACGATAAATTCTCATTTTCAACACCCTTTTTTACTGTTCTACTGGCCAAATCATTGTCCCAGATGCCACTCTGAGGTATGCACTGCTACAGCAGAACTACTATAAAGATGCAGCACAAAGTTGGATCCTAGTACTTCCTAAAAAATTCCCATTGCTTATATTGATAAAGGATAAAAGTTTTTTTCAGATGAAAAGCACTTCTTAAGTCACCTGTTGTTCTTTACTCAGAGAAACCTAAAATCATTATCAACAGCCCTACCAATACTGTGACTGAAACAGTATTTTCAGCAGGAACCCAATCCACACATGTCAACTTAAACCAATGGATGCCTAGTGTTTCAACCCCACTTACTGAAACTACATTTCCATTACAGGAAATGGTTCTAGCAAAGACCAAAGCAAGCTGTTTACAGTACCTTTCAAGGAATATTAGCCCTTTAAAAACTAGCTTCATGTGACTTGCATAAAATTGAGAATCAATACTCAGAAGTCAGCTTTACCTTCACAAAACAAGAACAGAGGCAAATCTATCTCCATCTTCCCTAAGAGTAACCCCTAACAATGTTTATCACTGTTCCCAACTAGGTGAGCAGAAACAAATTATCTAACCAGATCTTAGTCATTAATACAAATATTCTAGTAATATTTTTTATGAGAAACTGGAGTAAAATCTGAGAAAGCTATATGTTAAAAAGTTTTAGAATTGAATATTGAGTAAACTTAATTCTACTTCAGGCCTCAAGGACATGAAGATGATTAAGTCTACAATATTTGTGTTTTATTACATCCTTCTACTCTAGCTTTTAAGAGGGTGATTGCTCTTCAAAAAGCCTACTTCAGAAACAGGTTTCATTTTAAGACATGATTTGAAACTAGGGTATTTGGCATGAGACTAACTTGCAACTCGTAAGAGACTTAAAACCACACAGGAACTCACGTGCAGAGTATGACAACAGCTTGAGGAAAGAGGTTCTGATACTGCAGACAACATTGTAAAACACGATCATCATTGTTCTCGTCACTCAGGCCATCTGTAAATTTAGTTAAGACAGTGCTGACATGTTCAGAAGTAATTCAACATAAGAAATACTTCAGTATAGTCATAGTACTGTTTTTAAATTTAATATTCCCCAAG
Source organism: Aviceda cuculoides (assembly GCA_035590195.1). NCBI lineage: Eukaryota > Metazoa > Chordata > Aves > Accipitriformes > Accipitridae > Aviceda > Aviceda cuculoides. The sequence goes on from JAVJGG010000090.1 coordinate 30,616,296, forward strand.
CAAGGACAGAGAAGCGTAATCTAAACACAAATCTAAGCTTTGAATTCTTAGGTACTACTCCACTCAAACCCACTATGGTTTTGCCAGAAAATGTCAAGTGAGTCACACGTAAATTTGAGTATGTTAGATTTTGTAATGACTGAGTCAAAAGCAAAAGCACACGACATATCCTTAGCTCACAGGTATAAGTAACTAGATGAATTTTCATTAAGTAATCCCCCAAAAGATGTAGTTAAAAGTGAGAAACAATTGATAAAACAATAGTGAAAAAAGCACTAATCTGAATAAGGTGTTTGCATACTATAGCCTTGGATATGCTCCAAAGGCTGCTATAAGCTAATTAGCAAACTGCAAAGTGAACACTGTATTAAACTCAAAATTTAGTGCCAAGGTTGGCACTAGGTGAACTCCAAGGATTAAATACCCAAAACAAATGGATTGCACATATATTACACATTTTTTGAGAAGCAAGCTGCATGGATTGCCCCCACAATTTTGAGTCTTGGTTTTTGAGACATGTGTAGATGAACTGGACTGCAGGGATAGCTTTGTCCCGAACATGCTGCAACATCTTCCCCTTCTTCAAGTTGTCCAACTCTTGCAGAACGACCCAGGGAATTATTAATGCAAGTCTGCCAACACCTGGAATGAAAAAAAACCCAAATACAACCAAAAAACGAAGACATTTTGAAAAGCCATGCAAACTACTACAGATAACTTTTAATTCAAACACCACATTTAAGTAAATTCACAGTTATGTTTTTTGCCAGTAGTTTTCATATTCCATGCTCAAGAGTACCTAGCGTTAAAAAATGAAAAACTGAAAAAGGCCAAGTTCCCTCTTTCTAACCTAACCTCAGACTGGCACTACATTGGTTACATGTAAAAATGACTATTAGGCAAACAAAAGGAAGACACAATTTTAATCAACAGAACACTCTGACAACAGTGTGTAGCAGTATTATAAAATACATTTGCAGCAATTATCATCTTGTCACACACTCGCTGTAAGATGTTAAAGCAAGGTGACAGCAGCTGAAACAACAGGCTGAAAATATCTGAATGACCACAACAGTCACTGTGCTAAAACAATCACCAAATAAAAGGAGCAATAGTTTGTGCTAATTGCCAACCAGCATTCCTAAGCCAGGAACAGGAAGTATGGATATTGGACTATGGTTTTATTTGTAGGTAAGTATGGTCTGAATTTTAAAACAGCTACACATGGTAGATCAGAAATTTAATGACTGTTCTGTTGGTCCACCCACAACAAATACTTCAACTGTTTTCTTTCTCATTCACAGTATAAGAACACAATTTTGAAAAAATGCATTAATATCCATCTGTTTGGTAATAAATAGATCAGGACTGAGCAACTTTCTGAACATAATGGGTCCGATGCAGGACCAGAAACTGGGAGCTGCAATATTCTAAAAAAGGCATCCCAGTGTACACAACGCAACACCATTCCTAATATGGGAAAGAGAAATACAGACTCACACATTCTTGAAAATTACTCAGGCCCTTGTTAAAGTTATTTTCCAGGCAGCCAGAACAAGTGTATTCATTAGCTGAAAGCATCGAAGCACCCTAAATATTCTGATAGATTCCAAATATGTCTACCAAGAACTGACACACACAATCCTAATCCTGCTAACATTAAATCACTAAAAGCTTCACAACATATTAAAGCCAAACATTAAAGCCAGGGTCTGCAATCTGAATTCCTGAGAAATTGCTCACGTCTCATGAATTCTGTGACCTTCACCAAGACAGAAATAAAGCACTGACTGCTTATCAGATCTTAAATGTTTTTAGGTTTCTAGAAAAAAGACATGCTAAAAAGAGATTAGAAAACATCATTACCACTAGTAATGGATTAAATGCTTAAAAGTATGTTCTTACAACAGGTAAGACTTATTTACCTCTAAGAGTTCACACACATTCCTGGGAACATTGACCATGATTCTCTGCAGGTACGTAGGTATAAGCATAGTAGCTTCTACATTTGTACCTGAACTTTCCTTAAAAGGCAGCCTATTTGGGTTCACAGAAGTGTAAGCCTTCTGCCTCTATATGAAATCTGCTGCCTTTTTAAGGAGCCCATATTTCTTTTTCTTCACGTAGCCTGAAGATCTTACAACATCTGTTTTTTCTTAAAATGTCTTATTGATGACTGTGTATTTACATACCTGTTATATCCTCAGATTTCAGGGATCTGACAAACTCAAGGTGACTAATCATTATATTTGTGTCAATCACAACCAATATGTTCAGACCAGAAGTAAAAGCCTCTGGGGGAAAAAAGAGAGAGGGGGGAAAAAAAAAAGAGTTGCAAAAAAATCAGTTGTGTACTCTTTACTCAGACCATTAACTGACTAAAAACTACTTGCAAGCAGATACCAAAGAACATCAAGTCATGACATACCAGCAGAAATATTTAAATCCTGTTCTGGAAGGTCTATTTCCATACTTGTAAGTTCTCCACAAGTCTGTACTACAGAGAGCACCATCCTCTTCTGAACACGAGCAACATGCAAATCTTCAACTATCTGCATCTACAGTGAAAAAAATGTGGATGTATGAAATCAATTGCAAGTAATCACTTATGAATTGTTCCCGAAAGACACTTTCGCATTAATGCCGTAGTGTTAAAATGGCCTAAAAATGAAGCATGAAAAATTTTAAGTTGGTACAGCAAATGTAAATCCATGAGAACCTTCTGCACATCCTCCACTACAAGGTATCTACAAAAGATGTCCAAAACATGGCCTAGAAGGTCAGTTTGTTTAAAACCTTTCTACCTGGTACCCAAAAACTTTGTTCCATTTTTTGCTACATACACTGCAAGTTTCCTGACAGGTGTTTCTCTAAAAAAAAGTATCTTCCAACCTGAAAGTTAAGAAGATGGAAAATGAGATCACTAAAGTATGTAAGCACGTGTGAAGGCCCCCTGCATTGCAGAGAATAACAGAAAGGCAATCTCTCTATCTCAGAAACTTCCTGATTAGCAGCACTTTAGCAAGTTTGTTTAGTATTTGAAAAAAATGCTCCGCATTTTTGTGACGCATAGATCATAAGCCAACAATGCAAAATACTAGGAAAGGTCACGGAATTGTCCAGCTACACGACGTCAGTGACATAAGTTTTTAATACAACTTAGAATTGTTAAATTAAAGCACTACTAACCTCTTGGTCTGTTTCTGGGTTCTGACTCTCTTGAAGGGGTGGAAAGACTTCAAAGTTCTGTAGGAAGAATTAAAAAAAAACCATACCAACCACACAAAATATCAAGGAAGACTGAGGAACAAGTGATCCCCATGTCAAGAGTTTTGGAATATAGCTCTTTAATGTTAAACAAGTATATCACTGTTTGGACAGACTTTATGTCCTCACCTTCTTGGTAGGAGTCAGATGTGTATAGGACCTCAAAATTCTAGAAACAAGTAGGAACGCAAGTAGAACATGTTATCAGTCTGAGTGCTTTTTAAGGAACACTGACTATTCCCAAGTGAACTGAATAGGTAACACAAGAAATATTTTCGATTCATGATGAAGCATCTACAGTATCATTTAAAAAGGGCTTAGAAGGATGGCTTTCTTTTAAAATAAATATAGTGGTTTACACAGTAAGCCTATTCTTCCAATCTCTTGCGGGTTTGTGACTATGTTATTCTTGCTCTGGGCTTCCCAGTACAAGACAGACATGAATTTAATGGAGTGAATTGAGTAAAGGGTCACTGAGATGATTAAAGGACTGGGCCGTGTTAGGCAAGAGGCTGAAAGAGCTGTGACTGTTTGGCCTGGAGAAGAGAAGGCAGAGTTTTATCAATGTTCATAAATAGCTGATGGAAGGGTGTAAAGAAGATGGAACCAGACTGTGAGCAGTGCCCAGTCCCAGGACAAGAGGCAGTGGGCACAAACTGAAACACAGCAAATTCCATCTGAGCATTAAAAACCCCACTTTTTTTACAGTGAAGGTGCTTGAACAGGCTGCCTAGAGAGGTTGTGGAGCCTCTATCCTTAGAGGTATTCAAAACCTGACTGGATGCAGTCCTGTGTAACCTGTTCTAGCTGACCCTGCTTGAGCAAGGAGGCTGGACTAGAAGATCTCCAGAGGTGCCTGCCAACCTCAATGATTCCATGATTCTGTATGTAATTACTACCTTTATGTACACACAAAATGATCACGCTACCGTAATGTGAACTGCAGTCTCCAAAAAATGCTAGGTATGGTAAACAACAACAAAAAAGTAACCACGCTCATGATAAAGTTGAGGTGCAGAGCCAAACACAAGCTACAACTCAGAAACAAACTGATCATAGCCAAACATGAAGTTCTGCAGGAAACATACAAATTTAGTCCTAGATCTACAAGTTGTCCTGGTATCACTTTGCCAGCAATGAGCACCTGTTTGGCAGGCAAGTTTTCATTGGTTCAGTTTATTCATTCAAAAAATGATACAACCATGCCAGCTCAAAAAAAATTCTCTTGACTTCTACCTAAATTGAAGTATTCCACACTCCCAGCAGCAAAGTAAAGCTATGAAAGTGTATGTGCAGATACAGTCCTAATACACAAGACCTTTAATATTCTAGTTTCTTTAATCATTTAGCAGAGCAGAGAAACATTTTAACATGGTTTACACTGGGATTAGAAAAATCTATCTATTTAACTATGAAATCCTGTCTGAAATCTGTAAGACAGCCTGCTTATATAAAAACTACCTGCCATTCAGAAACTAGCCTGAAACATCTAACTGCGTAATACAAAGAATCGGGTTCTCATTACCTGCTTAAAACATAGTGCTGTGGCTCCAAAGTCCCTTTCTTCAGTCCCTGAATTACCAGTAGCTTTATCAAAAACAGCATTCTGTTTTTTCCGTTTACAAGAGTCCCATTGTTGTGGTGTTTCAGTTGAATAGCATGATGACATATGGTTATTCACATGCCTTTTTTTCCTAGAAGACTCCTTATATTCTTCTTCATACTCTTCTTCCCAAGTCCTAGATAACGTATTGGGCTTCTTAGTGAAAGGCCTATCATCATGCACAGTCACTGTAGATATGTCAGATGGCTTTTTTTGAGTTCTGACATCTTCACTTTGTTTTTTTGATCCTTCTGCCTTTTTAAGTGGTACATGCGAATCGTACACACATGACTTAAATTTTTCCAACATAGTTTGTTCCACTTTTAACTTTCGTTTGCAGAGTTCAACATTCTCTCTCTTTTTCCTCAGCGCCTTGTCCCTTTGAACCGCAAAGCTATGCCAGAGTCTTTTTCCTTCTGTTCCATCAAAACGACTTTTGTTACAACTTTCGCTGCTAGCGGTCACTACATCAGGAGTGCGTGTACTTTTTCCACGTTTAATTTCTTTGGCTTTGAATTGGATAATTATTCTCCTTTGCTTTTCAGTTTCGATTACAGAATTGTCTGTTGTTTTGTTTCCATTTGGAGATTTTCCTTGGGATCTTCCATCAGTGCCATGAGAAGTGCTAGAACTTTGGTCTTGCTTCTTCTCTTGCCCATCTTTCTCTATTTTGAATCTATAGAAACATTATGAAAAATGTAATGTAATCTATCTCAGTTAATGTAAGAGAACAGCAAAAAAATAGCCTACACTTGATTTAGGCAGTTACAGCTAAGTATTTATGCAAACCAGTTTGGTATATTCTTACATATGAACTTGCAGCAACATCTGTCCTTTAAAATAGTTTGATACAGCATTTTTAGTATTTACATTTTTCCTAGCTGTACAGCTATTTTAGCTTACAAAATTGAGAAAAAGCTTCTTCTGCATTATCTATTGGTTTGAGAGATCCCCTAGAAAGTCTAGTTTGATTTTACCACACAGGTAAGTTTTAACAGCAGTTTAATGATATATGAAGTGCATCATCCTAAAATTCGAGTATGCAGCAGTTCAGCTTGGTTGCGCAGTGCCAAACACCTCACAGTTTTCAAACAATGCAGGATAAGCAGACTGGAGAACTTGGAAAAGGAATGACTGATAGGAACATAGTAATGTTTTACAGAAATCATGAATGATACGAAAACTGAATGGGAAACTTTCTTGTAAGAGCAGAGAAAATACTCAATATGTTTATCATACACATGGTTTACAATATCCAAAGAAAGTTTCTAGCCTACTCTATCATAGTGTCGTCAAAAATGTTGGGGAGGTAAAGGCCATTTGACAAACTCATGTAGGACAGGTAACTTAAATGCATTGATTGGCATCTGACTTCTGACTTAGGAGACCCTTAACTGGTTCTTAGAAGCTGGAAGGGTGTACAACAGGAAAAATCATTTTGTACTTGTCTTGTTTCACATTCCTTCCTAAACAAGCCCTACTGGCCACTGTCAGGGATAAGGTACTGGACTGGACAGTTTTGGCACTAACATAGTTACTCTTTTAAGGTTATATCATACTGTACCAACAAACAGTGCTTAACAGCATGTATACATGCAGCCAAATATCCTACGACTTACAAGTCCAGTCTAACAGAGAAACCACAACAAGTTTTTACCATGATTAAGAAAAAATCCAAAGCTTTTCCATCTCAGGATTCATGAGAACATTCTCACTTTATATGAAGTAGTTTTCAAACAGTGTTTACATTTGCAACACTTAAGGTGAAAGATTGCTTTCTTTGCCTTGGAGTCAATTACTTCCAAGCATCAGGAGTAATCAAAGATTTCAGAACTACAGGAATCTATTAAAGGTACTAAGTTCACTGCAGAACTAGCCTCCAGACTTCACTGGAGCCTTTTTTTGCTAACAAAAGATGTGTAGCACGCAATACAGAACAACAAGGTAGTAAAGACAAAAAAAATTAATCTTCTCATGCCAGCAGTGTTGGACAGATATAATTCCTACCCTATTTGAAGTGTAGTAGCGTACATTAGAGTTAAAAAAAAAAATTCTGAACCCTGTCTCCTCAACTATCTCAAACTGCCCAGCTTAGACAGAATCCACTCATTAATGCAATGCCAACACTTCAGTTAAAATACCATATTTTATTTGGCGAACAAGTCAAAATTCTTAAATTCAGTATTACAAAAAGTCTGTGATTGTTTTATTTTTAAGTAGTTCCATTTAATGACAAAGCAAGAATTTACCTCTGAAATTCTGTCTCTCCTATCATAGCATCGTTATAAGATCTTGTGTCTTCTGAGTTCTGAAAGAAGGAAAAAATCCAAGTGCATATAGAGGAAACTGCAGTTAAAAAAAAAAAACCTTCATAAGATAGAACAAGCTATTATTTCATAATAGATTCGCTATGATTTTTTAATAACTTAAGCTTGAAAAAAGCAGCAACATACCTTGTTATTACTTAGTATTTAGATTTTGTTGTATTAAAGAACAACACAAGGGGAAAAACTGAATGTGGCACATGGTCCTGGGTTATAAATAGAGGAAGCTCAACTAATTAAACACATTTGGGATTCATGTGTTTCATATACTCTACAAGTATATCAGTTTTCTTAGGGAAAAGAAAGCTACCTGAAGACTCCTTCCAGCTACCACCAGGTAAGGCCAAAGAGACGATATTTCTATGGGAGATTTTTGTGCAGAAGAGATGTGTTACTAGTTCTCATCAGACTTACTAATTAGGTGGAAAAGTGTGAAACTGCAGTTACATAGGCCTAGTTAAGAGTAAGGATAGTCCCCAAACAAGAACTTGAACAGTCCTTGTTTAGAAAGCATTTATATCACTGCTTGGCATATCTGTATCGCAAGCTGCGTCGCACTCACGTTGCAGAATAACTGGAAGGCAATTTTGATCAGGTCAAAACAGAAAGCAGTTTATTATTGCAGCTATGAGAGAGAACAGAGAGCCATAAAATGACAGACTGCTGATATGAATTCTGCCCAACAAGGCATTTAATTTTTATACACCTTTGGGTTATACGACTCAGTTTTCCCAAAACTACAACAGGGTGCAGGAAATCACAACAGAGAATGGTAACATATGGATGGCTTTAGATAAGGAAGCTCCAGACAGTACATCCTTTTACAAATAATTCACTCCTTCAATAATTGGGTCATGCTGACTCAGTGAGGCCATTAGGCCACTGCTGCAGAGGTTTTCCTAAACAGAGAGGCCTGCAAAAGCCCTTACCTATTTTACTTCCACATTAGAAAGCACTTCATTAAAAAATAAAAGGGTTGCAGAAATCAGCAGAGTCCTAATGAATTAAGGAAATTTTGAGAACTTCTGCCTGTGCTTTGTTCTGGAGTTGTAATAGCAGCAAAACCACTGAAACCATAACAGGAGGCTGTTAAAGGCTGCTGCCGCTGAGAATCATACCAATGCAACTTGCTGCAGTTGAAGAGCTCCTGGTCAACTCACATGATTATAATCAAATAAGAATCAAAGTGTTTTATTAACAACTCAATTAACTGGCAATCAGTGAACTACACACTCAAGGTCAATACTAGCAATACAACAGAAAAACTCCAATAACAGTAATTTGTAATTACAAAACGATACCAGATCAGACAGTGACTTGGTACCAGAAAGTTTTAATCTCATTCCCTACATGATACACTTTGGCACACACACTCATGCTGTTGAAGATGTGAGTACTCCAGTCACACATGCAGCCGTACCGCTTCCTCCAATCTTCTAATGCACATGCTGGTGAGAAAGGCTCCCCATGAGGTCACGCACACACCCCCAGGGTGTGGGACCCTACGGGATGGCCCCCCTGTACTGTCACTCCACCAGCTGGAATGCAGGCTACTGACAGTGTTCGGTAGTGAAGGTGCTCCACTGGTGTAGGTGATGGTCATAATGCTGGTGGGACAACATCAAGCCCAGTTTTACTGCTGCTCTGTTACCGCTTTCTCTCTTCAATGCCTATTCCCCTAGAACCACAAGTTTTCATAATGTTTTTAGTATGTCTTTTCAACCTAGCTCTTTCTTTTCTCAAAAGTCTCTTGATAATTCCCCAATTTTCACTTAATTTGGTCATCTTAAACTTTGTTACTGTTACTTTGCTCTTAGCATTATCAGTCTGGGGTAACATCCTCTTGGAACAGACTGTTTTAGGTGTTCTGTTTACAATCCCATGGCTATCATATCACCTGGTGTTATCTAGGCCACATTACCAAGAGGCAGCTGTGCTAACTCCTCCAGACAGCTCTGTGTAAAGCTGTTCTAGTTTATAGTGACAAACATCCTTTCATTCATATTTACGGAATTACATGCCAAACCACTAAAAACCAACAAGCATAAAGTTTTCTGTAATCTGTGGTCATGCTTACACCACACAAAAACCTCCCCAAAGCCCCCACACAATCATGCCTAAATATGACTCTACTAAAATGGCTTACTCTCACCTGTAAGAGCTGAAGATACCTCTTATCTATACTGTGATCACACTGAAGAAACACTTGCTACTAATCAGAGGTTTCCCTATCTTTTTGCTATTATCAGTTTGGGTTCTCGCTGTTGCTTGCACTGGTCAATGTCAGCATTTAGCAATATTTAATGCTGTCTCAAACAGACTGAAGTCACCCAACAGTTAAAACTCTGTATTCTTCAAATTGGTATAGGCATTAGCAATGGCAATACAGCTATAGTACAAGGTTTTAAGCCAAGTTTTTACCCTTTGTATTACAGGAGTAAAAAAAAAAACCCACCCACACCTTAGGATAAGTTAACATTAAAAGACAAACTGAATAATAATAAGGAATTCAGGAGGAAAAACTAGTCACAAATACTCGGCCTTGAACAACATTTCCTACATAAGCAAAAGGCTTCTAACATGTATAACTCAGTTTATAAGGCCATAATATCATGTTCAGTTGTAAACGCTTCCAAACATTTTTTGAGATATATATGGTAAGACAGTTAAAAGCTCTCTTATTTCATATATACCTTACAAAATCCAAGGAAAAAAAAATGCAGCAAACTTAAGAGTGGATTTATTAAACTACTAATTTATTGGATATGTATTACCCTACCAGCAGGAAATAACTGCCCAGAAGGGGATACAAACAATAAAAATGGGAAGCTACATACCTACATACAAGTGTGACCAGAAAGATTATCACCTCTGTAGCACCTGCATCTTACAAGTGATTCAGTGAAGACTTACTCACTAGGTACAAATATGTACCAGAGTTTACTAAGAATTTTGGTCATTTATTTGTGTCTCAGTGGTTAAAATGAAGTATTTGAGAGTTGCTTGCTAAAATGCTGCAAAGTACAATTTGTGATTAATCAGAAAATTAAGATATATGATCCGAGATAAAGAACAAGCCAAGAAAATAGCAGGCTCAGCTTTCCTCAATCAAGAAGATACATTAAAATAAAAATGTCTCTTATTTTCTGATACCCACACTACTCTCAGTCTCTGGAGAAAAACATAAGCTAGTTATCTGGCTAGAACTTGCAGTTACCTGACCAATTCAACCCTCCTGCTATTCTTAATGACCCCACCTTTAAATTTGATTCAGCCTTCTATCACAAGACTGCTAAACAATTCATGCTCTTCTCTTGACTGTGGGGTTTTGAATTAAAATAATAATAATAGTAACAATACAGCTGTTCCTACTTTGTCATCTTGGCCATCCAAACAGTCTTCCTTTCCAGTTAATTTCTTCAGTTTCTTTTTAGACATCTTCAAATCCTAAGAAAAATAGTGTTGCCATTATTATTTATTTCAAGTTTTTATTTCCAGCTGGTATAAAAAATAAATGTTAACTGCGTAGATAAAAAATACCCTAGTACTCTTCTCTTTACAGAGTCACAGCAGATTTCAACAGGGTTAATTATTTACATCTCACTACTAAGAGAACATCGCAGAAAAAAAACGATGGCAATTACTTCACATTCTGCTCCAGAGACACATATTTTGTACCAGCAAACATATCAAACTAATGAAGATGAACATGCTTTAACATTTAGTCATACGACCGTGAAGTTTTAAAGCAGTTCCAACCATATAACTCTCGTCTTAGGCCTCGCCCCCCTTCCCCTGAGGTGGACGTAGTATCGTGACATCTCCCAACAGCTACACCACCCTCTACACAAGCTAGTCCTGCCAGCCTGCTGAGACCAAGAGGTTTAAGAGGGCTGTAAGAGACCTTCACCAGAAGCCCCCAGAGCTTTAGAGGTGAATTTCCAGAGTACGGGTCAACTACCTGAAGCGATAAGCCTCAGAAGCACCTCAGCCATAAAGCAGGGAGCACTAAGTAAACACACGGCTCTTAAGGCAGCCTTCAACATGGGCGGGTTGAAGTGACTGAAGGAAGAGCTGCTGCTCCGCCACGACCCAAGGGGCGGCAGCCTCCTGCCCGCGACCCCAGGCGTGAAGTACGGGGTGAGTCCCCGCGGCCCTCCACAGCACAAGCCGGCCGGCCTCCCCCACCCCACCCAGCTGCGGCCGGCACCCTTCCCTTTCCTTCCCTTCCCTCCCCGGCAGCAGCGCACAGGGGCGGCCCCGCCTCACAGCCGGCCAGCTCGGACGCACCCTCGCGTCGAAGTCGGAGAAGTCGAAGCCGAGGCGGGCAGCGGCTCCGCGCCACTCCACCCCGTCGCGCCGGGCGGCCTCAGGAGGACGGAACTGGCGGAGGGGCCTCAGGGGTAACCCGAGCACGGCCTCACTCTGGGGCCGGGGACTTCCTTGTCAGCCGCAGCCCTCCGCGCTGGATCGCCTCCAGGTGTGCCGCTGCCGCTGCCCCAGCCCTGGCCCCTCCCCGCCGCGGGGCGCGCTGGGCAAGGCCCGAGCCCCCGGGAGCCGGAGCCCCAAGGCGCTCTGGGAAGTGTAGGCGGTGTAAGCCCGCCTCTTCTACCGCCGTACGTGCCGGGCCGCCGCCACCACTGTGCCTCCCCACCCACTTCCCCTTAACGCCGCCCCGCTCCTAAATAAGAGGCGTGTGGGTACGGCGGCACGTCCCCCTACTTCGACTCTCCTGCTTTCGCGTACCGCTGGGCTGTCTCTGGAGAAGATGGCAGCGGAGGAGGCTGCGGAGGCCTCGCTGGCGCAGCTGTCCCCCGCGCGGAAGCAGCTGGAGCGGGAGGACGACGATGAGGAGAACCCCGAAGGCGGCGGGGAGACCGCAGCGCTCAGTGAGGGCCGGGCGGGGGGAGGGCGCGAGCGGGCGTTACGGTGTGGTGGGAGCCGGGCCCTCCGTCCCCCTGTGAGGGGAGCGGCGCGGCGCCCGGCTGCTGCCCCCCTTCCCGGGGGTGCTGAGGAAAGGTGGGCGCCATGCGGAGGCGCGGGAGGGAGAAGCGCCTTGAGAGAACCCCGCTGGGGGCTTGAATTTATAGCCGGGCGCCTGGAGCCGCACTCGTGCCGTCTCCTTTCTTCTTCCACCTGCGCCATGAAACCCCTGCGAGGTGAAAGAAGCCCTTTTTTCCCCGTTTTACTGACTTTGAGTGGAATTCGGCCGGTGCGGGGCAGGCGGTGAGGCCACACGTGCTCCCCGTGGCGGCCCGGCCCGGGGGCTGAGCCTCGGCGCTTCCCTCCGTGCTCGGGGAGCTTTCAAAGAGCGAAGCCAGGAGCCTTTCCTCCCTTTAAATCTAATTGGATTTATGTGGTGGTGTTGGGGATGATCTTTTGTGATTATTTCAAATTCTGCTCCCGAAGGTGGCGGTACAAACCAGGGCCTGCGGGAGGTGGGATGGCGGCGCAGGTCCTGATGTAGGGTCCTGCCAGCTATGCCAGTTTGTCGTGAGTGAGTGGGTTAGGATCCTGCCCATCTTTGAGGCAGCAGCAGTTTAAGATTTATTAGCGTTGTTGCAGTAAATCACAAGATTAGGTTATATGATTTTTAACAATACTTAATCATCAGCCGGTTATCTGAGTGATTTAATAAGATGTGCTATAATCCACACTACAAAGTTTCCTAAATCGAATCACACACACACACAGATATAGAGGCTAACCCGTGATGAAGATTTTTTCCTCTTTGCAATTGTGGTAAATTATTGGTACTAACTGATCTTTGAAACGAAGTGAAATCTAATTGTAGTGAATTAAATTACTCGCTATTCTCCTTCGTTGACATCAGTCAGTGGATGATCTTTGAAATCCTCGCAAAATCTCCTGAGAGGCATCCCAACTCAGACGGAGATACTGGGTCACAGCCTGCTGCAATGCCACAGAGCTCAAAGGGTCTCAGGATTGGAGATGATGACTTTGGTCAGTATATTTCTATTCTGGCCACAATTCTCATCTGGTAATTCTGGCACCTTCCAGGGTGCGCCGTGATCCAGGCAGCAGGAGGTTCAGGAACAGTTAGGGAGTGCCTAGTAGTCCTAACTCGCTGTACTGTAACCAGAAGAAAGTACCATATTGTCCCACCTTGCTGCACTTGTAGCCAAAACAGGAACCCAATGTGGACCAGGGGGCCTGCACCACCACGGATGGGGGTGCAATGTGTGCCATGCCGTCTCTTCCCCAAACGTTTTCTCCTCAGTATTTTTTGCCAAATCTGTTTAAACTGGTTGTGCCAGTTTTCCAACTGCACCAAACATGGCATTGATGCCAGTCATTTTTTTACTGCAGTCTTACAGTTGAAGTGAACTGACTCTTCTAATAATAAAAAAAAAAAGAGTATAGTTTAGGCTTTTTGATGCATTATGACGTTTGTACATAATCAGTGATTCCTGACAGGCGTTTAAAAATAGTGCAATCTTCCTTCGGTCCCAGCCTGCTTTTCTTAATCATTTAGTGTGCAAGTTTACCTCTCTTCATGGATAAATATACAAACTATGTGTACATATATGCATACTCTATTTTTCAAATATTTTAACATATACACTCGCTCGGAAGATGCAGACAGTCCAACTGTGGTGGACTTTGGTCACTCCTATGCTCTCACTACACATGTTTCTAAGTGTTTCCAGTTTTTGTCAGCACTGGTAATCATAATAAGTCATTGTTCTTACAGATTTCTTACCACAAATCCTTTTACTTCATTTTCTTGCTGTCTTTCTATTAATAAAGCATAAAGAAACTATCACCAGGCATCTTGCAACTTTTTAATTGAGAAGTAGATAGGAAATACAAGTCTGTCTCAGGTAAGCTGTCAGCTTAACAATAGACCTGTGAGAAATACAGCAGTGCTCTCTAAGTAGCAATGCTCATCTTGATATTTTTTAAGCTAGGTAGAATAATTTTACTCTATGCTTCTCTTTCTGAACAATTTCTGTAACCCTTGTCTTGAGGTATTCTTTCAGTTTCCTCTTTCTGTTTTTTTTATAATACCAAAGATTTGTATCCAACTGCAGTGTTTAAAAGCAAACAAACAAAAAAACCTAGGGGAATAGTAAGAACTGCTATAAGATCCTTCCAGCCCTTATTCTGTCTTAAGTAGTGGCCAGGAGTAGATGATTAGGGAAGACTAGCAGATCAGAGCAACCATACATTAATGCATGCTCCAGAAATATCTTCAAACACGAACCGGTTTGTTACTCCTTATTTTCTTGAGCCAAAGGTCGTGGTTTTATATTTAAAATCCCACAGTGGATTTCTCTTCCATAAAATACTCACTTTGGCACGTGTAGACTGGCACTCATAGACTTGCAGCATTTGCAGCAGCCTGTGGCAGGGAGGTCCACAGCATTAGCAGTAGGTCATGTAGAGAACATTCTTCTGCTCTGAATTTTCAGCTGATACCTCCATGTGGTGCATCCCAGTTTTTGTGTTGGAATAGACAGCAGGTGGTTTACTTGTGTGCTCTCTCTGTGACGTGCAGAAACAGACTCCACAATCCGTGAGAATGTAGTTATGTTTATTCAGCGCTGGGCAGCACGGGGTGGGGGGGTGGGGGGTAGTCCCACCAAAGTCGTGCACGCTGGTCTCAGCAACTTGCTTCAAATTTAAACGATCAAGTGTTACATATACATAAGATTTCCCAATACGCCTATACGTATGCATGACCTATCCCCCTTTCCTATTAAAATTAGTTCCAAGCACTCACCCAAATTACAAGGCCGGTCTTGGCTGGTTCTTGGGGTCCGTCCCTGA
>JAVJGG010000090.1:30649486-30693421 GCA_035590195.1 Aviceda cuculoides
TCTCCTCCATCCCACTCGGGGGGGGGGGGGGCGGGGTGAGCCGCTGCATGGTGCTTTGTTGCTGTCTGGGGTTAAACAACTTTCTCAACATAGTAGGGCAAGTCAGCGGCGGAAATAAAATTACCATTGTTGAGATCTTGATTTTTTAACACAAGACCAAGGTTACTGTCATTGGAAACAAAGCATTTCAATATCGCTAAGTTAAGAACACGGTCAGCCTGATGCAGCACATTTTGGTAATACAGTTGCTGATCAATTTGGGCAAGAGATTTTTAGAGCGGCTTTTTTGCTTTCATTAAGAAGTCTTAACTTTTCACTTGTCTTGTATTTCATAGGTCAGGAGCCCTCTTTAACACTGGATTCCTCAGAAGAATGCTGTTTGAGGCTGTCCAGTATGGTTTGGATGAAGCTCAGCCACTTTTGAAGACATTAGTTTGTGAAGCAGACTGCACGACTTTAAAACATTTTTCTATCCATAGTCTTTATGATGAGAACAAACAAGGTAAGAAAAACGGCAGACTGTTCACAAAAAGGACTGGCTTTGTGGTGATTTAGAGAGGTACTACTAACAGCAGTGTATTCATTAAAAGGTCAAGAAAATATTTGTTGCTTGGAATGCAGTGTGGGACTTGTCAGCTCTTGTCAGATGGTCTTTGGTGCTGCAAAAAGAGTAGGGGCTGTCAGAGGCAGAGTGCTGGATTTAGACATCTTTAATCAGTATGACAGGTCCTAAACCAAATGAACATAATGCAGGCAGGTTGATTGCCATGAAATCCAGCATGTTTCCTGAAGGAGATGGAAATACTAAGTGTCTGGTAGTTCTTTGGTGTATCCCAATCCCAGCCTGAGAGCATGTGTTGTTAGGAAGAGAGGGCTGCAGCTGTCATGCTCTGCCAACTCCACAGGGACTGCAAATCGGTGTGCCAAAAGAAATGGCTTTCTGTACAGGAATGCTGTTCTACTTTTAAATGAAATTGTATTTTAAATATCTCCTCTAAACTCAAGTTACTGAGTTAGTAAGTAAGTTACCCATATGTATGCATCTTACTACACTTCCTTCTTTGGGCCAGAATATGGTATTCTTTTTTTCTGTTTAACCAAGACATTTTGCCATTTTACTGTCTTACAGTAGAATTAATTTTGACTTTTAATTGTATTCTAGAAGAGTGTGGCGTATATATTAAAACACCAAATACTTCTGCAGAATCCTACTTGGTACATGGTAAGTTGATCATTTTGGTGTCACTCCAGCAGTTTCAAATTAAACCATAGTTTAAGTGATGGCTACCCCAACCTAGTGTTCATGTATTTTTTTATCTTTAACAATACTAGTACTAAGGATTTATTTTCCTACCAACTACTGATTTTACTTTACCTTCATCCAGAATTGTATTCACTCGTAAAATAAGAACGCTAAATACTCCATGAAGCCTTCTTGATTTCACTTTTTATTACTGAAAATGGCACGTTAATTAAATTCAGGCTAGATTTTAACTCTGCAAAATATTAGCTTATAAAAGCAGACACAGAAATGTAGTTGCTGTGTGGCTTTTTTTGTATGTACTGTCTCTGGTTTCACTGGAATTTTTTGTGGTCCAGGAAAAAGAAAAAGCGATGAAGTGATTCGAAATGCAGCCAAGCGACAAAAATCTGAGAACAGTGCTGAGCATCCTGCATTTTACTACAATATCCACAGGCACAGTATTAAAGGGATGAACATGCCAAAGTAAGGTTTTCGTTTAAGTTCCAGTCTTAGATTACTATGACAACTGATACATAACTTATATCGAATCAGCCTTATTAGCATTAACTCCTTTTTAAATGTTTGGGGCTTTTTTCAGGTTAAATAAGTTCTTAAACTATCTCTCTGAAGCTGGATACAGAGTAAGCAGAACCCACTTTGATCCTATGGGAGTTCGCACGAATGCACCTTTGGCACAGTTTAAGACTATTCTTATGAAGTACAGCACTCCCACGTACCTGGGGGGACAGGCAGAAGGCCCTGTCCATCTACCTGAAGATGTCAAGGCAGGAGAACAGGTTCAGGCTGCTGCAGACAGCAAGGCAGGAGATGCCGAGTTTCTGGAAGACAATAAATCTGGAGTTGCTGCTGCCATGTTCACAAAAGACTACCCTACTCACTGTGCAGCTGATTAATGCAAATCCTTTTATTAGTAGATAGGATATTACAGTCTTGCAAGCACACCCTGTTCAAGTAAGCCAGTACTTTTTACCAAACTGGATTTTGAAAACTTGAGTTGCCTGCTGTTTTAATTCTGAAAGATGTTCTAGAATTATGTAACAGAACTTACCCATGATCACAGTGTGCGTGGTCAAGGTACTGTAGCTGTGGGAAGATTTTGGAGACAGTTACTTGCTTTTACAGTCACATCCACTTTTGCACTGAGGCACTGCGGCTGTTCCCAAGTCTTTGTTTAAGCCTTATTGCTAGTACAGAATCATGGATGGGGCCAAAAGTCTTAAGCGTTTCTGAACATGAGGTTAATATGAAATGGAATATTCCTAAAATAAATCATTCCTAAAACCTAACTGGTTACAATCAGAGGGAGGTCATGTTAAGATGATAAAATATCACAGGATAAAATGTGATCTGAGTTTAAGCAAGCCAGAAAGTCCTAACTCGGTGCACTTCTAACTCCAGATTGCACATGTAATTTGGCATTCAGTTCTGTTTTCATACTTCTGCCTACAGGCAAGGACCTAACAGGAGTGAGAACGGAAAGGAATGGTTCCAAGACTGTTACTGAAACTTCAGTTTATAACCAAACTTCAGTGAACTGTGTTAGTCACCCTAGGTAGTTATTTGTTCAGAGATTACATTTGGTTGTTTACTGCAGAAAGGTACAGCGACAAGGCACCACAAGTTGAAGTTCTAAGTGAAGTTTTGCTATGAGTTTGTCAATAATACAATCTTAGCTGTTAAAAAGATCTCTTCTGTGAACGAGCAAAGATGCTGTGTGTTGATAGTTGGTTCTGGTTTCCTTAAAATATATGGCAGCATTCCAGCCAAATAAGCTTGACTTTGTCCTTTCTTTGCCCCAAACTTTGTTCAGATAGATACCTCTATATATTTCACTTAAATCGGGAACAACGATCACAATTGAACTAGTAGTTCCAGTTTTTCACAGGTTTGGTGTTCGACCTGGCCCCCAGTGTTAGGTAACCTATCCAAGAGCAGAATATGAGGGGTTGTTATTCTTACTTATCCATCTCTGAAACTTTACAGTAAGAGTGTTGCTTCTCTCTCATTGAGCACCAACCAAGAGTAACAGGACTGACAGACTTCTGATTATGCAAAACTTCCTAAGCTCATGTCAGGCCAGAATTAAGTTACTGCTTCTTACACCATCTTAAATTCAGGACTGCTTTGGTAAGGAGTTATTTTCATTCTGTCCTAATTAAAAGAGGAGACCACTAAAGGGATAATAGATTGCACTTCAGTGATACAGCAACAACCTAAGTTTCCTTCAAAAACGTAGTGCTTATGGTTCTTTGTTCCAAAGATAATTTGGGATCAAATTGGAAAAATAAATGCAAGGATAAAGAAGAGTTAGTATTCCTGAGTTGTTCTGAACTAAGTATTTATCTTTTTTTAAGTGGAGAAACTGTTGGAAGGCTTTGCTTGCAGATAATACACTATTCCCTTCACAGTGTTAATGTAAGTAAGTGGGATGGAATCAGTCATAAGTTGGTTAACTGGAGCAAAATAGTGTTCCAATTACAATAAAGTAGGCTAAAAATAAAGTTTAACTGAAGCCTGTTGTGGGAAATACTTCTGATTGATTGATTACTTTTACAGCTCCTCCTAAGTAATGGAAGGCATCCTTTCTAAGTCAAAGCAACTGTTCCTTGGTGTTTGCAGCTGTGCACAAGGAGGGGCAGAGAAAGTGAAGTTCAGGCTTGTCCATACTATTTGGGCTTTTTTCCTCTATCAGATAGGCAGAAGCCATGAAGCCATTATAATCTGGGACGAGGTATTCTGCCTGTTAAGTGACCAGCAGAAGGGCTGTTTAACTCAGGCCTCAGAATTCTCTTTCTGTTCAATAGTTGTCTCGGTCATTCATCGGGGTAGGGTCAGTCCTGCAATAACTAGCTAACAGAACGCTAGTGTTGGTTCAAGGCTGTTGTTCGGGGGCTTCTTGTTGTTTCTCAGTTGTTCTACAAGGTATGACTAATACATTGTCCTCGTGCTGTATGGAAACAGGGTTTGGGGAACACAGCAGTCTGCTTGGCTGTGCCTCAAAACAGCAGCGCAGAGCGCTCCTTGCATAACAGCATAACCCAACCCAGTTTTGATCAACTTAGATAATCCATATTGCCACAGTTGGCTATTACAGTAGTAAATAAATTAGGATAATGCAGGTGTTGGCAGCCAGGTTACTGCTGATTCTCTTTCAATTTTTAAGAGCTGGCCAGTGTTTTACCACCAGGCCCAAGCTGATACTTGGCATAGTACTTTGCCAGGCACTCTGTGCCACTATCGCTAATGACAGACCTTCAACATGCAACAAATCTTTGTTGGATCAAGGTGTTAGCGCAAGTGGCTTCTGCTGAACAGAAAATCAAACTGATTAACTGCTGGAACCATTAGGGTGCTGAAATCAGTATTAGGTTAGCAGCTGATCAGCATGCTGGAGGACAAAACACCAAAGGATGATGGAAAATTAAGTTTTAGGATATGATCTAGTTACCAGTATGGGGTAGTACAGTGGCACCTCTAATGCTTTTGAGCTGAGGGATATGTCCACCTACCCAATGCATACAGCAGAGAGTGGCTGCCCACAAGCACAGAAGTTCTCTGTGTGTTTTCTGTTTAGCAGTGATTGAGGGAAGCTTTGAGGGAGTCAGCTGTTCCAAACAAGGCTCTGAAAATTAGTGTCAGCACAGTGAGCAGTAGGAGTACAGGCAGAAAAGGGACCTCCTTCTGTAATCGGAGAGAGCTGAAGTTCAGTACATCTCAAGAAACCCTACTCTTAGTGTACACAAGCATTACCTCTTAACTCCAGGTGCATCCTTCTGGTTGAAAGTTGTAATAACTGTAGAGAGAAAACAAGGAAAGGAACAGAACTTCCCTTTTTATAAATAATGTACCTCAACCCAAGTGATTTGTTACAGTTATCCTACACTGTTTTCTGCTGAAGCTGCTTCATATACAGGTAAATGCTATGCAAATTGCTGGATCGATTAGAACAGCAGCCCCTACAACAGGTCACGGAAGAGCTGCTATCTTCTACGTGCCTCTGCATTTCTCATTCAAGGCACATAACATGCAGAGGAGTTCAGCTGGTTTCAATGGAATGTAACTGTTCAGGGGCCAGACTCAGATCAACACCAGTGGAGGTCAGCTGCACCTCCTCACCCTTCTCTCTGGTCAACCGCAAACATGGCAGCACTAACGAACAAACAAAAACCGTCCAAAGTGTTTCTGTTATGAAGTATAAGAGGAAGCAGCACTGGACTTTCCAATAGGTTGTTGATATCATTTTTGCTTTTATTGTCAGTTTGAGAATTTCAGTGTGACCTTAGTTGGATACTAGAGCTACTAGACATATTTGTACCTAACACATATTGTGTACTTAGAAAACAACATGGCTTTAAAAGGTGGAAGAGTAAAGTAATTTTGAAAATAAAATAGTTTATAGCACTAAAGAGTCACAGTGCAATCAATGGTTTAATCAAACTACATTATATATATAATATTTAAAGAACATAAATATTCAGTAAATTCACTACAACATGAAAATAAGCGCTTCACATTCTCCCACACTTTTTAAAGAACTGGGGACAAAGTGACAGACTGCTCAGCTTCACAAACACCTCTCTTGCTTAAGGGACTGGACATTACCTTAGCTATCACAATGGGAAGGCATCCTGCAACTAATCTAGAAGTTTCCCCATTAATTTTAAAGCATTTATAATCACCACTCACCCATCCCCCAGATTATATTTAGTGGACATGCACTACTAGTCTATACAATGCAACGTTTCACCAGAAAGCCATGAGTAACGTATTTCCTTAAATACTGCCCCTTCTATGTTCTGGGGCCTGAAAACTTCCGTTTCGTGTCACAAAACCCCAAGTTTTTTCCAGTAAGAGAAAATAATTAAGTTACTCAAAAAAGCCTGTGCAGTTTTCACATAGAAATAAAGCTGATCAGAAACGGCAGTTGGAATGGACACATATTTACAAGTGCTAGGCTTGAAAGACAGAAGCGATGGAAGGGTACTTCCTTCCTAAGGGAATCCCCGAGCATCTGAATACTTACGTACCACATGCCAAAACCAGTCTAACTATGGGCAAGACAAAGAAGGAACAATACCGTATGGTTTAAAGTATATTACTTCTCACCTATCGGCAACGTTTTTTGCTTCTAGCTTCAGGTGTGAATGGGTGAACGCTTCATCAGCCAGTCTTACAGCAAAGGGAATCTCTCATGGTAACATTTCCCATAAGACAGAATGCTAACAGATAAAGCAGCCCCCATTAGGTGACAACAAGGTCCAGAGTGAGGGAAGAGGAGTTTTAACATGCAGATGAACGGTAGCTACTGGACTTTACACAACAGCCTACTGCCAAGTTTTAAAACCTGAACGTAAATTTAAGACACTAAATGGTAAACTTTGTCAAGTACTAAAATTGTCTTCCAAAGTGCTAAGCCACGTTTGTTAAAGCTATGGCAAAAAAAAAAAAAAAAAAATTCAATCTTCAAGCAGCTTACAGTTGAAGTCCTCCCTACTCAAACTGAAGCCTGGATAAGCTCACAGCTGGGGTGGCACAAATTCCATAAAGCAAAGCATTTTAATGTTGCATTATGTCCATGTGCTGGAATTTCAGGGATTTGCTTTAAAAAAAAGTTTTCAGGACAGTGCTTTACAGAACATTCTAATACATTCTCAATAAAAATCTGTTACTATAGGGAATAGAGTAGGACTCTAGAACTTCCAGAAGATTTTCTTCAGTTAAGCTTGTGAGGACAGGATAACACTGCAACAGGGGCCAGATGGGAAGCTGCAGTGTGCATCAAGATTGGCATGTTCTACACAGGAAGGAGTTATGGGTGTGGATTGTTCGGGGGTTTTTTTGACTGAAATATTAATTTAAAAGTAAACCAATCTCATGAATTACCTTGCACTGAAGTATTAAGCCCAGTAAACAGCAAGGATTTAAAGTGTCAGTTTCCTCACTACAGCTCTGTTTGTTCACAAGAAAATGACTAACAGATCTCTTCCAAGGAATCAGATTACCTCTAGCTGCAAGACTATCAGAAATCAATTCTCTAACAATCTTTTATATGGATGACCATTAGCAAATTACAACATTTAACACATTCCTTGGCATATGTTACTATTGAATAGACTGACTTAGCCATCCAATGCTCAATACTTCACAGAGGCTACTATAACTGTGTCAAATGTATTAGAAATCCAGATTTACCTGGACAAAATTAAGACATTCCAAACTGGAACACTCCTTCAGTTATCATGCATTAGGAACAAAAAAGCATGTCAAACACTGGAATGTACTGGAGAGGTCATTTAGTCTCCTAGGGAAAAACTAAAAACCCAAAACAAAGACTAGATCAAATACAACCCAGAATACTGTCTAATCATATTAATAAGTATAGTGAGAGAGCCTGAAGGCATCACATGTATTGTCCATGAAGATAATGGTGGTGCCTTCTTTTAATATTAAAGAAGTCATAGCTATAAAAAGAGTTAGTCCCATCTCAGTTTTCCAGTACAGCTTATTTATGTTCCTTTGTTGGTGCATAGTAAAGTTCCATGGGTTTGTTCACCTTCCAGTACTTCTCACTGACCAGTTCCAAGGAAAATGACCCATTTAATACCTAGAAGAGAACACCAAAACAGAAATGAATGAAATCTAATGGCTCACACAGGTAGCACTGTAGAAACCAGACTACTTAAATCAGGGGAATGCAATGACTTTTAAAGAAGTCACCGATAATGTGGCACAGGTTACTACTAACCACTCGGCATCAAAAAGCAACAATGCAAGCTATTCCAAACTCCTGCTGATCTCCCTAAAACAGCACCAAAAAACACTCTTGCAAAGTGAATGTAGTTGTAAATAAAGTGAACTTCAGTTTTCCTCCTTCCTTTCTGCAAATGGCGTGAGTAGTAGATGTGTATTTACACCAGAAGCATCTCTGCTTTTGTCTAAGGCACAATCTGTAGTCATGTTTGAAACAGTCTCTCACTGCAAAGCATCTGCCTGTCTCTTAACCAGAAGACTTATTTTATTCAGATAAATGCACAAGTGTAATACCAGGCTCAGAGTTCATTCTGATTGCGATACTGCCTTGTTGTTGTAACTGTATATTCTGAAGTCAGCAACTGAGAGAAGGGATTCTTCCCTAAGTGTACTCACAGCTGTTTCATAGTGGAATATTGGAAGCCTCCACGGAAGTGGAGAAATGCCAACTTACAATAGATGCTTCCTGGTGCTAGAGCTATCTGCTTTTGAAACAAGATTCTCAGATGAAGTAATATTTTTCCTCCTCAATATTAACTGTAAAATAATGGCATAAGTCAGCTAGTAGTTGCTGGCATCACTGGATTCTTCCCAAGTAATTTATATGCCTGCTTTTCTAGTAACCAAGCTTTTGCTGTATGCATTTTCCTAAAAAGCAATTGATGGGCTTCTAAATAAACAACCTGGTACTATGAATTTTACCCCTACACCAACTCAGGAAAAGTCCAGCTGAGTGAATTTTAATCAAATCTGTATCAAAGATGTATTGATGCTCAGTTTTACTCTTAGAAGTTGTACTTACAGTGAACTGCCCATTGGCAGTAGCAATGTAAATGGTATACTGCTTTTCACTGGCTGTGTCAAGGTTCATCTGGTTTGATTCTCCTTTGCTACGAAGCTCCTCCAAAGCCAATCTCACAGCTAGGTACTTGGACAAGTGATCAACGGTGGCATTGCCTGAGGTCTTGATGTATCTGTGACAACAACCACAAAGATAATCAAAGACGTTTGAGTTGCAGTATAGGGAAACGACATCTGGAACACCCCCAAATATTAAGCATGAAGTGTGAAAAGGCCTTTAAAGACAGTTCAAACAAGAACATTAATTACTTTCACCCAAGACATACAAGCAGCTTACCAAATTACATTGTTCCGAAGTGCCCTTACATCTTTTTGACACTTCTCCTACAGGCCCTCTTGCTCTTTGTAGAGAAGACAGCACTGCCCTGTCACCTGCTCGAAATGAAAAACCTAATAACAAGTTGTCAGGGGGTTTTGAGAACTGCTCACAACTGCTTATATCTTCTGAGTACAGATACAGTCTGAAGAGCCCGGACAGAAAGGTGTAAGGTGCATGAGCTATACACATGACACTCTCTGCATCTCCTTAAAGTTACTCTTCCTTATTGTCTCACTATCTGTTTTCACTTCAGTTTTTCATGCAAGAATTAAAGGCTCACACAAATGCTGCAGAGGCCTCTCCCAGAAGCTTAGCTTTCTCGTTGCCATTCAGAACAACCCCCAGAACTTCCTTGCAATTCCAAACCAAAAAGAAATGCTGGCTGAAGCTTATATTTATAGACACTACAGAGAGATGTCTCATCAAGAGAAAAAGCCAGGAAGAGATCTGAGGAAACACCATGAGACTGCTCATTGCTGTGATCCAAAATTTGCAGTCTGTGCTTGGACTGATCATGAAAGAAAATGCCAGGAAAAGCTTCCAGCCTACAAATCCCACTGACACAAAGCTGCTCTGAAAACTCCTGACACTTAAAGCAAGGTTCGTTTATTCCCAAAGAATCTTAGAATAACTAGAAAGGGGCTAATGTTATACCATCATTGTAGTACCTACTGTGAACTGCAATGCTAAAAACCCTTAAAAACATCTTTATTTGTGATCAAAGTCTTAAAACAGATTGTTACTGTATTTTTGGTAATAGTTGAGCAGTACCATCTACCTGACTTGCAATGGAAAGAGGGAAAGAGTGCATATGGCTTAAACAGGATGTGGTATGACCAAAAGTAAATTGATTTTAAGCCCCAAGGAGTGATAGAAAACAAAAGCACCAGAAAAAAACAGCAGAATACAAAAAGAGGAATAGAAGACATTTACCTCGTCTGTGCACTGTCATCATTCTCCATGAGGGTCGGATGAGGCCTGAAGACTAATTCAATTTCACTAGCACCATCCATTACGGGGTCTATTGCCACAGTTGTGTTGTTATTGTCCAGTTCTAGCCCAGAATCATCCGATGTTTTGGTCCTCTTATTACTGGGCCCTGCTTCCTGATTGCTGTGTGTTGAGGCATTGCTACAGTGTGAACTGTCACCGTTATCTTCTGCTCCACTGCCATTCTCAATCTGTTGTTTCTTGCCTCTCTGTAACCTGATCAGAAATAGGTAGAAATAAATGCTAATCCACATTCAGAATTCACCCAAAGTACAGGCCCACAATGCTTGTACAACTCCTCCCTCTCCTGGTCTCCATGATGCCAGAAGTTAGTCATATGAACACACAAGCACTAAATGTTTCAGAGATACTTAAAGTTTAAAAAAAAAAAAAAAAAAAAAAAATCATTCTTATTTATAAAAAGATACTCATAGACAAGATAGACAAGACTATGGTTTTTTTCCTACCCCTCAAACACCTTTTAGACAAGTTTTAAGATAATTTTTAACTTCATACAGTTATTTTTATTTTTCAGGCAATTTCAGACCATTATTTTCATCTAAATCTGTGATTTATATTTTTAATCACATGTGGATTCACCACAACATAAAGTTTCATGCCGCCTTCCCAGCTGGCTCTCTTAGTTTAAATGCACACCCAGAATTTCACTACTTTATAAACACCATATATTCCAGCCTTGTGAACAAAGTTGCAACTAAAACCTACATTCTGGTATTATGTGCATTTATATGCATGTCATGGTAATATGTTGGTACAGGATTCATTTTATTACAGTTTATTATCTAAGACATGATAGCCATAATTTAGTACAGCTAAGCTGAAATCTGCTGCCTACATCAGGCTGCCACAGAAGTTGCAGGGAGTGATACAGAGGTTTCTATTAGTAGACAAAAGGTTAAAAATTATTTTGCCAAAGGTTAAAAATTATTTTGGCAGACTTCAGAGGAGAGAAGACGAGAAGAGGAATCTCAAGCTATACAGGGAGTAAGGACAGACAGTGTATTTTTTGTGTTAAGGCAAACAAGGTTACATGTGGACAAATTATGTGGATTACATACCTGTTCATAGCCTGAATCTTTAATCCTTCCTCAATGCTGTGACTTAAAGCTTGCTGGTTATTGTGCTTGCTGATTCTTGCTAGCACTCTCTCCTGATGAGCTTCGTATTCATCTCGGCTTGGATAAATTTTACTGATGAGAGCATCAAAATTGGGATCTGGTCTCAGTGATCTTTTTGAAACTAGCTTTTTACGACATGTGGGACATTCTTTGTTGCTGGACATAAACAGGAAGGGAGAAAACAATACTAACTCTCTGGCAATAACAGAAGTCTGCCCCAATGCTACAATTCTTAGTCAAAGTGCTCACCAAGATTCAATATTTATAGCAAATCTGGAGTGAGGCTTCTATCTTTTGACAGATCAGGTAGCTCCAGATATTTAAACAAAAACCCCAAACATATATCTCCCTGCTTAATTTTTTTTTTTTTAAGTATGTTTCAGCAAACTGTATTTATGATGAAGAGTTCAAAAGTTCCACTCTGCAAAACAGTTCTTCCCTTAACCCTCTGGTTGGATTTTCACCTAGGAAAAAAATGCATTTCCAGTGGAAATTATATTAAGGCATAGTCTTCCTAGCACTCGCAGGACAAAACAAAGATTAAGGAACCTGTTCCACAGTTCAAGTACTAATTACTGGGAAAACAAAACCAGTCTTGTCCTTCTTACCATTTTGTTCCGATTTAACAAAAATGTCAGGTTCACACATTTTTTTTCCTGTAAGAGGAAGAGGCCTCAATAGCTGAAACACTGGTGTCTTTACTCCTGATGGTTTTCTTTTTTCCCCTCTAACGTATTTTTGCTAATTACTCATCAGAATTTACACAGGCACAGAAAATTAAGCGTGACCTCTGAACACAGGTAATTGCTATTATCAGAAATAGATACATCATTGACTTAGTTGCTGTTGGGTTACCTCAGAAGTCTATTGCTTTTAGGAAAATATGAACTTGTAACTGAAGAATACAAGAAAAATTATTTGTACTTTAGTGTAGGTTGTTCCAGTAGTGAAGCTTGGAAGCAAGACTACTGCTGAAAGGCCACACGATTTGCAATTTATTATTAGGAAAAGGAAGAATAAGTGAAATGAGACGAAATTTTTAAAGTGATGTTCTGTATTTTTGTCTTGCTGTTACTGGATTAAAAAAAAAGAAAAAAAGAAAAGAAGTTTTCAAGTCCTTGCAAGAAACAAAGTTATGGGATGACTTTTCATATGAGGAAAAAAACAGATCTGGGCTGCCACAGATATCTGGCCACACAAGAATGAAAGATGTGCTACACATGCAGAAACTTGCAGTGCACAGGCACATAACTGTTCCACATCAACACCCAGGACTTAAAGGATTTCCTTGATCACATTTTCATCTTAAGTGAAATCCATTTTCCCTGTAGTAGTATTTACATACCCACTCCTGAGGGCTGTAATGATACAATCAGCACAGAAGCGATGCAAACATTCTTTTGTCGTCATAGTGTTTTTTAACATATCCAAACAGATGGGACACATCAGTTCACTGTGCAGGCTCCTGGGTGACACCACTATTTCCAAGCCATCGGTGATTGCTTCCTAGCATAAAAAAAAGTAAAAGTTCTTTAATCGAATTTAGTAACTTCCTCACAGGGACTGCATGTGTTACTATTCTTTCAAAGAGAAACATAGTAAAACGTCAAAACAAGACACATACACAACCACATCAAGCACACACACCCATGCTGCTAAAGAAAGGAAAAAAGAAATAAAGATCAAACATACTTTTTTTTTTAATATTGTGAGAGGTTTTGTTTTGGAAGGCTTTTTTTTAAAGTACTCTATCATTTAGAATAGGCAGTTAATACTCCTAAAGGAAAATCTTAAAACATCAAGCTTTTTAACACTAAAAAGTATTAAAAAAAGCCTTGCCATAAAGGCCAGCTCTTTAACACGCATGTATTACCTGAGGCGTTCTTTGCAATTCGTATAAACTGAGCTCCCATGTTTTGCTTAAAGGTTGCGTCCCATTCGTCTGCACAGCTTGAGACATGGCTGGGAAGAAGAGGAGAAAGATGTTGCACACTCAAGTACACCTGGCTACAGGAGCCAGCTCCCTCTCCCGAGCAGGCTTCTCTGGAGAGTGCGGAGTCCCTGGGGCCACGCAGACCCAGCGGTCTCTGTGACAACACAGCACAAGTATGGGGGGAACACTTGTTCATCCAAGTACCAGGCTCCACTGTGTTACACGTGGATAAGCCCGTGCTCTGTAGCACTCCAGAAAAATTGAGGGAGTCAGTCAGCCATGAACGCTTTGCAAAAATCAATTAGGGTTGTTAAACAAAAGTGACAGAACTGAAGGCCATAAAACTTGGCTGCGTGGCGCAAAGCATCAAATGCCACCTGATGTGGAAAAGAGTCATAAAACATCCACTTATAAATGTGCATAGGGGTCAAGTAGGGTCTACTTCCTAACCAACTGAAAGGTCAAAATTATACACGTACACAGAAAACTAGCTAAACATGTACACTGGAAGAAGGCTATAATGCCTTTCTTTTTCCTCCTGAAAATACATTGCTAGGGGTGTCCAATCAGAAGTTTAGAGAATACTGAAAGATCAAGTAAAATGTAGTCACTGGGTAATTTCAATCAAGAGGTCCAGTTTTCCCGTACAACCCCAGGATGTGCACCTGATTTGCAATGACATGGGGAGGGGGAGTCAGAAGTTTTTATGTTTCAGAAACGCAAATCACACACATTATCAGGGTGTCATGGTTTAACCCCAGCCAGCAACTAAGCACCATGCAGCCACTCACTCACTCCCCCCCCCAACCAGTGGGATGGGGGAGGGAATTGGGGAAAAAAAGTAAAACTCATGGGTTGAGATATGAACAGTTGAATAGAACAGAAAGGAAGAAACTAATAATGATAATAATAATGATAATAAAACAACAATACTAATAAAAGAACTGGAATATACAAAACAAGTGATGCACAATGCAAATGCTCACCACTCACTGACCGATGCCCTGTCAGTTCCTAAGCAGTGATCTGCCCCCCTCAGCCAACTCCCCTCAGTTTATATACTGGGCATGACATCACATGGTATGGAATACCCCTTTGGCCAGTTTGGGTCAGCTGTCCTGGCTGTGTCCCCTCTCAGCTTCTTGTGCACCTCCAGCCTTCTTGCTGGCTGGGCATGAGGAGCTAGAAAATCCTTGGCTTAGTCTAAACACTACTTAGCAACAACTGAAAACATCAGTGTGTTATCAACATTCTTATCCTAAATCCAAGACATAACACTATACCAGCTACTAGAAAGAAAATTAACTCTATCCCAGCTGAAACAAGGACATGGGGTTTCACTCATTTTTTGTATCAGTAGTGGTAGACAGGCATGCTTGTCAATGGACAGGGCTAGAAGTACTGCACTCCCACAACCACTGCTGTGGAATTTGCCTACAGGCAAAGGCACATGTCACCTTTTCATTAAAAAACAAAAAAACCCCCCATAAATAAAACAAAACACACACACACAAAAGACCATACAGAGAAACTGTAATGCTTTCCCATCAAAATTTTGGGATTATTGTATGAGATGAGGCAACACTACCACACACGGTCACTGCAGACATGTGAAAGAAAGTAAGGTCAAAATGACAGAAGAAAATGATGTTTCTGAACAGAAAATATTTTCACACTGGGGGAGAGGAGGCAATCCTCCCCATCTCTCCAAACATGCCTCCCTTAAAGCAGGAAAACTTATCCCAGACTGTGTGGTATGTTTAAAAAAATAAATGTCACCATGTAAGAGGCAAGATTGCAGTTGCAGACATTTCTACTAGGTGGAAAAAGCAGAAGTGCTTTCTTCCTTTCTTTTGTCACTTTTTTAAAGTCTAGGTTTGTACTTCCAGACCCTTCAAATCAGCAGCCAAGTGCAGATTCTACTGGCATTTACCAGCTACATTATAAACCAGTTTGCAATTCAATTCATCAAGTTCTATATGAAAAGGGTCAAACTCTCTGGAGAACAAGGTTACTTTGTAAGCTTTAATTAATTATTGAGGGAAAAGCAACAGAAGCAGTGCAGCAAACATTATTCTATCTACTTTTATCCAGACACGGAAATTAAGAGTTTTCTCACGTTATGAAAAAAGGAGGGGAAAAAAAAAGCCATGTAGTAAAGTAGCCACGTCCGCTGTTATGTCTCATAAGTAATAAGGGTCTGAAGAGGTGTCAAAAGAAATAATTAGGAGATGACAGACCATGAACTCTAATTTTTACTACATAAATATTGTGCCCTAAAAATACAGTTTACTTGTCACAAGAGACATGTTCCTCTGTGTGGATCAGAAAAGATGTCCAGTTAGGGCCTTACCTCCCCATTAAAAGTGACGAGCCACCACAACCCAGGTGCAGACTGTCAGCTCCCAGTCTGGCCAAGCATTGGACTGTCCTGTCAGGATTCTGGGCATTTTATTTAAATTATCCAGAGCTATGAATTTAATGATGGTGTTAAGTGACATATCTCAGCAAAGACGCAATGTTGAAAAGTGTACTAGTCGCAAAGAAAGGAAATAGTATTTCTCTGTGTTCTAATATCCACTATGATTTAAGGTAATTCCAGCCATGCAGGAAGTCAAGTCCTTTGGGGTAAGGATTTTTGTTATGTCTTATTGCCAGTCAGTTGTTCTAACAGAGGCCCAACATTATTATTCTGTGTGTGCACTGGATACTCCTCTTGAGTGCTTTTAAAGTTGACTCGTTTAATTAACTATCATTTCAACTACTGAGAAAAATTCACAGAGCTGCTAATCATTCACACCCTTCCCAAAATCTGCTAAAGCATACAGACTCCAGCAGATTAAGACAATTAAGTCCCAGTAAATCCAGCCTCTCTTAACAGAAGAACCTGCTCCCAACATTACACAGCTCCATCGCAGTAAAGAGCTCATCTAAGTGGCCCCATAGTAAAGAGACCATTGAATGCACACGCGGTATCTTGCCTAAACTTGCATGCTTACACTTGCTAACGCAGAACGGCAGCTCTCCAGGTGCCGGACTGTCAGCAAACCTATCAATCCAGAGAACAAGTGTATTAACACTATAATTTATATTGCAACCTTGCCTACAAGCCCAAGGCTATGCAGCCGAAGACGCACTACAAGTGTCATAATAAATAATTGACCAGCTTTATTCTAAAGGCTTTTAATCTGAGATGCTGAGTGCTTCATTCTCACCCTAAGGTCTGCAGTGATAGCACTTTCAAATTTTAAGAGGAAAAACAGTGGCCTTAAAGCTAGCTGAAAGCTGGAGAGATCCACATAGTCCACTTTATCACTAGCAAACACCCTCTGCCTCTGGTACATACGAAGTCAAAATCTGAGGAACAGTGGAAATACGGTCAATTCAAACATGCTGAAAAGGCACCCCCACAACCAACAACGACAACAAAAAAACCCACATTACACTGTTTGATGATCAACAAATAAGCCTCCTTAGCTTTTTCCCTGTTCTCCTACAACTTCCAGATCTATATTGGGCCTGAAAAATGCACATGAATGAGGCTTGACTTCGCTTCCTTATGACGTTGGTGGACATCAGACTGGATTATGTTTCTTCACACTGCTGAAATATAATACAACAAAATCAACAGCTGGCACCAGTATCAAAGGTCAAACTCCACAATCAGGAGAGGCATTTTGTCCTAAAATTGCACTGACCATGTAATAGCCACCAATTATCAACTACCAGTCTCAAAATCATAACCAGTAAACCAGCTCTTTAGATGTTCTCATCAATGACTGATGTTCTCCACTCGCTTAGGGAACAGAGGTGGGAAAATCCTCTGCAGTTAGCTGACTCTCAAGTCAAGCTTTACAACCAAGTAGGAGGAGACTGCACTGGCCCCTTGCTCTCAGGTTTAACAGCAAATAGTTAGGCAGCTATACTGACATGTTTTAAATAAGCAAGCACTCTTGATAGGCAGTCATTTTCAACGCACATCCCAAACAGCACTGCTGAGTTCATTTTCAGGTATCATTTAATCTGTTGGTCTCCAGCAGAAAAAAAACCTAATGAGGAAGACATGACTGGACTCATCTCCACTGTTCTCTCTGTTCTTGTGCTAGCTGTGGAGCTGAGCTGCTGTGGACAGACCATCTCCAGCTCTCCTTGCCTGGCACAAAGGCGAATCTGACAGAAGGGCTTTTTCTATATGTCCTGACAGTGCTGACATTTACAGCCTGCAACAATAATACAGAGATTACTCACTAGTTGTTTTTTTTTAGGACAGTCCACTGCTACTAGATTTGAAGCAGGCATCTGCTAAAAGAAATCCTGGATAGTACAGGGCACACTAGCTGATCTTTTCTAAAGCTGCAAAATTAGGAAAAGGCTTTCATGAGCCAAAGAAAGGGTTTTTTTATGTTCTTGACACTTTGTTCAGAGTGAAAAATATAAACTGGAAAGTTTCTAGACAGAAGGTACAACAGACTTTTTATTAACTACTACTGGCAAGGTGAGAGAAGATACAGAATAAATACAAAGCCTCACATTTATTCTTTAGTCTGGAAATTTATTCCACTGAAATCTCACATGCTTAAGATCAGATGGATCTTCACTGACATAGTTCACTATTCCTCTGCATCCCTTTCAGTATTTTTTTTAAAAAGTCTTACATAACAATTTTCTCACGCTCATTTTTCCAACTCAAAATATGAAACAGATTTCATCACAACAATATCTACTTAAGTTTTCAGCTATTCAACATTTCAGATCTTTTCCACTTTATAAATGAAGAAGAAGGGACCTCTTCTTCACAGGCCACTTGTGCTAGCACTAGGAACAATGTGAAGTCAGATACACCCCATGAGCCTTTTTTAATCATTAAGTTTTTGAAAAAACTTCTAATGCACCATTACTTTATACCTTTTATCATTTTTTACCTTTATGACTTGTCTATATCCTCTGGATATAAGAGGAAAGCAACCAGTCACATGACAACAGGGCGATATGAAGGGGAGAAGCCACATTTCTGTAGGCAGACCAAACATCTTTCTCTTGGAGCCACTAACAAGTGGCTAGTTGTTGTAATTTATGCTATAGCCAGAGGGCCACTCTTGTCAGTCATAAAAAAAAAAAACAAAACAACAACAACAACAAAAACACCACAACCCATAACCAATATTATAAGGACACCTGCAATCCTTCAGGCTGACTCAGTCTTCAAGCACAGTAAAACTCTTAAGCACAAACTTTGTAATTATGGAGTATGCACATCTGTCACTATCAAGAGCTGAATGATACAACCAACAGAATGTATTATAAATCTGAGAACCAGAAACATTATGAATCTCTTCAGGTTTGATTCCTTGTCACTCCCCAGTTCCAAACAGCATCTGAAAAAAGGGAAACAAGCTAAAATTTAGTATGTAGTCATAAAACTTGCCTAAAGTGCTTCGTGACTTTTATAGAAGAAAACTGGAAGATGAAACAGGGAGATTGCTAAAGATTATCAGAACGTGTAAATTTTGATTTCTTTGTACCCAGGATGTTTTCTCAGTTCTCCACATTGCCAGAGCATTAAAAACAAAAAAACCCAAAACCCACCTGTGCTGTTCTTAAAGAGCTTTGGGAACTTTTCATCAACTTTATATAACCAAGATTTATCCACAAGTTGAATAGCTCCCTAACAAGAGCTAGGAGATGAGCCTGCTGGTTTCAGTAACAAGTACCGCATCACTTCATTTGAAAGACTTGCTATTTAAGCCTGATTTCCTTGGAAAACAGGGCTTATGCAATCTCGCTCTTTGTGCTCATCCATCTATAGACTATTTTCCAAAACAAATCTGAAGACAAATGGTTGGGGTTTAAAAACATAACAACAAAATAAGTCTTGTTCCTGAAGCACTGGAAAACAGGCAGGGAATTATAGGAAAAAATAACAGTATGAAAGACCCCATCAGAAAAGCCCCTCTGATCTCCTGCCTGCTTACTGACGGGGGAATTTATGCAGGAGAGTCTCTCCAACATGCTTAGAAAAAAACTCCAGCAGAGCAACATCCTCACTTGTCACATACCACATCCACTTTACAAGCTCTTATACTGAAAGACACTTAATTGTTTGCTCAAATGTAGTCTTGAGCCACAGTAGGTTGGCATTTGGGTATCCCATTCCTGAAACTGTTCAGTAAAAATAAAATCCAACTGCCAACAAGCACACTTCAGACCACTCAGAGCTGCGGGCAGGCAGGCTGTTCTGGCTGCAAGGCAGACAAAGAAGGAGCTCAGCAGCAGCTCTGCTCCTGCTCTTCCCTATTTTACCTTTTCAGAGGTTTACCACCCCTAGATTCACCAACTTATAATCACTCCTCAGCCTTTTTTTCCTCAAAATTTGTCATTTGTGAAAATTTAAGATTTCAGAAGCTCGAGCTTGAACTAACCCTGTTGGTGGTCCTGCTTTAACCAGGGAGCAGGGGACTTTCTACTGGATGCCATCAGAGAACACTCACAACCTGAATTATTCTCCAAAATGCTCTGCAGTGCCTATTTTAGCCCAGGCAAAGACTAAAGAGCAACTGCACACATGGTTGTGTCAGCATACCTTGAGATCAGAGAAAGGGTTGGAATAGTACCAAGCAGCTGGAAGAAATAACCCACAAACCCAGCTCAGGTGTGGCCACAACCGTACCAGCTGCTATTTAACTCAAAACTGTGTACTGATCCCCAATACTTTCATGAAAAAAATACTTTTGAAGAAAAGAAATTGCATCAGGCTCTTTAGAAAAAAAAAAAAATTACACACATTTTTACATGATATTAAATCCCTAGAAATCAACTGATTTTTGTTCCAAGTTTTAAAAGGTAAATATTTAGACTTCAAACAGTAAGAGAGTTAGACCTCTATTTGGTATGCCAAGTTCAACAGCACCTTCAGCCATTCCATTTTTTTTTTTTTCTAAATGATTAGTTCTTTTAAAAACAGATATCATAGTGCAGTTACTTGGAAGCTTAACAGGATTAGACTTTTACGTTTCACCCTCCCTGATACTGTGACTAGTATTAGGGACAAATTGCATGTTTTGACAAAGTATTCAATTCAATCATTCATTTCAATTTATTCAATTAAAGCATTCTGAAATTTAAGTTTCTTCACCTTTTACTTTCTGGCTAAGAGCTTGACTTGGAAAAAAAACCCAAACAAACATTTCTGGATACACACTATATTTGAAGAAATTAATCTTCACGGCAGTTCACTGGCAGCTCAGATTACAACTGGATGTAAAGCAATCTAGGACAACTAGTACTAGATTACAATCCAGTACTTTTAGTATTCACTCTTTTCTGAAGTTTTTTTTCATCTCTGGATCTCAAAATCCCTGGGAGACAGCTGAATCAGGTTCTGGCCTGGAGCTCATTTTATTCCCAGCTCTGAAATTAACTGCTCGATGAACTTGAACAAGTATGTCACTGCATTTGTCTGTGCATCCCCTTCCTCTTCTGCTTGTTTACTCATATTGTCACCACTCCTCAAGTTGTCCCTCAGTAAGTTTATACTGCACTCACTATAATTATATACTGTTCTTGAAAGGGGATAAGCTTGAGAGAGGAATGTCTTACTAAAGTGTTTTTACTTCATTCAGCTATCAGTCCTTGTCCTCCCAATACCAAGTTCAATGTCACAACATCCCTTACTGAGAAGGTTTTCACTTCTTTATATTTGCAAATTAAATTCAGTATTGTATTAGCCATGTGTACAGTCATCTTCTCTTGACACAATCGGTCATGATCTATGCTAACAACAAATTCAAGCTCACTGATTCATGTTCAGAGTTGTAATCAAAACAGAGCACCTCTGTAGTGCAGCTCACCTCCAATGTGCAAGGTTCAAGTTGTCAGTCTTGTAGACATCTAAGAGATAAGATATGATTTGGTATCCATCATAATCTCTTACAGTCCATTTAAAATCTTTAGGACCTTGTGCTGTGGACTCATGCCATGAGCCAGACATAAAGCAACAATTACATAAACTACCAAAAACAAAATGAGAAAGTATTGCCATGACAAAAGGCATATGGACAGACAGAATAAACTGATAAGTGTCGAGCAGTAAAATTCATAGGGGAAGCTAATTCTACACTAAAAGCATAAAGCCACAGCAAAAGGATTGCTAATAAATGGTCACTTCAGAAAGATTGTGGGATGTCCATTCCTGGAGACAGTCACACTTGACTGGACGTGGTCATGAACAACCTGATCTAATTGTCCCTGCTTTTAACAGGAGGTTGTATTGTATGACCTCTGGAAGTGTCTTCCAACTGAAATTATTCTAATTCTGGGGTTATCTCACTGTCGGAGACATTTTTACTTAGTTTTACTGTGTGGAAAGCGACGGGGCCAAGAAAAGCCAACAGCAACTAACACTAATCAGCCACTAAAGCATTGCCATAATAAAAAGCTGAAGAAACCTGAACAGGACCTTCTCCTACTCCACGTACCTTTTACAATCTATGTGGCCAAATACGATTATATGAACATCCTTCTTACCCACAAAAGAAATGGCAAAAGGCTTTATTGGGACTACAGTGACCACTAGCTTTATACAATGTAGAGTCCATTTGTTTGAACTGTGTGAAAACAGCAACAAGGGAATTGAGCCTTCGGATATCTAGTACATTATAAAAAACATCCAGCAAGTCTGCTTAAGATGGGAGTCTCCTCCATAAACACATGATATAACCACACATCTAAGAAAGAGAACACTTTCCTTAAATATCTTCTCAGAACTTGTGAAATCAGCAGTAACATTCACAAAGCCCCAAAACACTACACGAATGTTTTCTGAGAATACGGTTTCTCTCTCCTGCACGTACATTTGAATTTACAAGCAGCAAGCAAAAATGCCTCAGGTTTTGACCACCTACTGAAAAGCAGGCCTCTTGAGAGCTGAAAGTATCTGCCCAAATTTAACTTTGTAGCTGTTAGAATAGAGCTGTAAGTAGCAACAGATTAGTAGTCAATCTGCAAATTCAAGAGGATGAGATATAGATTATAAATTGAATGTTACCAAGTGAACAGTTTCAGCTACTATCACAGAACACCTAAAAGTACATTCACGGGATAATTTCAAAA
Source organism: Aviceda cuculoides (assembly GCA_035590195.1). NCBI lineage: Eukaryota > Metazoa > Chordata > Aves > Accipitriformes > Accipitridae > Aviceda > Aviceda cuculoides. Next base: position 30,671,851 of record JAVJGG010000090.1, read on the forward strand.
TTATTACCAAACACTTTATCAGTTAATACGCTATAGTAATGTAAGTAAGTGAGCCCCTTTGTAAATGCTTACTACATTTAAAAATGAGTGGTTAGCAACGCTTACACAAAGCCAGTGTTTAAAATACTTTTGTACACATTAACTAGAAGTCTGTCATCTGCAAAGCACAATCAAAGCCAATTAAAAGACTATTGAAGATGCCAAATTAATACAAACTATGAAGCTGAAACTTCAAATAGCAATTACATGCTCCAGAAGTCAAATCTGGTAACAAATAATTTACACTGTGCTTGCCACCCTTACAATATATCGGCTTGCAAACAAACACATCGTAGGACTATATTTGTGGGACAGAAACACCGAATTAGAAAAAAATGAGGGAGAAGAGACATAGCTACAGCTTGTTGTTATACGCTCCATGAAAGAGATGAAACCAGTACACCAGCAACTGCAAGGGCAACAGTGTTGCTGGGTAATAAGGAATCAGATTCTTGTCAGGGCACCATCCTTGGATCCTGAACTGGGCTTTGGCAGTGTGTGTTTAAAACCATCTGCATCACTACAATCCTAACCACCACCTTCACTCCCCAAAAAAATCCTCACAAATGCTAGCACAGTCCTCCCCCAATTCCTTCTCAAAGACCACAAGGAAAGACACTGTTACCCCTACATCTCCCTGCAATCACCCAAAGCCTCCAGATCACTGCAGGAATTCTCTGCTCTTGCACCTCTCTCCAAACCTACTGCAAGAGCAAAGATCATGTCAACCCAGAGAGAAACTCCCAGCTACCTCCACTCCAGATTCCACTGCCACCCTTACACTCTTCCCTGTACAACTGATTAATAGTACAAAGACCACATTTCTGATTGTTCGAAGGCTGACAGTATAACCCATAGCTTAGGAAAGCTCTTAGGCACAAGACACTCACACAGTTAAGCATCCTCTCTCCTTTTTTCCCAGCTCCAATTTTAAGGGGTTCTGTATTTCATTCTTAAAGAGTAAACCTGGAAACCTGTTTTCAAGCTAAACAAAATAAACAGAAACTAAGTGAATAAAAACATATTAAAATAAAGAATGGCTGGGACCATCCTGAGGCCGCACATTAACATAAATAATAATGTATATTAATGCCAGCAATCTGACTGCAGTGCATGTTATGGTTGATGTTCAATGTGACGATACAACTTAAAACAGGTCTACCCTTTCACTACTTTTAAGTCATTCCAATTTCAGTTACACTTGAAGGATAACTGATGCACACTGAAAAATAAACACAATGTGATAACCATCCTGACAATCACATTTTAACAGTGCTTTCATCTGGTTCCTTGCCGTCCTATTTTCCTACTTTATTTACAGAAGTAAATGAAAAAAATAACATTCAAATGTTTTGATCAATTATATCAACATAGCTCCACTATGGCCAAGAAAACAATTTAGCTATAATAAAAACAGAAAACTAGTATTAAAGTGAAACACAAATTTTACTTTCAGATGGGTACATCCAACTCCCACTGTATGTTAGATAACTGGTCGACTGGCACAATGAAGAAGTTACTAATAGAATAAAATTATTTGTACATATATGAGTGCCAGATGTTCCCCACACTCAAGGCTGTGCCAAGTTCTGCATTTAAAATACAAGTCCAGCCTGTTCTGTATGAAAAAATAACATACTCTCCTTTTCTTTATAGTATTGTGTCACCAGAATGCATATTAGGAGACATCGTGTGTATGGATTTCTAAAGGCTGCTTGAAAGCATGTAATCTTTAAGACAGTTTGTCAGATTCTCTCATTTGCCACTTAAAATTGTGTCTAGATTTCTCAAAATGTGAAGCTCATTGAAATCCACTGTAAAAGTCACCCTAGAAAGACTCGTACTTTTTCCTCTTATTCCTTTACTTTCAATAACAAAGCTTTTCACCCAGAAGAGACTCAAGTACATGAGAAGTTACTTTATGGCACTCAACACTGGAAGTACATAAAAATGAGGGAAGCTGCATTTTTTCCCAAAGCAAGTATTATAAAGCTCTGCATTTTCAGATGGTCAAACTCAGAAATCCAAAGTTTGTCAGTCTATGAAGAGAGACAATCTTATTTCTGCCCTAGAGCCCTACCAGCCAGGAGAGGAGGGGAAGAAAAAAAAAAAAAAAAAAGTTGTATAATTAATTCAAGACCACAGACTCAAAAATGTCCCAAGGCGGCCAGTAAAACTGAGGAATGCAGAGAAATCTGAGGCACCGGTGCAGTTTAACAGCCTCGACAGTCAGTAACACTCAGATATTTTCCCAACATGATTGTCCCTCTCAATCACACTAATTCCAAGTTTTTAGTTTTCCTAATAACTAGTCCCAAATTCCCATTTTCCCACAACCTGCCCCATAAACTTAATAGGCATTTCTCTTCAACGTAAAAAAAAAAAATCCTTCCATGAAAACCAAGTAACAACACCCAATGCTGTGATTATGAAACATCCAGTAGGCTACCAGACAGATAATATCTGACAGAGGAGAAAAAAAAAAATACCACTGGCATTTCTGAAACATACTAACTTGCTAGCACATGGTCTTTTACAGTTTCTTCATTGTATTTATTCTCCTAAGGAAGAAAGTGTTTTGCCTGGTGCCTTAAGAAGTGGGATCTTCCAGTTAATTGCCATTCACAGTTTACTGGACCTGAAATGAATTGATCCATGAAGTATGGCAGCACTTCCAATCTGGTCATCAAGCTGCTCACCGTGGCCTTTAGAAACATTTGTGCTATGACCTCATACAAACCATCTGCTATCCATATGTACACCTATGAAAGAATTCAAGTAATCTAACGCTAACAGAAGTGACCAAAGAGAGATAATCCTCCCGTTTTAGATGTCAAGAGCATTAAGAAAAAAAAAAGTACCAAATTAAACTTTTGATCATACTCAAGGCTGTTTTATCACAGTGTTAAGAACAGTTACATACTTTTGGACATGACATAAGTATGTGACTAAGTTGGTGCTTCTCTGTATATTTACAGCAGTAAAGTATAATAGCGTATAAGCACTATATGTCCATGTACATTGCTCTTATGTAGCTGATGCTCAATTTCAAGTTTATTCTAAGGAGTTCTATACTCCCTGCTAGCGGGATCGGTGGCCTTTTCACACTGCCTCCTGGATCACTCCATTACTGTCAAAAGCCTCAGCCCTTAGTGTTCAACTTCTTATTTACAGTTCTGTATCATATCCTCCTGGACATCTCCTGAGCTACAAAAAATGGAATACACAAAATTACCACAACATTTGCAGAGAGCTCTCTCTATATCATGTTAGTTGCCTCCAGGTAGTCCAGAATTCACCCATCTTCCTCTAGCTGTCACACATATAAATGCGCAAACTCATCACATTCCAAAACCAGGCAATTCCTAAACTAAAAAGCTTAGATTTTTTTTATCTCAGAGGGATTAAGTAGAAAACTTTTCAGGTTTTGGTACAAAAAAAAGCAAACATTATCCACTGTTCTAATGCAACAGGTAGTAAGATTATTTTAATCATTAAAGCTAAAAAATCCTGATACTTACCCTTTTGCACCATCTATACCTTCTCCAAAGTGAGTACTAAAATATGATACAACAGTAACACCTTCTGCCAGGAGTGAAAACAAAACCGTTACAGGAACAGTACCTTTTCACTCCTCATGTGGGCCAATAAATCAGACAAGTACTTGACCTAAAATTTGCCAAAGACCTTCACCTACAATTCGTACAAAAAAGGAAAACGGCCATTACTAAGCCATAATTTAGCCCTACAAAGTAACAATATTAAGCAGATCTCTTTGGGGGAGTGAGTAGAATTGCCATTTTCTCTGTTATTTGTTAAATTTTATGCAATGTTTCTCATATCACAAAGCACGCTACTGTAGTTCTTAATGAAGTTCTTAAGCTCTTAAGAGTTAACTCAACCTTAGATTTCAGAATTAATAACCAACTGTGAAGGAGAAAAGCAAAAATGCCTTTCTAAAATCCTGCCTAAAATTCATTTCAGTGCTGTATCAGATCAGAGTAGGAGGGATAAAGGACTGGAAACTTTTGGGAGCAAACAAAAGTAAACCTTCAAACTTCAGAGAAGTTGAATCTGTCACAGCAACTAAATACATACAAACAGGCCAGAAATTATACACGTTGCCTTAGGATGTTTTCAATCAGACTTTTTTTTTTTTTAATTCATTGTCTAGTAGCATGTTTATAGTGCACTAGAACTCACAGTCTGCAGTAAAAGACCACATTTACATGGATGTGACTGTGACAAAACACCATGTACCCTGCTATTGTGGAGTGTACCCCCTTGCCACAGAATTATGCTTCAGAACCAGTGCTTTTGTTTTTACAGTACTTTCTTACCCTCACAGCACTGCTGGCATGTTTTTCGAGGCTAACCCACTTCTTGCTGCCTCCCTGAAATAACATCTGCCAAAAGTGAGAACTGACTGCTTCAATCAATAAAGGTTAAGTTTGATCATTTCATTACCCCTGTTGTTAGCCTTTTAGTTTGCTGTACATTTTAACAGAAATCCTATGAATATACTTGCACTACAATTCAAATGATCTTTCCCATCTCCACAAGAGCTGTTCGTAGCTCAGCAGCAAAGGCTACGTCTCTAGAAAACTAGTCTTCTACTTTCAGTTTTTATATTGGGAACATGGAGAAACACAGTTCTTGACTGATGACTCTGGTGGTAGAAATCACTTCTATAGCTACAGTTACACCAGGGTTTAAAAAAAAAAAAAAAAAAAGGGCAGCTGTTTTTTACCCAACAACTCAACCCACTTTTGGTGGTGATAATGAAACACACTGATTCAATTTCACCTTCGGGACTTTGCAGTTTTAATATAACACTGTGTTCACCCAGATAAAAAAATCCTGCCAGAGGTACGTGTAGCCAAAGCTTTCATGTTCCTTCCTGACAGTTGTGGTGTGAGGCACTGCCAAATTCAAAACCTGCACTCTGTTCCATTGCAAACATGAAGATAACTTTAATATGATGTTAATAAACAGGAGCTACAGAACTGATACATTACGTCCATATTCCATCTGTTAGAATAGGCTTCAGGGCTGTACCTTCTGCTCCCCCCACTGCACTGCAGTGGCTGTTCCAGCCCTCAGAACAGCTTGCTCACCATCCAGTTGTGAGACAGTCTAAAACTGAAGGTACGTTGAAATGACCACGCTAGACCCTGAACTGCAATGCTTTAGGAGCCAGCACGGATTTACTTCCACATCCATTGGGAAACCAACGTGGGTTTGTTATTCCACCAGCAGAAAACACAAAAGCCTGCTCATCAGCTTCTTGGACTACTGCTTTGACTGCTTTGTTGCAGTGCTACAGGATCCAAGATGCTTCTAAGCAAATTTTAAGAAATGTCATAGAAGCTCAAGCCAAATATACTGTAAATAGGGTGTACTGCTCTCCCCGGGCTACTGGAATCACATCAGGTGAGCCACATGATTATCCTCTACAGCATACAACATACCTACTATCCATCACATTTATTAATATCAATGGCACTAAGCAGTAGTATTCTAATGAGTTTATATAGCGGAAGAAATTCTGAGAATATCAGATCAAGAAATGTGCTTGGTTTTCAGTTTTTCCAGAGCCATGTTAGCCACAAAAATTTCTCACCCACTTACCAGTTATCATAGTGAAGTGAGCCACAACCAATAGTAATAGAATTTTCCTGATGAGAACAAAAGACAGCTTGGTTATTAATAAACAGAAAATAAACACCCCCACAACACCTGAGAGATAATAAGAAAGACTCAAGTCATCTTATGTATGATTGAATTAATAGCTACAATAAATATATAGAAACAAAACTGTTAATTTGGCAACCAGACAACCTTCCTTGAAAGCTGTGTGACAGCTAAGAACAATTTGTGTTTTAAGGACTCTCTCTCAAATAAAACTGTACATTTTGCAAACAGTACTACAAAAGCAACACTTAGTTTTAAATACTTAATTACTTCGTTTTAATACTTAAGTTTAAATCCAGTAATCATCCAAAACAGTTTAATGTTATCCTTGAGTGGTGAAGAATAAAAAATGGGTTAGGTTTTTAATTAGTTAGCAGAATACTACTACTAACTCCCAGCTGTTTGCAAGAGAGCTCCAAAATCCAGAAGTGGGGGGAAGGCAGACAGGGATAATTCCTAAAATATTTCTCCACTGCAACAAGTCTAAAGAGCTCCATAATACTGAATGCTGCTCATTCCTCAGAAAATTAAGAATTTAAGGTCAGCTTCAAAGGCCAGCTTCAAAGTTATTTCCATCAACAAGCAGAACCAAGTTTAGGCTCAACAACATCCCTTCCCCAATCTCTTTCCTCTCTGTCTGCATCATCATTAAACTGCTGATCTATTCAGTAAAAAATTGGTAAAGGGTATTTAGGGGAAAAAAAAAAGTGGAAGGAATCCCTTTACTCTGATACTTCTTTAATGCATGTTCTTTGAAATGGTGCTTCAGTAAGAGCAGATCCAGTGCTCCTTTTCACAAAAATACAACTAAGCAGTTGCAGACTTAGGTCTCATTTTTTTAAGCTACTTTTTCCACTTGCCTTTTACCCCCCATCGCACTCTTTTTATTAAGCAAGGGAAAGAGAAATGTTTAAAGAAAGCTGAAGAAATTCATGTATCCCCACATCTATTTCACATATAAGACTGATGGCTTTCCTATAGGTGCCAACCATATTTCTATTTAATGATAACATAGCCCTGAATATGCCAGAATTCTGCTCTAATGACCCAAGATACTCAAGTCTTTATACTCAACATATTACCATGCATCACTCTTAAAACACAAAGTATCATTGATAAAGGGAGACCCATGCAATTTATTTCACTGGCGCTTGCATATTATTTCAACTCTAAGACATGACGGGCAGTGCTTTTCTTGGCAGCTGCAGTAGGGCTTGTGTTTCAAAGCTTTGAAGCCAAAGGTCAAAATTTTAGCCACTGAAGAGGTAAAAAATCCTCCGATGCAAAATCTGTGTCCCACTATTATTATGAAGATGAACACAGAAAATAATAAGGTATTTATCAAACATTATAAATGACAATTCACAGGGTCAATAAGGTGTAAAGGTGTTCTAAATTTATTTAAGTATCATCACTGAAGTATCATGAGCATCATCACTGCGTAACAAGCTGCTGTGGCTCACGCTAACATCTGTCCAGTGAAAATTCCTCCCATCTCCAAAAAACTGGCAAAGCTAATCCTTCAAACAAGTATATCTTTTAGTGTAAAACATACTGCTTATCGATATCTGCTGCTTTCAAAGTGAGCAGCACCTCTGTCGTAGCTGACAATTTGAATGCCAGCTCTGAGCTTGACATGATGTCTAAAAATGTCAAATTAACTCATTACAAAAGTTTTTAATGAAAATATAGATGAATACAAATAAGAGTACCTCTGCAGGGAATTCCTATGACAAATCGAGTCTTTGTCACTGAGTGAATCACATATTTGACTAAAGAATTTTCCCCAAGCAAAAATCATTTCACCCGCTCACCAGTCACATTTTTTCAAATGCAAGCGATTTCCTTTAATCCTTAAAACCCTGCGTGCAATGCATAGTTATTACACGGAGCTACAAACAGTTATAAACACTTCCAAACAGGACTGGATTATGATTTAACATACTGGAAATCATCTTTCTCTGCTAGCTGTCCTCTGGATTTCTATGGAATTAGGCACTTGATCCAATTATTTTTCCACAGAAGAGAGCCTGAAAAACAAATACCTTAACAAAAATGCCAGGAAGAATATTGCTCAGAGTGTTTGTTTCATATATACACTATGCCATGGGGTGGGTCCAAGGAAGGCAAATGATTTCAAAGAGCCAGCTACCGGAGAGTATAAAAGTTGGCAAGAAACAGGTGCTAAATTCATATCAGAAGCAGTGAGAGCAAGTGTGAAGAGAGGAGACACATCTACAGCTCCACACAGTGTCTTTCTCCACCTGATGCCCTGCTGGAAACAATGGCATTTTCACAAGAGCAGTCAGGTCGTTCCCAGTACCAGTTTATCAGCATCACACCTCGCAAATACTGTTCAGCATGGTGGTGCTCAGGGGCTTTAAAAGAAACAAAAGACTGGGAATGCAGAGCAATAAATCATATTGAATATTGTATTTTAAGCAGGGGTAATTTATAAAAACAACAATAACGGCTCGTGACTCTGTTAATCAGCTCTCCCTTCCCAAGTAAGGCATTTGGCAATGAATGCCTCGCTCTCTGGGTTGGTGTTAATGGTATGCGGTTGTGGAACGCAGCTGTGTACAGCACCTCTCCCTGCAGCTTCCAGGGTTTGCGTGTGCACATATGTATACACACACACACGTATATATTATATATACATATTCCCGCATCTCCGGGCTTCGCAGCCAAACGCCGGCCCCCCGGGGATGGCTCAGGGCTTGCGGAACTCCCCGCGCCCCTGCAGCAACGCCGAAGACGCCAGGCTTGGGAGGGAGAAAGCAGAAAGGGTCCGGGCACGTCTCACGGCCCCACCGCCGGCCTCGGCGGCACCCCCCAGCGTGCGGGGCCGGCAGGCGGGGGGCGAGCAGCGCCGGCNNNNGCCGGCCCGGCGGGGTCAGCCTGCCGGGGGGCTCAGGGCGAGCGGAGCCGCCTGACGCCGGGGCGGGAAGCGCACCCACCTGCGCCGCGACCGCCCAGCCGGGGCCGGGGGAGCCCGCTCGACCACGGCTCCTCCCCGGACAGCATCCCCCAACCCCCGTCAGCCTGGGGGGAAGCCCACTGCGGGACAACCCAGCCCGCCATAACAACCACCTCAGGGAGGCGCAGCCCCTCTGCCGCCGCCGCCGCCTCCCTCGCACCAGGGTCGGGCACCGCTGCCGGCACCAGACAACCCTCCGGGACACCACGCCGCAGCCGGCAGCTCCGCGCCCGCCCCTGACCCACTAGGGGGGGAGAGACCCGACGGTAGCGACCGCAACCTCCCCGGCCGCCGCCCTGCGCTCACCGCCTGCCGGGCTCCCGCCTCAGGCCGCCGCGCCTCACTGCACCGCTCGCTCCCGTCGCCCTCTCTCGCCGGCGGTGAAGCCGCAGCCCCAGCAACACAATATGGCGAGCGGCAGCCTCCGCAATGGAGCTCGGGAAATAGAGGGGAGTTACATATTCATGGCCGGGGCTGGGCAGGGGGAGCGCGGATGAGGCTGCCGAGACCGGGCCGCGCAGCGCCCTCCTCCTCCTCCCTCCCCGCCAGGGCGCGGCGGTGGCTGGGGGCCGCTCGCTCCTTTCCCCGCCTTCCCCACACCTCCGCTGCAGCAGCCCGGCCCCCGGCTCCCCGCCGCTGTCAGCGCTAGCGCCGCGCTCACACTCCCCTTCCCCCGCCGCTGGTCCCGACTGCTGGGCGACGCGGCACCGACGCCGGCGAGGCTCCCCACCGCCGCCCTCGCTCGCCGGCGCCACGGCCTCTCTCCATTAACGGCCCATACCGGGGCTAAGCCCTCAACCCAGCCGCGGCCTCCTGCCCGGAGCCGGCGCCGCGGGCCTGGAGCGGCGCCAGCCGCCAGTGGTGTCGCCCGGCGGGCGGGGTAGGGGGCCGGGGCGGGGGCCGGGCCGCGCTCCCTGAGGTCAAAGCCGCGGTGGGCGATCGGAGCGATCTCGTATTTTCTACTCAGCGGCGCCGAGGAGGGGACGGGGGCCGCTGGACTGAGCCTCCCGCAGCCTCGGTGCCTGCCCGGGGGCTGGCGCGTCGGTGTGGGGCGGTGCGGGTACCTCCGTGACGAGCGAGGCGGGCGGGATGGCGGCGGTGTCCTGGCTGAAGTCTGGACTGACCCTGAACAGCCGCTTGCGTCTCATCGCCAAGTGAAGCGATGGAGTGAGGTTATTAACTTGTCTTTGGGCAAGGGCGGGTCTGCTAGCCTCAGGACCCAGTGGGCCAAACGCGTGGCCTACGGCTGGCTTTTGCTGGGCTTTTCTTGCTGGATGTGCCCTCTAAACTCCATGGCTCTTGACCGGTCTTGCTCTCTGCCGCCTTTCTGAAAAGAGGAACATGCCTGCCGTTTGTAGGCCGTCAGATGAAGCTGGAACCCCGGGCAGGACTGAACCATGAGCCTGGGGCAGCATGGCAGCGTGGCACCAAGCCCGACGTACAGGCATGCTGCCATCATCACCCTCCTCAAACAAGGGTCAGAAACTGAGGCAAGACTCGGTTGTGCTTGTGTTTCAGATGCAAAAGTGCACATTAGATGTTTTCAAGCGTCTCGAGTCCGCTCTGCAGTTGTAAAGTGAAATAAGCATTTGTCTTCCAGTGTCTTTGTTTTAATGTTTGTTAAATTAAGATAGTTTTTATGAGCTTTGGGTCTTCAGTGGTGTCTTTATTGGTCTTGTCATTAACTGTTATAGCAAAAGCAAAGCAGTACGCTTAGTGTAATTAAACCTGGCGTGAGTAAAAAGTGAACAGAGATCATCTTGTGAGACGTAAATTTGAATTAATACTTCAGTCTTTAATGATGGAGCAACATCATTTAAATTATTCAATATGGAGTATTTAAAGCAATTCAATATGGAGTATTTTAAGTTTTCCTAGAGTTTTGCAGTTAGTATTCTCGTAATTGGAATATTAACAAAGTCCTGGTTTGGACTTTTTCCCTCTTTGCAAAACTTCACGTATTTTTAAGAAATTCTAGCCTATGTCAGGTTATTCCTGGTTGTTCTAAGTAACTATTTTTATGTAGTAGCCTTCATTCCCCCATGCTCCTTGTGACCTACACCTCAGCCTATATAATTAAATCCCCACAAGAGCTTGATAAGGTAGTCAACAATAACATCTCTGTTTTCTAAGTGTGATCAAATGTCTCAGCTAAATCTCAGAGGGAGTCAACTGGAGACAGGATTTAACAGTCCTTTTTTGTTCTTGATTAGTTTTTTTAAAGAATTTTTTTTTAAGTGGGTTGTGTTGAGCTCTTTAATTGTTAAAGTTCAAAGCTGGTACAGGACAGAAAAAAAGATTCTGATAAGTTCCTCCCTTCAGAATGAAACTAGTCAGAATTAATGACTGAAATTTTCCTGATGTTTCAGCTGTTCATCAGTGCCAAGGAAAGGAAGATGTCATCTGTCAAGCTATTGTTGTATCAGAAGGTGTTCTTTGATGAAAATCACTTCACTTGTTAATTGTCCAGAGTACTGCGGTGGGTGAATAAGTTCCTATGTTAACATACCACTGTTAGTAAAATTTTTTTGAGATCAAAAAACCTAAATGAATATTAGGTCATTGAATGTTGCAAAAATAAGATCTGCAAAATGAAAGCATGCATTCGTAAGGAAGGCAGATCTCCAAAGGCAGGTGGAGTGCAAGGTGGGTTGGAAGCATCTGGTAAAATGCAAAACTATACAGTGGCACGTAAATTAACAAACTATAAACATTTTTAAGAACATTTTGCTGAAAGGGAGACAAAAAGAAATTCAACACAGTTAAGTTGTGCTAGTAGTGTCCAACTTGCCACATTTATGGGAATATTTATTTGACTTTGTTTTATATTTATAAGAATTACCATTTAATAGTAGCACCATGGATCTTCTCTGCAATGTAGTGTTCTTGCTACTTTTAAGGATGCAAAAAAAAGGCCACCAAATACTTTCCAAATGCAGTCTGGCTGTCAGTCTGCCGAGACATCAACATGAAGAAAGTTTCATGTTCAGGGGGAAAATATGGTGCAGATGCACAGTTCTGCTCCATACCCTGCTTGGGTACAGGAGCCAGGACACTACTGCCTCTGCGGTAAAGGCCCTGGGGCCAGCATCCTGAGTGACACGAACAGGGGCAAGGCCTGGAGATCAAGGGGGACATTAGTCTTTTATGCTCAGCACTCGTTGGATCACATCTAGATACCATGTCCAGTTTGGGGGTCATAGTCAAATGCCTTGGAAAGGAATTGACAAAAATGGAGCAAGGTCAGGGAGGCCCCCAGGGTGGTTAGGGCTGGAGCACTTGACCCAAGAAGAGAGGCCATGGGAATGGGGTTTGGTCAGTCTGTGGATGGTGGGGGACCATCCAACCCCTTTGTATGAGGTTATTGAGAATATGGAGCCAGGGTTTTCTCAGTGTTACAAGGGAACAAGGTGAGAGGTGACAATAAACTGAAACATGGAAGGTTTGGACTGAATGCAGGGAAAACCTATTCCCCATGAGGACACTCAAGCAGCAATACAGTTTTCCCAGAGAGATTGTGCCATGTCCATCCTTGGAGGTTTTCAAGACTGGACTCATTCAAGCCCTGAGCAACCTGGTCTGACCCCAGAGCTGACCTGCTTTGAGCAGGAGGTTGAACAGGTACCTCCTGAAGTCACCTCCAGCCCAAGTTATCCGATCGTTCTGTGATTCTGCACTCACAGTGCAGACGAGAAAGCCTGGAATATGGATAATGCTGTATTTCAAACCTTTGCATTTGTGAGCATTTTTGTTCTTTACAGCTTTTTCTGCAGCAGGTAGAAAAGCCATGCAGCATGATAACTGAGAAAGCTTTCATCAGCTCGTGGGTTCCACTGTTTGTGTGTAATGGAAACATTTCTTCTGTTCCTTGCAGCAGCAAAATAATAGTAAAGCAAATTACTCCAGTCAACTGAGACATGCTGTTTCCATGTCCTCCTTCCAGGTAAAATATTTATTACCTGTTAAAGTGATTGAAGGTCAGCCATTCACTGCCTTTTAGAAATGAATATAGAGAGAGAAGAAAAAGGAAAATAAAGTACTCCTATTTTAAAAGTTTAGAGGCAGGGAACTGTAAATGATACACAAAAGGTGGGAGAAGGTAGGAGGAAATGTCCATGTTGGTGTATTACTCTGCTGTGGTACATTACAGTAAAGGAAGATGAGTGTATAAATAAATGATAGCAAGGGAAAAATAAATTGGTAAGATAAGGTAAGCTAATTGGTGGTATTCCAAGTAGGCTAAGAGACTTGTCTGCCCTAGCATTGGTAAAATACTCAATCCGTTTTCCCATGCTGGCTGCCCCATCAAATAGAGCAAGAGAGATTTCTGAGGCATTTACCCTTTTTGCAGGTTACAAAGCGTTACACAAAGCAGCCTTCCTTAGGATCAAATCAGATGCAAGCAAGGCAGGGAGAAAGAGCACTGAGGTTGTTCTTCTGAACCAGCACTGGCTCAGAATTGATGGGTTTGCTACAATTTAAGATTTGATTCTTTAAAAATAAAGCAGACACAAGCAAGCTGTGTGATCTTTAATGAAAAATGTTCAATATTACGAATGGGAAATTAAACAAGATTGCTCAGCACAGATTGTATTGTGGCAGGTCACGTTCTAGAATAAGTTCAGAATACAAGAAAACTCTCTGTACACTTGCATGTCTACTCCTGCTTCGAAACTAAACTAAGATACTTTAACAAGAAACACCTGCCTGACAATGGTATCTTGAAGTCACCGGCACCATTGGCACAGGTAGATGGACTGATGTGACATTGCCACAGTGCGGCTGTAACTGCTATGTACCTCTTCCTCTTGCTAGAGCTGTAACAATCTGGTGAAAATACCCAGTGGCAATCTAGAGGAAAAGCCTTTCTCTGGTTCATAAGAGAGCTGCAAAAAGGTATTAAGGAATTAAGCCCTTCCATCAAGCGATAGTTCTCTTTCCTGAAGGCATTGTGTTTGAAGTAGGGTTTCTCTGGCTGTAGCTGGGTTTACTAGACCCAAAGTAATCAGTGATGGAAGGTACCTTTCATGCCAAGGCAGAAGTTAGGTCACTTTATGCAACACTCAAATGGGCATCTTGAAGATAAGAGAAAGGAATTACTTTGGATATACTTGCTAACAGTGTAGTAGGTGATGCTCAGCAGTATAAACATCTGGAGACACAGGCTTATAATCTGTTTTGGCAGTGGGTCATGCATTCTGGATGCTTGTTTGTGTATGTGGTGAAAATAATTCAATGTGTGTCAGAAACAGTCAGCTCTGCTACAATCTGTGTTAATTTCCTGGACTGATAGGTAAGATAATAACCTGATAATATATTTGCAGAACTTTGAAAAGACTGTGGCTTTATTCTGAGACTCGTAGACAAAAATAGGTGGGAAGGAGAAAACCATGGCATACTTACTACTCACAGAGGTAACGTGAATAAATGGGAATTATAGCAGAATCAATGTTACTCAAGGATCAAAATGCACAAATTGGGGATTCTATCAGCTTTATTCCTTTGGAAAAGAAGTTTTGCACGAGACACTACAGGATCTTCAGTATTCGGGCCCCACCATTATTAAGTTCTTGTTTTCAAAAAAGTCACTGAAAACCAGTATGTAGCCAGCATTTGGACAATCAATGCTGACCCAAGAGGGAAAGATATTGCTAAAAATAGCAGTTTGTAAGTCCTGAATGAGCTAGGAGTAGCAGAGATGGGAGAAGATAGTTACATAGTGGATCTTGTTTAGAAAGGGTCAAAGACTTGTTTACCCCTTCAATGTATCCTAAAAATGCTGATGTATCTGACCCTAATATAGCCTTAATAAACTCATGACTGCAGTGTACTTCTTAAGCAGTGTGCAGAATGGCAACAGATTTTGAGCAAGCAGGAGCATAAAGTCATTCACCAGCTTTGCTGGAAACAGTATCAAGCCAAGTTCTCTAATGCAGATTGCTTATAAGAAGGCAAAGATGAGAGAGAATGTAGGGAAAAAAATCATCTAAACTTTTAACTGGCAATATAATCTAATAGCTTTGGGAGTTGTATGGGCATGAAACATTCCAGTGTAGATACAAGCCAAACAATCATACAACCACAAATGGTGAAAAACAGTAGTACAGTGGTAGTAATTCAGAAATATTTAGTATTTTCCAGACGGTGTTTTCATAACACCATTAGACTGCATGGTTCTGAAAGTAATCATGTCAGCAAAGTAAAAACAGAGGTCAAAACTAGCCAAGAACTTCAGAAATATCTGCAAGATAGTATTATCTACTTCATAAAATGAAGTTTCAGGCAGTGATCAAAGGATTTTGCCAATTTAAAAAATGAAAGCTAGTTCAAAATAGCACCCCCCAAATTGCAGAAATGGCCATACAAATGAAAAAGTTAGTATATGAAATTCAGATTCTTAAACATTTCAGAAGCCAAAACCCCAAATTCACTTAGTCTAGAAAAAAAACATATTTACAAAATCTAGAGCCTTAGGGCTTGCGCTCAAAAATACACTTTTTCAGAATATTCATACTTTGAGTAGACATTTTATGTCTCCTTAGTTTGTGAAATCTCTTCACAGCACATTAAGACATTTGACTGAAATAACGAAGCTGGATAATTGGAGGTATCATTTGTAAAGGCATGTTTAATTTGGACTTCTGGAGTGGGGTAGCATGCACTTAATGGCTGGTATTAATTCTGAATTTGATATTTGAGACAGTATATTAACAGATGTAGAAATGCAGGGAGACAAAATGTAATTATTTAACCAGGTAATTAGCTTATTAAAAATATTTTCATTTTGTGGGAACTTTATTTTAGGCATTTCCTTTATCCCTTTAATATGATAAAAGAAGACAATTAATTCCATTTGTCTAAAACATATTGTTTAGCCACAACAAAACCAAAGGTAATAATTGTTTCTTCTTGCATGTGCTGCCAAAGAAAATCAAAACTTAATAGATAGAAGCTGTTTAATTGCCCAAAGTAACAACCTTCTGACAGTGTTTACAGCCATTCAGGTACCCTAACATAGGTGTGACTCTACTGTTGCTAGTTTACATTCTAGTGTAGATTCTTGCAGGTGAAGCCAGCTGTCTGGTCCTACTTTCTTGTCCTCTAAGCTATACTTTCAGAGTACATTGAACTTTTTTGGCTTGAATTTACTAATGATTTAATCTCTGATAACAGAATGTTATTCTTGTCCAGCTTATTTCAAGGGATAAGAGTAGCACATGTGGTTTCCTTCTACTTGTGGGATGTGCATTATGACCTGTTCCATGTAGCTAATGGATATTCAAAATTCAGGCTAGGAAAGATAAGCTAATGGATATCCTTCCATTCCCAGAAATCTGGGGCCAGGAGATAAAGACAAAAGAGTGGTAACTCATAAGCAACTAGGAAAGCAATAAAATCATGCTCCTCTTGAATGCTAGGTCAAATGAGTCTTCTAATTATGAGTACGTCTAGAAACAAAAACAGAAAAGGAACTCTACTTTCCATAGTAACTGCTCTAAGACTTAATACTCCTAGCTAGCCTGGGAATATTCTTCACTTTCCCACTGAGCATTTTTGTTCCCTTTTGAAGGAGATTAGAATATGTGTGTGACTGGCAAACTGTCACTGAACACCTTCTGTTCTCTCGTAGCCATGTGCAATAAAGATTCTTAATCCTTTCTTCTCTTCTTAAGGAACAAAGTCCTGCCATCCCATAACACGCTTCCCACTAGTGTCACGGCTAGAGGCCAAGGCTAGTTTCATGCGGTATGCAGGGGCTTCTGCAATTAAGCAGTTTTTTCAAAATAATTACATGTGAGTCATTGTCAATCTGCTTTAAAGACTTTTAACTTTTCTCTGTTAGATTTGCTAAAGGATGACTTTTTGGAATGCTTTAGTGAAACAAAAGTGATTCCTGTGGTCACCTTTCTCTGCAAAAGGGGCGATAAATAAGACCGAATCCAGACTAGGTGTAAAGCTGCATCTGTTTTTCCTGTAACTCCTTTTTTACTACTTTATTTAACTTTTGCATTGTAAGAAGTGGATCGAGGGGAAAGATGATTTTTTAATTTGTTTTATACCACCTTGTTTCCTCAAAATAGTTGAGGAGATTTTGCACATACTTTCAAAATGTTCTAAGTAGTCTCAGGGCAAAGAAGAATGCAGAATGCTTCAGCTGTGGTGCATAGGAGAGGTAATTTGAACAGAAATAGGGACATGATAACACAATTTTTACAACTTTTTAGTTTGTGAATCAGCAAACATGTTTGCAATGTCCTATCCTCTGCAGTAAGGAAACAAGTGTGATTAACACATATTGAATGTGGTTTCCCATAGGGGAAATTCTGTACACAATGTTTTGAAGTAGGCTTTCTTTTTAAAATAACTATATATATATGCATTGAAAAGACAAGGTCAAAGGCCTCTGAAGCATGGAAGGTGGTAGTGTTTGAAGGAATAGCTCTAAAGGCTGAGACTAACCCATAATAAAGCTGTCTCTTGCACTGATTGACTTTTCATTTGTGGTGAAAAAATTGCACTGTGTCCTGGAAAAAAAAAAATTTAACAATCACTGTTCTCATCCTAGAGTTCTAGGCAATATGTTAAGTATGTGCACTATTTTAGGTATGTGACACAAGACATCATGGCAAGAAGATGAGAAATGGGGCAATGTTTGTAGGTAGAAGCAATACCAGCATACAAGCTGTCCTTGGGATCTGAAACAGAAGTAGCAAACTTCAAGCTCAGAGTTTAGATGGAAACACTGAACTTGCTGCTGAATGTTTCTATATTGAAGGCCTAACTTGTAGGTGGTTAATACAGCTATTGATCTCAAGCGAGGTGCAAGTAATAGTTTTTTGGTAACAGCTGCCTGGATGATATTTAAGATAACTATCTGGTGCCCTCTTGCGGAGTTTTTTTACATCAGGCAGTAGTAGAATGAAATACCTTACTCTGTCTTCATAGCATCTGCAAGGATCTCTCTAAAGGAGGGCACAAATAAGTTGTAATTGTAGCTATATGAAACAGATGCAATCAGATACAGATTTTTTTCCTGCAATTATTAATTCTGCAAATATAGATGGTTTTTCTGCCAGTGAATGGCCCAACCAAGAGCACTTTTGCTGAAGTTATCAAAGGTTTATGCTTGCACTGAAAAGAATGCCAGAGGTAAATAAGTATGAGGATGTCTTGCGCTGTTGTGTTTATCTCTACAAGGTTATTTGGAACGTTATAAACAAAAGTATATTTTTAAATAGATAGTCAAGGATAAGGACAGAAGCAGGCAAAGAAGAGAGGGGGAAAAAATCCTGGGAAAAAATTAGGATACAGCTTTAGTCATCCCTGGCTTAAGCATCAGTTATAGCAAAAGACTGACTACTCCTTCCCTCTTTTTATACCTTATTTTAACAGATTTCACATAGCGCAGGCTTACCTTGCTTTGTAGCTGGGCAAAGTATGTGATCCCCATATGACTGTATCATCAAGTGTGGGCTGATTTTTGTTAAGTGGAGAAGCTCAACAGATGATTGTGCCATACTTTCCAGAGGCTGGTTAAATTTTGCAAGACTATCCCTGAGCTATGTGTTTCAAATATAATTCAAAGAGGTTTTCTTTTAACTCATCTGTTTTTTCCATTATTTGAACTTAAGCAGTGACCTCAAGAAATAGTGAAAAATAGTTGTATGCCAGCTGTGTTCTTGTTCCCAGTCAGCATGTGATTCACCAAAGCAGTTCTGCCCACTTCTTCGTAACACAGCTCTTTTCTCATAAATGTTAAGAGTTGTTTAACTCAAAGACAGTCCTCCTGCTGTAGTCTGGACAGCCCTTGAATTTGGGGCACATAGATCTGAGCTCTAAATTATTCGGGGGTGGTAGTGCATATTGCACACACTCACATTTCAGTCCATCATATTAAGTAGGATTTTGCAGCCCAATTTCCACTTGTACTACAGACTGCCTATGTGAACCTGAGCAAGTCGCTTAAGGTTTGTGAATCAGCTCCCACACCTGAAAACAAAGATAACAATTGTCAGATAATCTTCTCAACAGCCTTATGAATTAGGGATCTGTAGTGGACTTTGATAGGTGCTGGGAGCAGGCATTATGTTAGGGCAGAGGTCTAAAGAAGAAATAATTTTCCTTTCTGGGTTCCACCTCCGCTCTTCTTTCATTGTTTTCAGGCTAAGGGATGGAAAAGTGAGATCTTGGCATTACTTGTTTTTAAAGTCTGTGGTTCTGCTATTGGGAAAATTTTTGCCTTCCAAATGACCAGTAAGAATGCAGTTTAGAGAAAAATACCTGCACCTATTGTCTACAGCCTCACACATTTGGTTCAAATTTGCTGTAAGAGGAGAAATGAGATATATAATACAAGTTTGTGAACACAGCAGATACATATGTCTGTACATGCACGGACACACACACAGGCACGCTGGATGCAGAAGACAACCTTTTGGATTCAGTTAAATGAGGCAAAAGCTAGTGAGAAGTGCATCGCTATTTGTTATAATGGTTTGCACATCACTTGTAAAGAACCTGCATTTATGAAGTCCACCCTGCTTCTCAATACGGTCTGCTGATGAGGAGTGCCCTGTTGCTGAACATCTTCATACAGTAGGACACAAAAGGTAGTTCAGCACTTATTCTTGCCTTGTTCTTTTTTCCTCAGATGAAATCTGTCAGAATATGGATTTAGAAGTTAGCTGCCTGGAAGTAAAATCCCATAGAACTGAGGGTCTATGTTAAAACTTGTCAGAATTTATCTTCAGAACAAGCAGTAGAAAGGCTACAACCTATTTAAGGCAAAGAGGAAAAAAATGGAACAAGCCAATCTTTCTAGACAAAGAAAATTATGAGTATTAATATACAGTCATTTTAAACTTCTGACAGGAGAATTCCCCTTGATATTTGCATTGTATAGTTAAAAAATGGCAGTATTAGTACATGTTTTAAATTATTCTGTTTCCATTACCCTCTTCACGGTTAGTTGATTGGAAAGATTGATAATGTGCCTCAGGTTCCCAGTCATTATGTGTTTATTTTTCTATATTAATTATTGCAACGTATGTGAGCAAGTGTGATCAAAACAGATTATTTACATTATACAACAGTGTGGTCTGTTGGGGCAGCACATTTACAAAGCCATTGAAAGTGGTTTCAGAGAGAGCTGACAGATTACTACAATGTTTATCATTGTTACAGTCTCAGTGGGAGTCTGGTTTAATCTAATTAACATAATAGTGGGAACACAATGACAATAAAAAAATAGAAGCACTAAAGAACTCTGCTATTATGTAGCCAGTATGACTGACTGGAAAAGAGAAGCATTGCAGTGAATGCAGAACAGAAGAATGCTCAAGGGTGACTAATAGGTCGAAGAAGCTTTTTTTTATAGTCATAACATTAAACTGGGATTTTTTCCCACACAATATGCTCTAAGCACCTACTTTAGATATTCTGAACTGCCCTCTCTGTGCTTACATGCCTCTGAATTGACTAAGCTAGCAAGATAGCTTTGGTCCTCTGAATCATACCAAAGTTAGATGTATAAGTGAGCTAAAGCTGAAGTTCTAGCTTTCTGCCCAGGTCCAAACTTGTAAAAGTAAGCTACAATACAATTTGATGGCAAGCTTAGAAAGCTAAGGAAGAGAAATTGCGGAAGGTATGATTTGACATATTTAATCAGAAAGACAAAAACCTGATTATAAGTTCTTAATAACAGATCTTCATTAGTTTGGGGTTTGTTGTTATTTTTCTATTTTTAAACTGTTTCAATTACAACTTTGGAGTAAAAAAATTGAGGGGGAAGGAAGGAAGGAAGAAAATAGAATGTAGTGATTCTTTTGAGGTAGTGATTCTGTAGTAGCTATATGATTAAGATGCATAAATCATACATACTTTCAAAAAGAACATGGGTCACTTTAAAAACTATATTTTCTCAAAGGTCAAAGCTAAAGATTTTGAAACACCTTGAAGTTAATGTAAGCAAGTGGGAGAAAGTCGACTTTTTTTTTTTCCATGAGCCACAAAAATCAGGGGTTTTAGTAATAATTTAGCAACTCCTTAAGAAAAGTTAAAATAAGCCAACTTCAAACTCTGGAAACAATTTGAAGAATACTATTTGAAAGGAGTTCCGGGCATCACTAGTAATAAGCTAAGTGGTAGTGGGAGGAAGCTGTCAATAGATACCAAAACATTTACTACCATAAGAGAGTAGGCATTGTTGGAAGCTTTGTTACGTTCTTTTGTATTCTTTACAGAACTGCCTACTGTGTTTTGGGAACAGGTATGCTGAAGTAAATCACACAGTAGGCTGTTTCAGTTCATGAAACTTTGTGGGTTCCTTTTCCCACTACTTTCAGTGGTTTATTTTGCAGAAGTCTAGTGGTTTGGTGTGCATCAGGAGGTTTTGGGGGGAGGGGCGACCTAAATCCACATCACAGGTATAGAAACGGCTTTCACAAAGTTCCAGGCTTAGCACATGTCCTGGTCCTAAACAGTTACCTCCAGCAGGAACAGTTGGAGCCACACTATATTATTCACTTAGGAGAAATAACATAACATCGCATCGTAGGTTAGTCAGAGAAACAAAAAATACTAGTGCATTTTTAGGAGGCTTCATCCTGTCACTCAGCACTGGTCCAGGAAGTCTATAGAAAAAAAAAAAATCCACATCTAAAGAAGTCAGTGATTGTCGTGGTTTAATCCCAGCCAGCAACTAAGAACCACGCAGCCACTCACTCACTTCCCCCCCGCCCAGTGGGATGGGGGAGAGAATTGGAAGGAAAAAAGGTAAAAATCATGGGTTGAGATAAGAACAGTTTAATAGAACAGAAAGGAAGAAACTAATAATGATAATAATAACAATAATAAAAT
>JAVJGG010000090.1:30693521-30705690 GCA_035590195.1 Aviceda cuculoides
AAGAACAGTTTAATAGAACAGAAAGGAAGAAACTAATAATGATAATAATAACAATAATAAAATGACAATAATAATAAGAGGATTGGAATATACATTCTTATACCGAATCCAAAACATAACACTAAACCAACTACTAGAAAGAAAATTAACTCTATCCCAGCCAAAACCAGGACAGTGATACAGAGTTCTTGGACAATGAAACTATAGAGTACACACCTGTTTCCACAAAGCAGCTGGATTTAAGTTTCCACAGAGCGGCTGAAAGTAAGTTTTTAATGTACTTTCTTGTGAAAGAATTTACAGTAGTATTGTATAGCTGTTGATCAGAGAATAATCAAACAGGCCACCCTGCAGAAAGATTTTTTCAGACACCTACAGAAATGGCCACTATATATGAATTTTTACTGAAAACAGGCATCTACTACTCATCCCCAAGCTATAAGTAAAAAGCCTTCTAAAATAGATCAAATACAGTAAACATGGCAGCAGAGCATTAGCCAAAATTCAAAGCATTCTCTGTGTTCTGTAAGACATAATTTCTTTTCTTAGATTCTTGCAACTTTTTGATGATAAACTAGAAAAATATGATGAAGAGAAGTCTTGGAACACTGAGCAGGGATGAGGAAGCAGTGTGAACGACTTGACAGAGCGTAAAAATGACAGTAAGGAGGAAGGAAGCAGAAGAGAAAGTGGTTTGGCAATCAGCCCATGAGAGGAGAATGTAGCAATGTGGTGATTAAGTGCTAGCCCCATATTGTTTCCTCTTAGGTGAATTCTGAAACTCCTCAGGGTTTGTGCACCATTCCTTGCCTTTTGTGGGAGTTGGGACCATTGATTTTCATCTCCACATAAAGAAGTGGATTCATTCTGTCTTACACTAGGGGAAGAGGACCCATACGTGGAGCAAATTTTCTGTCTTGGAGCTGCTGTTTCAGATTGTTAAAATCTCAGCTGGATGACCAGACAACCTGCCATCAGGAGGCAGAGGTCAAGTCTCTGAACTTCCCCTGATGCAGATACAATGGTCCTTCTGTGCAAAACACTTGATTTGGAACAGAGACACAAATTCTGTCTGCTTTTTCTTGCCTCTGCAGAGTGCAGGGACAATCACTGCTACATAGCTATTGCTACCTTACTACAGAGATGGACTAGCAAGAAGGCTGAAGGTGGTGTGATGGTGGTGAGGAGGCAGTGAGTCTCAGATCAATTTGCTTCAACTTCAGCTGAACTCTATGAAGGGAAAAGTAGAAGAGGTAGAGAGATTACCTTGAGGAGGTAAAGACACTAATACCTGCTCAGTGAATTTTGTGGCAAGGGTAGTTGTTGTCAATAAACTAGAGACAACAAGCTGGACTGTGGTAAGTTGCCTGGGAGCCTGTTGGAAAGTAATGAGTGGCCACAACCTAGTATCTGAAAAATAGGAAGGTAAAGTTTGTGGGGTCAGGAGGGACTTTTGTACCAGAGGAGGAGGATGTTGTGGGAGATTCTCTCTAACCAGAACAGTCTACACAAGTAAACGTGCGGGAGAGGGCGCCAGATAGCAAGGAGTAACTTTGGGAGTGGTAACATCTCAATAGATTAGGAAGAGAACTGCTAGTTAAAAGTTTTGGTTGAGATTATATTTTGCATAACCTCAGAGTGGACAACTGAGCATCCATGATTTTGGTAGCTAGTGCATTTGGCATTCATTGCAACAGTCAGGATATATGAATATCGACTGAAAATCCGATTCCTGTCATTCATGTCAGCAACTCCAGCCTTTGATCAGCTAGAAGTATAATCTTTATCACTCCTCTATAATTAGATGTGTGAGAGCAAACTCAGTAGGAACTGCATAGCTTCCTTTATTTTTGTCATGTCACGCTAGTACTTCAATTACAGCCATGTGATACAACTCTCTTCAGTGAACCTGCTCCTTGTTAAACTAGAAAATTCACTTACAAATACTCTAAATTGATACAGTTAGAATTGGCCGTCTGTGCTCCCAGAATATTGAATTAGGCAATACGCAACTAGGTTGCAACTTGGTCTCTCTTTTCAGGGCTGCAGCAGTATAAGGTGCCTGCACTTCGCAGACAGCAGAAACAGGACACTGGAGCACTGTCAGACAGGGTCTACCGGCTCCTTTTGCAATGGCAAATCCAGCATTTACGTGAACTGCACTAAGTGGCAGCTACTTATACCCATCCTATCCTCAAACATAGCGTGCTGCTTAGAAACATCTTCACGCTTGGTGGACTTTTGCAGTCCTTCACCTATTTGCGTAGGTTGCCACTTGATGCACAACTTTCACTGGCTATCTTTAAATTCATATATTCAAACTTCTCCCTATTTCACTGCTATGACAACCTATTGGCAGGAAGAACTTTGTGCCCCACTAGTAAAAATCTTCATAACTCGTCTTTGTGTCTTTCCTCCACCGCTGCCTCCCAAATAGCTGCAATTACAGTCCTGCCAAGCTAACGCGGCACTTTTCCTCACCATCCCTTGCAGATACATCTAAACACAGCAGACATAGCTGTCATTTGTGCAACTCATTCTAGTGATAACTACCATTGAGGGATGGTGGCCAGAGTTAAGGCTGGTACTTCATGAACTTCAGTTTATTTTTCCTTGTTTTCAGCGGATTTTTATTTTGCACAAGGCAAAACTCTGGAATGACTCAAGATATCACCGGGCACCCACAAAATCTTTTTTTGTCATTTATTGTTTTTGTCCATGGACTAACAATGCAACCGGTCCCTTCAGCTGAGAGCCAGCAGCAAAGTGGCTAGCAGCGATAAAGAGAAGGAAGGAGGAGCAAGTGAGAATTTGACCTCACAACCTTTATTTAGATTTCTGGTTCTTTTTAGTATTTCCTCTTGTTATTCTTTCAAGTATTTGGGGAAAGAGAAGGGAACCATAGCCAAACCATTATGCATGCTTATTCCATAATCTAAACATTTTTATCATCTCTCTCTCTCTCTCTCTTTTTTTTTTTTTTTTGGCAGTTGTTTAAATAGCTATAGAAATGTACCAGACAAATGGAAACTAGAGGCTAAAATTTTCTTAGATTTTATTCTGGGCAGTGCACCAAGTAACAGGTAATTGTTGGCAGGACTACAAGGTTAGTTTGCATACTGCTTTCAGTCTGCAGCAGTGATGTATGTGCACAAAATGAGGGTTGAATACAGGCCTTCACGCAGTGGCCAGGATATTTACAGCTCAACTATACTATATAGGCAAAGTCCTTGAAAAACTTAATTTTGAAATGGGGTGGTTGACTGTTGTAGAACATTAATGCCCTAAATTTCAACCTCCTGCCCACTTCTGTGTTCCTTGGTTCTCTGGTACTTGACAGAATACTTAAAGACCACCCAATTCTGTCCAGTACTTACACAGGTTGTGCAAAGGGGAATGAAAGACTTGGACAAAAGCTAGCCTTCAGGTAGTTCAATTACTAAATATCCAGCATGACATCAGAAATAAAACAAGGCCACTGCTGTTTCTTCTGTTGGTTATTTAGACGGGCAAGCACTAATTTGCGTATCTGAACACATCAAGGGAAAACACATTAAGGCTAATACAAAGAAGTTGCTTCAAGGAGAAATTCTGTCTGGATGCAAGTAAAAAAAAAATCACTGTGAGAACAATTAAACATTGGAATAGGTTGCCAGGGAAGTGGTAGAATTTCCCTCGCTGGAAGTATTCAAGACTTGGCTTGACAGAGCCCTGGACAACATAACTTGATGGCCCTGCTTCCAGCAGAAGTTTGGACCAGATGGTCTCCAGAAGTCACTTCCAACCTAGATTTTTCTGTGATCTATGATAATACTTCTAATCATCATGTCTCAAAGTTGGGATAACAGAAGAATGTTGTTATTTTCTCTCATGTCAGGCAAATGAGGATTCCAGTGTCTACGGAAATACTAACTTTATTATGAAATAGAAAAGGAAGGAAAAGCAATAGTTGCATTTCACTTACAAACATTATTGTAACCAACTGTGGTCAAAACCAATCTGGTAAAGTTAAACTGCATAGATAACCAGGAGAATATAAGTTTCTGCTAAACATTGTCAAAAAAAGTAATACATTTAATTGTTTTTTTTTTCTGCAGAGCACTGCTTTAATGCAGTAAATATGCTAGTATGTTCAATACAGTACAGCAAAACAGCTGGACTTGCAATGATGGATGTACATATGAAAGCAAACAATTTTTTTTAATGAATATTATGCTTTCCTATAAAAGCCAAATAAACACTGACATTTAAATTGCTTTGAAACAAAACCAGACTTACTAGTGATTTGACAGTTTATCAATTCTAAGTGGATAGCTATTACATAAAAATGCTCAATTTAGAGCAAAAGGAGATACTGGATACTTTCTAATTTCTACAGATTGAGACTGTATTTTGCACTGCTTCTACAGCAAATCAGCGTGTTTGGTGTTATACAAATTAGTGCTGACCATTTTAAGAGATGTAACAGGCACTGCTAGCTTGGCCAGGCACTTGACATGTATATGAGTTGCATGACAATAATGCAGGGGTTTACTTTTCTCTTTTTTACACTTTTCTTACAAGAATTATACGTACAAGAATGTATAATAAAGCAAAGCTAATGCAATCCATTTTATTACAGATGGACATATATAAGTTTCACAAGATACAGCAACTGCTGTAAAGATGCTAGCTAGAGAGAACGCAAGCCAGGTAACAAGCTAAAAAAGCAGATTACTTGTTACCCACATTACCAACTACAAGAGCAACACAGTAAGCATAAGAAAGTCACTGCAGAGGTTAAGTAATATACCAGTTAATTACATCTGCTCTCCTAAAGGACAATGAAAAACTCTGTGTCCAGATATTACTACCCATGTCTTGGTAATAACTAATTGCTAAGGTTCTTGCTTCCTGCTTCACTTTAAGATGCTTGTTGCAATTTATATACCAATGAGCATTACTGTGGCAGATCCTGCGCCATTAGCAAACATATCATGACACAGCATGTACTGGAATGGGGGAACTGCCCCCTGAATGTGCTCATGCCGTCGAGTAGGTGATGTCTTTCTCTTGTCTGAGCAAACTCCTGTGTGACTGCAGATGAGCTGGAGAGGAGCATGAGGCTAACAGGATTACAAGGATCAGCGGGTACCTCACCCACTGACACAATTAGTACATTGTGTTCTTTGTTGTGAAGGCTTATCACTGTGTGGCTTTCCCATGTCAGAAGCTAGGCTTGGATGGATGGACTTATGCTCTGAGCATCTAAACTTAATGAACAGAAAAACTCATGAACATTTTGGGATCCGTTTACTGTAAGTTAAAAACCTAGGAGTGCTAAGGTTTTCATAAAATTCTCTAGAAAGAAATGAAGCAAATGAGACAATCACTTCTGAGAGAGGGGAGGGAAAATATCAAAAATCCAAACTATTCAGCTTCCCTTTGTTTATCTCCTTTTGAACTCTTGCAGCCCATTCAGTGTGCAAGATGGTTTAGCAAATCCCATTTCAATCACTACTTATGCCTTCTTGGATAGGCTCCCGATGAGAAGCTTCTCCATGGAAAATGGAGACTTGGAACAGGAAGGCTGTGTTTAAACCCCATGCTTAGTCTTAATGAATATACTCAGAATAAAAAGCAACCAAAACCATCTGTGCCCAGAAGAAGCAAATCCAGATGTCATGGGGATTTAGTCCTCTCCTTCATTAATCATGTCTGCAGGATCATTCAGCTTCTGCAGCATATGCCTGCTATACTTTCGAAGGGTAGTTAATAATACATGAACATCAGCTCACTTGGGAAGAAAGTTTTGATCACATCTTTATTAATCAAATGGAAACAGAATTTCTTACTCATCTAAGTAGAGTCACACTACAATGTACTTAAGAAGAAAAAATGTCAGGTCTAATTTCTAGGTTTTGATGTCTTGCCTCACTAAAGTCTGTTCAAAGACAGTGGGATGCCTTGAGCCTTCCTGTTACCTGAGCTGAAAACCTTTAACACTGCCTCCTACAAATTGCACCCTATCAACTCATTTCCACCACTTACGAAGGGTTTGTTTGTTTGTTTGTTTGTTTTTTTGTTCCCAAGCAGGTGTGGCTGCCCATTTGAGGCAGTAAAGAATCCATTGGATCTCTGATAGATGGATTTTTATCCTGGATTTTCTGCTGAGATCAACAGATTGAGCTGTCTTTTTGTTTGCTCTTCTGTAACTGTGTGAGCACTATGGAGTGGAAAGTGCAGTCAGGTGTGGTTTTATTTACTGGTTTCTCTATGCCACCTCTATTTCAAGGTGAGGGAACAAGTCAATGTGTCTTGTTTGACAATGAGGAAGCTGGCTTCAACAACTAATTTGCAAAGGCCTGTATGTTAGCTACTTTGACATGAATGTCCTAACTAATTAAAATACAGCCTCTGATAGCAGCTGAGCAGGGATGATCACCTCCAGCTGTGTCGTTTAACAGATTTCATAACCTAGTGACTAAGCAGAGAAGGAAATGGTGTTTGAATTTATCAAATATGATTTGTGTATTTAGTAAACAAGAAAAATTCAACACATATAATTTATTTTCATTTATGTATCTACAAAACCCTGTAATTACTTGGCCACTGGGACAGGCAAATGGAGTGTGCAACAGCTGGAGGTGATTCTCAGCTCTGGGATGCCTTAATTTATAGGAAATAAAATCAAGAATCACATCTTAAAGATTCTGAATTTCACATCCCTATTGAGGGTCTTCATTCCTTTCCCAAATGCCCTTAGTCCTGTGTCATATCCTAACAATCAGAGTTTCCTCCTTACCAATTCCTATTTGCTGTACCTCTTCAATTTCTCGTTCCTCTAGACCCAGCATTGCCCCTCCAACCTTCCAAAAGCAGAGTCCAGCTTCAAAGAGTCACAAGGCTGACATCAAAAGAACAAGCTTAAAACAGTGTTCTCATTAGGTTCCTGACGCGGCAGGTGACAGGGCCAACAGCACTGCTGCAGTAAAACCAGAGAGGGAAGGAGAGAAGACTGGGGGAACTTTTCACCACAGGGCTTGAACATAAATTATTTCAAAGTTAAGGTAAGGTGAAGTCTCTTGTTCTTGTGAGGTTACTGATTTCAGAGGCTTTTTCTGTTGAAGTACTCATGGTGTGCAGAGTGCTTTTCCTTCTCCACAGCCACTGTCTAGAGCTGTACTTGAGAGAATCTGTTTATTTGTAATAAATCTATTTTAGCATCTGTTTTTAACAAGCAGCCTTGACGTGCAGGTTGGTAATGTGCCCTAAGTACTAAGAGTTTGTGTATTTTGTTATAAAGAGTATAACTTGCTCAGAATATATTTACAAGTTTTTATTTGTACTCCTCGTGAACTGGGAACCTAAGACACACTGAAGGGCCCTTATGGATAGGAAAGAAAAGAACATACATTCTCTTGAGTGTATACCATTAGCAGTGTGCTATTGTCCTAATTTTAGAGAAGCAATTCTATGTAAGCAGCATTCTTATGATTTGCTTACCTAGTGTCTTTAAAGCCCAGCTGCTTAAATCCTCCCACTCAAGAATGTGAGGTGTCAAAGAGAGAATAGCTTCTAGCCCTCATTTGCAGTGTAGTTTTCATGACCCCACCTCACTCTTTCACAACTATGAAAAAAGAGGTTTTACCCCAAGTTTTCTACCTTTCTGCTAAAAAGTATTTATTTTTTAGGAACAAGATGTGTGCTGTTTGGATACCGAGGATGGAAATTCTAGATTTGTAGCAATGCTAACCTCTAGCTGAGCCTTGCCATGGGCTAGGTATATATATATTTACTAAATGTGAGTGGAGAACTGCTGAGCTCTGATGTGTCACCATTAATGCATTATGAGAATGTTTAACTGCTGAAAAGTTTCAAAAATCTCTAAGGTTATGAATCAGATTAAATTCTGTGGATGAAATTGACATTTATGAATGATTGGCAATCAAGCAGGGTAAAAAGATGAATGTTATTTATAATTTGGTATTTTATGAGCACTGGTATTCAATGAGTATTCAAAAGAATGTTGTTTACATGTTGAATGGCAAGAAAACATAAATGGGAAGAAAATAAGGAGTGAGAAAGCCAGTGAAGCGTCCTCCTGCGTTGGGCTAGGCACTCAGTGGCCTGACTACATTCTGACCTGCACCACCTTTTAAACCCTATTCTTTCACAGAACTAGTGAAAGATAGTTACAAAGTATATAATTTTACCACCAAGATACTGTCTGCTATTGAAATATACCTTTGCCTTGATTCTCCTCCTTCATGACTAGTTCAGACTGTCATCCATACTTTCTGAAGTTACAAAAATAAGGGGTTTTATCTGATTTTTCTTTGAAAAATGACCATAAACACCATTTTTATCTCTTCCCTAGGACACAGTAGCACTTCATATACTGTCTCCACATCACACTTTTTCATTTCATCTTGCTATAAGAAAGAAATTTTTTATAGTAAGAACAATCATGCACTGGAACAACCTCCCCAGGGATGTGGTAGATTCTCCATCGCTGGAGGTTCTCAAGATGCAATTGCACAGGGTGCTAGCTAATCTCATTGAGGCTCCCATTCCCGTGAAAGGATGGACTAGATGATATTTTGAGGTCCCTTCCAACCTGGGCTGTTCTGTGGTTAAGAATCTATTAAAATCCACTCTTCTGTTTGTGGGTTTTCAGTGCTTCTTGCTGGTCT
This sequence comes from Aviceda cuculoides, assembly GCA_035590195.1. Classification (NCBI taxonomy): domain Eukaryota; kingdom Metazoa; phylum Chordata; class Aves; order Accipitriformes; family Accipitridae; genus Aviceda; species Aviceda cuculoides. The sequence continues at coordinate 30,702,197 of JAVJGG010000090.1, forward strand.
CTCAGAATTAGGGTAGTAGCTAAAGCACAACCAACTCTAACTTTTTTTAAGGCTACTTTATCAAAATATTATTTTTGGCTCTCCAGCAAGAACAGTTGTGATTCTCTCAGAGTATATTCCACAGCTAGATTTTAAGACCTCCTTCTAGCCTTTTGAAAATAACTTGTAAGAATAACATTGTTCTGTGTTACTAAGATGGAAGGGATTTGGAATATATTTCAACCAGCAGCCTGTCCTGAGAAAAGGTCTGCTTTTATCTTCTGACTCATCTTCTCTGTACTACTTTTCTGCAACCTGGTTTTGGCTTGCAGACAATAATGATTAACAGTTTCCTCTAGCAATAGATAATTTTTATTTATCTGTGATGGTTTTACTATATTTGCAGCTGTCTTTGTCAACAGCACCTTATTATCCTGCTTACAGAAGTCAGCGGTCTTAAAATGGCTACTTTCCCTTGGAGAAATCTTATAAGGTAGTTTTGGATAATTACTTTTCTCTCCCAATGGATTGCATACGCATTTAACTTCAATGCTTCTGGTTGATAACAAACTGTATTTCTGAGGCAATCAAGAAGGTTGCGGGAGTGTACACACAGGATGAACCCTGCAGTTCCCTCTGAAGCAAAGGGCGCAGTCAAGTGCTATTATGCAGCATGTCAAATCAACTGGTTCCTTGGCATGTCCTATTTACAATTAGACAAGTGTTGGTACATAGGAGAGGTACCCAACAACATGGCAAAGATTTTATCAGTCCCTCTGATGATACATCTGTAGCTTGTCAGCCCTGTGGTCGCGTTAAGGACAGTGTGTTTGACTAACAACTGCTGGAAGTTTATTACGATGGTATGCCCATTTGCATTGAGAATGGATCTTGTTGTCATGTCTATGCCTGTGGCACATCAGGGTTATGTTACAGTTCCCTCCACAAGGAGATAATAAAGAAGTGATTGTGGAGAAAACCTCCTTCTCCCTCCCTCCCAAAATGGAGTTGGAGGCTGATACAAAATAAGGCAGTGTAGTGACTGTGCACTGCACTTTTGGGGTACGAGAGCTCCCAGTACTTTCACTGGCTGCCTTATGGGTACAGACCATGAGTGAAGCTTGGACTCTGGTGATGTAAGGAACCACCTTTCTCCTGATGTCAAGCTGCCACAGGTGAAGTCACAGAGGCAGTGGAGACAGATTTTCTTTCCTGTGTTGGGGAGGAGGTGCTTCTCCTGGTCCTGTTCACTTTCTCTGTCAGATAGAAGAGCTCCATCATGTTGCCATGTAGGACATAATACAAAACAGGTGTTTAGAGAAGGAACTCTTTCAGAGAGTAAAGGAAAAAAAACTCTGAAAGATCAGGATTTCATAAGAGAAAAAGTGGGGAAATATTTGTTTTGCCTCCGGTGGTATTTTTGTTTTGATATTACTTTATCATTGATAGCTGCAGTGTAGATATGTTACATCAGACTGAAATCTAACATGGCCAGTTTCTTATCCTGGAGAGGGATGGTTTTGTTATTAAGCAGTATAGAAATAGAATCATTTATATCTGTTCCTGACTTTGCTGACATTTCTCATGGTATCATTTTAAGATGCTTAAGATACAAACTTTGCCATTAAAACACAGCATTTCCCTATCTTAAAAGGAAGATTATGGTCTTTAATTAGCTAGCATTTGTGAAATGCTTGGGGATCTTGGGGATCAGGTATTACCGAAGCATAAAATGTTATAATTAAAAAAACTATTCAGTTCTCATTTTGTTTTTACCCTAGCTGTAATTAGACAGGGAGGTTTCCCATTCAGTATGCACACTGACATCTGTTCTTGGGTATAAAGCTTCTGGGGTTTGGCATATTTTCATCTGCTAAATGATGAGACAGAATAGCAATCCAGTTTACGGCTCATGAATTTTCCATAGTTTATCTCTCCAGACTCCTGGAGCTGACTTGCATATTACATGTGAATGTAAATTATGAAAGCCTTCTCAAATACATTTGATAAAAGCTATTCTACACTCAGTGGAGGCCAAATTCTTCTCTGAGTTAACACCTTTAAAATGCATGACAGTAAAGAGTATTTCCTCATCATTGTCTGCTCACACAGCTCAAAGACGTGCAGTGAGCAAACCACAGCATCCATCTTTCTGTGAGCAAGTGCAAAGCTTTCGGCCAGAGCTTAACAACCAAATATACTGGTAATAGAGTCTGATTCACATTTGACCTCTAGAAGTGCTGTTGACTTAGTACTACATTCTTAGCTGAGATATCTGTAGACTTGTGAAACTCTGTTTTAGTGATGGTCTGGATGAGCCTGGTCTCCTCAGGGTAGTTAAACAATTGCTCCATTACACTTTGGTACAACTAGCATGTGCCCAGAGAGCGTGAATTGATACTGAAGTTGCCTTCAGTCAGCTTTCTTGAAGGAAGAGGCTGTTTAGCAGAATACTGAACTGGATGTTACATATCTTCAGTATTTCAAATCTGATCAAGTTTAGTGTTGGTTTTAAAACTTTTAAGATTCAACCCCAAAATTTTTAACCAACCTGTGATCAACCAAGTGGCAAAGTATTAAACGCACCTACTGCACAATCCACTTAACTATGTTAAAGCAATTTCACAGCAAGTGACAGAGGTGTACAAGCTCAATGATAAGTATTTAAGTCTAAAATACATAACTTCCAGTCACTGTGAATCTCCAGCGTGTCAGCACAATCCATATTCATTGCAACTCATCAACTCCATACTAAACACATGAGGCACAATAACGTATGGCAAGCTGCCCATTCCTGGTCAACTGAATTAGCATTATAAACAGAAGAAACAGAAGAAACTACCTTAGAAAGTCACATGTGGTATAAAGCCTCACTGAAATTACTGTTCAGAGGCAAGGAAATTCGGATAACTGTTCCATAATGTCTTAAACTGCTGTGCCGAGGATCTGCAAAGTGGTGCTCTTGCATGTTTTAGGAAGTTGGTTTGATCACCGGACTATTTTTACTGAAGTGACATGCAAGCGGGCACTAAAATGCATAGGTCTGTCATTCATCCTGGAATCATATAGTCAACAGTACCCTATATAGGCCACCAGTATTCCCAGTCAGAGACTGACTGGAGTGGGAAGGTACGGCCCTGAAGACCGAACCACACGAATCCCATGGTGTCTCAACGTGCCTTGCGGAAGAAGGCATCCTGTTTGAAGGACGTTTCAGGTGGTTCTTCCTTCTTCTTGAAAAGTGTGGGAGAATGTTTCTAATGGGCTTCAATCCCATATGGGATATCCCACGTGGTCTTTAAAGTAGCCTCCATGTAAACTTCAAAGGGTCTCCAAGGGGATGCGGATTTTGAGATGAGGGCAGCAAGTGACAGGAGGGCAAGAGCCGACGGCAGCGCCGCGCATTTTGATGGGCCAAATAAAACAGATGGGGGCATGTGCGCACAGAGGCACACCCCGCTCACCTGGCAGATGGGCGCCTGCTCCGTTGCCTCTGTACCCCCTGCTCCCGCATT
>JAVJGG010000090.1:30706218-30725132 GCA_035590195.1 Aviceda cuculoides
GCGGGGTCCCGAGCGGAGCCGGGGCCGGGGCCGGGCGCGGTGCAGCGGCCAGCCGGGGACCCCGGGCAGCGGGCAGGGCTCGGGAGCCGGCGGGGTCAGCGGGGTTTGGGCACACAGCTGGGCTGGTTCGGAGGGGGACAGAGTGCGATGTGGTTTCTTAAACGGCAATGCTTTTAAAAGAGTCCCGATGAGTGAGTTGCGACGTGCCGAAGAGCAGACAGTAAAAACTTTCAAGAGTGTGGAGAGATGCAGCCTGAAACTGCCCGTGGGGACAGTAAGGTCCCAATTCCCCAGCACCGGCAGCTGAAACTTTTCAGGCACCGGGTTTTGCCAAGGTAGATTGGATCAAGACCATATGGCCTGATGTTTCGCAAAGCCCATTGAAGGCAGTGGGAAAACTGCTAGGTGGGTATTTAGGTAAACTATTCAGACCTGTGCAAGAACAATTTTTTAACCCATTAAAATGTTGAGAGAGAAAACAAAAAAGAATTGCTTTAAATTTATGCATTTTACTATTCAACTACAAAGGAAAAGCGCATAATTCTGTATTTTGGGGGGTATTTTTGTTATTTGAGTAGTTAAAAGGTGAAATATGTCTTGCTCTTGGCTGTCGCCTGCTCTCCTTGTAGGTAGGATAGCAGGTAAAGTATTTACAAAGCAAATTTTAAGGCTGGAGATTTACAAGCGAAATAAAAGTTTGCATGTGAAAAGGAAACCCTATTCCAGTATTTTATGTATTATGCATCTGAAGCCTGTGAGAGTCCTCACTGCTGTGGACTGGGAGATCAAACTCAGCGCTGATGATTCAGACCGTAGGGTGACTCCTGGGTGGTGCCCGCAGCCGAGCTTGTCCTTTTATTCTGTTGCTTTGGGATTTTTTTTGTGGTGTAGGGGGAGTGCAAATGTTGAACTGCTCCTCTGTTAAGACTCCTTTGAAAACACAGTGGATCTTTCAAGAGATTCCCATAGTGGGAAGGACATCCAAATATTAAATGGCTTTCACCGAAAAAGCAATCAGCAAAGCTGCCAGCCTCACATGCGGAGATTTTTCTACAATGTCGCCTCAGTATTGTCATCTTCTCCTGCCCCATTGAGGGTGGCTTCAGGTCCCATCAGAGCCACAAGGGTGCAATGCCCATGGACTTCTTTTTTTTTTTTTTTTTTTTTTTACACTCATCCCCATGCTGCAACCAAAATTGCATTTCTACAGTTCAGCATTTCAAGTTTTCTGGTCCTTGACTGAGTGAGGGCAGTTGTGAGCACCTGAAAAGGCTGATGTCTAATTACTGGGGAAAAAAAAAAAAAAAAAAAAGTAGGCGATTCAGGGAGGTTATTAGCTTCTTCACAGCTGTGCAAGAGGAAATTGTGCAGGTCTTTGCCCTGGACACCATCTAGAATTAGAACAGGGAGCTCATGCCAGAAGGTTGAGAAATCCATGTCTGTTTGGACATGTGTGAAACTGGACTGGATGTATGTATCTGAGACTTCCCTGTAGCTCAAAGGAAGCATGCCTTTGCCTTGCTGAGAGCTGTGCGCTCTTCAGACACATCCCTAGTTTGCCTATCACATCTTTCCAGAGGCAAGGGATAAAGCGAAACCATTGTGAAAAAAGGAAGCATTGTGCTTATCCACCGGCTCAGGCCTGCTGTTCTTGCTGTAAGTGGGGATCCCCGACTCAAAATTCTTGCTCTGAAAAATATTTAATGAGACACTTTGTACAGAGGCTGCCTGTAAATTAGTATTTCCAAGAAGGAAAAGGAATCAGAAAGAGCATCTTAAATCAAAACAGAGTGAAGTCCAACCAACTCACCAAACCTACTGCTCATCTTGAGGCTGGAGTCTGCAAGATTTGGACCTTGTTTGTCTGTCTTACACGTCTCAGTCTGATGTATTTCCAGAGTGAGTGCTGTGGTGAGCTCTCCTCGTTTGAAGAGGAAGCGGGCTGAATAGCTGATTCTGTAGATTATATAAGCAGTGCATTTTTTTAGCCGGCTTTGTAAAGGTTTTACTGGGGGGGCCTGGGAGCTTTGGGTTTTTTTTCCTCCAAAGATGATGCAGGGGGGTCCTCAGTAAAAAGGGAAAGGAGATACCTGCTTTTTGTCAGTAGAACTGTCAATCCATAGTGCTTGAATGGGGCGGCACTGGTGAGTGAGGTTGTGAGATAACAAGCTCAAGGATGCTGCCTCGCACATCTTATTCAGAGCCTGCAGCCGGTGACATTCTCCAAACTTCGTACATTTTGGGATGCTCACTCATATTGGCCCAAATATCAGTAGACTCAAGACAGGAAATCCTGAGTATTACTTCAAGCGAGAGTTTGTTCTAGATCATCTCTAGTGCTCCCTCCCAACCAGTGTTCCAGTAAATAAATTTATATTTGCAATCTATATGTCCTGGTTTCAGCACTAGATTTTTGCATTTCCCTTCACATAGCTTGGTGGAGGGCTCACGCCTCCATCTCCTTGCCTTTGCAGCAGAAGCTTGCTGTGGTTGAACACTGGCATCCTTCAAGGTAGTTCCTGCCATGCTAACCTCAGCCTGCAACAGAGAAAATTATTTGGGTGGCATGTCAGCTCTGCAGTACGCTGGGCTGCTGCCTGCAAGCTGGGGAGGTTTAGCCAGAATTGTGTGGGGCAGAGTTAAGCATGACTGCTTGAATGTGCAGCAGGATTGCTGCGTGGTCGTTGTCATGATGGTGTAATTTAATTTCCTGTTGCTGTAATGATAATTTAATTTGTCTGAAGCCATTTCCCTGTATTGTAAAGCCTTGTGGTTTATTTAGACAACATTTAAGCTAAAACACAATGTAATGAATGTAAATGAGGGACTGAAGGCTAAAGGGGTGGATAGAGTTTTCAGCAATAAACTGATAGGGTTTCTTCACCAGCATGCGTACAAATCTACAGGTTTTCTAATTTCCAAAAGTCTGTTTGCTCACATTGTTTGAGGAATGAGAAGAGAACAAAACAAGGACAAAAATTATGTGCTATGTAAAATTATGTAAAAAAACTATGTACAAACATACGTGTAGGTGTTTGTATAAACCAGTGAGAACACGGGTCTCACCATGAGTACCCCCAGGTAGAGCCTGGGAGACGCTTTGCTCTGTGCGGTTCCCTGTGAGTGAAGAGGCGCCAGCCTTGTCAAACCAGTTGAAGAAATGAATCCTGGAGAAAATAATGAAGGCATCCTACATGGAGTCTTGGTTACTGAATGCAAAGACTGTGATTTTCACCTAAACCTACTTCAACTTCTGTGCTCTTAAGGAAGAAGTGATAATATTGAACCAGCCAAATTGCACATCATTGAGAACTGTGTATACTTGTACATGGGGCAATATCTTTAGATAAGACATACCTGAAAGTCAGCTAATATAATTATTGACCTAGTAGTGTGCATTTCCTGCAGCAAATAATGCCTAAGAAGAGAATATACAGTGCCAATGTGTAATTTTTCAAGTGATCTTCACAGCACGGTACATGTGAGGCTGTGTTTGAAATTGCAAGGGTAGGGCTCATCCTTGTGAAATTTGAATCATGGACAGGTACTTCACAAGCTGCCTAAAGACTTATTTGTGGATGGCAGTGTTTTGCAAAACAATTTTTATACTCAGAAAATCTCTGCATTAAGAAATGATATATATATGTGTGAAGTTACATTTTGCAAGCCATCACAAAATCTTTTGTCTTTTTCAAGCAGAAATTCTTGAAAATTGGTCATTATTGTGGGATGAAATTGTGACTAAAATGTCAAGATGCGATATTCCTTAATCCTACCTGAAGGAAATTAATGTCATAGTAAAATAATGGAAAAATGAGTCAGCGGAGACTCCTGTGAGCGCTGGGGATAGCTTGTGTCCACTGGGAGAAGGGGTGGAGGCTATTTAGGGGAGAGTAGGAGGCCATGTAGTGCCAGCAAGGAGGAGTGGGGCAGAAAGCCAGACCACATGCACTGCAGCATTACTAGTCTTGAAACCACAGCAGTTTCAAAGGTGTCTTCTGTTCTGTGTAGCACAACCCTGTTTTTATAACCATACCTATGGAAAAATATTTTTTTCCATTTATTTAAGATCCTTGAGATATTTTAAATACCCACACATTATAAGCAGTAAAATGATTTAAAGCCTCCTGAAATTAAAAGAAATTTTAATAGTAATTCATCTAGGCTCTGGACTGAGCCCTTAAAAAAAGAAGGAAAGACTTGTGGCAGAGATAATCCTTCTTTGTAGGGTTTTGGTGGGGCTACATGGGAATTATTCAGGATGCGAGTGAAATAGATGGAGTTTAAAAAATGGCAGTAATAATTAGGAGACTGGGAGTTGGTCATGTGCAAAGAGTTTATTAAAAAAATTCATGCTTTTAGTTTGATGAGGCATGGGCTAAACTTGTGATGGGAGGTATTCATTGCGTGATTTGTCTAATGATATTTAGTGAGTGTTACACCCAACAGGGAGCGGTATAGGGCAGTAGTGGGAAGTTACAGACTCAGGGTGCAATCATGAAATTGGTGAAAAAGATGAAAGTGGCTGTTAAAACAACTTAGTAGTACGCCCTGAGAGATTGTGCCAGAGGTTTCAAGGTTGCTGATAGAAAATTTTTGCTTTGAGTATCTAATACTGGACAAGAAACAATCAAGGAAGCAGATCTCACAGCAGGGAGAAGGTGGAAATGGCCCCTGGGGTCTTAATGATTTTCAATTTCTGCAATCTCAGCAGCAGTAGTAGTAGAGGACCAAGCTCTGCTCTGTCATGTGTGGTCTGTTGTGACCAAATTTTTCTAAATTTGGAGAGATGGAGAGATTTAAAGCACCCAACTCCAGTAATTTCAACAGGTGCATCTTCAAAAGAGTTTAGCATACAAAAAATGAACTTCTCTGAAGGTTGTTTTTTTATTGAAGGTGCTCAGTGTGCTTGACCATATCCAGTCTACCCATTTCTATCAACATAAAGCTGTCCAGAGGACAAGACTTTGTAGTAATTTGCTTTTCATTTGTTTGTTTAAATGCAGTTTTTCTTTCTTCCTTCCTTCCCTTCTTTTCCATCTCTTTCCTCACCCAGGCAGATGGGACAGCCCGGCCAAGGGATGCAGTGATGGTGCTGTGACCCTGCGGCGCCCAGGGATGCACCCTGTGGGTTTCCTCATTGTTCAGGGCTTTTTTCTGAGCAGACCTTCCAGCTGTTCTTCTTTCCAGTTGACAGTGAAAGCTGTTACTTAATGTCTGTAAGAAATTTCTTTCTAGTAATTTGTTTTGCCTATGAATTTTAGTATGGTACTAATTAAGACGGGGAGTTTTGCACAAGTATAAAACGCTTTAGGTGTGTTCCTGCAAGATGCAGCATACTTAGAAAAAGTAGATAGACTCCTCCTATTCTGTCAAGTTTTAGAGAGTGAAGAGGAGCCTGGTTTACCCTTTACTTAAAAGACAAGATAAGGAAATCTGTCACTGGCTTTACAGGAAACTGTCTGAACAAACATCATCGGTTGTACGGAGATAAATCCCACTGACTCAGAGGGAGATAACCCGAGTACCTGATACAGCTCTGGAGTGAAATTCTCACCAGCAGCCAGCCAGCATGCAGATAGTCATGAGCAAGGATGCTGGAGGATGGAAGAATAACTTGGCATTAATTGTGGAAAAGTTGGCCTTTTTTGGACAGGCACTCAGACTGGATGTTGGATTTTCTGCTTTAAACTGTCGTGTAGTCCTTCTGGTTTTAATTTGGTGTACGGCTGCAAGTATAACAAAGTTTTGTAAAAAATCTGGCTGCACTTTACTGCCTTTCCTCTCAGCCTGTTACAAGCTATGTCTTGCTGTGTTTTGGAAATCCTCTCTTTTGTTTTCCACAGGTGAGCATGGCTGTAGCATCATATAGAGCAGGAGTGTGTTGTCTCTCTGGACTTACCAGCATCTACTTTGTAGGTCTTAGAGGGTGCTTTTCTTTTTCACCTTCTGAGGTTTATGGTAAAAGCTGATACAATTTTTCTGTGATTCCCAATATCTAATGAAGAGGCAGAGTAACATTCTCTTTTACAAACATGTGTTGAATCCAGAATTCATGATTGTGAGTTAGCACTTAGCAAGTACTATCGAGTCCAGTCCAAATAGGCATAAATACCTACGGAATGAAAGAGTGAAGTAAAATGCCTAGGAAATTCAAATTTTGATATGGATATGAGATTCTGTTCTTCATTATATGCACCTTGCTAAGTTTCCAAGTTCTTGAAGACCTTAAGAAATGAGATTTTGAAGAAAAATCCTTTTGGCTTTACTTGCTTTCTCGGAAGTTTTAGTCCTCAGAGAGGTTGTTGCTGTTGGAGCCAGTGGCAGATTTTCATCCCATAGTTTTAATAAATGGTGCCTGTCTGTGTTGGAAAGGAAAGGCAGACTGCCTTTGGTTCTTATATTCTTTAATTCAGGGGGGCAGGCACTTTATCTTAGACTGAATGCAAGCAAAAGGCATCCAGGGACATGATTAATGGGAAAGGTATTTGCCACCCAACTTGAACAGAATTTACTGTATTTGGTAGCTTCCAGATTTCAGCTTTGGGAGATTAAGGCAGGCGATACTTTATTCAGTTTCCATTGCTCATATAGTCCCTTTTATTAACTTCTTTCAAAAGTCCTGTGAGCAATTTTGGAAGTTTACCATCAGGTTGTCTTGCAATGGGCATGGTCAAGAATTTCCCTAATCAAAGCAGGAGGTAAGATTTTGTTCTTCAGTTTGTCAATAAAAGGATTGTCCTTGATCACATCCCATTTACCTTCTGTAAATGACTTGAGGTTTTCATAAACCCAGAAATCTCAGTTATCCATTTTGTGGCATGGCTCCTCCTTCTGCCAAAGTATCTGGGAAGCTGGGTTAGGGTCCTTGCCAGTTCAGCAGGATCGTCTCAAGCTCCCTTACACCAAAAGAAACCGTGTCACTTGCACAGGAACTAACCTTAAAGATGATGTACTACGTAATGCTTGCTACAGAGCCTGCATTTGAAAACTGAAAGGTGGTTTCTTTCTGGGAAAGAAGGTCTTTTTTGGGTAGTATTGAGTGAAGGGAAACTGCTGGGTGGTAGGGGAAGGCATGTGGCAGTTTTCATGATTTTCTGCTGTCTGTGTAGAAGAAGCTGTGTACAATGTTGAATTACGCATGGGTATCAATGGAAAGAGCTTCTTCTCAATAGAAAAAGTGAGAAATATGCTCACCTTTGCCCAAAAAACCTGTAATTGAGAGGCACACTGTAAGTGTGGAGTTTCCTAACTCTTTTTGTACTTGATGTTTTCCGAAATCTTGAAGATTGGAGATTCTTTAATTAGTGCAGCTTGGCCACAAATTATGAGACGGTCTTTGCATCTGATAGAAATTTTATTGATATTAAAGGGAGAAAAAGCAAGCTCTGAGATGATTAAAGCAGCTTTGTTGTTGATGCCTTTGGGCAGTAGCAGCTGAAAAGCCAGTGTCTAGATCAGGAAGGATGATAGTCATAAGCAATGTGGTTATGGCTGCTTTTAAAGTACAGAGCATTTCTTTCTACAGCTTTTTCCATGGCTTATAATAAACATGCTGTTCTCTTCGCACTTAAAGAACAATTAAAAGTGGCTTCAAGCTTTTGAACATGCATGCAATTGTTTTAGTTGCTTTTGCAGTTAAAGGACAGTGATGAAATGAGGCCAACTCTTACATAAAAGCAAGATTAAAGCTTGTGGAAATGGCTCAAACTTGTGTGAAGAAAGGGTTTGCCTGTTTGGCTTTTCTAAAAACTTTATTCTGTATATTTTTATTAGTCTTACATATAAAAAAAGTTTGGTGTTGATTCTATACTAATGCTTAACTTGATATATTCACCTAAGGTTTTGGTGAATTAGTTTCTTTAGGTATTTAATTAAGTGTTAATTTTTGAAACCATAAACCTTTAATCATCATGCTTCTGTGACATTAGTTAGTAACTCAGACACAAAGAGTTGCTCTTACACTTTGGATGGTACTAAAGCTTTAAGCCTACATATTAGGCCATTGTAGTGCTACCAAAGTTATTATTCAGTTATTGTGTCTTTTTTTTTTAAACTAGGTAGTTGTCTTAGCAATATCAGGAAGTAGAAAACAAAAGTGAGGCTGACTCTTGGGTTCTTCTGGTTAGATGATTAAAAGGTTAAAAGCAATATAGTTTTCAAAAATATATAGATAGTGTTTTCGTGCAATCCCTGTTCAGTGCCACACCAGCCAAGTGTCTCTCAAGTAGTTTTCTGCTGAACGTGTGGCAGGTCTGATGTGAATGGGGGAGGTGCCACGTCAGCCATCAGAGCGAGACCGTGGTGGTTGGTAGATGTTTGCCACTGGCTGGTGCAGGTGCGTGGTCACGCTCTGGGATCTCAGAGGGTGCTGGGCCAACCCTTTAGACTGGAGCAGTGTGCACTCCTTTGGGACCACCTCAAACCATGCCTGGCACTGCGCTGCTCAACACGCTGGGATGGCTGTGGTGATGGGGTGCAGCAATGCAGTAACTCCAGGGTGGAAAATAGCAGCAGAGGTTTCTGGCTTGTTACCCGCTTCGCCTATCTTCCCAGAAGCGAGCCATGGTCTGTCCTTCAGAATAAATTCTGCTTTTGAGATTTTTGCAAAGTGAGCACGTCAGCCAGTCTCAGGTTGTTTTTTCAAGATGTCATTGCTTAAACAGTGTAATGTGGTGCATCCTTCCTGTTATGGTTTCTGGCCAGGTGTCATGCTGAGAAAAGCCACCCACATCAGTGCCTGGCCCATTTTTGGACTATCCACTGACAACACCACCAGTGGTGATGCCTTTTCAAATGATAGTGGACTTGTAAGGAGATCATTGGTAATGGTGTAAGACAATCAGTTCATAGCTCCCCAAAAATGCAGCTGGTTTTTCCAGGTTCGTTCTGTGTTGTGCTTCGAAGGTCAATGCACATTTTGACCGTTGCTCTCATGCATTGCAACAGGCAACTTGCAGAAAAGGTCATCTGTGCCTGAATTGCACATTAGTTGTGTGTGGGACATGTTGGTCCTCACAAAGAGTGTCTCACAAAGGCAGTCCTTGTTCCTGGTTGTTTACTGTTTAAGCAGGCAAAACACACAAAGCTAAAGCAAAGGTACAGAGAAATGAAGGCATGGGACCAGGGAGTGCCAGGAGCAGGAGAAGCAGCCTGTGCCGATCCCCAGTGCAGGGTCAGGCCTCTGCAGCAGTTCCAGCTGCACCGTGCTGATGTGTCCCAGACAGGCTGTGATACGTGCTAGGGACCAGCTGGACCTTTAAGCACCCATGATCACTAATGCTTTCACAGCCAACCTTAGGAAAAAATGCTTACAGCTTCTTTAAATTATTAAAACATCTGGGATTTCCTAAGAAGGTTTATATTCCCTAGGTCAAGGTAGCTGCAGATTTTGTGGAGCTCAAAAGCCAGCTCTGTCCATGCATACCATTTCTAAAGATCCCCTGCTTGCTGCCTGGGATGGCTCATTCACTGGAGTAATGCCTTCCTGGATTTACTACTGATTTTTAGTTCTGTGTGCTTGGTCCCAGCTAAAAAAAATTGCCCTCGTGCCTTATCTGGAAACTTGCTGCCTGCCAAGGACCTTTTCCTTACTCTTTTCAGAGATATACAGATGTCATTGCTTCAAATTTACAAAAGATGCCACCACCATCCTGCCACTCAGCATCCAGCTCACTCATCCCTGCCCTTTTAGCTAGCATTCTTCTTCAGCCTCTCTCATCTGTTATCTTAGGAAGCAATTTTTAAAGCTTTACGTGATATTTTCCTTCCTCTGCATGAAACCACAGTTGCTATTTGTGCTGTGATTCTCTGCAGAGCTTTGTTGCGATGTTCATAACTGAAGACCTGATTCTTGAAGCAGCATTAGGGACATTAAATATCTTAGGTGAACGTTGCCTAAAGACTGGCTCGCTTTTATTGAATGTGATACAGAGGATCCTTGCATATTTTCACTTGATATCCCACATATTGTAGTGGTCACACTAGAGGAAAGGCAAGCTTTCATCATCCCCAAGCAAAGATTTAATGGCAGGATCTGTGCAAAGGGAAAAAAAAAGGCTTTTTTGCTCTTAGGGGTATTCTGTAAAGTAATATTGTTGCCTGTAAGTTAGTCTTCCAGACTCTTTCCACTGTTTTCAGTTGCAAATGAGGCTTTGCCAGTCTTCAGCTGTTCAGACTGAAGTTTCCACGCTGAGCATCTGCCTCAAATTGTTTTTTTGAGAAAACTGCAGCTAAAATGGATTAGGTTGTTGGGTTTTTTTGTTTTGTTTTGGTTTTTTTAGAATTAAGCTAAAGAAAACGTGTTTTTCCTCTCTTTGGATGTTCCATTGAGCAGCTCAGGCGTATCCTGCAAGAGGAGGGAAAGGGTTGGGGGGCGTAGAGCTAGAATAAGGGAAACCAGAGGTGAGTGTGAAGGTTTTCTAAGCACTGCCAGTATTTACCTGCTAACCTGAACCCTGTTGTTTCCATGTTTGCCCTCTGTGCAGTCTAGCAAGTAGCTGCAAAACCCACAGCTACCAGCAGCTGTTCACCCTTGTAGACAAAGGCAATGCCACAAAGCAAACACAACTTTCTACCATATCGGCTTACTGTGTTAGCTGAAAAAGTCCATGAATCTGAAGCCCTGAACTCACTGCTGATGCTCGAGGGACAATAGGGTGCAAAGACAGCTTTTTGGTATATTTTTCTATTAGCTTCATTCAGTAGGAAGCCCCAGATTTGTTTTTTGGGTTTGTTTTTTTTTCCCTTCTGAGATTTCCTGTACACTTGCCAAGCTACAAAGTGCCGTGCAGGCATCAATCAGCTGATCTTCCTGCTGAGATGCTGTGGTAGGTGTAGTATTTTATTTCATGCATGAGGAGTTATGGCTAGTAATTTGGATCTTGACAAACCTAGTGCTTAATTTTTCAGGGAACTGGCCATTTTAATGCTCTCCCCAGATTTCCATCCGGGCTCTGGCTGTGCTCAGTTGTGACTATGGGCACTCAGCATTTCTGTAAATCAGAAAAAGAAGGCAGCAGGAGCCATCTGGGAGCTTCTCCCATAAGTGACATACATTTTGTCCAGCTTTACATTTTGTAACAGTCGGAGACAGGAACTGGTTCTTTGGGGTGGTATTTACCTGCCCTAAATATAAATCAAGTCCCTGCTATTTCCAGCTAACCATGCCACAAACTTTCAGAGCTCTGCAATGAATGGGGCAGGTACCATATGAAGTTGATTAAACGATGGTATTTTTCGATGTGATTGTAAAGTAAGGTAACTTTAACCACTGCTGCTTGTGCTCCATCAGACTTTGCTCTGAGCCTGGGAAGCAGCAGCAAAACTACTGACACAAGGAGTGTTTGAGGTTAGTGATGGTTTGTAAGCGTGACTGGAGGGAGGTATCCAGATGTCATGTTTGCATTTGATGTATCTGCAAGGAGGAGCCCCAAAATCATCCAGATTGTCAGCTGATCTAAGTTGATGGTGGTTTTATGGTGCTTTTGGAGGAGAAAAGATCACAGAGTCATAGAATGGTTTGGGCTGGAAAGGGCCTTCAAAGGTTGTCTAGTTCCACCCCCCTGCCATAGGCAGGGACACCTTCCACTAGACCAGGTTGCTCAAAGCACCATCCAACCTGGCCTTGAACACTTCCAGGGAGGGGGCATCCGCAGTCTCTCTGGGCAACCTGTTCCAGTGTCTTGCCACCCTTTAAAAGTGTCTTAAATGCACATAGAAAAGGGGACTGTCTGAATTAAAGACACAGAGGAGACATGCATTCTTGCTTTTCGTGTGCTTTTAAAATGTAATCACGGTTGTTTACTTATTTGTTAGTGTTTTTACCAAGCTTGATAATTTGCAATGGGCTTTCCAGCTATGTCCAGGAAACAGGGAATCAGCTGGAGTTTCCTTTATCCCTCTTGTGGCCCACACGGAAGACTCTCATTTGCAGAATGCAAAATGATCATGTAATGAAATTGTGCTAAGAGCGCAGATCTGTTATGCTGCAGTATTTTTAATGAAGAAGGAAGGGCTTAGACTGAGACTATGCCATTTCCTACAAAGTAATGTTGAAAAAATTATTCCCAAACCCAAACATTGCCTGAAAAACACAAGGAAAGTAGCGAATGTCAGTAGGCATGGTGAAGGCATGTCCACCTCCCGTGCAGGTTGGAATTAGCAGATCAGCTGTGTGTGGAGGAAAAGGTGACGCACTAAAACAAAGCTGTAAACTCTTGGAAAAACCTATGTCTAAAAGTAACACAGCTGTTAGATTGTTCATGGGGGGTTGTGTTTTATAGAAACCGAAGCAGTCTCTGGCATTTCATGGGTCAGTCTTTGGAGGCACTGCTCAGTATTATAATTTACCAAAATGAGGGGTAGGTGGGTGCACACCTACCTGGTGTAGCTTCCTATACCTTGCACAGAAGGCTTGATAGACTGGGGCCAATAGTTGTTCCAGCATCTTTTGGTTTAAAAAAAGACAAACAGTGAGAAATCCTGTGAAGTTAACCTATATGTGCTGCACAGGAGGATTTAATCCAGGGAAATCAACCCCATTAATCCACGTGTGCACTGTGTGAAGGAGGGACATACATCCATTTGAATATGAAGCTAATAAATCATCTATTTACCTTAAAAATCTGAAATTTTCTATCCAAAGCAGGATGGTAAGCTATGTTAGCCTCCTTGTCCATGTATTCAGCTTGTGGTACAAATCAAACATTATGATTTGGAGAGAGGTCTCAAGCAGACTAGTGAAAGGCCACAGGACAGGCATCACTCCCAGTTTCCATGAGGTTTATTTGAGTCTGACCTATATGTGAAAGGTATTTGTAGCCCATGCCACAGTTGATTCAGCCATCACAATGTATTTAATATAAGAAATTGATCTCTAGGAAGTTCAAAAAGCCTTTTGAGCTACAGAAGCAGATCACGTGCTGAGTAGAAAATGATGTTAACAGCTCCTTCCATCTGCCTGTTGATCAAGAACAGGCTGGAGGGATGGGGAAGCATGTCAATGACTGTGTGGACTGATGTGGGATTTGAGCACCTTTCTCTCTGGATGCCAGATTCAAGGCATCTTGAAAACTTGAATCCTAATTTAACCTTACTTCTAGATGTGTGATAGCTCACCAGTCTGCTACATTGGCCGCACTGCATTGTTAGGGCCAGTATTGGGATTTGGGTCCCGTTTCTCTCATTCCTTCAGAGGTAAGTATTTTAATTATGTGACGCATGCTTTCCTTAGGGAATGGTTGCAGTGTACATGCTTGGTTTCATGGTACGTAATTGCTGTGCCGCTGGAGGAACCATGGGTATTTCATTAGCACAGCAGTTCCTTTGCCAGTCCAATTGTCCTCATTATAGGGTTTCCTCAGCAGCTGTAGAAGAAAGGTCCCCACGTTGTTGTATGTATGTCACCATTCTCTACCACAGCTTCAATTCCTTCTTCCTGTTCTTGAGTTTCATATGCTTTTTTAGCTGAGAGCAGAAGGGCCCAGCAGCAAGCTGCTTTCAAACGATGTCCTACCAAACCCAAGGGAAACAGTGGGGAGAAAGAGTGCCCAGAAAAAAATTGAGGCCATATTTGCTGTGAAACACACCCAAGACCTGCGACAAAAGAAGCATCTGCAGAAGACTTTGGAGATTGGACATTAAGGGCTTGATGTGTTTGTTCATGGTAATCCCTTGGGAGCAGTGGCTAAGTAGTGGTGACAAACCATAAACTGAAGAAGCCCAGTGGGAAGCAGCACTGGGATTTGTTGGAGGAAGTAGTTGGGTTCGAAGTGAATGAAGAAGGCAGGCCCCCCAAGTTCCCTTATGCATGGAAAAAACATGAAGCTGCTCAGCACATCTCATACCAGAATGAGGATGTCTAAAGCTGATACCACACTGAGACACAAGGGAGTTACCAACGTAAACAAACATACAAAAACAATGTGTTGGTAAGAGTATAAAATACCACGTGGTAATTTTGAGCAAGATCTTGTGGTTTGTTAGTTTTTAGTCTTGCTACATGGTTTTTCCTTAGTGTGCGTTAATTTAGGCGGCAGGAAGTGTGGTCAACTGAAAAGTTACCAAGCTCTTTCCATAACACTTGGCAGTGGCAGATGTTACTTTCATGAATATAAACTCATGAATATAAAATCAGGGTTGCCTTGGAGGGTGCTCTTACAGCCAGGTCTTGCAGGGTGCTGGAGCTGGATGGTGTAGGTGACCTCTGGCTGGATTTTTATTGTTACCATCTGCAAAAGAGTAATTTTGAAAATAAAATCCAGCCTCTCTGATAGCTGAGGTGTCTGGAGTTCTGCTGTTGGAAGGGACATGCCGTTTTCTGAGAGACTGAACCAAAAATAAATTTAAAACTGAATTTGAGGATGCTATACAAAATGTCAGGTTGAGTTTCTGTGACCATTACATATAGCAGTGTAGGCTGAATCGGTGCCAGAGATGTGAGCGTGCGTAGCCTTGGGAGGATGTGAAAGCTGTATTTCAGATGGGGCCCATCTCTCTATTCATAGTTTTAACTTCTTTTGGACGATGGGAATGGAGACATCTGTAAAAAGTAATAAGTCCCCTTTCCTTCCAGAATAAGGCTATGAGTTTTCCAGCTGTTGGCTAAGACAGGTTTTCCTGTTGAAATAGCTTTTGTCTGATACAAGTCTAAAACAATATGGTCATGGTAACTGAAAATATTTCTTTGTCAATTCTGTCCCCTGTTAGTTTTAGTTGTAAATCCAAGTATTTCTATTCATTGTTGCTTCTCATAGCAGCTGTTTGATTTTTAAAACGTTACGCAGTCTTCCAGTGAAGTGCACCATGCTGATAAAATGCGGTATTGCTTATATTCTGTATTTTCTTTACCATATTGTGTGGCTAATTTTCTTTTATCTTCAGAGTGGATTCTCACGATTATAGAACATGCTCTTGCTTTCCTTCAGAAGTCCTGTCATCTTGAATAATGCAAAAACAAGCCCATAACATTGATTCATGTGGTTCTTGGTTGCAACCACAATAATATGGACTGTGCCATATATTTGTCAGCTGACGCCATTCTATATTCATAAAACATGCCTTGGGATCTTTTTTTAGATCTGTAGAGTTTAAAGATTAGGTTATTAGGCATCTCTCTGATGTGTAATTATTCCCAACTAAATAATATCTTAAGCAAAAGATTTGCAATTTATATACAATAGACAAGCAAAGAAGAGTGTATGTTTAAAAAATCAGTTTTCCATAGCAGTTTTGCAAAAAAGGTAGTTCTAACGCATTTAAAAGACTTTTTATTTTAAAAAATAAATTTAAAAAAGCGCATGCTGGCTAGTGAGATAGTTTTACTTTTGTGTCTTCTGTTTCTTTACTATAATTCTATTTATTTTGATTTCAAGATACAGTATTTTACAAATTAGAGGAACCCAAGGAAATTAAGAGTTTGAAAAGCATGTTAGGGTATCTGCTCAATCTTGAAGCCAGGGCTGCATTATCTCTTCTGGCTTTCTTCACATTGCTCTGTACTAGTCATTCTTGAATGAGATAAGAGCTGATGCTTTCATTTTTTTCTCACAGAACGTTCTTCTGAAGCACACGAAGCAGATACTTTTAGTACATCCAAGCAAAAATTGTAATTTTTAGAACTTCCATTGGCATTTAGACTTTCAGCTTGGCTTCAGAGGTTCTGAGCACCCACCTGGCACTGCTGGTTGGTATCCAGCAGTTCTGGAAACATGAGAAGTTGCCTCACACCAGTGGCAGCAAAAGTAATTTTCAAAAATGCCTTTGAATCTTCAACCATGTATATTAACCTCTTAGTGATGGAGGTACTTCTAAAAGTGAAATAATTACAATACAAGGACGTGAGCTCATTACTGATTCAAAAGCTGTTGTAAGAAGACTATCATCTCCTAGACTGTGGTTTTTGTGGCTGTTAGCTAAGGTACATGTCCCTCAGAGGGACATGCCTGTAAGCAAAATTAGAAACCAGTATATTAAATTTGAGGCCTGTGTTTTGTTGTCCTGACCTCTGAATTTCTGAGACATGCAAAGAAAAAGTCATGATTCCATTTAAATCCAAACCTTTGGAGCCAGAAGGTTCAACCTGACTGGCTCATTTTCAAAGGTTTGGTGCATCTTTGCTAGTAAAGCTCAGTGTTAAGCAGAGATCATAAGATTCACTTTTTCAACACTGTCTCTGTGGCCGTGGTTTTGCATCGGAAATTATAAAGCATCCATGAATCATATTGCTGGTTTTTGTGAATACAGTTTTCCAGAATTCTTAGCCTGTTCTTATTCTATCATCCTTTTCACTGATCTGCTTTTTAGTTAACCAAGAGCCTGTCTGTATGAAGCTGCTGGTTTTATGCAAAACTTATGGTAAAACTGTTGGGGAAATAATTGCTTAGTGGTGCTTGAAATCATAAATAGTGAAGAATTAGTGTCCCAGGGTACAAAGAAATTTTGCTGCTGTGTGAATAGCATGCAGCCTGAGTAGCATCTTATTGGACAAGATGATTGCACTGTATAGTAGAGGTCTTTAGGAGTAAGGTAAGGGCTAGAAAAGTCTCTGAAAGTTTGTTATGGATTCAAGAGCTCTTGAGGGTGTTTTGAAGCCACACGGGATGCTGTTAAGTGGGAAAATATTTCACAGAAATTCAGTGTTCATCCTGGACTTCATCAGGCTGGTGAAATCACATCAGCCCAACTGAAGATAGAAAATGGATTTATGTGGCTTTCCCTGCGTTTGTTTCTCAGAAAGCTAAAGGCTGACTTTAAGCCACCATCGAAAGATGCAAACATGGTTTGAAATTTAGTTGTAGTCTGTAAATGCAGGCAGACTTTGGAGGAATTCAGATTTGGATGAGATTCAAAATGAGCATTAGTCTGTTAGAGGCAGTTTGTGGATATTGGACGCTTACATGAGCTCATGGCAAATTTTTGCAGAGCAGCCCTGTAGAGGCTGGAACAAAAGCTAGACCATCTCATAGGCTCTGGTTTACCTTCTGCAGTCACTTAACTGAGGAGTTGGGGGAAAGACACAAAGAAAATACATTGTATAATTTTGAAATTTCAAAGCAACACCACATAATCATAGTTGTTTATTATTATCCAAAATCTGCTCTTTCTTATGAAGACCTGAACTAACATAAACACTTTGTGACCCCTTTTGCCACAGAGGGGTGGCTTTAGCATCCTTCCCCCCAGTTGTGAGTCTGTAAATGAGACTGCTGCCTGGTTGCCTCCCCAGTGAAATGAACTGTGATAATGTGCTTAAAGTGCAGTTGAGTAGATAGGAGCTGAATGTTTTTAAAGTAGCATTACTGATGATTACTTTTGCATTCAGAAAATGAAAATGTAATCTGATATACATAAATTTGCCAGATAAAACTCTTATCACACAGAAGCTATTTTCTTTTATTCTTATCAGCTCTTTCATGTTGCATTCTTAGGGATGTTTTTTTCTTAGTCTCCTAAATAAAACATTTTACCAAACACAGAAAGATGAAGAATTTAAGTTTTGATATGGACAAACAAAACAGAGGACCATATTCTTCTCCAAAAACAGAGGAAGTATCAGCATCCACAATGATAGGAGCTCAGATTGGATTGATGGGGAGAACTTTATGGAGACTCATGGTGGAAGAACCGAGACTTAGAAAACTGGAGCTCCATAATTGATTGTACAAAGGCAAGAGCAATGAAAGCAAACTGTTAAATGCACTAATTGAGGTACTGCCACCATAGGTATAAAACCAGGCCTTGAACATGTTCTGGTTATGTGTTGCCACAAGTTGTGGGCATATGGGTGAGTACTTTTGGCATGTCTATGCATGGATGTCCTGCTGAAGACATCGAGGGTCATAAGGTTACTGCAAACCAGCAGGAGAGCTCTCACTGAACCATTTCCAAATAAATTCCTAAGAACAAATTTCCTCTTCTTAATAATAATCTGCCTGGCTGTTTTTCCAAGCCCAGAAGCTCACGTGGTCCTACTGTACAAACACACCGCTGGAAGAAGGTGGGTTTGGTTTGTTTTTTTTCCTTTCAAGTTGTGTTGTGTTGTCTCAAGCCCTTCTGAATGTGGAAGATAAATGGAGAGGAAATGAGGCAACTTATCTTTTTTTTTTTTTTTTTTTTTTTTTCCCCCCCGGAAAGGAAGGAGCATTGAAACATTGAGGCGGAAGAGCTGAGCGGCCAAGAAGACTCAAACATACGTTTAGTGAGAGGGACAATAGCTGACTGGTGCTTCTTCCCGGGATGTCTTCCTAGAAATGGAAAAACCAAACACTAGTGCTAACCCTATTGTCTTCTCAGTGATGCTTTCATGAGTGCTTGAGGAACTGAAACTTGTCAAGGCAGGAGAAGAATAATGTACAACACTTGGCAACTGTCATGTGGCTGGACTGTAACCCCTCTGAGCTTGATTCCACTGTATGTAAGCGGACTTTAGTGAAACCAGCTCCACAGAGGAAACAAGACAACTTTGAGACTCTACCTGGGGAGTTGTGTGCCACCACCTTCCCAACACAGCAAGCGACACTGTAGCTACACCTGTCTGGGAGTCACAGTCAAACACCCAGTGGGGCTCTGGTGTTTCTCTGATTTACAGCTAAAAAGAGAAGTCTGAAAAAGAAAAATACTTTTCAACAGTTTGCTGGGACAAAGAGTAATTAGACCTTAAACCCCAGCATTTGCACAGGAGTGACTATAAGAAAAAGGTCTTGCTTTGTATGTGTCCTGCTATATTTACATCGAATTCTTTCTGAACACAGTTCTTCTTTACCCTTTTTTTTCCTTAAATGACCAGGTGACCCAGCTACTGGATGAGGGGAAGGCAGTGGATGTAATCTACCTTGTCTTCAGCAAGGCCTTTGACACTGTCTCTCATGACATACTCCTTGAGAAGCTGGTGTCTCATGGCGTAGACAAGTGTA
>JAVJGG010000090.1:30730755-30776887 GCA_035590195.1 Aviceda cuculoides
TGCCATGGTTTAGTGGGCATGGATGATGGCTGGACTCGATGATCTTGTAGGTCTTTTCCAACCTAAATGATTCTATGATCAAAGGTGTGATAGTCCTGTCTCTGCATTTCCTGAGAAGAATTTTCTTGATCCTGGTCTGGGAGGGAAGGGAAAAGGGGAAAGGAAACTTGGCTGTGGGAGTGAGTCTCTGAGTTTGACCCAAGAGACAGTCTGTATTTAAGCAGGATTAGTGCTCTGTATTTTGCTCTGCATTTTTTAATAATGAGACAGTATTCAGAATTAATTCAAAATAGCAGGATCCATAGTTAAATCACAAGCTACTCTTAAGTAAACAAGCCTTTTTTTTAGAGTGTATGAGATCTGTCTCACTCACGTCTGTCTACTCCATCTGAAATATGAGACGCTTATGAAGTTGCCTGAGAAGAACATTGTAGTTATATAAACCTTTTGAAATCTATGGGATAATTGTGCAGCTCAGTATAAAATTAGGCTCATTTAGAGGAGCACTTGAGGAAGAGCTAAGTACTCAAGTAAAATTGTAGAAAGGGAGATCTACAAGGCTGAAATGGAGCCTGTTATTTTTGGCTCCTCCTTTGCCATGGGTCAAGTTTACATGAACTTACAAACATGTTTGTTTAACCTGCCCTGAAAGAGAAGCTTTGCTTCTGATGGAGCACAAATTTCACACCCGCAGTCTCAGCTGACAAACTTGCTTAGAAATCTGTTTTGGTGGTTTTTTTTTTTTTTTTCACAAGACAGCATTGACTTTCCCACTCATCCTATGGAGAAAATGGGCTAAGCACCCAAGGAGTGCTTATATGCTGAGACTTAGGAGGAGGATGATCTGAGGTGTGACTGTATTATTCTATCCTATGCATTGAGTTTTGGGTGACTAAATGGAATTTTACCAGTGTAATTCAGTGTCTGCATTGCAGATGGATAATTTGGGTGTGTGTGCACACCAGTGTAGTTACAGTATTATAATTTTTTTATGAGAGTAGTCTCCATTAATACAAAACAAGGCTGAGAGTAAATAATTTGTTTCAAGATTTTATCAGGTGCAAACCATGCTTTTCAGTGTGTCTGCATGGGGAAGAGGGATGACTCCAACAGACAGCTTCTTGGTTTGGCTGAGCAAGTGCAAACAAACCTGTGGAGAGGTGATTCAGCCAAGTCAGAACTTGGGATTTGTGTCTGTCATCCCTTTTTGTCATAACAGGTATTAAGTCATGACTCACAAGTAATCAAGGTACTGTTTCTATACATAAAGATCAAACTGAGCTATGCTTTCAACAACAAAGAGAGTATTTTATATTGCCTCCCTGTATGTGTAGGATAAAGCCTGGGAGCACTTGGATTTAGACAGTTTCTGGGTGGTACCGTAACTACTGCACAAGAAAGAAGACTGTAGGAAAGAGGGAATTGCTGATAATTCCTGCTGCACTATGACATGTTCCAGAGCACTGGAAAGTGGTGGACACTGTTAGAGAGGATGTGCTAAAGAGAATTGCTTTTACAGGTTTTCTGGTTGCCAGATGCATTTAATAAGTGATAATGATGTTTGAAATGAACAGGTGAATTCAGGAAGAGCAGCTTTTACGCACAGTATCGCAGCAGAAGCAGCAGAGGCTGCTTCTTTCTTCACGGCGAGCATCCAACCCATTTCAGAGGTGCCAATACTGATATCTAGCTTTGCTAATTCACAGGGCTCACGTAGAACATCTACAATTTTCAATGTTTATCTCAATCAAAGGTTGCATTTATCTTGGAACTCAGGATGAAGTCAACCCATGAGCCAAACACTGAAATTATTTTGTTAACTCATTTTGCTGCTAGCCTGATGAGTTATGAGAATAGGATTATATATCTGGATGGATGGATGGATGGATGGGTGGGTGGATGGATGGATGGACGGTAGTAATTTTAAATCTCAGTACTGAATTTGCTGAATAACATTAAGGCATGCAGTATAGTTTATAGTTTTTCATTTAAAAGCATGTGCCCAGTAGTGGGTCACACTCCTGGCTAGTGAAGCACATGTGGGTGTGATCAGCTGATCTTTTTATATTTATTTCTGACAGCTTTGCTTGTGGCCTTGTGGAAGAAATACAAGGACAAAGTCATTCATTCCTGTTCTGTCTCAGTACTTCACAGTTTGAAGTGCTGGGTGTACTGGCATTCAGCACGCACAATGCTTATTGTTTCTTTTAGGTCTTATTTTGTCTAGGGTTTGCTTTGATACAGTAAATCATCTCCTTTTTTACAGTTCATGTCCCTTGGAGCGCAAAGTGTATTTTCCAATGGGCTTAAATGGTTTAAGAAGATAAATCCCCCAGACCTCCAAAGATATTTGTATCACTGATCGTGGTATTTTCTGAATTCAAAAGGTGCAAGCAATTGTGCTATGAAGAGGAAGGGTCATGGTCATCTTGAAAGGGTCATGACCCTTGGAAGGGTCACCTTACTACCAAACACCAATATTTAAGTGGAATAACATCTTTTATTCCAAGTGTTTACCTCTTTCTCTTCCTAACTTCCAAATGACTGAAGTCCAGTGCATGTGAGCAACCCCTCTCTTGTATGCCAGCCAAGAAGTTACTGTTTTCTGACCTTTTTTCCTGAATTTTCCTGACCTGCATCCACACCAGCCACTTGGCAATATGTCACTGAGTGCGGAGAAGCATGGCAGGGCGAGCTAGCCAGGCTGTGCACAGCCATGCCACCAGGCTGAAAGCCAGAAGCTAGACCAGCAGAATTTCGTGGGAGAATTTGCCAAAGAGTGCCCTAATTTTTTAAAGTTGAACGTCAGTTTATTTCAATAAAAGCAGTTAAACCCAAAATAAAAGTTGGGTATTTGAGGACATGCTCTGGGTCTGATGACATGGAGCTACATAAAAGTGTCCAGCACGGGTGATGCAAAGTTAAGGTCAAAGGCAGTGGAGAAGCAAGAAGAAACAAGTTTGGGGGAGGATTCTCAATTTCCAGTGGGACAACTGACAGATGTTTCTTGTTTCTCAGTACAATGACATTTGGGTTTAGTCTTAAAAGATGTATCATAACTTGTGCTAAACTTTTGTGATTGAGTGCAAGGGTGTCTGCAGAACAGGAGATGCATCATGAAGCATTAGCAAAGTTTATTCTGGAACAGAATCTAAACCTCAGCAAAGGGGGAACGGACCCTTGCTCAGTTAATTTGACAAATCCTTCCACCTCCATCAGTGTTGTCTTTTCCTGTTGGTAATTTCGGTTTTATGCAGACTTCTACTGGAGATGATCAAACTATGTATTCTCCTAGGATAAACATCCTAGCTGTTGGGTTTTAGGTTACATTTATAGGGACTGGAGCTGCGCCGTTGCCAGACCAACCAAGTGGGAAAGTTGGCCTTGCTCCATATAAACAGCTCTAACT
Source organism: Aviceda cuculoides (assembly GCA_035590195.1). Classification (NCBI taxonomy): domain Eukaryota; kingdom Metazoa; phylum Chordata; class Aves; order Accipitriformes; family Accipitridae; genus Aviceda; species Aviceda cuculoides. Next base: position 30,734,165 of record JAVJGG010000090.1, read on the forward strand.
AAGCAAGCCACACTAAATTTGGAAAAGAATTAGGGGAACTCATTTTTCAACTGCCCTGTAGTATTTTATCTCCAGTTGTCCCATGTTATCATTTCATGGGAAGAGTTTCTATTACTCATGACTGTTTCCATCATGTTTGTTTTCAGATAGTATATTTTTATCTTTTGTAAACCAGAAGAGTTTAAAAATCCATCAGCAAACAATGGATCAAGGGTTTGTCCACTTCTCTTCCCACCCGCAGGTAGTGGTGCAATTCCTGTTGAGCCGAGCGGTGCAAGGCCAGGTCCTTGAGTAGTGCCACTAACAATCTCGTCAAAAAACCTTTTCTTCTAATTTTAAGAGGGGGGAGTATTTTTAATATGGAGATCCTTTACAACAAGTAGTGCAAAGACTGGAATAAACAGCCTGAAACACTTGCTCCTCAATTCATGTTTTAGTTGATTGTAAATATAGTCTGCATATAAAAATTACATTGATGTCATATTTCTTACTTACATGTATTAAGAATTGCATAGTTCCTTTCTCTTTGGTCATTGTACTTTTAGCTGATCTAAGAAATGCTGACAGTGAAGAATCACACTTATGAGCCAATTTAGCCATAATTGAAAAACTTTGCCAAAATTACAGGTATTTCCTGCGATTGTTGGGGGTTTTTTCCTCACACCAGAATTTTGTTCTTTGTCCCACTTCCTCTACAAACTTTTACTGCAGGATGCAGGCAGCAGTCAAGTGAGGTCCAGTGTCCCAGAGCCCTCTGTAACAGATTAAGACACCACTTGCAAGCTGGAAAAGAAAAAGCTGTGGTGGAAAATAGGGGCAAACCCTGAGCAGGAAACTCCACCAGGGCTGGGGCCAACAACATCCTACTGCTGGCAGGGACCAGAAGAAAAAAAAAAAAGTTGTAAAGAAGTTTTTGGGAAGCTTTGTCCTTATTTGGAGAATAAGTTTATGCCTATGCTCAAAGCAGGCTAATATTTAAAAGGCTGTCAGATGGGCAGGGCTTTTCTGCCTCAGCCACACTGGTATCCTGCTATTACATGCAGGCACATCCTATAACTGGCAGGTCTCAAAAAATCTGGTCTCTTAAAACTGGAGGGTTGGAGTCCAGACTGTCACCTGGTGCTGTCCTACAAGTAAATCTGTGAAAAACTTTCATACCTGAAAACTTAACCCGGCCTCCTGACGTCCCTCCAGCTTTGCATAATGACTCTGCAAACACGGCAATCAGCCAAGCCGCCTCCTCCGTGCACCCGGGCAGGGCTCGAAGGAGCGGCAGGTTTGTAACCTGGCTGTGGTGTGTGGTTGGGAAGGGGCCAGAGTGGGCTAAAAGGGGCTTTCAGTGTAGTTCAAGGCAGCGATCCTGTTGGTGCTCAAGAAGGAGGAGGCTCCAGCTCACCTCTCTGAGCTGGTTACACAGGAGTAGCTGGACTGAAAGGTCATGTCAATATTGTCCCTAAACTTGAGAGATGGGTCAAGTTCTGTGCATCAAACTGAAAATAAAATTGCAGAAGCAGAGGAGCTGATTTATAGCTTTTTCTTTTGCGTGTGTATCCATGTAACTACAGTGATGTAAATGTAATTATCAGGAGGTTATGGAGTAATTAAATACTGTGGCTATCTGAATTTATGAGATTACCTCTAACAGCCTAGTAACATTCAGAGCAAATTGGAGCTGAACCTGAAATAAGCACCTTACAAAATCTTTTGCCATTGCCTGTCTCTGCAAACTCCTTGGCAAACTAGCTAATTTTCCACAGCACTCTCAGCCACACATATTTGGGTTTTTTAAATGGAAATAAGGTAGCCAGAAGGGATAAATTGTGGATGATAGCATCTTCTACACCAGAGCATCCCATGCATGTTCTCCCATAAAATCCCATGCGCTTACTCTCATAATGATCCACATTTTTTCTCTTTCTTTAACCGTATTTGAAATTATTTAAGATGAAAAAAGGCATGAGCATTCTGGGAACTGCACTGACATTTAAACCCCATTTTTTTGCCATTGAGAAATGGCAATAAAATCAGTAGTAATCCAGGAAGTTTTGCATGGTTACTTTAGACGGACTATGCTTCTATGCTTGAAACAGCAAAACTGTCAAGACCTCTCTCTGATTTCATCATAGTTGCTGCAGACTCACAGCCCATTGTATAAAATACAGAAACATCATGAAAACTCCCAGTGAATCCCTTTTGGTGGTAGTGCTGGTGAGTGGGTGGGAGGAGTTTGTCAATCTGGGAACATCCTTATAGGATGCAGGTGGTTCAGCTTTTCCAGGACCCTGGAGGTCACAGTGCTTCTTGCTGGTTCCCCTGTTTGGCCGTTCAGGAGTGCTGAATGCCAGTCCTGCTTTAGGAGTCCATGTGTGTAAAGGCTTCAAGAAATCTCTGTTTGCGTACTACCATTTTTTTGTCTTATACGGAAAATTTGGTATTTTTTCCCCAAGCAGAACAAAATAAAATTTTGAAAGCAGCAAAATTGCTTGAGGTGTGAAATTACATTTCTCTGTTACATGCTCAGAAAAAAACCCTTTGTCATGGGGCTCCTTAACACAAGGAAGAAAAGAATCTCTCCAGTATCCAGGACAGTTGGGATGCTATCTAGACCATAGTCCAGGTTTTGGTTTTTGCATTGCCACAGACTCTTTAAGTTGCATATATGCACACAGCTTTGACATTTAGCTTCGCTTCCCTGTTGTCTGTAAAGCTTTATTATTTCTTTGATAGGGTTAATAAGTTAATTACTTGTAAATTGCTTTGAGATTCTCAGAAATGAGACTCTAGCTGTTATTGCTACCGATGAGATTTTGATCATAGCAAGGCAATACAAGATTAGTGTTTATTGCAGCATTACTGAGTATCTGTTTACATTAAAACAAAGAAGAGACTGCAGGGCCCAAGTCTAGAAAATAACCTTTGTAGGAGCTTTGAGTCAGTTTTAACAATCTCACTATGTAATAAAATTGGCTAATATGGCTAAACATCAGCCAGTAACACTTGTCTGTTTCTTTGAAAACCTTATCAGCTCTCGAACACCCACAGCTCTGTGGTAGTATGTCCCAGGGAGAGGCAGATAGCATCTTTTCTTAGAGAAATGGATTTGGGATATGTTTTGCCCACTCTTAGAAGGAAAAACAACATCCAGACCTCAGTGCTTTCCTGGACAAATTCCCTCTGCACTTGGTTATCACAACAGCTGAATGGATCTCCAAGGGTTTCCTGATATGCTTTGCAGCAAGTGGCCGTTGGTATGGTTGGGCAATATTTTGGGTTGCTGGTGATAACTGCCTTGGTTCTCCATTACAGTTTCTGAACCCATGTACATTAAATACAATTAAATCTCTATTTCTACTTCAGGAAAAACAGAGGCCATCATCAAAAACTTCAGCCCACACTACAGACGCCAGTATGCCGTGGCTTTCTGCAAGCACGTGCAGGATGAGCTGGAGCAGCACCGGGATTCCCAGTCTCGGTTCCTGAAAACCAAGGTAGGAGGGCATGTAAGCCCTTCCCCATCCTCAAGCTGCCATACAGCTCTTCTGCATGAAATAATTAATGCATTAACTATTTAAATCACACATTTAGTAGTCATAACGTATGAAAAACATGAGCTGGAAGTGTATCAGCTACTGGCCGGGCTCGGTTTTCTTGTTTTTCCCAGTGTTGAATGCCCTCAGGTAAAGTTAATAGGCGGTACAGATACTCAGAGCTTCTACAAATCAAGCCCAAAGTATTTTTAAAGTTATTTAAATGTTTCTGCATAGCACAGTACAAGAGTGTTCTTTCAGCTTGTTATATTGGATAGTTGAATACATAATAAATGTGTATCTAGGATATTTTAAGCCTGTACTTTTTTATATATAACCCAAGTGTACGCAATAGATTTGCAAATGCAGATGTTGGATTTAGTTCAGCTAGGTTTTAGGTGGAAAAGCTGCATTTGGGTGGAGGTTTCAAGTGTATTTTTGAAAACTCATCTTTGTTTTGGTCTTGTTTGGTTGTCTCATTGTAGCATGAGAAAAACCATGACACAAGTTTCTGGTACAAATCATGCATTTCATCAAGGTAGAGCTGGACACTTGGGCAAAACTAGTTGCTTCTTGCTGATTGCAAGGTTTTGCAAGAATCTTGGGACAGAGATCATACATTCAGGGCAGAAATTTATGTAGGAAACTTAATTAACTCTTTCAGCCATGGCTACAGGGTTCCATAAAGAAGACAGCAATAATCCCCTCCGTGAAGTGAGCTATGGAGAGCTGGTTTTTATTACAGAAGGAGAGACAAAAAAAGAGACAAAAGTCTCTTTATTAGAGGTAAATGCAGAGAACCAGCCTTCAATATTAAGAAGACAGAACTCTAAATTTTTTGGCCATATTGGAAATCACAGGTTTCCAATGCTCTTGAAATGAATAGGGTAAGGCAATGAAGTGGGATGTAAAAGGTAGCATAATAGAAGAGCCATGTCTTTCAGACAGATGTGTATCAGTTACAAGAGCACAAATGCAAAAGTGTTACAAAGAAATGAGAAATAATTTACTATTTTATAATAAAACTCTTTGCTGCATCAATGAATGTTTTTAATATGTAGCAGAAAATGGGAGATGATGAACTACAAGTCATCTTGCATTCAGCATCCCAACTGAAAGGTAAATAACATCACTGTCTCAGAAATCTGGAAGTATTTGTGGAAGGCAGAGCTCTTCTGTTGCCTCCTCACCCACCTCAGGCTACAAGAATTCGATTGTTTATGTAGTATCTGCCTGAATCAGAGGTATGTTTATGACTCCAAATTGCATTTGAAGATTCAAAAGCCCTCGTAGCAGCCTTATAGAAGTGTGGAAATAAAAGATTCAAGGTGGTCAGTAATCTAGAGTCATTTCAAATCTCAAAAATTGTCTTTGTAGCCTCCGGTGGAAGCTGGGACAGTCTTATACGAAGCAGAACTGCTTCATTTTGCTGAGGATCTGAAGAAGTGGAAGGACAGATATGTTGTTATTAAAAATGACTACACTGTGGACTGCTTTGAGACTAAAGAGGTAAATCCTTCTTCCTCTTATGTTCTTCTATGCTCCCAAATAAACTGGGTATCAAGTGAGTTTGCCGCTGCTGCTGCCTTTCTTTTAGCAATACTAGATGAAACCTTGTCCTTGGCAAGGCAGCTCCAGCCTTGCAGAGCTGGCTGGAAGCTCCATGGGGATGGCTGAGGGTACAACCAAGTGTTGGCCGTATATGTTTGCAAGAACCAACAAATCATTTTAACAGCGCTTTGAACCTTCTTTTGCCTATCACAGAACGCTTCTTATCTGTGTCATTGTAATACGTCCCCATGCTTCTGCAGTTGGATTTTAAGTAGCAGGGTTTGGGTGGCTCCAAGTGGACTACAGTGAACCTTTTCATCTGGCAGCTGCCATAGTCAAACTAGTCCTGGCTGACAAATCAAACAAACAGAGGTTAGAAGAAAATCCAATCCTTTTCACCTCTCTTCTGTCCCTGACTCTTCACCGTGGCTGATAAGCACTGAGAGGATATTTTTAAATATGTTTTTTTACATTTAACCATGTTTTAGATTTGACATACCTAGGGAATATATCCAAAATTCAGCCTGACAAAAATTTTTTCCCTTTGGGGAATATCCCCATGCATTAGCTTTGTCAATGAGTTGTGTATTTTATGTTTTCCCTCTCCCTAAATCTCTACTTGACTCCATCTCTCTTGATTTTCCAGGCCTACCAGAAAGGAGCCAGCCCTAAATACCATGTTCTTCCTGCAGGAGGCAAAGTACTGACTTCAGAAGAAGATTACAATTTGCTGTCTGATAAACATTTTCCAGATCCTGTTGGTAAGCCCCGCTCAAAGCTGAACTGCCAAACCCCAGGCTCTGTTCCTTACGCAGACCTCTTCTGGGCAGGCTTTCAGGCTAGACTTTAAAACGGGGCAACAGAAGACGCATGCAGCCTTTTTCCTAAGTCAAAGCACAGCTCCAGAGTGGATGAACACAGAAGATGCTATAAGCTAACTTTCAGAGACATGCTGGCTCCCTTTTTTTTTTCCAGCATCCCAGCACAAAGCCCCTGGAAGCTGTGCAGAAGCAGGGCAGGAACCACACTACCATTGTTCCCGGGCTTTGTTAATATTCCTGGTTTATTTGTTTCCATTTTTAGATGCCAGCTGCCTGCGTTGACTCACAGTTGATAATAAGTCCCACAGAGAGGGCAGGAAGGTTGCTGCTGCTGAATTTGTTATTTCTGGGTTGGGAACCACTGTGTCCTGCCTGCCCCCACTCCACAAAGACAGAGAAAATTCAAGCTTTAAGGGGGCAGATCTCTCATGTTGCAGAGTCAGATTTGGAAAATGGGATGCCATGTAAGGAAAGGGATAAGGGCAACATGTAGACAAGGTTTTTTTTTTTAAATCCTGTCTCATACCACTTAAAGTTATGACTGCTGGGAGGTGTCCCCCTTACACCCTTTTCCCAAGGTGTAGTGAGGTCAGAGGGTAGCGTGGGGCATCGGTGCCTGGAGGTGTCCTCTGTGTGTCACCACAGCTCTGTGGCAGTTGGGCTTGAGCAACACGGAGCAGCCCAAGGCCATGGGCTTCCCATGGCTCTCCCTTCACAAAGAGTGGCTGAGTTAGTCTTTTATGGCCCTTCTCCCCTTCTGTGCGATGCTGAAGACCCTCTGAGATGAACCTCTTGCGGGTGGGCTCTCGATGCATGGCACTGAGACAGCATCCCCTGTGCACAGTGACTCAGGGCAGGTGGAAACTGGAGATCCTCAATGCTTTCTTTGGTTCACCTTCAAGGGCTTGAAGTGACAGTTCATCAGGCCATCTTGCTGCTGTTCCTACATGTTTTAATGCAGGTTGTTGCTGTATGGAAGACCATATACTCCCATATGGTCTCTATGTGGAAGAGACCAGAGCTGCCCACTTACTTATTTGCTATGAAATCCTTTTCCCTAGCAGTTATGATCCAGTGAAATAGTTTCTTTGAAATTTTACCAAAAATGGGTAGTTTATGGTCACCTTGAATACCAAACAAGAGGACACCAAGTTGATGTGGTGGTATAATGTAGAGATGTTGTTGGTGCATGCTACATTTGCCCATCCCAGCTGTGTCCCCCTGCCCCCTGTGCCAAACTGCTTGGATCAAGAAGGAGACCTGATGTTTTCATGTCTCATGCTTCCCTGTTAGCAGAGGTCTGTTCTCTCTGTCATAGCAGAGGGAAGGAGCCAACCCCCACAAGAAATCTGCAGATTTCAAATGGAGATGTGTTTTTTGTGTAGGGTCGAGTGAGAAGGAAGTCACTCAAGCCTTCGTTCAGCTGCCGACGGAGTTCCCGGTTTACCTGTGGCAGCCCTTCACCCGGCACAGCTACTATTGCTTCCCAGAGCCAGCAGCTCAGAGGCAGTTCAGCGCTGTGCTGGGGGACTGCGTGAGGCACTCAAACCACGGTGAGTTCAGAAAGGGCCTCTTCCTGTACGTCATTCATCCTGGTGAAGATTTAAATAGCTATTATAGTAAAAAAGCTGTAGAAAAATGCAAGTCACTTATGAAAGATGCTTGGCTTGCAGTGCCTTGAGGAACGCGTTAACATACCCTTTCTTACTTCAGTGGGAGCGAAGTTGAATTTGAGCTGCAGTGTAATAAACTTGGGTAGAAAAAACGGGAATTGCTTTGAAAGTGGCATTCCCCTCTCCGTCAGCTCATCTAAATCCAGTATCATCATACAAAATCATAAGAGATTTTTACTAAATATGGCGTGGCAAACTCTCACCTGTGTTTGCAAGCTTGACAAATGCATCATAGATACAGTAGACCAGGTTCATACAACGTGGAGGGAATGTAGTCTCCCAGTACATTTCCGTAATGTTATACATATATCATCAATGGTCAAACATTTGATGTTTTCTGTGGGTGTTTAGATGGCAGCTCAAGCCCAGCCATGGTTAAGCCTTGTAGATGGGACATGAATGGTGTGTAAGAGATGGTATTGATTATTTACACAAGGTTAAATTTTAAATCTCACTTTCTGAGTATGCTAGACTAGAAAACTTAAAAAAGAAACCAAAAACTTGTGACTTGCTAGGATTATAAAAACAACCTTGCTCCCATGAAATTGGAAGACCATTTATGAGTTGGATGCTTCAGAAAAAGAAATGCTTTCCTGTTTTTCAGATGACTTTTCTCTTTTTCCATGAAGCTGACCTGCTTCCCCTGCTGGTGTCCAGGCTTTTCCATGCCTTTAGTGTCGCTTTAAAGTCCCTTCTGCTCCTGCTGCCCTTGGTGGGAGATGGAAACACTCAGGAACTTCTCCAGCAATCTCAGCTACTTGGACCTGAAGCCCATGCTTGTAGATAAATGAATTGAGAGTGCAGCGTATGAACAGTCCCTTTTACTTTTAGCTGTCACTTTTGGCTCCTCGTTATCAGCTTCGCCCCATTACCTTCAGACAGCTGTCTCACACTGTCCTCCCTGGATCCTTCTCAACTGCCGTCTCTTTTCCCTTGCCTCCACTGGCAAAGGCATACCTGGTCTCCTTTAGGACTCCATTCCCATGATGAAAACACACGTTACTGTATTTCTAGGCAGTTTCCTAAGATGTGCGTGGTGCTCAGTGATGGTTGGTGGCAGGCACCTTCTTTGCAGGACATGCAGGATTCTCAGTTCCTGTGCTAGCCAGGTGGCATACACTTCCCTGACACTTGATGGTCCTCCTCTCCAGCTCATTTCCAAGCCATGCTGAAGGTGGTGAGACACAGCATGCCCTTCTAGCTCTGACAGCCTTGTACAAACCAGAGCAAGTAACTCCAATGCAAATCAGCATAGGTGTGGAGAGGCTGAGGGCTAAAACACTCTGGTAGGCAAATACCCAGTTGCGGGGACTGTAAAGACTATTTCATGACTAGATTAACATAGGTTGGAGGCATCAGTCTAGAAGGAACACGCCTTCACTCAGCACTTCCAAATAGCTTGAGTCTCAATGAATATTCTCTACATAGCAGCCAGAGGAATCTAAATTCCCATATCATGCCCAAAGGCAAAACCTGCGTCTGTGATTTTTGGTTCTGATTAGCCTGGTTTTAGTTGCAGCAGTCATACAGTATGAAAGCGCTCTGGACTTTGGACAGCCACCCTTTTGCTCCTCACTGGGATTTGGTAAGGAGATGGGGGTACAGTCAAGTTTTCCTGGCACTGTCAGTCCCTCGTGACTTGAAGCCTGTTCATTAGGTTTGGGGTTTTTCATTTCTCTCTTCTGGAGCAAGTGTAACAGGCTTGACAAACCTTTTGGCAACCTTTTTTTTTCTTAAAGTTCAGCACAGCACTCTAGGGGCCAATTCTGAATTGGCAGAAGCTGGGACTAGATGACTTAATAGGTCTTTTCCATCCCCAATGCCTGCGAGTCTGTGTTTTATTATATTTCATACGGTTCAGCTATTGCTCATTTATGCAACTATTCTGGGATTTATCCCACTCAGCTTTTTCTGTGGTGAAGTTTTTATCTGACAAATGATGCTTAGTGACACCGGAGCGCCTTCATCAAGGCTCATCCTTTCTGTCACATTATTTCTGCTCAGCAGACTGATTGGTAGGTAAAGACAGTCTGGATTAAGACCTGCTGTTGCACTGGTGAAAATTAACTGGTTTTTACAGCTAGGGAAATGGGAGCCCATATTTTCTTGGAGTTATACCATCTCCTAGAAACCTAGGTGCTGCAAGCGGAAAAATGATCCCTGACAAGCACCCCAGTAACCTTAACTCTGCCCTCGAAGTGAAATTTTTCAGGGTTTTTTTTCAAGGACTTCATACTAATTTATATTCATTCTCACATGACTGAAAGATGTTACTTTATTAATACTTTTTAAAGCTTTATTTGCAAACAATTTTGCCTACAAAAAACAGGTGTCTGAACAGTCCAACAAAGTTACAGGCACACGCAGTAATACTACAGGTAATAAGGCTTGTGATATAAAAATTGGCTGTGTGTTCTTTTATTTTAAAAAAATTGAAAAGAGAGAAGAAATGCAAAAAATCCTTCGAGTTCAGTTGTGGAACATAATTTAGTGGGATAAGGAGCACCGGCCAAGGTAGCACTTGCCCCACCTCTCTAAAAAGTGCCGAGTTAGCTTTGGCCAGAGCAGATTTGGCAAGAACAGGAGAAAGACAGATGTAATGTCTGATCAGAAGTTGCCTTTCTGTCTTTTCTATGATCTACCACTTCTGGAAAGGAATGTATCGCACTGGGCTTTAGGCAAAAACTTGGAGGAGTCTTCGGTTAAAGTCTGTTTTCTTCCAGGAAGCAGAATTAAATATGGTCTCTTGCCGAACAGAGAACTGGACTGAATCAGCATGTGGTCTTGCGATGGGAGCCGCCCTGGCATTCAGCTATTTCCTCTCTTTAGAGTCCCTCTGTTATAAATATCCGGTCCAGCCTATGTTTCTGGGTTTTCTGGTCAGAACTCATGGTCAGGAGAATAACTATAAAAGTGTTTGGATTTAGTGATGACCGCTTGTAAATATGATTCAGATGTACAGATTGTGGGTTCTTCTCCCCTGGACCCCAAATTTTCCTATCGTGTTTGTCCTTTATACTAATTGATAAGGGGTTGCAGTTCGAGGGGACAATGATTTCCTTCATTATCAATGGAATATGTAGATCTTTTGCACCCTTCTTGAGTACAGTTCAAATAAGGCATATTTAAAACCTTTAAAATGGACCTAAGCCAATCAGGATCTGACTGGTCATGGCTTTAAAAATATTCTAGCACAACCGGATGCGTACACTGAGATTCTCTGAATTACCCTCATTCTGAAAGTTGACTGACTGATTAATATGCGTACAGAAATCATCCCAGTTCAGTGACTCATCTGGGCAGCTCCCGCTTTGCTCTTTGCAAGTTGGCTTTTGTGATGCCTCAGGATTTGGAGAGGGGATCAAATGCTTTTAGGGGTTTTAAGCTGTGAGGTTGTGTGATTAAGAGCTAATGAATGAAACTACAAGTGCCCAGGGAGCAGCAGAGGAACCCCAACAAACCGATGGGTGCCGAGGGGACCCCGATGTGGCTGCCCCAGAGCTCGGGGGAGGAGGCTCAGCTCACAGTCCTGCCATGAAACCCACCCAGATGGGCCACCAGCAGCTCTCCCTGACTGCCTTGCCATTGGCAGGGCTGTTGTTGCCTAAGCGGGTAAGGGACTCGTTATGGGATGGAGGGGAAGAGCATTTGGAGATTATGTAAAGTGTATTATGGGATGTTCTCCAGGAGACTGTTGGCATATGTGAGATTTATTATGCGATGTTTAGGGGAAGGACCAAAGCTGGGAAAAGGGAAGGATCAAAGTGGACTGGAGAGGAACATGTGTGGGATAACAGAGGGAAAAAGGGGATAAATAGGATCAGTTGGGTGAAAAAAGGAGGCTGGTCAGTACAGTCCCATGCTTCATCACCACGGTCTGTCCTGTCTTCTTACTAAACTCCACTTCTAACTATTTTCCAGGGTGAGGGTGCTCTCTGGTGTGTGTGTTGGGGTCCTAAGTGCCAGCAAGTAGAGAAGGAGCCCTGGGGTCATGGGGACTCCACATGTTTGAGGTGCCAGCACCTAGAGAGATGCATGTGGGAGGTCCCCTTGCCAGCAATGGGAGAAGGGACCAGAGAGCACAGGGGTCCAGAAGTGCAGGGCCATCATCTGGTGAGAGCAGAGTGCTTTCCTAACGAGCTTCCACCAGCCATGTGTGTACATGGGCTTCACTCACTAGCAAACTTCAGTCTGTACTATCTGGCAAGTAGGAGAGGAGATGTGGGAGCCAGCGACCAGAGACGCCATAGGACTGGGACCAGTACTGGAGGGACCATAGGTCTGAGCTGGCTACCAAAGGGACATGGGGGTCTGAGAGTTACTGCTGGAGGGAACATAGGTCTGGACCTGCTATCAGTGGGGGCAGGTGTGGAAGGATGTAATGAGAGCTGCAGCTATTGGGCTACCAGATTTGGCAACTCTAACATAATCTGTACTTGCATTTGAGTCCCTGTTCTGGCTGAGTTCGAGTCAAATATATTTCAAAATTGCTTTTCATCATTCAGTGTATGACCCTTCTCCTGGGAAAATTAACGACTGTGTAACTCTGCTCCCAGGAAAAAAAAGGTGACTGTAAATTTGCATACCCAGTACAGAGGTGCTACTGTCTAATCTTGGCCATTATCTCAAAAGCTCCATCAAAAACCTTCCTGCCCTCCAAACTGTCCATTCTTTACCAACAGCTTTGTAATTAAGGGCTTCAGTGGGGTTCATTAAAGAACATTGTGTGTGGCTCTGAAATACCACAATTCATTTCTCATTGAATTTATTACTCAGGCATAGGATATAAAACATTATAATGGGCATATTTGCTGATTCCAAAGCTTTTTGGCTTTGATCAATGAATATGATAAATTAAAAGGTGACTTAAATTAGTTAAACGGCATAAATGTGTATATAGAAAGGTAACGTTGAGGAGAAGTCTCTAGATGTATAACATGGGTCCGCCAAAAAGTGTTCTTTGCAGAAGAACAAGCCAACAAATACAGAGGAGTCAATAGTAAAATATGGTAGTGTAGAGTAATACAACCTAGGGATGACTTTTGATGAAAATAATTCCACATACAGAGAAGAATGTACAGTTCACTGGGTACAGGGTCACAAAATTAAATTTTCAATGTTTGTTTTGCTAGTCTGTTCCTTATGCTGCAGGACATTTGCTGTATTTTCCCAGGGATATTATGTCACCTTCACTGTTTTATTAAAACTGAAAAATAAATGTTTCAAATGGTAAATGTGTCAAGACAAAAGACAGCTGTTGTAAAAAATGCAGTTTCAAGGGTTACTGGAGAATTCCTGCTTTCTGATCTGATCTTAGCTGGGATGCATTTACAGTGTACTAAATGTGGCCTTATTGGCTTTAGTAAATAATAAGTATTGTTGACCACATTAGAATTGTTTATATCTAAAGATCGTACATTACATCAATGTATAAAATGTATTACTATATTTGTTTTAATTTTGATGATTCATAATTAATTCAGGAGAATAACAGCGTGTGACAAAAAATATATATCCTAATACCACTTTTATATCAATGTACTGACAGAAAGGGCAGCAAGAAGGAGAGTTTTCTCCCGGTAATATTGTTTTTTAGCTTTCCTTGCCCAAGTTTTGGCTCAATTGAGTTTTCCTTAGGTTGATAGGGAGGACCTGCTGACTGTTCACTGTTACTTCCAGAGAGCCTGTTCTTCTTAAGCATCTGTGGAGGTCTGACCTTCATCAGTGGAGGATTTTATGTAGTACTTAGTTTTAAAAACTTCTCAGGTTTTTAAAGGAGCTGTGCTTGAGTTGAAGTGGAGTGTGTGAGGAAATGGCTTCATTTTTTCCTCCAATTTCCTAATCCACTACTCCTAGTTCAGATGTGGGCTGTAGCATGCAATTAATTGGTTTGCCTTTATCTGCATGATCCCTCCACTTCCATCCACAGCTTGGACTTACTCTGCTTCCCTCTCCACCCCCATTTTCTTAGTGAAATGGTGAGAACTGCACACCTCAAATTTTGGGGGAAATTTGCTGCTGAAATGGCCACCTAACCCCCAGTGGGCAAGCACTGTCAGTCCCAAATTGGTGATAATGAGGGAAATGCTCAAAATATTCAGTGTTCTAATATTTCCCATTCTCCAGGTTTTAATCCTTTACATTTGTATGTCCTGAAGATCAGACTAGAAGTTTCTTCTGAACACTTATTTAATTTTTTGTTGGTTTAGGAGATCATCTTGTTTCCTATATGAGGTTACCAGCTATTGTGTTTCACTTAGTATTTGCTGTTAAAAGTGAAGAAGCCCAACCACTTGGTGCTGGGATAGAAGGAAGTCTGTGTGATGAGAAGGAACATACAGCTAGCTAATTCTGGGAGACACAGAGTTTCACTTCATGATTTTATTTTCTTTCATCTGGTTTGATTTCACATCCTTATCTTGATAATCACTCTCCTGACACAGGAAGCTAAGGGACTTTCAAAACCATATCCTGTCATCTCCAATTTTGCCATAAATAACTAAAAAAAAAATTAGAGAAATAAATACATTAAAGAAGTACAATAAAGAAATACATTAGGCAAGAGAGAAATACAAAATGTACTTTTAAGCTCATACAGGGCATTCTGTCACAGCTTGGCTACGTCAGGACAACTAGGACAGCTTTGGATTTTTTTTCTCCATCTCTGGCTTTTAGGGTTGCCATTAGCTGTGTCCACATTTCCTTTTTCAACTCTAAGTTTAGCTGGCAGGTGTTTTTCTTGTAATTATTTCTAGCTTTCCTATGTTACATGTATATAGTACATGTAAGGCTTACAAACTCTTGGACTATAATTCAAAATAATTACTGAAGTGTTGGTAAAGACTGAGAAGATGACGTTACATACTTAAGCTGAAGGATATATATCTCTGTGTACAGAGCAAAGCAGCTGTCACGAGTCCAAATAGGACTTTGGAAAGATTTCTGAATCTTCGTGTTGCAAACAGGGTAGCTTTTCTTTTCCGGAGGGGGCAGCTGAAGAGAAGGGTTTTCTTGTTGCCTTTTTCAGATGATGTGCAGAAGGACCAATTAAAGTAGAACTGAGGAGGAAATTGCTTTTTTTGACGTTAAGGAAAAATGTCCTTCTGCACTGGGATGAAAGCAAGACCTTTCTGAAGGTTTGAATGATAATTTGGGGTGGGAAAAAGTATGAATGGAGCCAGAGTATTCAGGCCTTCACCTGCCTGACTCAAACTTGGGACTTGTGTCTTGACTCCTTTCGCTGCAGCTGCTGCACTTTAATTAAATCAATTTATGGTTAATAAGATCAGATCTCCTATAATCCACATGGGTGGCTGAGACCATGGCTGGTCTTTCACCAGAGAGACTTCTTAGGTCCAAATGGACTTTTCAAGACTGATATGTAAACTTCCATAGAAATATTAATGCTATCATAACATTCAAAACAATTTTGCTATAAATATCTTTGATGAGGCTTGTGGGGTGCTATGAAACCTATGAAATGTTTTAGGACACAATTTAGAATTTTTTTGTATAATTTAGAATACTTTGCTTAAAATAAGACTATTTTTCCTCTTTCTGGAATGTTTTTGCTCTACAACATCAGTTCTTTCAATCAGCGTGGCTTTTGCTTTTCTCGTAAGCCTGCTTGCCTGTACTGTAGTTAGGATTTTCAGTCTGTAGGAGTTACATTCATTCTGAAATACCAGGATGATTAATATGCTAAAATTCTAATTGCTATTACAGTCTTCCTACCTCTCTCACCTCTGCGCCTTGGGCTGATTCTCCTTTTCTTATATATTACCAAGCATAGGGTGGTGCGGAAGAGCCACTGCTTTGTGCCCACCACCCAAGCCTATTTTAGGAGCTGTGAAGATACTCAGTTGTGCAGGTGTAAGGTTGTATTAAGGCTCCAGCTTCAAAGTTCAGCAGCAGAAAAATTCTCACCTGCACCAGGAATATAGTAGCTGGTTTGCAAAGCACTTGGAAATTGTCAGAGATAAATGATATTTTGATTCTTTCTGTGTGTTTATACGGTGCACTCATGTTTTAGACTATGAAACATAAAGCTGCTGCTCCCAGCAGAGGGAGGTTCCATGTAATCTGTCTCTTGCTGCTTTGAACAGCTTTAATACAGGCATTGTGTGCTGCAAAGCAGATAGTTAAACCCTCTGAATGTTGGTTTGATGGTCTTGGAGAAAATTTGCACTGCAAAACTTTATTTGCTATAAATACAGTGTATTATTGCAGGGTTGTATCCTGTTTGGAAATTACCTCATCTAGCTTCTGTTAGTGGTTAGCAGCTCGATACCACATGATCTATGAATAATACAACAGTACAGTGCTCTCAGGAAAACATCAGAGCTGTGAGGTTGATGCTTCTCAGACCCAGGGCATTATACTTCACTTCATCTTCAATTTGGATAATAATATGACAGGACTCCATTCTGTAAAAGTAAACGGTGTGTCCTTTTATCCAGAGGATCATTTCCAGAGGTGCTGTAGCTGTGTTATAAGCCTTGGGCAAACTGTCTTTCCCTGAGTTCCAGTTCCTGAGCTCTCCTCATCTCTCAGGTTCAAACAGATGGATTCACTCTCATTTTCTTATCTGCCGTCCCCTTTGGGTTGGGACCATTTGCTTTTTTTTTGCAGACAGAAATTTTCAAAACCTTATTTTTTGGAGTTGATGGCCATGGCCTTTCTTACCAACTTTCCGTAGTATCTTACAAGCAACAGCTCTTAAAGCACTCTGGGACCTCAGCTGGTCACTTTTTGCCGTATAACAACATGAAGATCGGATGGTCTTGCCCATGGTCTTGCCCTCTCTTAGGCATTCTCTGTGCCCTGTCAATAATCTTCTGTGTGGTATTACTCATACACCCCACAGTAGAAAGTTGCTCATCATTAAACAGAAACTATATGAGCTACAGACAGTAATCACCGTAGACCCTACCCACAGCAAATAAATCCCAGGCAGGTATCACCAGAAATACTAGAAAAAATGCTATTGCAAGAAACCTGTGCTATAAAGATCACTCTTAGAAAGGGAAATAGTTCTTTGTCATGCTCATTTATTTTTATTTGATAGGCGTCCCCTAAATGTGGTGTTGGGAAGTTGGCAGAATGATTCCTTAACTGCAGGAACATCTCTTATTCCCTGATGTTCTCCAGCAGCCTTCACCCCAAATCCTTTGGTGGCTGGCAGTGTGCAATAGCTTTCTTTGAAGTACCAGTACAGGAGATGGAAATGTCCTATGTATTTAGATGATTAAGACACCACATTTTAAAAATGGCAGCCTTTTCTTTCAGCAGCTTCCCTCTGGTTTGGGGTTGTGTATTTTCTTCTTTACCAGCTTTTATTTTAAATTAACTAAATTTCAAAAAAAGTTCAATTAGATTTTTTTTTTTTTTAAATTAAAGAGCATGTATAATGGCAAGCAGAGGAAAACAACAATCTAAGTATATTTGAAAGAAACAGATGCGAAGGTGAGAGGGGGATGACTTGGAAGGATAAGAAAATTGGGAAAAATGTAATTTGTATTTCTTAGCATGAAATCTATTCTGTTGAGGGTAGCAGTGTCTGGAGGAAATAGTAGGTGGTAGAAGCACCATCTTTTGAGACTGGTAAACCAAAAGATAAGACACTTAAAATTCCAAATATTTTTCAGCTTTACCTACCTCCTACTCTCTATTTGTAGCTTCACAAGAAGAAAGGCCCTTCACTGATATCTGTACAGAGATTTTTCTTGTCCCAGGAAAATGCCATCTAAGGAAAACACTATACAAGAAAGAGCTACCAAAAAAATGTTTTGGCGCTGTGTTCACCTGAGCCAGCTTTCCACCAAATAGATGATGAAGCAAGGAGATATTGTGAGATCACATAAAATTAAATGCAGTTTCTACTAATTTGTCATATTCCACAAATTATAGTAAGTGACAAACATTCTCCCCATCAGTGAAAGACCACCAAACTTGACTCCTCGGTCATCTTCATTTCCTTCCAGTGACTGTCCTCCTGCCTTCCCCACTCTTTAACCAAAGTCAGCCTGTGGTTTTTGAAGATTTGAGGAGGTATTCAATGGGCCCTGCTGTCTTGTAGGAGGGAACTAAAAAGTATATCAGGTTGTTAGCGACTTGTGTTGGGAAGAGACATTTCACCAAAACTGGAGTTACTGAGGTAGGCAAGAGCCAGGCGAGGCTACCTTCCTACTTATGGGCCTCTACATGATCATCTCTTATAAGTACAGCCATCGTTGGATGCCAGGTTGCTTTAATATCAATTATAGTTACCTGCAGGAAGAATTCAGGGACCATATGAAAACAATATTCACTGAATGCAGAATCTTTTACCAAACTATAGGCAGCTCTCCAGCTCAGAAACATATATGCAGATGTAAGTGCTGCAGGAAACAGATGAAGCTGGGACGGATTACTTCCGAGTTTTGATAGTCAGATGATGGGCGTTATGTCAGAATCAGCATTTCTTTAATTAAAACACGTGCTGTGTGAGCTCAGAATTTTGGATTCTGTTTTAACACTTGTTCATCTGTGTTTTGGGGCCTCAGCCTTTTGTGAAATGTCAGCCAACAAGCTTCAATTACTCTCAGTGGTTTAGCTTGCTTTGGTAAAGCACTTTGTCCACAGTCAATATACCCCTTCACTATTATTAACAATAAAAGTAATAAATTTATTGTAAGAAAAGCCCATATGGGAGAAAGACATTTACTGGATTGCAATAGGGGTGCTCAGTTTGTTTTGAGGAATGACATATTCAGTTTTTACACATCATAAAACATCCTAACTGGAGTTCCTTGGCTCTCTGAACAGTTTAATGCAGTAATGCTGCTGCTGCATCCAAAAATCAGTGAGTCCCAGTTTGCAGAATTAGCCAAGACACAGAAGGGAACTGTGAACCACTGGTGTCTCAGTAGAGCAAACTATCCCACCAGTTCTGGGAGGTGGGAAATGCTCGCTGTCTGGTTATCACATCTGACCAAAGTCCCACCAGGAGCTGGAGAAACATTTCCCTGCTCTTCGCAAACACAGACTTTTCCATGTGGTTGCACAAGCAGTACAGAAATGAGCTGTGCTGCTACTTACATGAACACTGGACTTGTCACCATTGCATTTATTAAGGGGGTAAACAGTATGCCATCTGTCTTGGCATTCCTGTTGCTTGATGACCATTTTACCCTCGTTCATGCTGCAATAATGAGTTTGAATAGCTTCATTAATGACAGTTATTGTTCAGAGGGGCACACAGTTTAAACTGGATATTGAAATACTTTTTATCAGCTAGCATGGCAGGTTAGAATAGGTAATATTAAAGAGGTATCTCGCTTTGATCATAATTAAGTAAAATCATCATCTAAGCAATTAAACATCAGCTGTTTTTGAGCTTTCTGCTGCAAAGCACAGCAAGAGACCCAATGCAGCAGTCTGCAGTACGTACAGATACAAAATCTGAACTATAATGTTCAAATACAGATTTCCTATTGTCTGGATTTGCTGAAAATCCACAGTTTTAGCTAGAGGCAGTGAGGTCTGTAGCACTCATCCTCTCTG
The DNA here is from genome assembly GCA_035590195.1 of Aviceda cuculoides. Lineage (NCBI taxonomy): Eukaryota > Metazoa > Chordata > Aves > Accipitriformes > Accipitridae > Aviceda > Aviceda cuculoides. The sequence goes on from JAVJGG010000090.1 coordinate 30,753,281, forward strand.
GTAATGAGGCTTATTTATAGAAATTTTTGCACAGAGGTCTTCAGTGTTTTGACTGATGTAAGACTGGTCAATCTATGGCTATGGACAAGACCAAATTCACCAGGGCAGTTAATTTCCACAGCTGTCCTTAGGCACACACAAGAACTGTTAGCGAGTCAGAAAAATTGTTCAGATAGCCTTTCCCAAGGGGCTTTTAAACAACATGCCAGCAATACGTCCATCTTCAAACAAAGGTGCAGCTGTCCTGCCATGAGTGGGAGAGCACATAGAAACTTGGGACCGAAGATTTCCTCATTACTTGCCCATATGATGAAACATTCATCTGCCAAGTGACAGAGAAGGAGCTGCAGTTCATAGCCTGGAGCACCTCGTTAGGCAATTGCAAGTCCCACAGCAGCTGAAACATCAGATATCCCTGAAATGAGGAACGGGACCATCTAAGTTAACACTTCTGCACCAGGTGCAAATGCACTCAGTGGGTGTCAAGTAGCCTGGTCCTCTGTGTATCATTTTGGTGAGTTAAGGTTTGAGATTTTTTTTTTATTTTTAAAGAGGTATTTAAAGTGTTAATATGCTGCAAGGAAGCTCATTCCTGCAGACAGCTTTCTGCAGTACTGAACAAACTCAGCTGTGCCTTTGAGAGATGTGCAAATTTGGGGAGATTTATAAAGTCATGGTGTTTCCAGATGTCCTTCCATCTTTTAAAAAGGAGCTTTATAGCAGTTATTGTTATGCTTATAAGAGGAATCTATGGTTAGCAATATCTTATCTGTTTGGTATATGTAAAGATAGAGTCTCTAGGTGGGTTTTCTTATTTTAAAATTAAACAGAACAAACAGAATTTTGTTTTGCTGTCCACAAATAAGCTGATATTATATTCATTAGCAGCTGGAGAAGCTGCTTGGGTAGTTTTCCAAGTGCAGGCCAGCCTGGATTAAGCATATAGCATCAATCTGGGTACCTGTAAAGCCTCACCAGCCTTTTGGTGGAGGACATTCAGTAAACTTTATGGCTTTGTATGGCAGCTGGATAAGGATGACCTACAGTCACCACTGCACCAAGCTCCCCTAACATGCTCCACTTTCTACAAACAGGAGGGACAGATGCATCACTCAGGTGCCAGCCAGATTTGTTGAAGGGGAAGCCCCTGCGAGGGTGTTCAGGAGAGTGAAGCACATGTTGTCCTTTCTGCTGATGAACAATTGTTCCCGATACCACTGGGGTCTACCACCTGCCCTGTTTGCAGCTGCAGCATCTGCTTCCGTCTCCCATGCACCATCCTCTCTCTTGCACGCAAGCAGGGCTACTCCAACAGCTTATTCATTGTTTTCCTTGCTTTGCCATGGCATAACGGAGCTGGCTGCCAAGCCAGCCGCAGTCCTCTAGCCTTTTCATAAACTGCTAGTTCTGATTTACAGAAGCCCTGGCTCTTCCCTGCTGAAATCTTGGAGGATGTGCACCGCAGCTCCTTTCAGCTTGGGTACAATTAACTTTTCTTGAGCCATATCCCATGAATGTGTCTCTGTCTTGTGTGCCTCGCCAACAGCTTCTGCACAGCCCAACACTGGATGGATCACTGGATGGAGTTGTTCAGTGCCTTATTGCTGATGCAATCTTTTCCTCCTATGGAAAGTGAGAGTGAAATTGCCTAAATTAAGCAATTGTAGTAGCCCTGAAGGATAAAGCTTCCTTTTTTACTTTGAGCTGTTTTTGTAGTAAGGCTGCCATAATTGTGTTTTTTTCCTGTGTTTACTGGCATAGGAAAGAATGTGTGATTGGGATTTTATGGTACTTATAGCTTGGTATTTTTCGCATGAACTATTCAAATGAATCGCTCTTGGGTTTTCAGCATCTTCTTCCCACTTCTTTGTGGGGGTTGGAGACAGTCAGAACAGAGAGAAAATACTCCTTTGAGCGTGGAGTTTAAAACTTGATGATCTTGGAGGGTAAACTCTTGTCAGCGTTGGCACATGATTATCTCAGCAGGTCCAAGATCTAGCCCTTTGGATGGTCTGTTGTCCCTTTTGGTTAGGAGGGAGCACAGCTGTGAAGAAGGAAAACATGTGAGTCATGGTTGGATGGCTGCAGGAGCTGCAGTTTTCCCTTCCTCCAGCCAAGCCCGCCCCTATTCTTGTCAAAATATTCAGAGTTTAATTTTGGGAGGACAAAAGCTTTCAGATGCAATGCTTCACCAGTTTCTCAGGTGGCACACTCCATTCTTTCATTAAAGCTGCCATCAGGGGATGTCCTCTTGGCAGTGAACAGCCTGACTTACAACTCTTTTACTGATATTTTAGCATCCTGGTTTGCAACTTGCTATTAAAAATGCTATAAATCATGGAGGTAGCAGTGAAGATATGGTTGTGATTTTACCTGGCTGTTTTTCTCTTGTTTGATCATTGTGTGAGCTTGAAGAAATTGTGTGATCTCTCTAGACCTCCAAATATCTGCTAAACAGGGATAGTATCTATAGAGAGGCACTGAGAGAGTGTTTACTGCACCTCAGTATATATAACATACCTTCATGAAGTCATAATTATGCCCAGGGGAAACTCTGAAAGGGCGAATTCTGACATTTGGGCTCGTAGCAGATCTGAAACCTCATTGCCCGCCATGTAGATAAAATCTATACAGTGCTGTTTTCAAGCAGTAGTCAGGGTGAAGCATTGATGAAATTAATTGTAGGTTCTGTAGTTTCTGGTTTTGTGTAAAGGATATGGAGGAGACATTTCAGGCATGACTGTAGTGTTAATCCTTTGTGTTTCCCATAATTTGTATAATCCCTGTATTGCCCTTGGCACATATGCAAGCCTCCTATAAAGCTTCTCTCTTTAGAAGTTTCATGAACAAGTCAAAAGACATGTCTTGCTTGACAGGCAGGGCTTGGGAACTTACTCTCTGACTCTTCACATAACAATTGTTTATACATATGAGTATCTTTTAAAGCAGCATACTTATCTTTGAGAGAATTAACATTCTTCTTCTTCCCTTCTTTCTTCCTAACATGTGCATAACAGGACTTCAGCTGATCAAGGCTGCAAGTAGATAATCTTGATGAGGGGACAATAAACCATTGTGGCTTTGTTTTTCCCTTAAGATAATAATCCTCACAATAATCCTGAAGCTCTGTTTCATAGCAAAGACATAGCACGTGATTCCTGAAGTATTTCAGTGGTGGTTTTTCTTACTCAGGTTTGTCAAGCAGCCTGATGGCTCTAGGAAGCTTTTTCACATTTTGAGGCAGAGGGACTGTTTCTCCCCAAATCGTGACAAACTAGTTCTGCTATGTAATTGCTGTTGCAGTCTTAATTACCTGTGTTTTTGTGTGCTCTCATGTGAAGGAGAGTGTTGGCTGCAACTCTCTTGTAAGCCTTTAGCAGTTTGGAAAGAACACATTGCATGAGATGTAATTTCTGTTGCACGACTGGTTATCTGGAGTTTGTAAGAGCAAACTAGCTCAGCTGCTTCTCAGGTTTTTCTGTGCTGTGGTCTCATTTGTATAGTAGACTGTCCCGAGGCTACCACGTTGTTCTTGGGAAGAGCTACCATCTAGCAGCAGTAGCCGTGGATGATAACCAGATACTCTGGAGCTGTGGTTAAGCATTCCTGAAATATTTAGGGAAATAAGCATGATTTTGTCAGAAGTTTTTGTGCTTAATTGGTATGAGCACAGTCCTTACTTTGTCCAGGTCTGTTTTATTGTACATCCATGAAAAATCATCTTGATCATCAATTGCTTAATAAAACAAAGGAAATAAAAGATTATTGGGGAATGTTAACTCAAGGTTTAGCAATTTATCAAGGGTGTACAATGTGCCACAATCAGCTGACTATTGTTATCTTAAATTCTTAATTCTTATCTTAAATTAAAGAAGCAGAAGCTCCCAACTCTTGGCCCTGGTACGTGCTGTCAGAGTCTTCCCATGTGCCATCTTACACTGCTCACAGATATAAAGGCAAGGGATGAGCTTTCATATGTTAATGACTGCCTTACCAAAGCCTACCACAGACAAGGCTTGCTGCCGGAAAGTTCTTACCTTATCATGTGCTCCATATTAACATCTGGTGTTGGTTTAACTTATCAACTTAGATGGGATGGCTTGTGATGGTTCATGTGTGCATGTTCAACATTATGTGTGCATAGTTCAACATTATGCTTCTAAATCTTAATGAAAGCCCAAGGTCTTCAGGCATTTAGGTTTAGTAAATTATTTAAAAATATTATAGCTAGATGCACATGCATCAAAAAAGGATGGTTTTTTTTTTTAAAGGTTATTTATGGGTAAATCCTTTGTGTTACTTTTTGTTTTATTTAGATTTTCTCAAGCAGACCACGTATGAAGTCGAGGCATTCTTAGAAGCCATTCAGTTCTTCCGGCAGGAGAAAGGCCACTATGGGATGTGGGAAATGATAACTGGCAACGAAAAAGAGGTAAAAGAATATCTTCCCGATTTTTTTTCTGGCTTTGGATATGGCAGCTCTGAGAATAGTGAAGGTCATAAAGTCTCTGTGGAAAAAATGGCATTTAAAAAAAAAAAATTCTAGTCAGTATAAATACCCAAGATTTCAATATAGTTCTTACTGATATGTAAGTGATGATTCTTTTTTAATAAACCCCATTTTCAGTTTTGTGCTAGAAAGTGAAAGGAAGTGTGCTGTGAACTAAAGTCGTTGTGTTGTGCTGAAACGTAGTGATGGCCACATTTCCACAAAAAGCTTATACATCTACATTAATTTTATGCCACGGAGTCAGTTGGTGAATAACTGCTGTGTCTAAAACAAGGCACTTGCTAACGTCTTGCTACTACATTTGCTGCTGTTTATAGTTTTGGTAAATCAGTGAGACCAAAAGCAATACACACCAAACTCAGAACCCACGTCCTGTACGCAGCAGATACTCTCTGTCAGCTGCATTGGGCTGTGCTGTTTTTCTGTCTTTCCTGACAGCTATTTTGCAGGTAAGAGATATTTTTTTCTTCTGTTGCTATTACCTTTGTTATTAAACACAACGGTTCCCTGTTGCTTGTTCTCTAATGCCTCCAGATGCCATTGAAGGAGATCAGGCTTTACAAAGAACAGAATAGCAGCCAAACATAAATTTTGAAGAATCTCTTCATTTTGCTTTTTCACGTTCTTTGGGAATGAAGCTTTTAGGCCTGAGTGGATAAACTAGTATGCCTACTTATTGTGCCAGACCTCTGAAACAGTCTTGCATAGTAACAGTCACACTTAAACACCAAAAATTTGTGTACTTCAGTTCTTCAGAAATTAGATGCTAAGCTTAGGGTCTGGGTCCATATTTGGGCACCTGAGCAAGCAGCTTTGGAGCACTGATGGTAGCTGAAGTAACTCCATCAATCCCCCTGGCATCACTCCAGATGTCTTTTAGTGCAATTGAGACATTATGGGGGCTCCAATTTATAAATTTTTTCCAAAGCACTGAGCACTCAGCAGCAAATATTTACTTTAGTACCAGCTGCTTGGTGTTTTCCGTGATGAAATCTGGCTTCCCTTTGGGAAAATGGAAGAAAGCCTGATGGAGAGTTGACAATCCAGGGTTTTGTTTTAAGAAACCAGATTATTCTTTTAGGAGAAGTCTACCTTTGAAATGCCGAAAAATGTGGAGACTGGAGAAGAATCTATAAACATTGTCTTTCCCCGTGCCATCATGTCAGGGATTGAAGTTTCCTGCTGACACTGGATAATAAATTCCTTAGTATAAGGAGTTCCATCCTTCCAGTGGAGGGAATGAGGGTTTTTCTCTTCTCCCCTCCTCCCTCCAATTATGGAGCTATTATAGTGCTAGTTTCATTTTATGTTTTATTTTTCCTATTGCTTGCCAACTACTTACTCATAACCCATACACCTCAGGAGAACTGTAATCAGAAGACATCCAGACTAGTTACACTATTATCTTCTTAGTAATAATTCATTCTGTAAGTATAGTGTGTTCTCATGCCTGCTTTGACCAAATATAATAATTATTTTAGGCACATACCCAAGCTAAGTGAATGGTTTGGAACAAGCAAGCTACAATTTGTTGCTGTAAAAATCTGTGCAGAATGCCGATAAATATATTCCCTGACATTTATTTATAGTGACAGAGTCTCTGCAGTGTTAGCTCATGGAGTTCTGCCTAGGTACTGCAACATGGATGTAATATTAGCAAGTACCCGGTCATTTGGCTGAAGACCTACTCAAGTTTTTTTGTGTTATAAAAGTTCCTTTTCCTAGTTTTGTTTTTTTTTTTTCTTTTTCATTTTTAAGGTTTCATTACTAATAAAGGATTAATTAAATTGTAGATGGTATTTTTGTAGATTAAGTGCTGAAATATAGGGTTAAAACCAGGAAATTTTTGACAATGCTTGTTATAAGCAACAGTACAGCCACATAGTGAGGGCACTACAACACACCAATTTTATACTAGCATAACTCCATTGATCAGTACTACATGAATGTAGAAATAACATATTGGTAAATCAAGGATAGCTGAATAAAGGATTAAAACCCCCCAAGACCCTACAGCGTACCTTTCAGTACAAAAATATAAAGCCAATCCAGCATTCCTAAAAATGTTTCCAGAGAGCTCAGATTCTTCAGAATATGTTTGATCCATGGTCACTTTATTTGGTCTGTGGTGCTCCAGTTTGAGTTATTTATGAGATTTTTTTGTGACCCATTAGTTTAGGACCTGACTTAGTCCCTTGGTTTTGAGAAGTATTTGAGTCAGCATAGCTGAATCTGAAATGGTTCTGTGGCATGATCTACAAGTACTTAAGTTACAGGAAACAACAATAGGGTATTGCATATTATAGGTATATTAGAAGTATATTAGTAAGTAGGATATTGAGTGTTATATTTCTGTAGGGGCTGTCTTATGCCTGGGAGGTACTTTTTTTTCCACTACATGGCATGTAGTCAGAGCCTTTTCTTACTTTTGCTGTCTAGATTCCTGCCATTTCCCTATCATGTTGTTGGTGCATGCCTAAAGCCCACTCAGGCAGCTGTAATACATGAGGTTGAATGTCAGAAAGCACTGGCGCAAATGAAATGGCACTAATGAAAAAGCGCTGGCATGATGAAAATGTAAAGTTGAGCAGTATTTTTGCACTCTGTATTGGCTCAGCCAGTAGCTGGGTGCATCAGGGCAGTGATCCTTCAATGAGGACTGTGCTGGGCTGTTGTTGAAGCAGGAAAAAGAGCTGGGTTCAAATACACATCACTTAGCATAAACTCTGTTCAAGACCCACTGGAGAGGCAGGAGGACTGTGTACTTTGTGAGACTTTACTGAAACTGTTGAGCAAAGTAGTAATCCTTTACCTAGAGTAAATGAGAAATGTAGAGAACCTTAAGATGCATTTTGTCTGCTTTTTTATAGAGTTACTATATCTCTCTGTGATTTGCAGGCTATCCACTGCACTTCAAAGCTTTCAAGAGGCTGTGGACAACCTCATATATGCTGTACAGCTGGGGCAGATAAAAAGCCTTGATGAAAGGTTTATGTGCCATTCTGTGTCGCACATGCATGATAGTATTGCCTCTGCCATAAACTGGCAGCTGTGCATCTGTAACTGTGGGCCAGTACAAACATACCTGGGCAAGATATATGAACAGAAAACGAACACATCCAGAAATAAAAGATGTCCCTCCCTCCTCTGAATCATGAGGATGAGTAATGACTGAACCAAACAAGGGACTGAGGTCTTTAGTTCAAAACTGAGATGCTTTTAAGTAGAGAAATTCAAGAATTCAGCATATATTGCCAGCACTGATAGATGCCTCCATAGGAAAAATGTTCAGACACCCGAGATCACAAAGAACTATAAATAGGGCAGGTCCCATGATGAACTGCTTCTCTCTGGTTGCATAGCTTGCCTCGTTGGCCAACAGCAAGAGGAAAGCACAGGAGAAAGAGAGGTCTTGCAGCATTCTCAGGCCAGAGATACAGTGTCCATAAATAAGAAATGGAGAGGAAAGTCTAGACTTTCAAAACCAGATGTGTGCCTGTAACCCTCGGTATTTACTGCCAGCTTGGTACATCTGAATGGGATGGGCAAGAAAGAAGTTGTAGTTCAAATCTAGGCAGAGAAGATGCAAAGCCTGACAGAGTGGGTGATTCTGAAGAAAACTTCTGAAATGGGTGCCAGTGAATGAAACCAGGAATCCATCTCACACTGTTTCATTCTTTCTGTATCAAAGAAGCCAGACTTTGATGCTTCTTCTGTACAAACTTGGGTTATGCTACCAAGAGAACCACAGAATAATGTAGTTAAAAGGGGATCTCTGGAAGTTATCTTGCCCAATCCCCCACTCAAAAGAAGAGCCAACTTTAGAGGCTTTGTGCAGTTGAGTTCTGAAGTTATCCAATGTTGGAGATTGCACAACTTGTTCCCATGACTGCCCGCATGGTGAAAAATATTTCTTAATACCTGATTACTATGTCCTTTGTTGCTACTTGTAGCCATTGCCTTTTTCCTTTCCCTGTGCATTTCCAAGAAAAGTTTGGCTCTGTCTGCCCAACATCCTCCATTAAGTAGTTGTAGACAGAAATAAGGTCTCCCCTGAGCCTTATCATCTTAAGGCTGAGCAAACCCAGTTCCCTCTGCCTCTTCTCATGTTATGTGCTCTGTCCCCTGACCATCTTGGTGGCCTCGGCTGAACTCACTCCAGCAAGATCTGTCTTGTACTGGGGATCCACAAACTGGACACCACGCCAGTTGTGGTCCGACAAGTGCTGAATAGAAGGGAACATTCTCCTCCCTCGAACTGCTGTTGCCCTTTGCTGCAAGGGCACTCTGCAGACCAGTGCTGTATTTCTTGTCCACCAGGATGCCCAAGTTCTTTTCTGCAACACTGCTTTCCAGCCAGTTATTGCCAGCCTATACTGGTGCATGGGATTGTTCTATCCCAGATGTTGGACTATGCATTTGCTTTTGCTGAACTTCATGAGTTTTTTGTCCTCCCATTTCTTCAGCCCATCTAGGTCCCTCTGAATAGCAGCCCTGCGTGCCAGCGTATTGACCACTCCCCCAAATTGGTTTCATCTGTATTCCAAGTCTGATGTCTTTTCTTTCTAATTGGAACCATCTGCAAGACCAAATTGCCAGTTAGATGCTGGGATCAGAGAGGGTGATGCATCTCTTCTACAACCACTGAACCCTGTTTCAGAGTGAAAATGTTCTTGAGGGAGAAAAGTACTCAGTGTCAATTTAGAAAAATACAGCAATGATAGACTGATAATATACTTACAGAAATAATAAAAAAATGGGGCAATGATACCTTTTCCTCGGTTTTCCTACATTCCATCACAAATGCTTGACGTGTAGAAGTCTCTTTGACACTTTTCTTCCCCCTGCCTTTCTACTGTGGTGCACCTTTGTCACAGAATATCTTGTTAGGTTATATATTTCATAAATTTTTTGTTCAAGAATCTGGAGGTGTTGGGAGGAGACTTTAATGTATAAGAATACTACAATGTGAAGGTTTTACTGCTTTTAAAGCAGTATAGCTCTCTTTTAGTGACAAAAGAAGTTGCTCGAAAAGTTTCTCTCAAACTCCAACAGCTATTTATTTTATCCCTTTTGCCTCAGGATTAGGCTGGAACTAATGAATCTTTTGGATCATGTTACACTTTTTTTTTTTTAAATTAGATAGAGTAGAATTATTTGATTCACAAATTATCCACTGTTGTTTTCTGGGTTCCATTTCTGTCCTATATCCTGTTTTCCTGGGATCTCCTTTTCTTGTTTGAGTTATGAAGTTGGTGCTCACCCAAAAAAGTTCTAGAGATTCACATTTGTACAATCACATCTTTCTTTTCTTGGCCAATTGTCTTCCTATCAGAAGCATCCTTTGTCTGATTACTCTTTAGAACAATTTATCTTTGATGATACCTTCTCGGGGGGTGGGTGGGGGTGGGGGGGTGTGTCCCAGAGCAAGGTCAGTTGGGGGAAGCAGTAGTCAGCAAACCAACTTTTCAGATGTTTTTGATCTGGTTGCTCAGCTGATATCAATCATTGATTTGCACATGGCAATTTCATAATAGCATGCAGTAAATTTAATGAACATTTTAGTTCAGCATCTTAGTTCATCTGTTGTCAGTTGTTGCATGGTCTCTCAAAGTCTTTCAGTGAAAAATGCTTCAGATGAAATGCATGGAGCCTACCTAATATTTTAAATCCAGTCCTCCTGAAAACTTGCGATAGCTAAGCCATTGTATATTTGAGGTTGCCTGTTCTGCACATCACTATGTGATGTGAGTGCTCAGTTTTCAGATGAAGAACAGTGTGTGAACATGTCATTTTAATTTTATGACCATATAGATCCTGAGCAACCTTGTGATGGAGGAACTCCTGCCTAACCTTCAGACGATGATCCTGCCTAAAATGAAAGGAAAGAGGAACGATAGGAAGCGGGCCTGGTTTGGTGTAAGTACTGGTATTTGCAGAGTGGTTGTTTCTCATAGCAGTTGTCTGCATGTGCTGATTCCGATCTATGCTTCTTAATTTAATTTTGGTTTAGATCGTAGAAGAAACTTATGGCTTAGTCCAGCAGCAGGTGTCAGAAGGCTTAAGTACCTTGAAAGAAGAATGCAGAGATTTTGCAAAAACTCTGGAAGGAACCATTCGTTCAGACATGGATCAGATTCTGAACTCCAAGAACTTCTTAGCTGGAAAAATCAAAGGTTAGTGGAGGAACGGCTGTGTTTTGGAGCAATTTTTTACTGTTTCCTGTTGTGTTGCTCATATTACCATATGTCATTGTTTTGAAATCCTCATGTCTTTTGGAAAATCCAACTGGAGGCACTAATTTTCAGATAACAAATGCTTTGACCCTCTGCTGCCTTTGATGGGAACTGATACCTGTGGCCTCTGTGTCTGTGAAAGTACCAGTTCTTCTCAACTTGGAGATAGAGCTGCCAAGTTTTGCGTATCCTGATTAGAGTTGCTTATTCTGCTTTCATTTTCACTTGGCCAGCCTTATGTAATGAAGGCATGGGTCACATAAGCATAATTAAAAGTATAGTGGTTTTGATGTCTAGGAATGCACCATAAAATCAGGTTCTGGTTATGTGACAAATTCATAGGCTACCAAAGAATACTTAAACCAAAGGGCTTCTTAGGTGGTTTTAAACTAATGTGAAGTAATTATAATTTTTCTTTGAATAGAAAAAATGAGTGTAAAAACCAGGAAAAACATTAGTTGATGTTGCTTAAGCTAACAAATAAATAAATAGCTGATAATTTAGGAGCTGTTTTGATAAAACTCAGGATGTTGTGTTCACTTACAGAGTCACCATGACCACGCTCTGTGCAAACCTCCCAGTATGTATCAATACTTAGAGCTGCCCTTTCCTCTGCTCTCATAGTGCCCCCAAGCTGCTAGCATTTGGTTAGGTGGGGCATGGGAAAAGATGTTTTGTTGTCATTCATAAAACTATAAACTCTCCTTTCACCACCCTTATCATCTATGTGGAGGTGTGACTCCAGGGAAAAATACGGAGTCATTTAATTAATTCTAAAGTAAATCAATTCAGATTACTTTTTTAACTGTATCTCTTAGTAGCCTAAAAGCAACCATTGTATTGTCTGACACTCCAGCCACTGTTTCTGAACCTGCCCAGAAGTGCTGCACAGAAAACATCCAGCCATTTCTCACATCCATATTAGAGGAGCTCATGGGTCCAGTGAGTTCTGGATTCACTGAAGTCCGATCCCTTTTTGATAAAGAAGTTAATGAAATCATCCAGGACTTCCAGAAGACAAACGATATCACAAAGCTAAAGGAGGTAAGACAAAAATATATTTGGAGCCTTTTACATGAGCACAAGGATCTTCTAGCTAGAACTTGACTGACACACTATTTGCTTTCGCAGGTGGTAGTATGCTAGCACTTGCTTTTGTCATTTAGAAAGTCTTGTGGTATTTGTGCAACTAGAGTGTGGATATCAGAATTTGGTTTAGTGCCACTGTTACATTCTCTATTAAAAATTCACCTCTGGTTGCTTTCTCTCAAAACCTGTTCTTCCTCCACTGGAATGTAGAACATGGATCAGCTCATGAACCTACCATTCAACTCTGTGAAAATGGAGCCCTGCTATCTGAAAGTGAACCTCCTCCAGGAGCTCCTTCAAGACCTCAAGAGTCGCTTCAAGGTGTATCACATTGATTTTGTGATTCAGAGAACACAGAACTTCATGCAAGAGGTACTGTAAGATCCAGTTTTTCCTCCTGGGAGAACAGGTTAGGTTTATCCTTCTAATCGGCTTCAAAGTAATCTTGATAAAAAGCTGCACAAGAGTCCCACAATATCTCTCAATCAAAGCACAGATAACAAAACCTAAGAAAATCACAGCTAGAAGCTGTTTAACATTTATATTTGTGACGTTGCATGTGTGTGTCTTTCAGCAAGGCACAAAAATTTTGGACGGATCATCTCTTCCCCTGAACTTCCATGTTCTGAATTCTTAGTGTCTCAGCACCAGAGAAAGTTGTGCTTGTAACCAATGGGGTGGCTAAAATCTACCTGATTTCCATTCTTAAGGGTTGATTTTTCAGGAAGGGTCTTAGATATATTTTACCAAAATAGAATGTCTTCTTCTTCATAGTTTATTTTCCTATCAATATAAAGTAAGGCAATTAATGTTAGAAACTGGCAACTACTTGGACACAGATGACATCTCAGGATGTAGCTGCATGTAGGTGCTTTAACAAACTTCAGTTCTCATGGGAATGGTTGAAGTGACTACATCATTTCAGATGAAAAATGAATTCCACCTCTTTTTACCCTCTAGTGTATATTGGTATAGGCTATAATTTTGCTTTGCTTTTATTTCTTCTGGATGCCTGGCCAGAAATATATTAGGAGCTGGCCAGTAGAATTCTTTTGATTGCCAGATCACAAGGCAGATTTGGCCTTGCGGGTCTATGTTGAATCCTGTGGTTTTAATCTGTAGTTGAGAAACTAAATAATCTAGTTGGTAATCTTGTGAAATGGAGCTGGTCCAGTTCTATGGAGTGGGAGTTATGAATATGGAAAGTGAGTCTCTAGCACAGTGCTGGGACAGGGTTTTCCTAAAAGCAGGTCTTCTAAGTACAGCCATGATCATCAGCCAAGGAATTATTCAGAAATAAAATTCTGATTTCATGTCTGGGTCTTTCAGGGGGGACCATTCCAAAATGCTGCCAAATAAAATGCCTTTCAGTAAGTGAAGACCATGAGTCAAGACAAAGAAGTAGACAGAAAATAGATCCCATACAAACCAAGGGGTGTTTTCTTCTGAACAGAACATGAGTCAAAATTCACAATAAATAAGTTAAATTAAAGCACAAGTTGTTCTAAAAATGTTGTTAATTGCTTCTCTCTCTTTAAAAGGCTGGTATTTTTCTCATAAAAATAGTAAGTAGTTTCACTTTGTGTCCGTGGACATTTATTTTATTAACAAGTAAGGTCAGACATGTCTAGTTTACGTAATCTTAACATGAAAGAAGCATTTGGCTTAACTCTAGCTCGGGTGGAGGCTGGAACAGGATTCCTTGGCTCGGGAGCTTGGCATCCTCTAGTGGCCAATTTTAGGAAATTTGGGAACACAATGCTCAACTGGCATAAATAAAGCAGCTTTACTGACTTCACCAGAACTATGCCAGTTTGTGATTTGCTTAAAATAAAAATTGAAATAAGAAGTCAGCAGTTCATCTTTTAATTAGCCTCAGACTTAACTCTACACTGATCCTGTCTTTTTCTTGTATCCACGGTCCTGCAGTGCGTGAGCATTTATTGTATAGCCTTCTGATGCACACACAAATTGAGTAAACCTCCATCTTCTCCATTTCCATTTATAAATACAGACTGTATAGTCCATTCCTACAATATCTGCAAAGTCAGTTATAAAAATCGGCCTTCAACATTTGTCACTGCGTGTTTTCATGAATGAAAACATTACTAGCCAAGGAGGAATTAGAAGCGTGTCTTCTCCATAAGTAGGTACATATTCATTTACAAACTACAAGAAGTCTTCTGTAGTATATGGCTGGCTATGTATATCCACTGGGATGGTCCCATGTGATGCAAAGGAAGATCCGGCCATATGGACAGCCTCCCTGTGGATGTCCCTGTACTTCTTCAATAAGAATATATTAAAATTTGAATGGAAACACTTAGGTAAAAAAGGCAAAACCTCATTAAAAAGACATAATTCCACTTGCAGAACTTTTCAGAGTAGGGGGTTTAATGTTTTTAATGAATCTCTAGATAACCTGAAAATATGGCAAATGCAAGCCTAACATAATTCTGTGAGAAATTATTGCGCTCTGTGTGATTTTTGCTGATAATTATTTGTATTATAAGGAAAGCTACTGATTAATTACTCTTTTAAAAAGTTATCTGCAGTATTAATGATTGAGACCATTAGAATCTGGTAGGGGTCAACGGGAGTCTTCTTATTAGGAATAATGAGTTTTGTCTATGGCCTTTATATAGAGATGATCGATTCTATTTTTTGTCTTTGTCACCATCAGTTTGGATCGTGACATGAGATTAAACCTATACAAGAAAGCTATAATAGCATAATAATGATACCAAGGGTTAATTTTCTTAGTTTACTGCAACATTTCTGTGCATGTTAGCCTTCAGAGAACTGAAATACAGCAGAAATTTTTTGGACAATATAAATTAATCTACTCTGAGTAAGTTTGCTGATAAAACTGTTTGTTTAGTTACATTAGCAGACTTCCTAGTATTGAGCTGCCTATAGTTTCATTTTCTTATTCTCTTGCATTACATAATCTAATTTTTGGGTTTCCCATTCCAAAACTGAGTGTTGCAATCTAAATTAAACAAGGCTTTTCTTCCCCTTCCACAACCATTTAAAGTACTTGAAATATTTATTGATTTTAGGCTCGTTACTCTTTCTCTGTTTCACCTTCTCAAATACTATTTGAGTTAATGGTTACATCGATCATGCTTCTTTGCATATGTAGGAATTTTATGTTACTGGTCTTTAACAGATTTTTTAATTATTATTTTTAGCTGATGGAAAATGCAGTTTATACTTTTGAGCAGTTGTTCTCTCCAAGTCACCAGGCAGACCCAGTGAAAGTTGCAACAACCATTGAAAAAGTCAAGCTGAGAGTACTGAAGGTAAATGTAATGTAGCGGCATTTGCACAGGAAGACCTTGGATTCTGCCTTTTTGGAAACAGAGAATATATTTTATGCGAATTTATCTCAGTATTTGAAAGACGATATCTCTTACCATCCAGCTGGAAATACTGATTTGGTGGCACTTACCAAAGCTGCTCATTTGTGGGGTAAAACAGTTCTGGGCAGACACTTGTAAAGGTATTTATGTGTGCAGTGCCTTTAATTGCAATTAAATCAGCTGGATATGATGCTGTAGATCTGGGTAAATAACTTTTTACTAGCTTTATAATTAGCCTGCCTCTAAAATTTGTTACTCTTGGAAGAGGCAGCACTGAAATACCTGGAGAGAGCAATCAGGGGGCTGTTTCTAGCCTAGGTATAAAAAAAATGAAGGGAAAGAGATCCCAGAAAAATAGATTTTTAGAGTATTTTTGTGAAAGCTGGAATTACCTGCATGGGAATTCAAACCCCTGAGTGCACCTGTGATGTGGTATCCTTTGGGATTCACCTGTCACTAGTTACAGGATAACAAGAACTAGTTCCTTCTGTGAGTGATTAATAACCCCAAACACATTTGGGCTTGTTTCTTTTTTTGTCTGTTTTGACAGCAATATGATTATGACAGCAGCACTATCCGGAAGAAGATATTTCAAGAAGCACTGGTACAGATTACTTTGCCCACAATGCAAAAGACACTGGCTTCAACATGCAAACCGGTAGGTTTCTGTGAATAAACAAAAGAAACGATAATAAAAGGCAGGGAAGGATTAACACCTTGTCAGTAAATCCTCAACTCTGTATAGTTGTTTCCTCTCAGAGAGTTGTGCAGATTGGTTGCCTGCTCGGCCAACTGACACTTAGATTTGCCAGTTTGTGAATTGGGTATATGTGGAGCATGAGGAAGATTTCAGGAAATAGGGAAACTGTATATACAGCTTTCTTTCTCAAAGAGAGTTGCAGAGCTTTGCCCATCCCTGTTTCATTTCTTCCCTAGAGATCTGAAGTCCCCTCAAACTGGATTCCTCTTGACAGTTACGATTGTAGGTTATGAGCTTGTCCTTGTGTTCAGCAGTCCTGCTGCAGGCTGAAATTCAGTCTGTGGGAGAGGGCACTTTCCTCTTCAGCAGCACCCCTAGGCACAGCTGTGACCATACACAGCCTCTGCTGACGACCTCCTTCAAAGCCAAATGCCTGCTTGGGCAGCAGGACCAGCAAGCAGACAGGCTGTGCGCTTGCTTTCAGTGATTTTAAATGGAAGTAATTGCATCAACAATCAGGAAACAAACATATAGAGGTGATCTCTGTTGCCCTTAATCATACAGGTAGGTTAGTACTCAGCAAACACATCTACCAGAGTTTCATGGAGATGTTATCAGTGCGGTTGCATCAGGGCCCAGCTGGAACGCTATTCACCTTGGCTCAAAATAAATAGTCTGTACCCGTCTTGAATCCCATGCGTATCCTCTTGCATTTTCACTGTACCTGCTGAAAGAGGACTGCCCTAAGCCACCCTGGCCCCTCTGCCCTTTTGTTTCCCTTAATGCTCATCAGTGTCCGGAGGCTGTAAGCTCTCACTCATGGTGTGCTGCTCTTGTTGATGCTCTCCAGCTTGTTTCAGTTTCAAAAACAAGTTTAAGACCAAGTCTTTTGCCAAGTTATGCTTGCAAGTTTTTGAGTATGGATTATTAAAACTTACAGCTTACAAAAATATATTTAAAATCACTCTCTTCTGTATGTCACTCTACTCTCTTTACTATCCCCCCAAATAATAGTCTCTTGTAGGGTGTCAGCAGTGCCTTCAAAACATGGTGTTTATGCACAGGGGCAAGAATTTCAACACCTTCAATATATGTAGAGAGGGTGGAGTCCCGCATGGTGTCTCTGTCATGCTGGACGGGGGAAGCAGTGGTGGTGCAAATTTCCCACAGGACCTTTCTGTTTAACTTCCCACGAGCCTTTTGCATTTGTGCCTCTGCAGAAATGAGCAGCCAGCTCCAGAAACAAATGTGTGGCACAGTTGACAAGCCCAGTCAAGTCTTGGCCTTTTACTTGAAAACCACCAGATGTTTGTATGCAGGTGCCTCTTCTAGAAGTGGGCAGTCATTTAATTTACATTTTATAGACCACCAAGTAGCTGCTTAGTGATAATGACTCAATTATTGTCTAGACAGTTATTGAGTATAAATCAGTAAGCTAGAGAAGTTACACACCTGTTATAAAAACAAAACCAAACCCTGTATCTCCCATGCTCACTGTGGATTTGCTTCCTTGGACAAACAGCAAGTGAGACATTTCCTCACCAGCTATTTGTTTCAGAATTGTTTATTATAGTGCAGATGGCAATTATCTGAAGTGCTTTTAAATGTAATTGTAGTGCAGGAATACTGTTTGATAAGTGCATAATAAATTTAGTTCATTTACTCATAGTTCAAATAGGTCACCTCAAGAGCCAGCAAGGAGCATTGCAAGACCTGCTAGATGGGATGTCCAAGGTGCACTGTTGAAGTAGGACTCTCAGAATCTCTCATTTTTATATATTTGTTCCTTTCTTCTCTATCTGCACAGGAGCTGCAGAAATATGAGCAGTTCATTTTTGCTGATTACACTAGCGTGATCCAAGTAGAGAATGTGTATGAAGAAGTTTTATATCAGACACTGCTTGAAGAAACTCTGAAAGGTGAGAACATTCTTGAGGTGATGGTAATACCATTTCGGCCATTGGCCCATGAGCTTTTGCTTCAGAGCTCCCCAGAGTCCTAACCTGGCTGTTTCAGACCCAGGTCCCACTTTCCCAAAGACTGGTGGTTACGATGCTGCAGTGTTCTCATTTAGCTCACTAAAGATGTGTGGCAAGCCCTAAAATCTGGATTACGGGGCAACTTTACTAAACTTGGGAAATTCAAAGTGATAGCTTGGCACAAACCTATTTCTAACAAAATGTAATTATGACAACTTCATTCTATCTTGATTCCCTGGGCCAACAAGTGAAATTATGCTCTCTTTTGCAAAGACCTGGTGATATCTAATGGCAGCAAAAATTTATGTCCCCAAATGAAATGTACTGCTGGATGCAGTTCCCAGTACATCACTGATGCCAGCGCAGTACTCCCTGCAGATCCCTCTGCTTTTGTGTCAGAAAACTAAACTATTCTTGATGGCATATATAGATATGTAAAACACTTGTATCTCTCTGGATCTGTCTGTCTGTCTAGAAACTAGATAAAAGACAAGCGTGTGTATTGCACAGTAAGTTTTAATAGACCCTCTTTGGCACTCCTGCTCAAAAATATCAGTGTAATAATTAGTGTAACAAGCACACTTTTATTCATATATTCAGTGTAAATACTTCTGCATTGAAACATTACCTCTGTGCATCGCAGGTCCTCTGGTAGTTTTCTGTTACAGCAATGCTTAGGTGTAATATTGAAGTTCCATTTTTCAGAACAGATAAACACCCCCCCACACACACCCCGCAAGAAATGTAAACTAAAAAAGCAAGTTGAAAATGAAAATTACTGTTGTCTGTAATATCAAAATGTATGTCATGAGAAACTGAGGAAAACAGTGTACCTTCTTCAAGGTACCTCTGTCAGTCTTTCCAAAAGTTTGATCTTTCTGTTTTATCCAGTGATAAAAGAAGCTGCCATTATGAAGAAGCACAACCTCTTTGAAGATAACTTGAATATGCCCTGTGAAAGCGTGTCCAGCTTAACGGACCTGAAGACCCCTTCAGGATCAGCACAAACCACTCCCGCAAAGAAACCTTCCACCACCCGAGCCGAGATGTCAGACACTGAAACTCAAAGTGATGAAACACTCATTGTGACAGAAAAAATTTCTTGGGAGAAGGATAATGATGATAGAAAGTCACCAGACAAAGAGGCAGTCACTTCTGTTAATACGGTTGGTGATCAGGCAAGCAAAAGTGAAGAAATGAGCATTACGGACATCAGTGAAAAACAGGAGTCCCTTTCAGCTACCCTTAGAAAACAAGAAGTTGCAGAGAAAAAAAGTGCTTTGGAGAATGAAGATGCAGTGAAAGCAGAGTTTGTAGCGAACACTGAGAAAGAGCTTAAGACACAGCAAGAAGCTGTGGAGCAAAAAGTAGCTCCTGGGACTGAAACTGCAGTGAAAGATTTTGGAGCCAGCCCTAAAAAAGAACTCAAGGTACATAAAGGAGCAGTGGAGGAAAAGGTAACTTCTGAGAGTCAAACGGCGACAGATGCTGTGTTTGTCGGTGACACTGAAAATGGAAGCAAAGCACAGGAAGAAGTTTCTGAGATAAAGCTGTCTTCCCCACATGATAATGTAGCAGAAGCAGAGATTTTGGGGAATGCCAAAAAGAAAATCAAGGTAGAAAAAGAAGAAGTATCTCAGAGTGAAAATGTGGTAGGAACAGGGCTTGAAGAGGATAGTAGAAAAGAAAGCAATGACCAAGGAGCAAGTACTGAGACAGGGGTTATTTCCCAGGATGAAAACACAGGGAGAGGGGGGTTTGGGGATAATCCTGAAAAAGAAAGCAAGTCAGAAGGAAAGAGTTGTAAATCCCCTGATGATGTGAATGAGATAAGGAGTTTGCTGATGGTAACAGTGGAGATACCAGCAGATACTCCAGCTGAGAACATAAAGGAGATTTGTGAAAGTGAGATATTAAAGCTGCAGGAGCACAATAAAGAGGACAATGAGTTGAGCAAAATGGCTGCGGCAGAAATTCAGGTAAGCCAGACATTGATGAATAAAGATGCAGCAGAATGCGCGGAGTTCAAGGAGGACCAACCATCTTCATGTAGTTTGGGGACAGATGGTACAAATTTAGTGAATGTGTCCAAGGGGGCCTGCAATATGGCACAAGCAGAATGGTGGGTGAAAAGCTCAGATATGCCTCAGGAGGCAAAGGCAGAGGTGGAGATCAAGCAAAGCATTTGGTACACAGGTGTGGGAAGCTGCGAAAGTGATAGATTGCAGGCAGAGGAGCACATGGAAAATGTGTCTAAAGGCAAAAGATTAGATGGGGAGGAAGGGGGAGCAGGGAATAGCCATGCCATCCCAGTGGAGGTAGGAAGCTTTTTTCATAATCCTGCTGAAAATGCAGACACAACGCACATGCCCATTTTGGATACAGAAAACCCAAGAACAGGACTGCTAGACATGCCAGTTTCTTTGGTGCTGGAGCAGGGCGAGGTTAGTACCTTAGAGGTCACAGGAAATACAGAGGCTGGTGAGGGTGAAGGGAAGCCAGAAGATAAATCATCTTCACAAACGGAAATAAAAAGCACAGAAGGAGAAGATATTTTCACAGAAGAAAACAGAGAAGATAGTTATGCACAACAAAACTCTGAAGAATAAGAAGCATTTTTCAGCCCAGCCTTGCAGGATTTATTTAGTCCAGTAATCCCTGTTTAATTGTAAATACTTACTTGGGTTGGGGCTGGAGGAAATGGGCTTTGTTGTGGTATTACCAGTTCTTGCAGTTTTAGCACAGATCCCTTCCTGAGTGATGGGTGACAGATCTCTTTTTGGTTAAAGCCCTCACTGCTTAAAACCAGGTTACTGTTGGGGAACCTCATCTTTCACTTAAAACTTGCTACCTTTTATGGTTATAGAAAAAATTGGAAAATGTGACCACTGAATGCTTCAAAACCAACTCACCCCCAGCTATAAAGTTATTTTATCAACGTAACTGTTCTTAGGTGTTTTAGCAGGAGAGTAGCTCGTGATTTTTAAATGCATGGATTTGACAAGTACTGCCATGATTCTTAGGTGGTTGGTACGTATGTTGCTATTCGACGATGCTTTTAGTATTTGCATGCAGTATATGGGAAATAATTAAAACTTTTAGTAGTTAAACAGAACCAAATAGTTAATTTAGTAGGTTGCTCAAAAGCCACACTCTGTGCAAACTCTGCAAACTGATTACTTAATTATTTTAAAGTTCTGATGGATAATAAAGACAAGCAAGTGTTCTGATTTTTTTTTTTTCTCTCATTGCTATATTTAAAATGGGGAAAATATGGGAGCAGGTTTCTCAGTCCCACTCTGCACTTCTGGGTTATTTAGCCTTCCAGAGCACTTTACAGCTATTTTATTTTGTTTTATTTTATGGAAGGGAAAGATTAGAATGTTTACAATAACTATAACCATTAGGCAGCATCTTTCTGTTTTACTTCCCACCATAAAATATATTCACTTATGGCTATCTGATACAGAATATTAAGAGTCCTGCCATTCCCATTCTTACTGAGTTACCCAGTTCTGTAAGCCTTTTTAGGTACATAAATTATGTAATAAATTGCAATAATTGTGAAATATCATAAACATTGCATGTAATTTTTGACACAAATGTTAACTGGAGCAAAAAGCAGCCAAAGGTTATTCAGATGTGCTTAGATTTTGGAAGGCAGAATCACATTTCAAAAGTAGTTGTTAAAATAAGACCTATTGCTTTCATAGCTAGCATATTATCATCTGTATCAAATCATGATCTATGGATAAAGTTGCTTATATGCATTATTTGCATGCACAATTTCCAGACTGTGCACAGAAAAGCTTGGAAATGAAAAACAGTATTTTAATAAATTGGGCTTTAGAGTTCAAGACCTCACTTTAAAGGTCAGTTTAAGGCACCTTAAAAATTTGGCCTGGTGTGTCAGACTGTTTCTGAATAAATATACAGTACAGGGCAGCAAATATTAATGATAAACAGAGTAGGCACTGCAGGATTTACACCCGTAGAGGAAATAACAAAGTGCCAAGAGCATAATACCTGTTGGCATTTAACTTCAACAAACTGTGCAAAGTCTATTATTTAATGCTATCAAAATATGCTATAATACTAACAGACAATTTACACTAGAGGAACAGGCAAATATTACTGCATAAGTAAGGAACACTGTTGGGTAACTGGAGCAACTGCAATGTCACTATTGTAAAATAAACGCAACTCCTACTTATTCCAGAAGCCATACCGTGGTATGGAAACATTAAGATCACAGATGTTTTCCTTGCAAAAGTACTTTGACTCGTTTCCTTCTTATATTTCATGTGAAAATACTAATGTGTAAATGCACAAATCAGTGTCAGCCAAGTCTTTTACAAATCATTAGTTATTTCACTGTCAGCAACTTTGTTTCTACGAAACATTAGCTATTTCTAATTGGTACTGAATGTTAAGTGACTTCAAATTTATAACATGTACTTTACAGTTAAGCAGCAGCAAAGTCTCTTTTAGCCTTGCTAAAATTAGGGGACATGATTTTTTTTAATAGAGTGGTTTGTTCAAAAGAGGACTAGGAAGACAGCTACTCTGCGAAAAAGGCTGCAGTTTCCTATAAAAGCTGTTTACAGCTAATATGAATTAGATGCATCCATACAGAAAGTATTTAGCATAAACATTCCCAACATAGTAATTTTTGAGTTATTTCTATGGCAGGCTTCAATCTGGGTAATATTTTCCTGTAATATTAAAGAATTGAGTTGTTGAATACAGATGCTCAGTGTATTTGTTTTTCACAAGTCGGATGGGAAAGAACAGGGAAAATTTAGCCTCTACATTGCCTTGCTCCACAATTTAAATTAAAGTTCCTCCTGGCTAGGGGACTGATTTTTTGCCTTTGTAGATGTTTTCTGTACATTCAGATGTTTGCAAGTGGATAGAGAGTAGCATTTTTCTCATCTTTAACCAGACTTAGGTAGAGGTGACAGCAAGTTAGAGGTCAGCAATCTGCAAGGTTATGCTGGACCACTGATCAAAAATAATAATAATCCACCCATTCGGTAATTTTTGTCACTTTCTTGGAATTTCCTACACTTACCTGGAATGAATTATTTCTGTTGTAAACTAGGAACGGTAATAAATCACCTTTCACCGCCTGGAGGGTTGAGGGTTAGGAGCGCCGACGGGAGCGGCCCGGGGGATGTTACCGCCGTGTTATTTCATGGGGTTGCGGGTTTTAAAGGACAGGATATGAAACACATTGTATCTTACTTATAACTTTGTAAAAACGCTTGTCACGAAAATAAAATAAGCTCTTCCCTTCCATCGCCGGTCGGTCGGTGTGTGTGTGTGTGTGAAGTAGTTTAATTGAGGGGGGGTGTATGAAAAAAAATGCACCTCCAGCGGCTGCCGGGGCGGGGGGAGGCCAAGGAGACGCTTGCCTCACGCTCTCCGCGGCCGAGGGCTGCTGTTTGGGCTCACCCGGCCGCCGGCTCCCAGCCCGCCGCTGCCCCTTGCCTCAGGGAGGGCGAACTACAGATCCCGGCGGGGGCGCGGCCAGTCCCGCACAGCGGCCGGTGCATGCCGGGAGTTGTAGTCCGGCACCACCGCGCCTGCGTGCCACCGCCCCCTCCCCCCCACTTCGCCTTTCCCGCTTTTCCCGCCTTTCCTTTTGTCCACGTCGCCCTCTCGGCCCGGCGTCCCGCTGCTGTCACGTGGCGCTGCGCGCCCTCCCGCCTCGCGGCGCTCTTGT
>JAVJGG010000090.1:30777578-30796450 GCA_035590195.1 Aviceda cuculoides
CCCCCCCCCCCGCAAGGTCTCTACGAGATGCTTGGCATCGGTCTCCCATCAGTGTTTGAAGTGCGTATGTCAGAGCCAGGCTGGTACCTCGGGTCAAGCCACCACAGCTATTTGGGGCGGGCAGCCCCTCATCACCTCCACTGCCTGTGGGGTCAAACCCTTCTGCCATATGCTTGGGAGCTCCAGTCTTGAAGATTGCAGCCACTGGTTGTGTGTAATTGTGGGTAAAAGTGATCAAAGGTGAATCTAAACCCATAGTCAGTTGGTCTAATTATGACTATGCCTCTGGAGCATGTGAGTGTTTGGGAGTCATAAAAAAGGTGAATGTTTGCATGTGTTCTTGCTTGGTCACTGTATATAAGGTAAGCTACGTTGGTCCCCCATGCATGTACATGTAAGAAGCTGATTCTCTATTAATATAGTTTTTAGTCAAAGGATAAAGATTACAGTTTAGGTGGCAATGTATTGCACTGCATGGAGAGGGATTTTTTTTTTTAGACAAATATGTAATCAAGCATACCATGTTCTTAGTACACTACTGGAGCAGTTTTGTCATCATCCTCTTCCCATCTAATGGTCAGTTGCACAGAATAATGATGCAAAAAGTCTGCTGGAGAAACACTCTGGATACTCTTATGGTTGTTAATCATTAGATATAAGTTGATATGTAACTCTGATGATGTTTACAGTTACTGCATTTTTCCATCTGGGGTTCTCAGGTACTTGGTGTGTATAATGTTTTGTATGTTTTCTTCATGTGACTACGTAAGGAATTTAAATTTCGTTCACCAGTTGGTTTTAAAACTTTTGCCTTTGTAACTTGGACTCACTGTATCATCAGATGTCCCAGGCATATGCAATTAATATCTTGCCATGGTTTTTATTTGGAGGCACCAAGATGTGTCATTCCTGAATAACTGCAGGTAATCTGTGTATTTATTTAATGAGAAGATCATGTCAGTCACAGAAATTATCTCAGAAAATGCCCTGTAAGTTGTGCATAGAGAAATAGAAATTTTAAGAAGCTTTCTGTATGCTACATCACTGAACAGCATTGTATGCTTAGTTCATCTGGAGATGGCACTTGGTGTGCCAAACCCTGGAATTTTGTCCACTGCAAGGGATCACAGAACTACAGGGTGGATGTAGTCTGTGAAGTACCTGAAAAAGCATCACACTCTGCTCTTTTGATGACTTAATGCATTTGATGAGTTAAAACTACTTCTTAAATGTCCAAGTCATTGAACTAAATCAGATATTTAGAATATAATTGTGGTGTTCTTGTTTCTTTTATGTTCAGTCTTATCAGCAAAGACTGAATTATGTTGATGGTAGCTTAGAAATTAGCATGCTCTTTTGCCTTGCGAGGCTCCTCAGTAAAAGTTTGGAACAATTGGAAGTAGTGCCGTCTCAAAAAACCCAGTGTTTTTTTATATAGTAGCATTTCTCACCTTGACTGCTTTTCAAACATGTAAAATAAATGTATCTACAAGGGTTTTCTTTAGTATTTGCTTGCCAAGACTTCTAATGCTAGGAAGAGATGTACCTCATAATTTATGGTCCTTTTCTGAATCACAGACAGGCATTTGTGCTGTGTCAGTTGGTTTTAGTGTTGGTGATAACAAGCAGAACATAATTCAATTTGCTGTTTTTTGCTGAGCATGGAATGTGTCTGATCTCTAGCTTTAATGTGTTGGTGACATCTACAGCTATTTCAGGGGAAGCACAGGAGGTTCAAAGAGATCCCCAAATAGTTCATTTCATGTTAGGTGAAGAAATAGTCTTTCCTTTCTGCAGTGAACGAAAGTAGCCGAATTAGGAAAAATTATTATGCTATATTTCATTTACTTGAGTAGAGTATGTTAGTAGAGGACCTGTTACTGATATTCAGATATTAAAGTGTAATACATCTTGCTGTTCTAAGATAGTGTGTTAAAGGCCACTGTGAAGCAGGCCACTAATGCTTTTTCTTTTTTCTTTTTTAGAAACCAAGTGCTCGAAATGTTTGATCATGCATACAGCAATTATATGGTAAGTAAAACACTTGTTTGATTAATTTTTTCAGAGTTGTTATTGCTGATCTGGGAGGGAAAGCAATCTGCAGTACACGACATTCTAGAGAAATAGCAGGGAAGTAGGGGTGAAAACAAAGCTAAAATAAATAAAAGCACCTGTATAGCCTTTAAAAAGAAACAAACAAATGTTACTTTCAGGAAGAGCAGTGTCAGGAGGTTTATGATGGCTTTCAGAATGGTAGCTGGGAATTGCTAGTGGTCACTTTGTTAATCTGTGCCTGATCTTTCTCAAACCAGTTTATCTCAAGTCAAGCCATCAACAGTTTTCATCTTTGGTAAACTATTTGGTTTGAAATTCCAGGTGCCTAAAAATACTAGGTAAAGGAAGCTTAAGAAGAGCTCAAGAAGAGCTGTCTGTAGTCACTGGATTCTGGAGAACACAAATTGTTCTTACTTATTTTGTAGGTAAAATTTATGTACAATATTTCTTCTGTGGTAAGATATGTTAGATGCAGTTTGGTAGCTCTTTTGCAAACAAACACTGTATGAACTATTCTGCACTCTAATCAATCTTGAAATAAAAAATTACTTAGAGTGGACTGACTTTCCTCAAGTAATAATTACTTTCAATGTGCTACAAGTAATACACTTCTGAGGAGAAACTGTAAATGTGAATAAAATAAATATAAAAGATGCATTCTTACTGAGTTTACATTAACAATCTTTTTATACATTCTTTGTGGCTGTTGCAGAAACGCCTCTCTTTTAAGTTGCACCAGTTCCTGCAGGACAAACTCCTGTCTCTTGACAGTGTCTTGCCAAGCTTAGAAGCTTGTGAGTTACAAATTTATGCAGTACCTGAGAATTATAGAACTCTAGAATGGATAAAAAGCCAAGCAACAGTATTTTCAAAGTGGGTGTAGTTTTTAACATTAGCTTTTGCTTTTGACACCTTAGCAGTTTAGCAAGTATCAGGCTTTTTTGTTATAATTTGTAACTGGTTACTTGGGACCTGAAAGTCCCTGAAAAACACTTGGCTTGAATTTCCCATGGCATTCTGAAGTAAAAGCTGTTACATATTTGGCAAAATTAGATAAAATGTTACATACCAGTAGACATTATCTGTGCACCTACTGATCATCGTGTGGTAAATTCGTAACTGATAGGTGTCTTATTATGGCTGAAGCAAGAAAATTCTGGATGAAAAAGAATGACTTCAGCTATCCTGGAAACTTTGAAGCCAAAAGGATATTTACTTGCCACGTATGCTGGAGCACTAAACAAACAGAGAAATATGACTTGTTTGTTTAAAGTTGAAGAAAAGATTAGGGTATCAGACTTGATTCTGACAGCAAGAGAATTAAGTATTTTTGCAGCTGCTTTTGAAACTGCCAGCTGAAAAGTTTTGATTTTCATTTCTGTTAATATGCGTTTTAGACTTGTGTATTTAGAAGACCGAAAATTCATGTTTGCATGCAAGGGGGGAAATCCCTTGTCTTTTTTTTCGGTTGCTATTAGGAGCTTTGAGTAAAAAGCTGCTTTTTTTTTTTTTTTTTCAGTCCTTCAAGATTTTTTTTTTCTTGACTGTCAGAAAGAATATGTGAGAATGTCAGTCACTTGAGGCCAGCAGGTATTTCTTGGTTTACAGCACTAGTAGCGATGTGTCTTTCTTCATTATTCAAGTACTGTGCTGCCTTGAACATACAGTCCTGACATTAGGCAATACTATCATGTGTTCGATCAGAGTGTGTAGAAATTCCGAAGTATCTGTTGAGCTCCATTTGTATAGTAACTTCCAGAAGTATGTTTATTGTAACATTTTTGCTATGTTTTATATTTAATAGGTCTTGCTGCCTACCTTTGAGGTTACTTGAAAGGGGAGAACTTACAAGCTGGGAAATCACTTGACCCAGTAGCCTTTCCTGCTCTAGACAGAAGAATAAGCAAACTTTTATTTTTCAAAATGCTTCTAGTTCCTTATGATTTTGTAAGACTAAAAGTCCATTTTATCCAGAATTTTTATCACCTTTTTTCTCCATAATTTAAGCCAGAGATCTTAGTTTTGACATTGCTTTTGTTGTGTACTTCTTTAATCTGTTTTTCTGAATACTTTGCACGGATATTCAGAAACATCTGAGCCATATTAAAATGATCTAGATTCTGGCTTTTGTAGTTGAACTTGAGGAGAACAGAGAGCTGTGCAAAGACCAAAACACTTGGGAGTATGGTAGACAGGGAAACAAAACATCAGTTTCAAAAGAAGTTGCTGTAAGAGCTGTTTATTTGTGGAAGAATGTTTCTTCTTTTCCTTTTTATTTCATGTTTGAATATAGATTATTTTTGTACCATATATTTGGAAAGACTTTGAATGTGTTTACTTGCAGTGTCAGTGCAGTAATTGAACTTTTTTTTATCCTGCCACATGTTGGTTCTCCACTAAAAGTAAAACTGGAGGGTACAGTACAGCAGCCAGTTTCCTGATGCAATCAAAAGAGAGAAGCTCCATCCCAAATCACTCGTATTTGGCTTCTAATGGAGAGGCAATTTCATGCATGTTTGTTGAAATTAGATATATTTAAGATTCATCTTTATTAATGTCAGTGGCCACTGTGAAAATTTTTCAGTAAACCTCTCCTACTCTACAATGATATATTTAAAATTTGTGTCTATTTCTTTTGATATCCCATTTTGGTGGTAGTTTAAACCTATGAAACTTGCATTGACTTGGGAGGGAATAGGAACAGGCCTTTTATTCAGTGTGCTTGACTTAGGCAATGGTGCTACTGCTGTTATTTCTGACTGACTGACAAGAAATAATATTACAATACAGCTTGCTTTGCAGAGTGCTTTTTCTAGAAATATGGAAAGTAACCGTTGGTTTTCCAAAAAAAAATCTAGCAATGTCTCTCTCTGTTTAAAAAAAAAAAAAAGTTATATTTGTAAAAGGCTCAGTCTTGGTAAGCTTTTTTGTGTTATCTTTCGTTATGCCTTGTGTAGTGATTTACCAATTTATTATTTTACCTTCTAAGTGAGTTCTCTTTATCTGTCACTGAGTGTGACCCTGAGTCACTTGTGTTCACTTGGAAATGTTTCCAAAGTGACTTCAAAGTCTAATTCACGCTAATTTCTCCATGAAATACCAGCCACTTGATAATGCCTGCATTAGTTTTAGGTTTTAAACTCATTTTTGAGATGATAATTCCTGCCTAAGAGACATTATAGGAAATGTCATATGCACCTTGTTGCAGAAAGCACAGAATTATCTATTCAAGTTAATTGGTGGGGTTTTTTTGGATGTGCTGTTAGTTATTCTATACTCTTCCAGGAGGTTAGTGAGAAAGAGGTCCTGCTGCTCTGTTCACAGTTTAATCATTTCCAGCCACCCAGCTGGAGAGCAGCTCAGCAGAAAAGGACCTGGGGGTCTTGGTGGACACCAAGTTGACCATGAGCCAGCAACGTGACCTTGCGGCAAAGGCAGCGGATGGTATCCCGGGCTGCATTAGGCAAAACATTGCCAGCAGATCGAGGGAGGTGATCCTTCGCCTCTACTTGGCACTGGTGAGGCCACACCTGGAGTACTGTGTTCAATTCTGGCCTCCCCAGTACAAGAGAGGTACAGACATACCAGACAGAGTCCAATGAAAGGCCATAACAATGACGAAGAGACTGGAGCATCTTTCCTATGGGGAAAGGCTGAGAGAGCTGGGGCTGTTCAGCCTGGAGAAGAGATGGCTCAGGGCGACCTTATCACTGTATACAAATACCTGAAGGGAGCCTGTAAAGATGACAGAGCCAGGCTCTTCTCAGTGGTGCCCAGTGACAGGACCAGAGGCAATGGGCACAAACCGAAACACAGGAGGTTCCCGCTGAACATCAGGAAACACTTTTTTACCGTGAAGGTGACCGAGTACTGGCACAGGTTGCCCAAAAATGTTGTGGAGTCTCCATCCTTGGAGATACTCAAAACTTGTCTGGACACAGTACTGGGCAACTGGGTCTAGATGGCCCCGCTTGAGTAGAGGGGTTGGACAAGAGGACCTCTAGAGGTCCTTTCCCACCTCAGAGATTCTGTGATTGTCATGCAGTTTTTTCGAAGTACAGTAATGGGGCTTCCTTTTAACCAGCTCTGAAGACTTGCTGAAATGACTGTAACAATTGTAACGTATTCCCTTGTTTTGTATCCCTACAGGAGCATGCGTATCCAGCTGATGAACTCATGCCTTTAACTTGTCGTGGACGAGTACGGGGTCAGGAACCAAGTCGAGGGGATGTGGATGATGCCTTGGGAAAGTTAGTGTTTAAAATGGTTACTGTCTCATGTGAACATCTAGGAATCTAAATACAATTTGCAGCCCATAAAACTTATTTGTTCAGTTGACATGTCCAGAAACTTACATTAGTAAGAAATACTTACTTTTATTGTTTCTTCCCATGATGTTAACTGATACGAAATTGTACTTTAATCAGAAAAAGAGAATTGACGAGTGATTGAAATCCAAAGATAATTTTTTAAATCATTCTCCAAGTATTTTCCATAGGAAAGCATTCAAAATGTGAGCTGACATTTATGGTATTAGTAAATTTGACTGCTCAATAGAGATTATAAGGGCTAATTATCAGCTGCACAGAACAGTAAACTGTTACCCATTATGCTGGCCTTATAAATGATATTTAAAATGCCTTTTTTTTTTTTTTTAGAAAGCTCTCTGAAAACATCATTAGTCAAATGATTATCATGTGTGTGGTAGCCTGAGGCCTTTGCCAAAGTATAAAACATTATTTTAGATATGGAAATTCTTCATATTTTTTCTTTTACGATACCTTACAATACAAAGTACTGATCCTTTGGCCAGCAAAATATAGATTTAAGGACTCTTTCTCCATGTTAAATTCAACAGTCAAAGCCAAAGTTTAATTACTCTAAATCTGACTGTAATTGATTCCTTTGTTGTCTCTGTGTGTGCAGTTTGTGTTTATAGAGCAAATAGTTAACAACAAATACCTGATGCCTTTTTTTATTGGTATCACTCTTTGGTGTCCCTAGGCAGAATAGTGTTAATCAAAGCTGAAGTCCTTGTCTTAAATACTACTTCTTTTCACACTATGATATTGAGCATGTCATTTTGGTTATTTTTTGTTATGTACAAAAGTTCCTTAGTCTGGAGATTCCTATATAAGCCTGCTGCTTTGGAGGTATTGAGAGATACAACTGATGAGAAAGAAGTGTCAAGAAAATGTATTTTTAATCCTGGTCATGCATTCATTTTAATGACCTTTTTTTCCCATAGTAACATACTATAATTTGAATAAAAATACCATTCAGCCCCTTAGATGTGTTGAATAGTGTAAGTATGTATTTGTTATTTTTCTGTATACATGCTTTTTTCTGTTCCTAATAATTAGCTATATTAGTATTTATCAGATTTCTTATATAATCCTTTTTCTTGCCAGCTGGCTCATCAGTCATGTTCTCTACAAGCCTTTGCCATCACAAAATGACAGGGCGAGACAGCGAGGTTGATTCTGTTTCCCTGGAGGGCTGGGGAGTATACTTGTACACCAGCCTTCTCTACAGCTGTGCAATGCATAACCTCCTCTGCTTTTGTATGGAAGAAGCTGTGTATTTGTTACGGAGTTGTGCATAGCTGCTAGTTAATCTCTTTCTCTTGTAGAATGACACTCACAGAATGCCCTTATATCTTTACAAATTGAAGAAAATTATAATATTTCTTATAATATTCACTTAATTAGAATTTTAATTATGCTCCATGCATAGTCATATGTTGCCTACAGAGTCTAAAACATCGGGTACTTGCTTAAATTCTTGACACTTGTTCTTCAATAGGCAGTTGTAACTGTTTCCAAAGATTTCAATTTTAATACCATCCTATTCTGTAAAATCTATTCTATGCATGGTGTGTGTTTCTTAACATAAGAGCAATTTTATTGCGTTAGGCTAAATGTCCACTCAGCTTGGTATGCACTAGAACAGGCCTAGAGAAGAATGTACAAACAGGACAAGCCTTATTGTGATATTCCTGTTTCCAACAGTGTGGATCTGACTTGATGTTCTCTTTTTATGGAATAAGCTGGATAGCATCAGGTGAAACTTAACTGGGAGAAACAGTGAATAGCAGATTCTCATTCACTTTCTGCATGCCATGTGCAATTTTAAAATCTTTGTATAATGATGCTTAAAAATTTTTGCTCTTGCAGGCTGAAGAGCGTTAGTCTGTTCACTGGTTCCTAGTACAGAAGCTGCTATGTGCCTTCAGCCTTCACTTACTGCCCTTTATTGTACCTTTTCCTGTTCCATCTTATCCCACATAAAAGTTTCATAACAAAATAACAACCTTTTCTTTAGTCTTTCACCACTAATTTTAACATTGAGTTTGATTGCAACTAATTGCAGCTTTTTCTGAAGTAGGTAATTGGAACAGTTTCTGGTAGGAGAAATTTAGCTTGGAACAATTTTTGGTCTTCCTCAATCTTTTTATTATTACTCTTAAGTCAACATTCTTTGTTTTTTGAAAAAGAAGGAAAAAAAGAGGTTGGAAAAAGACTTTGAACCATTCTACTGGGTTTTTTAGTAGATCGGATTGGAGACTAGAAATAAAAATTTAATTTGCTTACAAGAAGTTCGAAAGCTTTGCAGTAAGTAAAGGTATCTTTGTAATCATAGCTTGTTCCAGTTAGCTCCTATTCTGGTCACTATCAAAAGGAAGAAACTTAGTAGGGTGTTTTGATATTAAATATATTGTGTACAACTAATTTTTTAGTAGCTAGTGGTCTGTAAGAATTTAATTCCTTCCATGGTATTGGTTACTATTAAAAATTATTTAATTTCTACACATACAGGTCTATAGTAAATCTGTTTTAAATTTTGTTTCGTAGATTTTCACTGACCTTGATTGATACCTTGGACACTCTTGTGGTAAGTTTAATCTATTGATGAACTTTGATAAAACAAAAAGTTTGGCTTCTGATGCTCAGATTTGTTTTTAGATTTCTATTTTGTTAAATTATACATAAAATATACTAATTTTTCTTCACCTTTGATCTCTGGGTATCTGTTTGAAGTGGCTGTTGCTTATAAGAACTTTCAAGTGCTGCGATGGTGGTGTTTGGAGTTTGTTGCAAAAAGAAAACTAGAACAGTTCCTTCACATTTCATTGATGCTGTCTTATCTTGCTTTTTTTGGGTGCTAACTTAACAAAAAAGTAGATGAGTTTGCTTGCCATTATAGTTTAAAACAACACGCTGACTTATAGGTGAACCCCTCTTAGTACCTAGTGAATTAATTTATGTTTTTAAGTTTTACATACTTGTTTCATGGATGAATTTGCATGCACCTAAATATTTGTTAAAAAAACACAACCCTGGACTTGTTTGCCTGGAAATGTTGCCAAACTTCTTAGGTTCCATCTCTTATTAAAAGATTCCAATCATTAATAAACTACTTTTCATTAGATTTCAATCCCTTTGACATGTTTTGTCATCATAAGATAGAGTTCATAAATCAGGAATTTTTGGCCATTCACGTCCACAGGTAAATCTAAAGTTTTGAAAATCCTTACTGTGCTGATTTGGTGTGTGAATCATATAATGCTCTTTCTCTGACAGCTGTTCCCTTTTTATGATGTGCTGTGAGATGACCCTTGTCTCTTGAATCAGGACCACAAATGTTGAAAATGTGGAGTCTGGAACTCCCAGTCTCTACCAGACACTCAAATGGATTATTGCATTTTATTTATTGTTTTCTTGTCTTAGAGCAGGATTAACACTTGTGGAATTTAAAGGCACTTATGATAATGAATTGAATAAGTCACAAAGATTCTTAAAGTTTGATTGAACTAAAAGAAAGTCAGTGTGAAAGAAAATCTGTAGGAAGTGCCCGAGCTGTTCTTCAGGCACAAGGAGGAAACTGTTGGGAGGAGGAAGGCTGCTAGGACGATTCACAGAAGTTACAATGTGGCTTCTTAGTCCCTGGATGGGAGGGAGGCCTCTGTGAAATTAGAGGCATCAGAGCAGGCCAGTCTTTTCCCACTCTGCCAGCACAGCCTGCAGCCTGCTGAGTCCTCTTGCACTACATTTATGGCGTGCGAGTAGGGGAAGAAACAAACAAATCCCTGGCTAATAGTTTAGGTACATTCTCAGTGACTTTATTCTTTGCGTACAGCTTTTATTGTCTTTCATGTAGCTCATGAGAAAAACAATAATACTGATGTCTGTTTACACTGTATCAGAGTATGCCCCTGCAGGACCAGAATATCAATCTAAGGCATGTTAAATACTTTCTTTTTTAATTCATTGCACTCGTTCTTCTACACCTGAGTGTGACTGTATTAGCTATGTTGGAACTTAAACACCTGGTTACATTTGTATTCCAGGTGTTAAATAAAACCAAAGAGTTTGAAGAGGCTGTAAAAAAAGTAATAAAGGATGTTAATTTAGATAACGACATAGTTGTATCTGTCTTTGAAACCAACATAAGAGTCCTTGGGTGAGTAACTTCTATGTTTTCAAAACTTAAAAATATGCGCTTTAGCTAAATGTCCTTCAGGCATACCTTTCTCTGCTATTTCACCTCATTTAAAACAGTTGTGGCTTTGTCAGCATAGCTCGACATGTGCTCTAAGAAAGGTTTTTAAATGATAGGCAGGAATTGATGCAGTGGTACTGAATCAAGTTGACCCCCATCTAACTGCTGCAGGCATAGCTTTTTTGATTAAAAAAAATGTCAATGCTGAGGTAGAGGTATTTTTTCTTAATGGAAACAGTTTTTACACTGTTCAATTTACTTAATTTAATGGCTAGAACACTGTGATACTTAGTGTAATAGATCATTTCAGGGTGGAAGGGAACTCTGGAGGTCTCTAGTCCAACTTGCTGCTCAACGCAGGGTCAGAGCAGGTTAGTTTTAAGCTATTATATGCAATTTTAGAGGTATTGGTTTGTTATTCTTGACTAACTGTATTGATGAATCAATGATTCCTCTACAGTTTAGGACTGATTCCTAAACAACATGAATTGCTCCCAAAATACTGGCAGCTAACCTTGATTCTAACTGGGAGTTGGGTCTGCTCAGCTTTTCTGAAAATTAGGGCCATATGAATACAGCACAGTTATGTACATAGTCATCTAAATGGTAGAAATTTTTGCATTGCTATTCAGATAAATATACCTTTTGAGATGTGGATAATTTTTCTTGTGTTTAGAGGTCTTCTAGGTGGGCATTCAGTGGCAATTATGCTGAAAGAAAAAGGTGAATATATGCAGTGGTACAATGGTGAACTTCTGCACATGGCAAAAGAACTAGGCTACAAGCTTTTACCTGCTTTTAACACCACTAGTGGTCTCCCTTATCCAAGAGTAAGTTCTCTTGTTTCTGCAATTCAGAATTACTTTTGTAAGCAGAATTCTTGTTGTTTTGTTTTTATCTCTGTTTCTAAAATCACTTGTATATTTATTAAGTGTACAGAAAATCAAAAGCTGATAAATTGCTCATTTGTAATACATGATACCTGGTATTTTAAAATAAAGTCTTAGGCTCTCTGAATCCCTACATTTCCAGCTCTGAAAATTCTAATATACATTGTCATGGGTAAAGAGTAACAAGAGAAATCTTGTCTAATCACTGTCTACTGATTTCTTGCTTCCTGCTTCTATAAGCACCGGCAAGTAGCTGAGGAGAGTAATTTTTGTTTTAGTGCATATCTCTCACTAAGACAGTTTAAAGAGCAACTTGCAAGCACATGCTTGTGAATTTAGCACAAAACTGATTAATCTTCATGGTCTACATCCACATTTTTAAGAGAACAAAGGTAGCTGTAACCTAAAAATATTCACTTAATGTAAAAACTTTCACCATATTCAAACAAAGCATGGTACGTGTTCTTTGCATGACAGAAAACTACTTCCAGTGCACATCATCAACTGAGTTTGTGAGATGTAGCTTTGATTGGAAACTTTCCCATGAATTAAAAATCTAGGCTCAGTAAATAAGCATTTTTCTAGTGAAAATGTCTAACTCAAAATGTTCAGGGTTTGACAATCTTCTGGTGAGAGGCCCCTCTCCGCCCAGAATGCAGAAAGCTATGTTGTGCCAACAAAAGCAGGTCCATCTAGTAAGTATTCTTTGGAGCCAGAAGTAGCAAGATACAAAGCTGAATTTCCATGAGCACTTGTGATGTTTCGAGTTCTTGGTTTGCTGGTAAATAAATTGCTAGAATTAGATTTTCAGGGTGGTATTCTTTTATTCAAATGTCTAGTGAACCGGGCAACAGGTATTTGGGCCAGTCCTTGTTTTGCAAGGTTGAGTATTTTGGGTACTTCTGGATAACTTTATGTGCATGTTTGAGTTGACAGTATGTGGTGAAGCAGAGCAAAACTGAAAGGGGCTGTGTAGTCTTTTTTTCTTACCTTTAGAAAAAGCATAGGTTATATAGTTACTCTACTTATTATCAAGGGAGTGTAAATTCTTTCAGCTAGTAAAAATAAAGATGATAATATCTACTTTTCTCTAGGTTAACTTAAAATTTGGCGTAAGACATCCAGAAGCACGAACAGGAACAGAAACTGATACCTGTACAGCTTGTGCAGGTACCTTGATCCTTGAGTTTGCAGCTTTAAGCCGATTCACAGGAACATCTATATTTGAGGTTTGCTTCTATGATATCTTATTTTTTGGATTAGGTATTCATTAGTGTTCTGTTATGTTTCTGTAATTTTGGAAAAACAATTTTGAGTTCATGAAATGGGTGCACATCTTGGCTGTTCTGCACAAAAAGTTTGTGTGTTTGGATTTGTTGTGTTCGTGAGCTTTCTTCTAAGTTTTAGTGTTTTGTTTTGTTTTTTAAAAAAACACAGGAAATAATTTTGTTTGAAAATAGTAATACAGAAGTAAACAAGATAAATATACTGAAGAGTAGCTAAAGGATAATGCTTGCATAGTTTTTGAGTAGAGGGATCAGGACTAGTAAGAAGAAAAGTGAGACACTTGGTCCTTAAAATGCAGCTTAAAAAAAAAAAAAAAAAAAAACCTCTCCCCACTCTTCTGTAGTCCCACTGAACATGTGCAAGACCTGCCTAAGGCTATATTGTCAGCAGAAAGCTAAATGAAAATGCTTGCAGGTATGGTTTCTTTGATCTGATAAAAAAAAAAAAAAGGCAAGCTCTTTTTCAGATTAAAATTTTTTAAAAAATCGTTCGGTATGGGCCTGGTATTTCATTTCATGTCATGGAACCCAGGGGAAGAATAGCTGGGCCTGTGTACTGTGTTTTGGTAAAACTTGCCCCCTAAAATCCCATGCATGTGTTTGGTGATTTAAAGCCATTTTTATTGGGTAGGTTGTTACTTGAAGTTAATTTTGTGTATAAAAAGAATGTATATAACTTGTATACTAATCAACAAGGGTTGCTGCTGCACCTTGAGGTGTCTGAAAAGACACAATGATTTTGATTCTAAGGATGTTATATTTCTTGAAATATTTTAATTAGGTTACACTATCCTATCTATATGTACAATTTTAGAGTAGGAAACCCATGCAGAAGGATATTTGACTTGCCTACGACCATACAGTGTATTGGCAAATGGTTGTGTAGTCAAGCACCATTCTTGCTAATTGGCAACTGAATAACTATATAAAATGTGGACTGAACTTCGTACTATTTAAGTGTGTGTAATACTGAGTTTTAAAATTGTTAGATATGAAACATCTTATTACTTCCTAGGATCTTAATTTCAATAAACAAAATAATAACAGTCTTTAGTATCTGTGTTTCTCTAATTTCCTTTAATGAGTGTTTTTTGTTGTTGCAGGAGTATGCACGAAAAGCGCTTGATTTTATTTGGGAAAAGAGACAGCGCAGCAGCAATTTGGTGGGCGTTACTATTAACATACATACTGGAGACTGGGTCCGCAAAGGTGTGTGGTATTCTGACTCAGAATCAGTGACCATAAGTGGTTTTCGGCAGGAAAAGAATCTTGACACATACCCCTACCTGCCCCCAAAACACTTATCTAGGCTATTTATAAATATTAATGGCATAGGCAAGTGGAGTTACATAATGTCAGTGCTGGAGAAACCTGCTACAACGAAGCCTGGCTTTGCTCTGAAAGGGTGCTTTGGTAGAGAAACTAGTTTTATTCATTGCAAAGGAAGTGTTCTCTGATTCACTTTAACACTGAGAGGGGAGTGCCTTGGGATAAATTTTTGGAGATTCTACTATAAATACATAGGAAAAATATAAATAGGACTGTGGTTGTTTATGGCAGCCAGTAGAAATATTTTCATATGAGAAAAGTGAAACAACTGGCTTCAGTGCATGTCTGTTCATATTAATATGTGCACTGATATTGCAAAGCCTTTAGTGTAGACATACGGTATTGTGTCTCTGCATCCATCTGTGCCTTAATTCTAGTGATAGAAGGCTTTTCCTCTTACTGAAAGAGCCTTTAAAATCAAAATGAAACCAAAGGAAAATATCCATATAGCTACTTAAAGTAAAACCACCTTTTCATTTCTGCTGTTTCTAGATAGTGGAGTTGGAGCAGGAATAGATTCATATTATGAATATTTATTAAAAGCCTATGTACTGCTGGGAGATGACAGTTTCCTGGAAAGATTTAACACGGTAAGTTAACACCTTGCTCAGGTTTGTGCCTTCTGTAAGACAAATTTAAGACTAACTGTATTGTCAGTCAGCTGTTAGCCTGAGATGCCTATGAAAGAGATCTTTAGCAGAATTTCTGTGACTGCTGATGTATCTAGTGCCAGCTTTTTTTACTATGAGTTTTTGCTAATCTTGGGTGAACTGTCACCTGAGCAGCTATTTTAACCCCATCCAATGAAAACTGGAATTTTCTGGAACTTTTTCTATGTTTCCAGTACAGGAGAAGCTGTATTTCAAGATCACCTTGGAGAGTGTAATACTGCAAATGTTTCTGTAAAACAACGTAAGGGCCTCTTGTTACAAGCCGTGGTACAATTTCTTTCTGCCCTGGAGCAACAAAAAAGATCTGAAAATCAAAGTCTGGATTGCATTGCACTGCAGATCCTAAGGCCCAGTATACATTTAAGTATACTTACAAGATGAAAAACACACTTAGATTACTAAATTCATAAGATTACTAAGCAACTTTGTCAGCATTGTTATTCTTTCATAAAAGTATTCTTTCTTTTGAAAATAACAATATTCTATAAAAACATTTTAAAACATGATTCTATATAGCATGATTTTATATCATAAGCAATATTAAAATTGGAATAATTCAGTAGCTAAAGGCCTGTTGCAACACTTTAAGTGTAATGATTATTTCATATTTCTAACCAGCAGCTACTGTTATTATATTTTGCCTCAATTATGTCTGTTAACTGTTTTCTATCGATTTGGCTCATGTGCTCATGATAGTACTTTCTGTGCTTCAGAAAACAAGAAAGGCAGTTATCTTGGGGAGTATAGAATTGGAAGTCAGCAAGTTGACAAGTGAGCTAGTGGGTTTTAAAGTTGTTCTGAGCCATCAGGTCCAGCTGCTTTGTTGGTTTTTTATACCTCCTTTTCCCCTTCTCCTACTGAAATGCATTTGCTTTAGAATTCTCTTGTTCAGAGAAAGTAATTTCAGCTTTGTTTAGCATGTGCTTAAAGATTCAGCCAAACTAAATGTGCATTAACTGTGATAGTTGTTTATCATGTAGCTGCTGAATTACACCTTTGTGTATGTGTATTACTTGGAAAATGTGATGTGTATTGCACATGTAATACTGTGGAGCTTTTCAGTATTTACTACACTTCTTTTTAGTTTGCAAAACTAGAAACCACCGAGCATTGCCAAATGTGATAATGATTGGGAGTGTAGTACTGGTTCTCCCATTAAAATAAAATACCATAGTCTGGTGATCTATGTCTGTCTTGTAAAATGTATTGATAATATAAACTCATGATTTTTCTGATGTTTGTCAGCACTACGATGCCATAATGAGATACATTAGCCAACCACCTCTTCTTCTTGATGTTCATATTCATAAACCAATGCTAAATGCTAGGACCTGGATGGATTCTTTGCTAGCTTTCTTCCCTGGATTGCAGGTAAGGTTTAAAACCCGTGTGCAGATTATTTTAATAACAAGTAGACAATTAAATAGGCTGGATATATTGATAAGTCAAGCTTAATAATCTGATTTTTCAGAAATCCTGAATGAGGACTTCTGTACTCACTCCTCCTGTCAGTTCAGTGCTATGATGCAAGTTAATGTTCATTTCTGGCTATATTGAGTATCAAGAAAATTATGTCCTTATGATTTGCTTCCTTCACTCCTAGTCATGAAAACACTAATATTAAGCTGCCTTTTTAGTAGTCCACTGACAAATTTTCTAGGCTGTGTGCCATTTACATCTTTAAGAAAAACTAAATCACATTTCCACCAGAGTACTCTGTAAATGATAGAGATCCTTCTTCTACAAAGGCAGTAGTCTTAATGAGCTCACTGATTTTGCTTAAAAAGCTCTTATGCAATATCTATGGCTTACACTGAAAGGGGGTAATAATTACAGTATGTGTCTGCTGGAAATGTAGAAATTGGTCTGTAGCTTTACATGAACACAGTAAGTGTGCCTAACTTTGAATATTATTCCTATGCATGATGAATTAGTGTTAATTTTGTTATTTAATTTTAGGTGCTGAAGGGTGATATTAGACCTGCTATTGAAACTCATGAGATGCTGTATCAGGTTATAAAAAAGCATAACTTTCTTCCAGAGGTAAGGTAGTAAATTTCTGATCATGTAAACTGATTCTTACCTCAACTTGAGCAGTCTCAGATATCTATTTGAAAAAATTGTAGGTATATGTGTTATTAAAACCAAAGGCTCATTTCCACAGCATTCTTATGTGATTTACAGGTCTGCATGTATGACAACTGTGTTTTGGATATGAAATGTTTTTCCTTCAGTTATGCTGTAATTAACACAATAATAGGAAGCTGCTGCTATTAATAATTGTTTAGCCTTTATATTTCAGCCTTTCAAAATTGACCTTGACTCATTT
The DNA here is from genome assembly GCA_035590195.1 of Aviceda cuculoides. NCBI lineage: Eukaryota > Metazoa > Chordata > Aves > Accipitriformes > Accipitridae > Aviceda > Aviceda cuculoides. Next base: position 30,794,641 of record JAVJGG010000090.1, read on the forward strand.
TAGTATGTAAAACTTGTATAAGCATATGTAGTAGTAGGTGCTTAGTAATATAATAGCATTAATGCTAAAGATCAGTCATCTTTATTAACCCAGAGGGAAACTAAAGACTGAATTGTTCTGAGAGAATGTTCTGACATTTTGCATAATATCCTTGAAAGTAGGTACGCAAACTTACCTGTAGATATTGCAAGTGCAGTCTTTGAGCAAGTTCATTCTGCACAGAAAGGCTTGTTTACCTGCTGAAGTGTGTGTCTTTATTTTGTGATGATCCAGAATATATGAGAAAGCTTCTGACTCCAGTTTTAATTTTTACTTTCCTCTGGTGTAAGCTTATTTCTTTTAGAGAACATTTTAATTAACATCACATTCACCTAATGTGAATATTGAGACCAAAGAATGCTCTCTAAGCACGGGAATGATTTTTTTTGAGTGCTTTTAAAATGGTATGATTTGGCTTCTTAGGGTTTTTGGGGGTTGTTTTTTCCATGCTTTGTGCTTATGAAGGAAACTTTGAAAGATCAGTTAGTTGTATTTAAGCCAGTATGTCATCCTCTTTAGCAAAGACTTGGTTTAAACCCTAGTATGAACTAGTAGTGAACGTAAGCCATCACAGAAGTGGCTTTTGCCAGTGCATATTAAGAGTGAATACATGGACTAGGAAAATTTTAGATAACTGACTTCTAGTTCGTGGTATTTCTTATGTTAGAAACAGCTGCTTTACCATCTATCAGTCTGAAATGACAGTTTAATGCACTGGAAGTGTCAGATGGCAGGTATGTTTGCAAAAATGGTCTTTGTCAAAGCTCAAGTGGTCTCTATTTAGTGGCCCTTCAACAGGCTGCTTTGTTTGCATTGCAGTAGCAGGTGTGGGCTTGTGCTGGTGGGAGCGATGGGAGGCTGTGTGCTGCCTCCTGGGTCTGGAGCGCAAGTTCTCATCTGGCACCTCTTGCCAGAACTCCGCTTGCTGGACAATTGTCAAGAGGCTGGGTGGTGTCCGGACTCCTGCACTAACACAAGCTTAAATCTCACTCATGCTAAGTGGGCTAGAGCACTGGTTTAGGTTTTGGCCTTAAATTGTACTAACTGGACAGGCGTGGTTGTAGCATGCTGAGATCGATGCTGGGCTTTCAGTCCTCCACTGTTGTGTGTACTTTAGCTGTTGTAATGCAGTTAATATAGGATTCAAAATAAACCTGTGTTTGGTTTTCATTCTTGCATTCAGTCAGCAGCGAGGCCAGCAGAGGTGATGGTGGGTCGGTGGCTAAGTGCTAGATTGAGGCGGACTGGGGGGTTCCCGAGGCCCAGGAGCCCCGGGGAAGAGCAAGGGGACCCGTCCAGAGCCAGCGACTCGGGAGAGAGAGAGGCTGACGCGGCGGGGGCATTGCCAGGGGCAACCGTGGGAGATTTAAGTGGCCCGAAGGAGCGCCAGCAAACAGGACGGGCAAACAGGGCGTGGCGTGTCAGTTTGCGCAGCAGTTTGTGCAGGCAGGGAGCAGCCCTCCTCTCCTTCTTCTGAGCTCAAGAAGGCTACTCAAGCAGAGGCGTTGGCCCAGAGGGAGACCCAGGTATGGTTGCCACCCAGGGGAAAGCCATTGTTAGGAAAACTGTGGCAACACAGACAGAGCTCCCATGTAAACATGCAGCTGTCCAGGTCTCTGGCTGCAGGGAGTGCCCGAGTCTATCACTGGTGCTGGAGGGCAGTTGGGACAGCTCCTGTGTGCGGTGTGACCAGATGGGTGATCTGCTCAGCCTGGTAGCAGAGCTGAAGGAGGAAGTGGAGAGGTTGAGGAGTATCAGGGACTGTGAGAGG
>JAVJGG010000090.1:30796550-30812768 GCA_035590195.1 Aviceda cuculoides
CCACACAGCTGACTTAAGAATCCCCAAGATTTAAAGTGATGGCTCCAAAACGCGTGTATCGCTCACCTAACAGCTGAGGGCTCTCTCCCTCAAGGAGTTACATCAGGTGGTGCCCCGACCGGAGAGGGAGTCCCCGACTGCAGACCCGCTGCTCTGAAGAGGACTGCCAACATGTCCTCTGGCAGGACCCCGTTTATACCCCTGTCGAATCTGACCTGTGGTCATTTAATTGCTGTTGACCAGGAGGGTCACTTCAGTGTACCTGGTGCATCTCAGTTGGCCAGTTCACATTTCGACCTGTGGCCTCCAGGGTGTGGGGTTTTTTTCTCTTCTCCCTGCCTGGAGAAGTTTTGTTTCCTGTTGAGGGGGTGTACTCCCACAGGCCCCCCCAAGTCTGTGGACTTGAGGTTGCAAATACTGTGCCCAGTATTAATTCTCCTCTCTGAGCCATCCTGTTCAATTAATGGGATTTCTTCTGAGAGGGTAAGGTGGAGTTTGCGCGTGGTCCTACACAAGCAGGGTCCAAATAAATTTGAGATGTAAGGGGGGAAAAAAAAAAAAAGACGACTGGAGAAATTTTAGGAGAGACATGGTAATTTGTCTTCTGTGTTTCATGGCAACTCTTTGTGAATCCATATACAATATCTAACTAAATTAGTTCTTGCACTATTAGATTAGAGAAAACATAGGTAACTAAGATATCTGCCTGAATACCAGTACAAACGGCCTCATTTTGCTACAGTTTCTCATTGCAGCCAGCAGAAAACACCGGGTCATGAAGACAGGGATGCTGTTAGTGGGCTGCAATTCTACCTTCTTAATCAGAGATGGCATTTAAAAACCAGATTTATCACACCATGATGAGTGCAGCGACTTTCCCTGTCCTGGTTTGGCTGGTGAGACCCTTTTCTCCTCTTCTGGGCATCACGGAGCAGATCTCAGATTTATCCAGTGGCTGCTGCATTTGCTTTAGGAGGAATGTGTCAGTCGCTCTCTGCTTCCTTCTCGGGTTTCCAAGTCATATTTCTGCCTTCATGTCTCAGCTCAAGTTAATCACTCATACCTCTGACCCATGTCTTTCTAATCTACTCTGGGGGGGTTCTCTCCTGTAGCTTAATTGCTGCTATTACTTGTTGCTCATCCTCTGCTGGAATGTATTTATGTGATTTCAGGCAAGGCCAATTCTCAAAAAATTATGATAATGCTGTTACCAGGTGAGCAGCCCCCTTACTGCTGCCTGTCTCTGCTCCATTTTCCTCCTGAACTCTTCGTATGCGCGTGCCTTTTTGTCTCCAAATGCAAAGCCCATGACTGTACTCACAGTAACTTCAGCGAGCGTGAAACCCCAAGAGGACTCACTGCAGCTGCTGGCAGACGTTGGGAGCATTTCTGAGCCAGCTTTCGCCACAACTCCCAAGCCTTGTGCTGCTCACAGGTGGCTTGGTCTTTCCTTTTCCTCTTCTCTCCCTGCGTGGTGCACATCCAGCCTTGGTGTTGTGCCAAAGCTGTGCTCACTCTCTGCCGCTACACCAGTACCCCACCATCCGAAAACCATCCCACGGCTGTGCTGAGATTTGTTCAACCTTTTAATTGCCTGGTTCCTATCTGTCTGGATGCATGCTGCTATGTCACAGAAACACCATCACAAGAAGCACTCTGTGGTCTGCCATATACATATGACATATACCTACGACATATAACTACTGTTTCCTGTGCTGTCCACTGCTTAACTCTACCCAGCTATTCCCAACATCCCACATAACTTTATATCTCTGGCTTCTCATCAGGTTTTGGAGTGGTTTTTAGCTCAAATTGTGGTGCCTCTGAAATGACTGGGTTGACTCTAGCAGAACCAACATCTAACCCTCCGTGTGAGGCTTTTACATTCTCAGTCAGTCCTTCCTCAGCATTCAGTGCTGAGCCTTCATTTCAGTATTTCTTCCTTCCAACAAACCCTATGAATTGAATTACCATCATCGCACATGGTTCCATACATGTAAGTTCAGCTCTAGCCCTCTGAGCAGGGACAGACACTTATGCAGAGATAGGAACAGATGCCTCCCTCTGAATGCCTCACAGTGTTTTGACACTGAATTTTGGTAGCCAGAAGCTCCATGTGTTGGGGTTGACATTCTGGTTTTTACCTTTGGGTGGCATTTGCAGAAGGCAGTTCAGCTTTGTACAAGCAGCCACAAATGCAGGTGTGTGCTGGGTACTGACAGGGGCTAGACTTTCAGAGAAATTCTCCAGACCATTTCATTAAGGCTTTTTTGATCTCCAGGATTCGTAAATACTTCATATTTTCAGTTGCTAAAACATCAGCCTGTGTTCTTTCCATTTCACGCTTTGATTACAGAAATTTTACTTCAGCTGACCTTCTGTCCACTTAATCATTTTGCTGAGTCCAAAATGCCCATTTAATTTTCCTCTCTAATTTGTAGCACATGTTAGAGTTGTTGTTACTCATTTGTATTAGGTGACCTAACACTCCTTAGGATTTCAACGCAAGTTGAGGGATGTTTTGCTTCTGACTGTAGAGCTTCTGTAGACATAGCCCACGGAGTCAGTGATGGACAGCGTCTCTCCCTTACAAATCCAACACTACTCATGGCCACGGTTACCACATGAACATTATACAACATGTTTTGGGACCTCATCAACCATAGGCAACGCCCCCCCCCCCACCGCTTTGCAGACTATTTCAGCCGTAACTGGTGAGCTGCTCAGTGACACAATTCTTTCAACTGCTGTCCTCCTTCCCTGTAGAAGGGACTCAAAACGTTATTTAGGGATCAAACAAAACCCCTCATATTTTCCAATCTTTCTGGCACTTGTGGCGGATACCTAGAAAAACAATGTATTGTGGGCAAAGATTAATTAAAAAAACCCAAACTTCTCTTAGGAAGACTATTTCCTCAGGCACAGGAGGTCCCCAGAGAAAGCAAATCCCATGTTCAGCTGTGCTTTAACTCCTGCCAATCCTATCAACTGTCAGCAGCTTGAAATGCATGGGAGCCGTCTTTCTCTCTCTGACAGATAAAATTGTGTATTTCCTCTAAACAGACAATCTCCTGGTCTAGAAGATAAATTAGTACAAGAGCTCTGGAGAACATCTGAGCCCCGCAAGCATCTGAGAGCATGGCCCAAAGAGCGAGGAAACAAGGTCAACTGCGTCTCAATGTGGCAGCTGGTGAACGAATGGTATTACTATCCTGAAACAAATCTCAAAACCAAAACCTAACCTCAATTCATTAGATACAGCTACCAGATGGTCTGGTATGTAGATAAGATAAATCTTCAGAAAATCCATTTCGCTGGAGATTCTGTGTTTGACATTATGGAAGGTGATGATGTCCAGGAAAAGCTTCTAAATATTTATAGGGTGAATGCATTTATTCAAAGGAGATGTAGCTATATTACGGATATGTAGAAATTCTACTTTTAAATGCATATAGGTTAAGTAAAATTTTATTCCTGTTAAATACTAGTATAGAAATACTCTTCTCAGGAATCTACAAACTCCTCCCTACTTCTACTCTTCCCTTTCATCTAACTTTTTGCTTTCAGGAGGTATTTTTTCTCTATAGAGTAGTGTAACAAATTTGTTGCTTGGGACAGATAAGAGATTCACCCACTGTAGCACTCCAACTCCTAAGACCAGGAGTGTCAGCAAAAATGGCAGAAATTCAGAGTCATCCAAGTAAGAATTTCCCTCCTACTCTGCAACCCAACACTACAATTTGGGAGTACAAATTACTTGATTCCAAATGGGGAAGTAAATATTTAATATCAAATATTAAATAAGATACACCACTCCAAAATATGAAGCGTAAAGAGTATATTGGTGAACGAGTATCAGCTCAAGGTATAAGGAAGGGCTGAGACCTAGACTTGATCCGAATAGCCCATTTAATTCCTCAAGTCTCAGTTCCCCATCTATGTTGTGGTACAGTTATTCACTACTGGCTCACAAAGCAGCTGGGATTCTCATTTAGAGAACTTGTGAAAGACATGAAAGCTGCTGTCAAGACAATGAGATATGTAAAGAATTTTTCAACCTCTTCTTCAAAACAACTCCAGCATCATTATTTTACTCAGCTTAGGTCTTGAGGCAGGGTTATCCATACATACAGCTACACTATCCCTTGGAGCCAGGAGCTATTTTGAAGAGATTCAGCAAGAAATTAGCAGGGTGTCCCAGATGATACTACTGGTATTAAGATTCCAGTTGTCTCCCACAGAGATTAAATGAAAGATGAAATCACAAAGGGCATAAACTCCCACTTTGTTCTTCTCCTTTATCCAGTAGTCCATGTGTACCCTGAACGTTTGAGTTAATTTGCCATCCATCCTAGACTGGTGATGTTTCCACAAATCAGCATTCTCTCCAGTGTCTCCTGCAACCTCTTTACCTTTTTGGTCTTCTTTGCACTTGAACTATCTAACCAATGACCAGTAAAGGGGATCTCAGACCAGAGTCCCTCCAAGTACTGGAGAACGTGGAGCGCTGCAACAGTCTCTGGTTGTGCTCCCCACAGAGCCAGGAAACTTGTGTGTCCAACCTCTGAGTGAAAACATACATTTCCTTTATTGTGACTTACCTTTTCAATTTTTTCATCAAGCATTCTGAAGAATTCTTGCTGGCTTTCAGAGATGTGCATGCTGAAAGGCAAAGGAAGAGTATCAGTACCAACAGGATTTCTTCTATTTTAAAAGACTGATGCTGAAGTCCAGGTTTGTTAAGGGACTCAACTGTAGGCTTGCACCACTATGAAAAATAAATCACTTTATGCTTTTGTCTACAATGATTTTTTTTTAATCTTTTTTTTCCCCTTTTTTGGTTTGCCCACAAAAAAATTATTGCATTTAGTTCTGTGTATGCGTGCTACACTTGGGATGGTAACCAGGACCCACGTGCATCCAAAGGAGACTATTCCCTTTTCCAAGCAGGTTGCAGAAACTTAATAGTCCGCTACCTTTCCTTGGGACAGTGAGAGCCCTTTCTTCATCAAGACAGAAGGTCTTCCAAGACTGCCAATCTCACCATCACAAAACAAGATGCCTACGAAGTGAGGTTAAAGCCCCACACTGGAAGACCTGCGTGCCCTGCTACAGCTGGGCTCTGCGCTCCATGCCCAGGAACGTCTACAAGCCCAGGCTGGTCCTTCCCCTCCCAGAGAGGTGCTTACTGCTCCTGGAAGGGACCCAGCATATTAGTCACTTCAATTAATTCCGCAGCACCAAGAGGCTCAGGGTTAGTGATATGATTTTGCATTACTGAAGAGGGCTGGAAAATACTCTTTGTTGTCTGTAAAACACTGGTGGTGGCACAAGACAACAGGCCCTTCCCCATGGGGGACCAAATACAGGAAGGTCGGACACAAAGGAAGGGATGAGGAGACAAAGATGAGGATGCGTGGCAGATGGTATTTGGTGTGTGTCTGCTTTATTTATGTTAGGGGGTGGTGAGAGCCTCCTTCCTGAAATAACGATATCCCTCCAGGAAGGTGAAGCTGGAGCATCCTCTGGACCTGCAGCAGGGAGGAGCGCCTGGGCTCATGGGGGGCTGGAGAAAAGCACCAGGGACTCAATGCAGGACAAAAAAAGATGTGAAAAAGGAAGGATGGGAGACTGGTGCCAGTGTCAACAGTAATGCCACATAGTTATAAGGACAGGTCTCAGGGATTTTCTCTGACAGTAAAAGCTGGTTTGGCCTGATGAATTCCCACCCCAGTCCCCTCTTCCTCAGCATGATACCTTCAGCTATAATGAGTTAATACTTTTCCCAAGTGCCCAACAACACGCTGCGCTTCCCTACAAAGCTCAGCATTCATACTTCACTTGCTATCGGGATGAAAGTATACAATGATTTGCTTATGCTGGACATAAATGAAGGCTCAGTTCAGAAGAGGTCTCAGAAGTGGCATTAAAACCTAAAGCTGGTAATCTAGGAGAGGAAACAATTCACCTTTCAGTGGCTGTGCTAGTTTCTGTCCCCAGCCGTCTGCCTGTCTCTCAGGTTCCCACCTCCACCTGAGATGGGGAAAAAATGTTTGTGTGGGGCAGCCAACCCTGTCACCTGCATATTAAGGTGTCTTGGAGAGGGGCTTTAGGGAAGTACAGCTGTTTCTGGTAGGTAAGCACTAGAAAGATATTCTTGCCTTTGCAACACCATAGATCCAGTTTCTAATAAAATGAGATGATACTGTAATGACTCACCTCACCCATAATTTACAAGAAAACTAAATGAAGGGGGGAAAAAATGGAGTATTGTGTTGCCATATACATGAAAATTCACAGAGGAGGTCCTAAAGCCCTTGCAGGCTATAATCTTCAGAAAAGTTTTGCTGGGCAGTAAAATAGCCCAGTGATTTAGAGATGCAACACACACACAAATGCTGACACTGTGTATTTTGAGGAGCTGTGTAAAATTGTAAAATCCATGGCAGGGCAGGGAACTGACAGAGTTAATGAACAACTGGAAGAGTCAGAAAACCACCAAGTCTAAGCAGAGTTCTTGGGTATCCCTCCAGAAAAAAAAAACTTTCCCCAAACAGAAACATGGATTTGATTTTCCTGGTAAGAAGCACATCTGAAGGCATGAGAATGCATTTTTAGATCTTTCATGGCAGGCCAATGAAACACATTTTGCCAAAAGATAGGATTTATCCCCAGTACCAGTGCAGACTGAGTGATGAACATCCATTCATCAGCAGAGATTGCAGCTCTGCTGAGAAGGACTTGGGGACACTGGTGGGCGGCAAACCGGACATGAGCTGGGAATGTCTGCTTGCAGCCCAGAAAGCCAATTGTGTCCTGGGTGCATCACCAGCAGCGTGGCCAGCAGGTCCAGGGAAGGGATGCTGCCCTCTACTCCGTTCTTGTGAGACCCCACCTGCAGTACTGCATCCAGCTCTGGGGTCCCCCACACAAGACAGACATCGACCTGCTAGAACAGCTCCAGAGGAGGCCATGGCAATGGTCAGAGGGCTGGAACACCTCTCCTGTGCAGAAAGGCTGAGAGAGTTGGGGTTGTTCAATGTGGAGAAGAGGAGGCTCCAGGGAGACCTTACTGTGGCATTTCAATATATTAAGAGGGCTTATAAGAAACATGGAGACTTTTTAGCAAGCCCTGTAGTGACAGGACAAGGGGCAACAGTTTTAACTGAAAGAGGACAGGTTTAAAATGGACACAAGGAAGATATTTTTTATGATGAGGGTGGTGAGACACTGGAAGAGGTTGCCCAGAAAAGCTGTAGATGCCCCATCATTGGAAGTGTTAAAGGTCAGGTTGGATGGGGCTTTGAGCAACCAGATCTAGTGAAAGATGTCCCGGCTCATGTAGGGGGTTGGAACTAGATGATCTTTAAAGGTCCCTTCCAACTCAAACCATTCTGTGAGTCTGCAATTTAGCAGGGTAAAAATGGTATGAAATACCACTTCTTTCATTTTATGCTTCAGGCTGCTGTTACTCCATGAGTTATGGACATGTCTCAGTGTACTTGATGGGGCATACTTGATCAGGTAGCTGGTTAAAGATGTGAGTTCTGAGGATGAGCAACAGAGCAAGTGCCCAAGAGGTTGTGGCAGGGTGCAGGGATTGAAGCCCCGTGAAGGTATGGCAGGTACCAGGACTCAGTGTAAAGAGGAAGGACCAACACCTTGGCCTCTGTCAAAGACCCCCATAAATCTACTGCTGGCTCCCTGTATACCCTGTTTTTAGAGTCCAGTGCTCTAGACATGCACGTCTAAATCCTCCTACAAATGGGAAAAGCCCTCACAATCTTACTTTTACAGACGACATATCAAAACTCCCTCCATTGTAAATGAACTTATAATTTGGTACATAGTCCGTGCTTTGTTTTGAAATAAACCTGTTCTACAAGAACAGTCCTACGAGATGCATCTAATGATTAACCTATTCATTTCTGCTCTTCTAGCTGAGTAGCCCTTTTCCACCCAATGCCACCCATCCTTGCAGTCAGAATTGTCGTGGTTTTTAGATGATAAACCTTAAAAAAAAATTGCACATAACAGATATTTGCTGACTTGGCAATTAGCAACTCAAAACACATGCAGCCACTTTATAAACAGAAATCCTTTGGTAGGTTGGGTAAACTGCAGAGGTGTGGCAAATAGTGGAGGTTTTACCCAACAACCTAATGTTACATTCTGTAACTCTCTGAGAAGTTTCCTCACTTTTGAAGGACTGTGGTAGAAACATTTACCTCTGACAATGAAATGTCTTTAGGCTTTTTGGTGAATGAAGGTCAGCGTTGATTTCTGTGGGGACTTTTAAAAATCAGAGTTTGATGAAAGAATGAACAGAGTTCCTCTGCCTTGGATGCACCAGAAGAGATGACCCGTCAAAAGAAACAGCCCTTTTTTAGCCCAGGTTGAGCAGCCTCCTGTTAGAGCATCTTAAATACATCTCTGACTGACCCTGCTGGGAAGGACCAAGCCACAATAATGAAGCACAGCTTTGCTGAAGGGTGATTTTACCTCCACCTCCCTACTGTGAATTTCTTTGCAATTACATCTGAAGCACTCAATTTTTCCTTTTGAATGGAGGCTGAATTATACTGTCAGTTCATTAGGAAACAACTAAAGTTTGCAGACTTGAAACCGTGTACAACACACTTGGTATGCAGCAAGTTTAAGTTACTAAGTGCCCTGAAGGCATGGCATAAAGAACAGCATTTCTGCTACTGTTCAAAATCCAGCAGCAGAGCTTTATCACTTCTTCATTATGAACCCGATATACGGCTCCATGTAGTCTGTTATTTTCAATCCAATTGGTGATTAAAATGTAACAGTGATTTAGATAAGAAAAGAGTTACTAATATCAATAACCAGCTCTGTAACAGGAGTTAAATATTTTATGGCATATGTAACGCTGACTGATCTCAGCCAGAGTATGGGCACAGAACTGCAAGTGAAGGATGGAGAAACTCTCAGCTACAAAACAACCCTAATTTTAAGAAGCAACTTGACCATTTTAAATGGAAGAAGTTTACCATTCCTAATCCCAGGCAGTATAGCTGCTAACCTAAGTCAAGAGCTAGCAAAAATTTCCCTGGGAACTTAACCAATAGTATGCAGGAACACTAGTGCATATATAATTTTGTTTATGTGTAAGCTGTATAGAAAGCTGAGAAATAACACAGTATGGTACTCCTATAAGGCACAGCAAGATGCATCTCACACATTTTTAAGTCCTGCATCTTAGCTGTGCAAAGGAGAGGATGCTTCAGGGATGCTGGCACAACCGCTGCCCAGCTGTGTTGTTGGTCTCAGGACACAGGTGACCTTATCTATTTTATTTAAATTGAGCATGGTTTAGGGCTGCTGGAACAACCAATTGATTTTTCCTAGGCAATAACTGGGAATCTCACAGATATTGCTTAATCCTGTGTTTATTTGTATTATGATTTAAAAAAAAAAAAAAAAAGTAGAACTTACTTTGCTCTGGGTTGATGTACTAATCCTGGGATCTCTTTATTAGATTTAAGTCTTACATTTGAACTGGCACTTTTTTCCTGAAACACACAAAAAACACACAACAGAGATACCATCAGTATCTATGAAGCACACAAAGCGTGACAGGCATTTGTCATCATGGTGTTACACTGTGCTGAGTTCAGCCTCTTCTACCTGTACAACTGAAGGAGGAAAGCTCATAAAAAACAAAATTAAAGGCAACGCAATTGATGCAATGACCCCAGGCGGGAAATTTTTAAATGTCATGGGCGCAGTGGCCTGGAGGATTGCCTCTGGGTCACCAGGCGAAATCTGGCTGGGATGTGTACGCAATCAAATGCCATGCTGGCTAATAACTCTCCAGCAGTATATGGAAAACAAGGTGTGCAGCTGCAGCTTGGCTCCTCGTAGAGTTGTATCAATAATAAAACCAACTGGGACCTTTAATAGAACAAGGCAAAGCATTGAAAAGGCAGAGCCTAGCCTCAGAGTCACCCCAGACCTGTAGGTTTGCTCAGAACAGAGGTAGAAAATATTGGCATCATGTGGAAAACTGTATGTGGGAGAAAGCACAGATTAAACGGGCCAGTGAGAAGAGCAGCAACGGCAGACTTGACTTGCTCAGCCAGAAAATTGGACACAAGGGGCCCAAGGAAGCAAACCAGAATATGTTTATAGACAAGAACACAACCATGTCCTCCATGGAGGACCAGAGCCATTAAAAACATCTTAAAAAAGACATGGGGAGGGAGAAGAGTTTAGCTGAGAGCCAGCAATTCAAGGTAACACTTGTCCTCGTGCCAAAAGCTTCTGTAAACCAAAGCTTAGTGCACACATGTACTTATTGTCTGCAAAAACCTGGAGAAGCGTAAGGTCCCTTCCAGATCTTCCCAGTGCTGCGTGTTAGAGAAAGCTTCTGGTGCAGATGGGAGAGCTGAGTCAAATCTTACAGCTCACCCGCTCCACAAATCCGCCTGAATTTCTTAGGCACGTCATGCCCATGACAATTTACGAAATGTAAACCCAAGAATTAGTGCTTTTGTAGGCAATTTCGGCGGTTTTGTTTTGTCTTATTTAGTCTTTGAATGTCTGAATCACACAACATGATTTTTAAGAGGGCTACTAAATCACTGAATTTAAAAGAAAAAAGAGGCTGTCTAGCAGTTAATATTTTAATGAATAATTCTACAAGGGCTGTAAACATCAACTGCCTCAGTATATTTAACACTGTTTAATGCATATCTTCTAATCCTCCTAAACAGAAAATGGTGTCTTGCATGAAAATAACAGTGAAAGAGAAACAAGCCTTTCTTCCAAGCCTTAATAAACGTCTCTCTATGTTTGTTACACCCCACCAGCCACTACCTTCCCATGATCCCATGATGTCAAGACAAAGCAGTAGAACAGAAGACAAAACCACTTGTTTTCAAAGTATCTTCTAATTTTAAGTGTTAACTGGGGATGACTATGTATGTGCATGTTGCGTGTGTGGTGAACATGGAGATACATAGTCATACAACTCATATGAGTTGTCAAGCAAACTCATACATCTGTCAAGCAAACTAAAAAAAAAGGGATAGATGTCATAGAGAAGACACCAAACCCAGAAATGAGCTAAATCCCGACCTCATGTACCAGGGGAACCTTCATCCTCAAATCTGCTCCACCAGTTTCATTTGGCACAACGCAGGGGCAGAAACCGGGCATGGACCACACTGCACATCTGGGATGGCACATCTGGATGGCCCAGTGGTAGGCACGTTCTGCAGCTGTAGCACTTCCTGCCCACCTACTGCAACACAAGGTGAATTTTGGGCTATCTTCTGTCTCTGCATACTGTCACCCTGGAGGTACAGACCTTTCCTCACTAAAAAACTGCTGTGAATCCATTGCCTCAATTAAAAGGGAAGGGAAGCTCTGGTTTAGAGCTCCTGCATCAGGAATTGTGATAAATCAAGGCATTGCAAACCTGGCTTCCCACACCTCCACTTGTGGTTTGGCGTCAGTGCAGCTCTATCAGTAGCTGGAATCAGCACAAATCCCAGTCTAAAGAAACTTCAGTCACTGAGCAATATTCAGAATATTAACTGACTCACACAGGAAGACAGAAATATAATTCCAGTTTGCTTGACTTCAAGATCCCAAAATTTACTCTTTCCCTCCTATTGCTTCTGATAATTAACACACCTCAACTACCTACTACTTACAAATCTTCTATTTAATCAGAGTATGCCACCTTCTCCATCTGTTGCTCAGCAGGAACAAACAGAAAAAGAGGAGTTAAGAGAAAAATAAAACCCAACCAGGCCTTGAATTGGCTTGTTGCTTTGTTTATAGCTATTATTTATGGCAGTGACATTTCATTACACTGACCGAAATACTAGCTTTGATAAAAATAGATATTAAAAAATAATTCCTCTAAATACAAACAAAAAGAATATTTTTTCCCATCACTTTGAAGACAAACTGATTCATCAGTAATTAAGTTTGGATTTTAACATCGAGATTACAAAGAAACCTGAAATGCTTTAATGTAGTCAGATTGCTCTTCCAGGCTGACTTGACTTTGGTTGAAGTGTCACTTCTGTCAGTCTAACCTCATTTTCTCCCTTATTTAACATTAAATAAATTACCATGCATCAGCAGAATCACAACTTATTTTAGAGTCCTAATATGTTGCAAACAGAAATTAAGATGCAAAAGTCTGTTTTTATGCTAGCTCTGCTTATAAAGATTATTTAAAGTAAATGCAATAAATGATGCCTCACACCACAAGCTTAAAAGTAAACCCTCCGGGATGCTCTACTCAGATAGCAGCATTAGCTACTCTATAGTAAAAAGACAAATAGTGGACACTTTACTCCCCATTATTTTGCAGTTAATCATTACCAAGGTAAAGCTGTCATCCAATCAAGGTGATTTCATTTGATAGATTCGTTAATTATTGTTAATTCCTCCATAAAGGATGCACCGTATTCAGAATTTCAGGGCATTAACAGATGGTGGTGACTCTGCTGCCAGATGCTATTAACACAGCAACAGCCACTACTGCCATTATAATTAAATATCTGTCAACATTTCCCTTGATGCTTCCCCTCTTACAAACCCATTTCTAGAGACATGTGAACTTCATTTGAAGTCTTTTGCTTCTTCTTAAGAGTGCCACAGATGGACTCAGGTAAGCTGCTAATGGTCCTTCCTTTCAACTCTCTTTACATTCACGGCTTACTAGAGAAGGGCTGATTTTTAAGAGGTGCTTCCATAAGTGCTAACATATTTTATGGTGAGAATATATATTATTTTATCAATTTTTTTAACTGATTCAAGTGGACAGGAAGAAATCAATGAAAGATGATAGCAGCAATTCTATTAGCTAATCTAATGGCCAATTTTCATTAATTTACAGTCACATTTTGGTCTTTAACTGCTTTTCCTCTAACGTTACAATAATTAAACAAATATACAACCAAATGCGGGAACCCCCCTATAAAACAGTAAAACTTAGTTTAAGTAAAATGGGGTTCTTAGTTTCAAGGCTGTTTTTTGTTTAATTTGGAAAAGACTGAAGTATCCAACTTGTAACTGTATCTTGCAGCAACTGATGTTTGAAGGTGGCACGTTCCCCCAAATTAGTATCATATTTAAGATGAATTTGTCTGTAGATTTGCTACTAAAATATATTGAAGGTGACAAAAACACCAGAGGTCTCTCCAGATAGTGATCATGTTTTACCCAATATTGGTAGTTTACAGCTATTCAAACATTTATAAAATAATATTCCTGATTTATATCAAGATGACACTTTTCCTCAAAGGAGCCCACAGCACCTTTCAAACTGCTTTCTGGAGCCATGTAATTCACCACTGAAATAATTTAGGGGAAAAATGAAGTATTTATTTTCTCCTTATACCATAAATTACTTTTTAAAATAATTGTATTTGAAAAGAAGGAAACCAAATGCATCAGTTAGAAACGGCATGAAAGATGAGATGTAAAATTTCAATATGCCAGCTCAGCACTTTTTACCTCCCTCAGCTACAAAGACCAGACTCAGGTAATAATATTTTACATGGACTATCTTGATGCATCAGGGTTAACAATGGAGAAGTACTGACCTATGAGACTTAAATACTTTATACATACATGAGCATTTATTTTTTGTATTATCATTTGGCAGGAAGAGAGCCTCTTTCTTCTTTCTCTAGCTACCTGGAAGCAAAACCACCTGAAAACGTTATTTAGGGTAACTTTATAATGAAGGGACAAATCAAGCATTGAAAAATCTCAGATGCTGGTCAAAGAAGATTATTCTTGGATGCAATTTCATCAGAGGAATCACATTATCCCTGCCATAATGTGTATATGCGTATATGTTGTGCTGTCCAGGAGGGGGTCTAGGGCACACTCGGTGATGAGGCAGAGCACGGTATGGATCGTGTATGTTGGATGGTACTAACACAGGGAGTCCATTCTCCTCCTCCTCTCAGGATCCTATGCATGGCATGAGGGATGATGAAAATCATGGACACATCTGAAGGTGGAGGTGGGTGCCTGCACAGGCTGAGCTTTGGAAACCAGGCTGAAGAGGAGCTCAGTTTGCACACAACGAGCACCAGACAGCGTGCTCCAGATGCACACCTGCTCCAAAATATACATCAGACCCTAAAGCCAGGGCTTAGTAATGAATTTATCCTTCATGGCACGTACACAAAGAAGACAAAGAAATAGATGCTCATGTTAGTTATCATCACAGTCATCAGAAGCACCTTCTACCTTTCCAAAGTAAGTCTTTCTTAAAAGCAGCCTTCTACTGGCGACAGTCATGAGAAGAGCCAATAGTGGAACAAACTCCCCTGATCTCTCCAATACACCTCCCAGGTGGCTGCAACTGTGGATGCAGTCACATAGACTCCTGAACATACAACTGCAACACAAGTCAATGGGTGCTGGCACCACTCCACTATTAATGCCCGTCTTGCCCCAGGCTCCTAGAGAACACTGTTTGTGATCCACCACAGGAGCTCAATTTTAAGGAGCACCTTGTAACTGAGGCACCTGAGGTAACAACAATGTTCAGCCTGTCCATTTGACCAAGTGCTGCCGTCCTGCCAGCCAGAGCACCTCTGTCTTCAGCATGAGGACCTGAAAACACAGCTGTTACTTGCAGATTGGAATGAAGCTTGAGGTCGTGTTTCATAATAAAATCTTAGTCTTAAATGGAATATTTTAATAAATATTATTGCTGTATCAGGCCAAAATTTCCTCAATTAAGCCTGAACAATTTGTCCATGATGCCTTAGCCCTGTAAATAACTCCATCCTCGCAGATGTCTAAAAGCTGTCTGGACTTGGTCCTGGGCAGCCAGCTCTAGGTGGCCCTGGCTTGAGCAGGGGGTTGGACCAGATGGCCTCCAGAGGTCCCTTCCCACCTCAACCAATATGTGATTCTGCAATAAAGTATCTTTCTTAATAAAATGGACACTGGAAAAAAAAGATTTTGAGTAGGTTTGTTGAGTTTTATCCCCAAGTAACAGTGGGAGAGACTGAAGGCTGAAGACTTCAGGCCCAAACTGCGGCTGTTCAGGTAAGCAAAGGGAAGGCAGAATCAAGACACACTGTCTGGCATTTATTTTGGAAAGAAATCAGATTCTGCACACCCAGCCAACATCATGCAGTGAGTCTGCACTGACACTGGGAGTATAACCCAGGTTTGGCAGAGAAAAGTCCTGTGCTTTCATCAAAGGTCCATGGTTTTCTCAAATTTGTTCCAGAGGGCAGGCCTCATTCTGAAGTAAGCCACTTAACAGAGCTCCTCCTTCCCAGCTATTACTGGAAAATTTTGTTGTAGCAACTCCAACTCCTGAAATGCAATATGGAAGAGCAGGAATCAGAAAGCACAAAGAATTTAAAAATTACTCAAAATGGGATAAAAAAAGGTAAAGAAAGAAAAAGGTGCAAATCCTGAGCAGCTTTCTACAGCCCACCAGAAAGGCATCCATATGCTACAATCTGAGAAACTAGATAGTGCTGCTTTTAGTATTTATTTACCAGTCATACATACATGCATGCATATATACTTATGCATCTTGCTCAGTAAGGCCTGGCTTAAAGTCAACAAGAGTCTTCCAACTGAGTGCAAGGTGTCTTTCAGCCAGGCCTTCAAAACACGAAAGAGAAATGCTTGTTGTCCCTGTACAAAATAAATACAACCTACATGGAGATCCTTCACCAGACTTGGATAATCCACTAAAGAAGCCAACATAGAAATTCAGGGCAAGTGCAAGTGAGGAGAACTAGAAATGATGCTACAGAAGAGTATGGATTACAAGGAAACGGGGTGAATTTGGAGACCGAGAAAAAAGAAGCTGTAGCTGAGAACATGCTACAAACTCTGAGAGTGGTTTAAATGGAGCCTAATTTATCCCTCCAAGGGAGGAAGCAAACAGTCTCCTTGCAGAGCATGGCACTGGCTGGAGGCAGGGCAACATAATTTGCTCTGTCTGCAGATTTGGCCCCATTTCAGCTCTTGCCCCGCTGGCTCTCCAATACTGAGCTCCCTCTCCAAAGACATCTAATCTGAGGTTACTTGCTTTCTGTTCAGGTTGTCATCTGGCCTGCTTTTCTTTTTCTTGGATGAGCTGTTTGCATATTTGGCTGAAACTGATTCAGTAACTAATTTGTAGTTGATTTTTTTAAATGCCTTTGAGACATTAAAAACTGGGGGGGGGGGGGGGGCGGG
>JAVJGG010000090.1:30812778-30830961 GCA_035590195.1 Aviceda cuculoides
TATGAGAAGAACAGTGAACATGCCCATTACACTGAACTCAAGCTGCAGGATCTCAAAAATCTGAAAAATCCAACCAGAAATGTGAAGTTGGAAAAAAAAAGAAAAAGAAAAAAAAAAGGAAGAGGAAGGAAAAAGCTTCCTCTGGAGAGAGTTGCAGGACTTCTGCAGTATCTACATATAGTTCACCCTCAGCCAAAGTTACTGGTCTTCGAGCTTTGATGGAGAACGTCATTAAAGAGCATGGAAAAAAACTGAACAGCAATTCCCACCACTAAAAGGTTTTCAAAGGGCATTAATATTTACTAAATCTAATAGCTACAACTTTTAAAATGTCCCCATCAGCTTTTCAACTCCTTCTTCCTCCCAGTCAACGTTAGAAAGTCTGGACTAATTGGTTACGGTAATTCCGATTAATTCTGTCAGGTAACCAAATACCAGGAAAGCTGTAGATAAACTGAAATGTAGACATGGGAGCAGCTGTCATGAAGACAGGAAATTAAGGCAGGTAAACAGATGAAATTACAAACAAGGAGCATATATGATAAATAAGTATGACCAAGAAATCCTCCAGGGAAAGACTTACCTGCACCTTGCCATTCTGTTCCCTTTCACAGCTCTGCAGTTGTATCATTGTTTGAATCCTCTCCTTTCTATATGGCTTGTGACACCAAGGTCCACAAAAATAAAAATGTGTATTTCTATCTCCAAGTTCTTTTCTGTAGATAGACTGCTAAACTTAAAGGAGTCCCCTACAGAAAATGAGGGGCGTGATCACTGGAATAACGCCTCTGTTCTGAAATACGAGGTTTATGCTGCCCTAAACATCAGGGTTTTCTGGTTCCTTTAGCCTCTGTGGTACTCTGAAAGGTCAGCCAGGATAAAAAAAATGAACATCACAGACATAAATAAAGCTAAAACACCTGATTCCAGTGCACTGCATGAAGTTTCATTTGAAACGGGAAATTATCTTGCTCCTTCAGCAGGAGTCTTACTTATCCATGTAATAAAACTCTGTATTTCATAGAGAACGGGAACATAAGCAGGAAGCAGAGGAAGGGACACGTCTGCAAGATTTCCAGTGGGAAGCAATTTGCAAAATGAATTTGAGGAACATCCCCTCTACGAACAGCTTTGCAAGAGGCTGAAAACTGTCCCTCACAGTTATATACACCAGAAATTAAGGTGATAAGGGATTGCTTTAGAGCATGAAGAATACTTGCTTACATCAAAAGATATCCAGAAATACTATAAATAAAATGCTATGGGCAGAAAGGAGATGTGCCCTCCAGCTCTCATTAATATAACAGATCTTTAATGGCTCTGGTACATTAGACTGGTTGAAAGTTTTATCCAGCAAATAAAAAATAGATGGATAAAAGTTAAAAACCGCATTACTGGTAACTTACAAGACTAGACTGACTCTTGAGGAAACTTCAGAGGTTTTAGGGCACCTGGCAATAAAAAGCACAACTAACCTTGTTGTTTTGCCAGTATGTCCCTCTTCTGGACTGTACAGCCACCCTGGATAACAAAACCTGGCTCAAAAATTAACTTTCTGCTTATTAAGCCTGCGTCATCAATTATTCTCTCTCTCACTCAACAAGCTTTTACAAAAACATAGTTATTTATAGTAAATGTATATATTACTTATGGCCTCAATTTTTCATGCATGTCTCCTGAAGGCAGTGTTCCACCAAGTGTAATAACATGGAAAGAGTTGGCATTAAGCATGAAACAACAGTATTGTGTGAAGTCTGTAAAACATTTATAGCCAGGAATAAATGGTGTAGACAGTCTTGAGAGTAACCTGGTGTATTACACAGCCTGTCTACAGCAGGGCATTAGTTTTTGCTTCCATTAGTTTTTGCTTCAAGAAGGCATTTCGCTGGAATGGCAAGCAAGTTATTGCTACTACAATTTTTGCAGAGCTTTTTATTAGGGTGGTCTTGAAGAGCTTTATGCCCTTCAAACATATACAAGAGAACATATCCAGAGAATGAGATGTGCCATGTTTCGTGGCTTTTTCAATAGCTGGGCCTAAAATTTCAGCAGCTGTAGTTATTTCTAAAGCTGGTTTTCTAAAGGCAAAATTGAACTTTTTCAGCCTGTTTTTGGAACATGCTCTATACCTACCCTTAGTAAAACAGTTCCCTGAGAGATGCCTCCATGCCATGCACATGCAAGCAAAGCCTTCTGAAATCTTCCCCCCTGTCAAAACCAACTAAGACTGATGACTCCTTGTGTGCGCATATGCTACCCCACTGCCTTAGTATGAAATTTTGAGTTACATTTTAGGCTGGACTCATTGAAAAAATGATGACCGTCAAACAGCCACTTTGAGGAGGTGTTAAAAATAACACTTGGCTCCCTCCATCTGCAAAACAACAGCAGGTTGTCTCCTCTTGTAGAGTTCGCAGTTATACTGGTCATTGGCTTTTATCTGCAAATTGCAAGTTTGAGTAGACTATGTTTATTACCCGTTTCTTATTACATCCAAACAGTTCCATAAAGTGCACCGAGATCCTCCTAGATGTTAGGACAAAGAGTGTCCCATTAACCCAGCCTTATTGTGGCATTTGCAGGATATATGTAAAATACTTTTTCCCTCTTGTTTAAACCTGAGATTTACAAAGGAGGGAACAACAAAGGAAAGCAGTGAAAGAAAAAGTCCTTCTGGGTTTGTTGTTTACAGTTAAGAGAAGAGGAAAACAACCAGAACTAATTAGAAGATGTGGCGCAAATGAAAAAACACCGTTTAGCCAAATGTAAACAGAATAAAATGGTAGCAGGAAATTTTGATCGAGGTAACCCTGAGAAGTGATATGACAGAAAACTGAGAGTAGTGCTACTCATCAATACAAATACATTTGCCACAGGAAGGTTTTGGGCATTCACAGCCTATAGGGATAAGTCTCACGCATAAAGCAGCGGCATAAATACAACAACTATCTCTATGTGTCCCACTAACATGCAGGCATTCTCACACTCATTATTCCCACAATGTGCTTCCAGTTCCCATAGGCTCACATCATGGGAAACACCTCCGAACATGTAGAACATCATATACCGCACGCAGCGCACTCATGCAGATGGACACTGCTGGCTAACTGCATTTCCCACTTGCGGAGCTGTGTGGCTGATGAAGGGAAAACAACATATTAATGCTTGTTCCAAACCGGCAAGAATTCCCTACAATAAGCTCTCATTTTCCCAGCACTGTCCAAGACTCAAATTTTTAGATTTTTGGTAGACTGCAATTATGTAAACGTCATTGCTGGAACATATTTTCAATGTCTGTATTTTTCTCCTCTCAGCATCTGTTTTATTTGCATTAATTCTCAAATTTGCACAAGGCGTAAGATTTAAGACCCAAGAGAACGAAGTTATAGTTCTTGCTACATGGCAAATTTCAGCAAGCGTGGGTAAAATGTACATTTTAAAGGACATAATAGTTTGATATTACTAAATATGACATATGTACTATTACACACATGAGAAGTATTATGGCTGCAGGAGGAATCTTAAATCTGATTTATGTATTTTGTCCCATCTTTTAATTGTTTTGGTTAGCCATCACTTTTGAATAGTAGAAAGAATGATTATTATTTCACAAAGAATATAGTAGCCTGCTCACTTGCTGAGTTTCCACTCCTCAGATGTATAAGCATGGATTTTGCCTGGATCCTCCAAATAAATTTACCTGAGAGTAACACTGAGAAAAGATATCATATACACCAGAATTAAAGATGATCACAAACAGTTTAAAAATTTTATAAGCCGTTTAAATCAGTAATGGAGGCCGTGTTTATCTCCTTCAAGTTTCCTTGGAAAAAGAGCAGATAAATAAGCATGACTCTTCAGTGTTAGCAAGAAGAGGCACCAATAAGTAAATATATTCCATCAAGGATGTATAAAAATAGCTTTGACACTCAAGATGGTGAAGATTAGAGGAAGATATCCAAGCCAATATTGGGTGAAGAACTAGCTTAAAATCCAATTACAGGCCTGGAAATACTCATGTACTCAACATTCAAGATGTCCAATATTTAAAAGTCCCCAAATGACTGTATGCCTGTTATGGCCTTTATTGTCCACTCTGATTTTGATGTGCCCATCATCTCCTCTCTGCACCACCTCTTCCCAAAACCACCTCTGCACAGATGGGAGAGGATATGGGAAAGACTCAAAATGAGCTCTGCCCTCATTTTCCAGAAAGCGGCAAATCTTTTCTCCAGGAAAGCGTCAGTCCCAGCCTAACGTGGCTGCTGTACATCAGTCCCGGCAGTGGCATGGCCATGAGACAGGCCAGTGTTGGGATACGGTGTCTGTTACCTTGGGAGGGACTGGCCATGGAAAAGGAGGTCTCATACGCCATGCAAGATCAGGCTGGCTAGGGATGGACCCTTCACTCACCCACAAAATGTCAATGGCTCCTTGATCAGAATGTGAAATAGCATTGTGAAACTCTACAACATCAGTCTCCTCAAAGTTTCACATGGTATCAGCTACCACGAAAGGAAGATATTTCAAATTATCACCTAACTGCATCACCTGAGGGTACGTACCAAGCCACTTCAACAGATTTCTGTCTAACTTGTTCTCCAAACTCCTGTCCTGCAGGTTTTCTCAACAGCCTGTCTTTCATTTTGTCACCTCCCTAAAAGTTCAAACGTTTATCATAATACCCAGCCTAAATCCTTCCCTGATGTCTTCTTGCATCTCTCAGTGGTCATGGATTGTCATGCCTTTTAAAGCAACCTTTCATATATTGGGTGACTTGCGTTGCCTTCTGTATTTTTAGGCTAAACAAATCAATTCCTTCCATCTTCCATTACAGCTTACATTTGCTAAACCTCCTATTCTTGTCACTCCCCTCTGGGCTCTTTCCCATCTGCCTACATCTTTCCTACAGAGCACATTTCCAATTTTGGTCACAGTATTTAAAGCCTCGCTGAAGTCAGGATGTATCACATGTATTGCCATATTTAAGATCAAGAGAAGCTCCTGTTTTTACTGCTCAAACCAGCAAGGTTAACCTACCGTATTCAGAGATGGCATTTCTCTGCCTGCAGCAGTCCTATCTGAGAATCATAAGCAAATGGATGGAAGCTGCACTTGGCTCCACCAACTATTTTCACTGTTGAGGCTTCCCTAAAAAAGGAAAGCACATTTATTTTGAAAAGAAGGTCAGATCATGTATTTGGGGATGAGAGAGCCCAACTCCTTCAAAAACAGAGGCAGCTCCAGTTCAAATCTCTCTGACTTCTGCAAGCCCTCTCTGAATGTACTCATTTTGTTACTGTAAATCATGTTTTGCTGCTGAAATATCATTAAGTTTTATTACCACTTATAAAGGGGACATCTGTAAACTGTGCATTCATACTTCAAAAAACCAAGGTAAATAAATGCTGAAGGAGAAATAAGCTGAGCTCAACTTCTCTAATGGGGATGCAAAATTTGTGGTATAGTACTCAAATTCTCTCTCAAGCCAAAAAGCTGGTGGGGATGATGTGTCTTCCTGCCTCAACCCTTGGATTATTTAATAAAACAATGTTCGGTGCTAAGAGAATTATCAGAAAGTAAAACATCCGCATGTTCCATGACTCACAGTCCAGCAGGTTCTTCCTAAAATTAACGAAAATCACATGCAACAAGCAAAACAGGCATTCATTTCAATTTTGCTATTTCTAATCAAAATGAGCTTTCAAGTCTGCAAGTTGATTTCCAGCCATTTGCAGATGCCAAGTTTTAACACACACTCTATTTTCAAGTCAGGTGAGTGCAAAGATAAGCACCTCTAAAATTTAATAGGGTTGTCCCATCACAGAAATATTAATAAAATGATGGACTGGTATGTTACTACCAAGAGGTGCAGCACTGCCAAACACGAAAGCTTTCTGCCTCAGTCAGAAGTATACTCTGACGCACATTCATAGGCATGGTACTTACAGTGAGGAGAAAACTAGAGTTTAGTATGGAAATACTGCCTCATTTTTCACTGCAGTGTTGTAGTATTAGCATTCAATTACTTCCCTACATTTAATTAACTCCTTGTTGAATCTTAATGTGATAATGAGAACTTAATTCAAACCACATACCACATCAATGAACCTAAGAGCAAAAATAGATTTTATTAAAGTCACCAAAGCCCCATAATCCCTGTCTTTTTATAACACTATGAGCCATATAAAAGCACAGCAGCTGCAACAGGCCAGGAATCTTCTCCGATTGCTACTAAGAACATTAACAAATAAAATCTATTCT
The DNA here is from genome assembly GCA_035590195.1 of Aviceda cuculoides. Lineage (NCBI taxonomy): Eukaryota > Metazoa > Chordata > Aves > Accipitriformes > Accipitridae > Aviceda > Aviceda cuculoides. Next base: position 30,819,043 of record JAVJGG010000090.1, read on the forward strand.
GAAATCAAAATCGGTAAGCTATGATTAATATTTCTCACTTGTTCATCTCTCTGGCAAAATGAAGAGCAGCAGAGACATGGTGATCAGGGCTCTCTGCAGATCCTATACCTATGTTCAACCAAAGACCACGTTAGGTCATTTGTTCTGTCAAAACTTTCAACTTTTGAAGAACCCATAGCAGAGATGCAGGATATGTATTCCTTCCTCAGCCTTTCTCTGGCCCACATTTTGTAACCTGTCAAAAACAGACTAGGGACCTAGCAAGACCTAGAACATCAAGACTTAGGAAGGAGCATACTTGACCTTCAAGCAGGTTTATCAACTCTATCAGGAACACCAACAAATAGATCGTATAACTCGTACAAAGAGAACTGGAAACACCGTGCTTTGTGCTTAGCAGCCAAATCTGACGCTTACCCAAAACCTCTCAACCTGAAGGACTGCAAAAGTAGTTTTGAAACAAACTGAGGCATGAACTGTGAGTTAGGATGACCTTCTCCCCTACCACTGAAATGCAGAACTGCTCTCATTCCCTGACTTTTCATGAAAAGCACAGCCTCTCACATCACTGAGGCTATGGGAAGTGACGGAGCACGTCCCTAAATAATCATGTGCTTAAATTCATTGTTACCAGTTTTCCTTTTGTAAACTTCAACCTAGGCATACTTTGCTCCTGGATCTGCAAAGCACTTAAGGGCCTGTTTCATCTCATGGAGGTGCCTAAACCCCCCCTTAGGTCAATGGTGCATATGCCCATAATGCTGCTCTCACAAATCATGGTCTGCATGACTCTTCCAGCAGAAGACCACATGTGCTGAAGACTAATTTTGTAGCTATTAAACGTCACGACGACAACGACTGAATTTATGCTGGAAGGACTCTTTGCAGTACTGCTATGTATGTTTAGAACAGCTGGGTGAGGCATGCAGGGAAGGAAAGCCAAAAGGGAATACAGGCAAACAACCACAGGGACAGCATGGAGGCCAGCTCAAGAAGCTTGTGCCACGTATAGGCAGAATTGACAAAATAACCTTCACCAGAGAAAGAAAGGGCAAACAGTAGATGGGGGACCACAAGATGGGGGCACATTTTATGATGTTTAAACCTCATTTAAACCAAGAGCGATCAACTGACTGCAATGAGCAGAAGGAAACATGCTCCTTTCAGCCAAGACTCCTCTACTTATTTCTTCCACATGAAACACAGGCAGCCACACATCACCCTAAACTTGTAGCTATAAATAAGCAGGTGGTAACACTGCACCATCCTATTATGCTCTAGGACCATTAAAGCCTTTCTGTTACTATGTATAGGGCTTGCTCCTTTGCCTCGGCAAACATGACGCCCTCGCCATGCACAGCTTACAAGCATACTTGCCTCAAACCTGTGAGCTCCTGTGCCCGTGGTCTCTCTTCTCCAACCCATCTATGGACTTTTCTGTTGCTCAACCAGCACCAAGTGAGCTATCAACCTCAGACTGAGCTGGTGCACAGCTATTTCCCCTTCCACTCACTTCTGAAGGGGCATGTTAAGCAACTCGCTAACTGGCCAGCAGGTGCAGAGAATGCTCAGGGTGTTGTCAGGGCTTATCTGGGAAGACAAACACTTAGATGATTAGGTGGTCTCCTCCTAATCCTCAAATTCAGAGTTTAGTTTAAGCTCCAAATTCCTGGAGCTTAAAATCACTTTCAATTAATATTAGCCTCGCTGTTGCGAGCTTGCTGGGAGGGTGGCTTTTGGCCTCCCAGATCCCCCAAGAGATCCAGGGGAGCTGCACAGCTGCTTCCACGGACATTCAGCACATGCTCTCTTGGACCCATCAGGAACTCTGGTCAACATTAATAACGCAATGTATGTTCAGAGCGTATTTTTCAATATCAAAAGGTATTTATTTACCTCTTGGTAGGCCCCTCTCTCATTAAGAGTACAGTTTCACAATCAATTTATGGCCATTTGACTGAGGTCTGCCACTAAAAGGGTCCCAGCCACACACTTTTGGTATGCTCCTTCTGCCAGGACTAGGACTTGTCTGGCCCCATAAGGAGTCCTACTGACTCAGTGATCTGTCTGAAAAGAAATCTTTAAAATCTTTTTCCTATGGTTCATTTACACCAACTGACTCAAATGGCTGTGCAGCCCGCCGAGTGCCAAATCCAAAGCACCAGGGCGGTGGCATGGCCGGGGGAAACCTTCCCCCTCTCTTGGTTCCCACTGCACAGCTCACCTCTTTGGAAAGCTGCACACTGTTAGTTGTTCTTCTCTGTCCCCACTTTTACCTTGTCAGCCTTTATTTACTTATGTATGAATGCTACTGTGAGCGGGAACAAAGATGTCTCTCTTGTAGTTGATTCATGGCTTTGCATTCAAACGATAGCCTTCTCCTTCCCTTTTCTCCTACACACGAGGTACCTTTGCAAAGACTTTAAACTATGCAACTTGTGTCCTTGCGTGATTATAAATAGTGCCCGTTGATACAGCTGCAAAGAAAGTTCCAGAGAAGAAAGCACAGATATATCAGGAGTAAGTCCTACATCCCAAATGTTCAATAAACTGGACTTCCCAAATGAATTATGAAAGCAAATTTCGCAGCGTAATTATCTTGCTGAAAGACAAAAAGATCTTTCAGATGTTTTGTTTAAAATTATTTAACATCTAAGTATTGATTAAAACATTTTAGAATGACTACTTAGCACCCAGGATTTATAAAACCCAGAATACAGTGAATAATTTCAAGACAAGAAAAACAATGTAATAACAAGTAACATGATTTAATTCTACATGCTGTACTCTGCCTCTTGTTATATTTGGTCTAAGCTATCAGCCTACTGTAAAAGCCAGCCAAGAATTCTTCAAGCACTGCCAGAGCTAGAAATACTGGCCAGAAATATTTGTCATATCACAGCTCAGTTTCCAAAAAGTAAGATGCTGGACTTCCACAGCTAGGAAAATACAAGGTGCAAAGGAAAACAAAAAAATGGACTTATTTAATATTGTTGGAATGCATCAGATCAAATGAATCCAAGTGCTCTTAATCCTGTAGGACTGCAGCATGACAAATACACTTCATTTAGATACTCAGTCCCTGTGAGTCAAATCAGTCTGGAAGATTCAGCCCCACAACTGCTGGATGCTATTCAATTAGCATGAGGCAATGATTTCCAGTCCTCAGCAACCAAAGCAGCCTTCTCCTTTAGAGAGCCAGACAGTTTTACCTTGGATTAAATTTATCGATTTTTCTACTGTGTATAAATAACAGCCTCATCAGGCAATTTCAGATGAGTTCACCAACCACAGTATTAATGGATTTTGCTAATTTTTTCAAAGTACTTATAAAATACAAAACAATGGTGTCTTATAATTAGGTGTAACTGCAGAGGCAGCTTCTGCAATACATATATCTCCAAGAAAAATGTGTTGCCACAGACATGCCCTTAAGAAGTTTAGGCTTTGTATTTACTTACTGTAGGGTACAATATTTTCAGCCGTAGCCAGTCCTATTCATTTCAGTGAGCCTACCTGTTGCAGTAAGCCCTGCTCTCAGGAGAAGAGTACCAGGAGGAATGAGTATCTCTCAAAGAAATGGTATCTCTTTGCTGTTTTGTTCAGGACTCAGACCTTCACTAATCCTAGTCAAGGTAAGATCCCATGTACAAACCTAACAAATTAGGAAATCAGGAAAAAAATTAGGAACAAACCCTAATTCTTCATCTTGCACCAGTTGCAGGTATGCAGATGCCCAGTTTCAAAGCCAGGATAGCTGCTGTACAATCATGTTTTTCACTCACCTTACTTTCAAGCAGCAGCAATGCTCACCCATCCAAATAGCATATTTACCTATTTACAATGAAAACATGCCCTGAAAACTGACTCTGATTGGAATCAGGAAGGTTCTTCACATGAGTTTAAGTGTAAATATATTCGAGGTACTGATTCTGAAAGAAATGTAAAGTAGGAGTTTTGTATTATTTTAAAGGAGAAGATGAGAAGAGCCTTTTTCAAGCTCATTTTGACATCATGTAATGATAAAGTTCACCACTTACATATCTGTGCTAACTGATCAGACTGACTGAATCTGAGCTTTGACTAATACCAAAGCATTGTATAACAAAGGCATTCAATGCTCCTCATTCTGCAGCAATAAAACTTGCTCCCAAAGTTCACCCTTTGGCTTTCAAATATACTTCACAATCCAAGCTTGTATTTTAAAGCAAATATCCATTCTGTAGTATTAGTATTTTCAGGGAAAACTTTTACATGGGAAAAATGTTGTAAACAGCACTTGAAATTTGTATTAAAAAAACCCCCAACAAACCCAAATCCTCATATTTATGTAAATACCATATTTCAGTTATATTGGTTGCAGTGAACATGTGATATGCCTTGATTTTCGTAAGGCTTTTGTCATCATGTCTCTGGGCATTTTCATAAACTAGTTAGGAAAACCAAGTCTGTTTATCTAGACCTACTAGATGAAAACACTCTAGGATAAGTGCAAAGCTGGCTGGGAAGCCATACAGAAGGTAGTTTACAACTGCACATTGTTAAAATGGAGGAATACATCAAATAGGATTTTGTTGGTATCTGGCCTGGAGCTGGGTTTTCATTAGGGACTGGGATGATGAATAATAATAAACTGGAGACTATGATTGCTTTCCAAAGTGACAGAGAGCATCAATCCAGGAAAGACTCTACTTTACAGAATTCAAAGTTGTCGTGACAACTTGGAGAGATGTACTGAAAAACAAAGGAGATGATTCAAACAGGGCCCAAGTGCTAGGTATTATATGTAGGCAGGAATTACCAACTGGATAGATACTACATGGAAACACCAGCTAATGCAGTGATTCTGCTAAACAGGACCTAGAAGCTTGCTGGACACAAGCCATCAATATCATGCTCTTGCAAAAAAGACAGGCATCATACTGATGCATGTAAAAGATATAATGGGCTGCAGAATACGTGACCTTCTTCAGGTACATGCACCAAGGTCTCAAAGAACCACAAGAACAACTAGAGGTCCACAAAGCATGACCATCGAGAAAATAATTCATGAACTAGAGCTGCTCAACCTGAAAGATGACAGAACTGAGACACTATAAACTTCTGTTCTCCATAGCTACAGTGACCCCAACAACGATGATGACATATAAATCGACCATTAACTTGGAAATTTGAATGGCAATGCTGTTAACTATTTCACTGCCCCAAATCCTGATGATGGTATTCAACTGAAGTCCTTGTTTTGCAATCCCAACATGCCTTCCCTTTCCTGACAACTATGGATCCTATTCCTAGTCCACTCCGATGACTTTGTTCCTCACAATTTCTTTATTCACGTAAGGCAATGAGCTTAAAGCAAGAGCAGAGTAATTATTTGGTATCTCCCACCCCAGCGTTAAGTTCCTCTAAACTCAATTAATCATGAAGAACCTCTGGCAGCTCACAATTTGCCAGCAAGATACACCAAAGTAATAAGTGATTTCATATTCTGCTTTTGAAGACAAGCTATTAAGTTCACATACTGTGCTACTTTAATCAAGAATAGTTAATTAAGCTGTTCCCTTGATACGAATTTTTATCATTCTGCACCAGCCATACATCACTTTTATAGGACTCAGACTGTGGCCATGATGCATGTTTGTAATCTGTCTTTCCAAATTAATGTGTCACCATTTGTAAACTCAAAGCGGACCCAATACATTTTGTCTCACCGGTAACTGGGCCAAGTTTGGGGACACTGAGGACTGGAGGGTGAGTGATGCTGGAGCATCACTTAACAAAGGTTTCAATGGAAAGATGAATTACAAATGCTTCCGTGGTTCATCACCCAACATGACACAAAAGACTTTGTTATTATTTTAGTGCTTCATATTTGCATCGCTTTTAATTCCTTAAGTGAACTCGGCTTTATGCTCTATGCTACCGTCATAAAATCAATTTAATAACTTACATTCACATAGTAATCATCAGCATACATAATGCAGGAGTCATAAGTATAGACCATAAAACTAGGGAGATCTGTAGTGTCAGATTATTAAAAACATTAACATATGATAGGAATCCAAGTCTAAATTTATTACAAGCAAAAATCCCCAACGATTTTCTATTACATTACCTGAGCTCAAGGACAGGCTAATGCAATGCTTTTCTAGGAAAAAAACCCCTTCAGACACACATAGATACTAGATTTGAATCTCTTCTGTTTTATAGCACTCACAGAAGTATGATACAAAAAACCGACATCACTATTTGGCTATATGACTTAATCATAAAAAAAGAGCTTTTTTACTTAATAAAGTGAACAAAATGAAAACTTGGCCAAGTTTTCCAAACTGGTGCAGGGATCCTTATCCAGGAACGCTCTGATATTTTGTTGTGAGAATCTGCTAAAATTTACCCCCAGGAAAATAAGAAGCACAGAACACAGAGAAGATGAGAAAAGACATGTCATCTCATCTCATCTAGCCTTTTGTGAATATATACCATCAAGTCAAACTAAGCCTTCCATATACCCATTTGACCATTTTTATTTAGGTTTTCTAAAAGGCGAACCAATGAGGTTGATATGAACTGGCTATTTTCACACCCTCACAGTTTTATGGACAGTTGTAAGGAAATACAACCAAAGGAGGTGGTTTAACATGGGACTACTGGATCCCCACCTCCATCAAGACTCCACTGAGCTGGCCTTGGAAAAGCCCCTGTCTATGGAGACAAAAGGTGAAGCATGTAAGGGCACTTAGTTAGGTCACTTACTTTTAAATTAAATAGCAAAATAATGTATGGTGTGTTTTATTTAAGTGAGAAATCAAGTACAGCCAGAAGAACAGCTTCCAAAACACAACCAAGCCCATGAGAAATATGCAAGTCCACTCAATGAGCCTTAGAATTGGCTGGTAGTGGTTGGGCCTTTTATGTGTTTTTCCCATTTAACAGTTAGATTTGTTCAGATAAACTCATAAATATGGTTATTTACACAGCAAGATAGAATGGTGTATTTAGGGATTTTAAGTAGAGGAAAATTCTTTCATGCTAATCATAAAACGAAAGCATGCCAAACTTTAACTAAAGAAACATGTTCTAACACTGAGAAACTTTTATAATTAATCCTTGCCTTAGATCATCTCAGAAAGAGTTATGAGTCTAATTAACATGAGTTGAGAAATTGTTCATGTTTCTGAAATCACTGAAACTAGACACTGGGCAACAGACAATCTGTATCCTTTCTATCCCATGACCAACTTATGGCTAAGCCCTGACTCACTGCATTAAGTCCAAAAATATTTCTCAGCATTAGTGATAGCTCATTGCAGGCACAGGCAAAACAACGGACACCATCATGGCAGGGGGAAAAATTCCCTCCAAACTCCACTTCTTTACAGCAGGGAAGAAGACAATGCACTGCTAAAATCTTTTTGGGGGGTATTTTTTTAAAAGAGCACCAGGGCTATTCTTAGAGGCGTTATATGGTGTGCAGGCTGCGGCTAGCAAAGGCTTGGCCAGCGGCCAGCCCTGGCTGGGTTTGCTGCAAGGCTGAGCAATGCCTTTAGCTCAGTAAAAGACTTCTGCTTGCTTCTTTTTTTCTTTAAAAAAAAAAAAAAAAAAAAAAAAAGAGAGGATGCAGAAAACTCAATACACAAGCCGCTAAGAACAAGCTGTACTTTGGAAAGACATGCCACTGTCTCCTTGCATATGCCGCTTCCACAGCACTGCTGAAGTCCTTTTTCAATCCTGAATGTTTTCATTCAGAAGGAAATGAGTGTAAACACTGCTTCAGAGACAGCGTTCCCATACGGATGTTAATCTTTGGAAAAGCTGGGCAGGCCAGGGTGACTTAGAGAGCCGGGAGATCTCCAGAAGCAACAAATCCCACAGATACACTAGCTGCTAAACTTGTGCATCCAACCAAGGCCTTATAAAAAATAAAGCACATTTAGACCTTGACTCACTCTTCAAGACTATGAAGCAACTTGAAGCCAGTTATTTTGGAGCCCCACCAGTCACCTGAAAGGGCTGAGGATTTCCTATGTTTAGCTCAGGTATGCTTGCTAAGGCAACAATACCTTACGTACTCTCCAAGTCTAAAAAGAGAGAGAGATCTAGCAAACATGCAGCATTTAACAACATTGCCAGAATCTCTCCAACCCTGAAATCATCCCTCTGCTTCCACCACACCTGGCAATCAAACCTGTCCCTCCTCTCTCTCTCACAGCAGCTTCATTTCTCTGAAAGGCTAAAGGAAAGAAGAAAACCAAGGGAAAAGGGCAGCTTGATGGTGTGCTCACTCCCACTCCCATCCAAATTGTCCCCTCACACAGCAGAGTCCGACATCCAAATATTGGGGGAAGAGGATGGCAGTACATCACACTCTGCTGCATACCATACCTTTGCCCTCTCCATCTTTTGCCTTTCATTTAATACCTTGGGGTTTGGAAACTTACCCCCAGGTCACTCCCCTGGAAGTAGATGGATTTGAGAATAAAAGTGCTGGTTTGGACAAAATTTCTGGGAAGAATTGGCAATATATGAGCCCCTTTTTGCTGTGTTTGCAGGCAGAACAGCTGCTTCTGATTCCCAACTACTGCCTTCAGGTGCTGCTGGAATACAAACTACATATAAATATACATATATATACACACACACAATTATAATATTATTACCTTACTAAAAAGCATTGGGTTTGTGTTCCCATGCATAGACTATCTGGCAGCTTGTTTATTTTATTTAAAGCTGTCTGTCTTTGATGCTATCCCATGGAAAGATTACATATTAGATATAAGCAGCATGCAGAAGTACGCAGCCAGTGTGGTTTGCGCAGATCGAGTGTGGGAGATGAAAGTGGAGCACGAGAGAGCTGCGTTTGAACTCTAATAATACTGCTTCTTGCAGGAGCAAGGAGCAAGCAATTTAAAGCCAAAAAAAGGTCGTCTTCCCAGTGAGAACAAACATGAGACTGTTTGGTAAGCTGCATATTAGCTTAGTTCAGTACTACTTCGCTGTCTGTGTAAACTAGTGCTTCACATTAAAAATTATTCATGTATACAGGAGATTTATTTTATAATGTAACTACATGTAATTCCAAACTGCATTATCTTCCGTACGCACAAGAGCCTGAATTATCTGCCCAGCACTTTCATAATATTAAAGTGCTTGCTTTTACAAGCATAAATTTATTTTCATAGGTTTTTCTTCCTCCCTGACTTTGTTTTTGTTTTTACTTAAAAAAAACCCCTGAACCCTTGAAGGGTATAATCTTATATTGATTGCCCTTCTCCCAATCCAATTTTCTCCTCCTCTTACCACCAGCTGAAATGCAGAAATCCTTTACAACACATACACTTGAGTCTCTCAGCTGCCTGCAGTGCAGCTGGTCTCAGTGATCTGCAAAAGCAAAGGGGAACAACCAAAGCCGAAAAGTGAAATTATAGTGAAAATAAAATCAGGCTGAGCCCCTTCTAGGCCCTGTTTAAGCATACATAATAGAGATGGACAGATATGCTCATTGTTTTATCCTTCAAAGTGGCTGAAGCATTTGTAGTTCAACTGGAGGCAGATATCTGATACTAGGAATTTCGCATCGACTACCTGGAGCTGGCAGCAACGCTGAAAACATCAGCAGTGCCCCGCCGCTTGCCAGAGAGGGAGTTTACTGATGCAGAGGTGGTGCGAACCCCAAATATTCACATAGTCCCAACTCCAGCTTCCATCCCACTATTTAGAACAGGAGCTTAAGCTGCCACTTTCAACTTTGTAAGACTAAAAATTGTTTATGCCCACTCTATTGGGCAAGTGCCTAACCGATGGTCCAGGCGTCTTATATAAGTAAATAAATAATTGAAAAAGCTTCTCATTTAGAAAAAGAAAAAAAAATCCTCCAATTTCACTTAATATCCCCCAAAATTCCTGAAAATGTTACATTTGTATCCCTCCCCTTCCCCTTCACAAGTCTATCACGCTGCTAGTTTCTTTTCTTTGCAGGGTCTGTGTAGGGCACCAGCAATGCCTCAAGAACACCAGGAATGCCATCAGTCTCCCTTAGCCATGTGTGTAGGTTATACAACCCCGCTTCCATCCACTACCAGGAATAAATTCCTTCCTCTTGGTTCAGTCACCACCTCAGGGATCATCCCACAGCTCACACCACCCTGGAGACCTCTGCAATGGCCACCCCAGCACCGGCAAACCCCCTTGGCAAGGCAGACCACCATAGGCTGAAGGATGTTGTTACCTTCCCAATCATTCCAAAATGTGCGGCAGCAGGAAAGCAAACAGGGGAGCACCTTCTGAGGTCACGCCAGGGCTCGGGGAGACCTGGATTTGCCAAGCCTGTCACCCTGAGAATGCAATAATTAAGGCTAAAGAGCTCAACGAGCCCATTAATACAGCTAATGAGCTTCCCCAACAGGCATCTCAGTTCTCTCACTTTCTCTAGAGGAGACATTAGATCAGGATGTCTTCTGCCCGCATATGGCCTTCACTGCAGCACTGTCCCAGCAAACCTAAGCTGATAAAATGCCTGGGTAGTCCAGCCCCTGTAGAGACTCCTCATTTCCCTGAAAGAATTAAAAAAACCCAAACAAACAAAAAAACCCCACTTAAAAACATCCACTGCAGGTTCAAATAATTTCATGCAAAATACCACCATTTTCTCCATGGCAAATTTTAAATATTTACCAACTTTATTCACATATTGTGATGAAGCACAATCAAAATATCAAGCAAGTAAACACAAAACAACTGCTGCAGTGATGGAAAACATTCCAGCTCAATAACAATGTGAGCGTACGATTGCCTAACAGGTGGAAAACCTAACAAAAGCAGCAACTATTGAAACAGGAAGATAACTTTTCACGCTCATTCAGTACAACAAATATTGTTGTTTGGAAGATTAGTTAAATAATTAGTGCTCTCCTGCTACAACTTTTATTCCTGCAAGTACTCCTCACTCTCGGATCTTCTACCGTATGTTGCTTCTAAAAGTATTTTTTACATTTCTTACTAAATAACCAAGAAGAGTGGGGGAAAAAAACAACACTAAAAATAATTCAGGTGATGAAGAAATTCTTGTATGGATTGGATAGTGAAAAAAATTGCTTTGTTTATGTAAAAAAAGGGGCAAAACCCAAGCATTTCGAAACAACAATGGTGCAAAATGGATTGGGAGCTCCTGGGTTTATAATACCATAACAGAGAAGCAACTGGGCTTTTAACAGAAAAGAAGCAAATTCAAAACTGAAAAAGCTCATTTGAAAAAATGTTAGAAAACTGTTTTTCAAATAATGACAAATCCAGATTATGCAATGCGCTGCTATCACGTGCTGTTCATGGCAAAAGCACAGACCTGCCTCTTGCAATCTCTGCACCAGTACTGCCAGTAAGACCATCCAGAGGTACAGAGTAAAGACTGAGACACAGGACCTGACCCATCTCCTACAGGGCAACACTGTGTCTGACCATAGCAACCCCTATAGGACTAAACTGGGAGAGATCATATAAAAATCACCAGACCACCCACAAAACACCCGGAAAGAAATGCTAAGAGTAAGTTCCCACCTACATCAGAAAGGCCCCATTGACATTGTTTTTAGAGCTGATGAGTGCCCTCAGCTACTGCTATATGGATTTAACGCTGAGTAAAACATTGGCTGGTGGTATGCTACCTTTGCTGAAGGAAACCTGGGTGTCTCCCTATGCGTCAGTAATGAGGTGCATGTCTCATTAAAGTAGCCCGTAGAGTGCCCCACTGCTTACGGGAAGGATGCCTCTCCTCAACTAAGGCAAGCTGTGAAGTTCAGCTTGGATGATTGGATTTGATCGATTTGGATGATGGGATTGAGTGCACTCTCAGCAAGTTTGCAGATGACACCAAGTTGGGAGGCAGGGTGGATCTGCTTGAGGGTAGGGAGGCTCTGCAGAGGG
>JAVJGG010000090.1:30831061-30842142 GCA_035590195.1 Aviceda cuculoides
CTGCCCAGGGAGGTGGTTGAGTCACCATCCCTGGAGGTATTCAAAAAGCGCATAGACGAGGTACTCTGTGCCATGGTTTAGTGGGCATGGATGACTGTTGGACTCGATCTTGAAGGTCTTTTCCAACCTAAATGATTCTATGACTCTATGATACTATGATTATATGATTCAGGGCTGCAGAGAGCCCTCTGAATCTCTTCTCGCCACTCCTTGTAGCATTTCTGCTCCTCTTCCCCTTTTCTGCCCACCTTTCACCTTTTGCCCTTCCTTCTTTACCTCCCCAACCTCTTCCTAGGACAGACATTTAACTCCCACTTGCTTTCAGCAGCCACTAATCCAGATTCCTCTTTGGGGCTTTGGATCGTACTCACCCTAGCAGCTCTGCTGGCTGCAGAAGATGTCACCTTTCTTGCCTGTCACTCAAGAAGATGCATTAAATTCCACCCGAGAGAAATAGCCACCACAGATGTTGAGGTCTACTTTGCATTAGAGAGCTGTCAAGTGTCATCAGTTTTGCTGCAATTGAGATCAAACCAGCTGTCACCAACCTCAGAAGACAACATAAGCAATCTCCTCCCTAAAAAATGAACAAATTCCATGCTTTCATAATGGTCAGTCCTCGCCTTTAAATTAGATCTCTGAATCTATACAAAGCCATTGTAATTCAGTGTAAGCAAGCTGAGCTTTCAGCTACTAGAAACCACTTTAAAGAGACGTTTCTCTATAAACAGACCAGAGGATCAAAGTGGTGGCATTGGTCAAAGAAACACAGGATAAAGCTAGGAGAGAAGGAAGCATCTGTCACAGGACCCCAGCCACTGCAGAGCATTAAATGCTGAGAACTGGGTGCTGGAGATCTTTTACGTACAGCAGACAACAGTTCATTTGACTGGCTTTAAGTTTACCTCTTTTAACTGGTCTTTGAAGACATTAGTTAGGGAAGTTCACAAAAGAAAATACTTTTTCCACTGAAAAAAATAGTCACAGTATAAACAAGTTACAGCAAAAATGCACTGACTGTAAGAAAGATTTGCCTGAAAGCAACATTGAATGTCCCAGCCCTGCAAGGGCACTGCCTCAGCTTCAGTAAATCAAAATTAATAAATCCAGTATTGGTTTGGGGTCTAAACCAGCCCATCCCATCTCTCAGCATCTTGAAACTTTCTTTTCCAGGTGCAATATTGTATTCAAACTAAAACAGAGAGATCATTAAGGCTGCATGGTTAAATATCTAATGAAATATCTATGGATAAATTTGCTTATTATTTCCGTGTACTTCAATAGTCTGAAATTAGCATCTCACCAGATATGTGTAAATCCTGGGCCCTACATTTTCTCCACAACCGTCTCAGTTGAAAGAGTCCTATACCTGAAAAGAAAGCTTGAGCAAACCTACATAATATTGTCTACAATTAAATGTGAACAGATGAAAGGGTGAACTTCTAGCTCAACCCTATCGAAAGGATACAGGAGGACAGCAGACCGCAGCTCACCAGTGGTCAGCGGTACTCCCACCTGGGGACTCCAGACTAGCCGTCAACACAGCTGCCTGGACTTGCCAGCTTTATTCTCCAACAGCAACTTTTGATGATTTTAGGCATTTCTGTGTGTTCATTTCTGCCTGTATCTTGTCTTATTCTCTGTTCCAAAACAGCAGAATTAATAATTAACACCTAGCAGGTATCACTGAAAAGCAAGTACCAAAGCAGAGAGGACACAGAGAGCTTCTGTTGCTGACAGCTTTCAATATCTTACTGCTCATCTTTCTTAAAGCTTCAGTTCCTCCAGTTTTGAGATGCTCAAGCTCTTAAAAAAAATAACAGAAAGAATAAAAAAGAATCTCAGCTCTAAAAAAAAAGAGGGGGGTGGGGGTGGGAGGTCCCAGTCCTCACAGTCATGGAAGAAACACTTAAATAAAAAACTTCCAGAGCTTTACGTATCTTTTTAAACAACAAATTTTACATATAATCTATATATTTTGGTCAGTTGACTCATTTTCAAATGGCTGATGCTGGCAGCACTGCAACACAGGCTCGTTTACCGCAAAGTGTGCGATAAACTATTATAGGGAACAGTATACATTTCTATACCTCCTCCTGGAAAGCAGCATTGAAAGTTGCACGTCCAGAACATACACACAAATGCCCACGGCCTTGATAACTTCAAGCACAAGGACGACAACAACGAGAGGATTTGAGAAATGCCCACAAGCTCATGGCTGCTGGTGGGCCAGTATACTCGGGGCTACAGAGGGACATCGCTGTGCCCATCTGCCTGCCACTGCCAGAGTTCACCACAGCAGCATCCTGCTCAGGCTTCAGACGCTGACATTTATAAACCCTGGATGATGTTATCTGGACAAGTCCAACATGTTTCAGCCAATAAGCAGCAACGCTTTAAGTTTTGCAGTTTAGGTACTAGGTAAGACTGCTGTGAAAAAGGACTTCCTTGGCAAAGCAAATTTTCAGCCAGTGCCTAACAGTGAAGAAATATCTTTTTTTTTTAAGCTTTCTACTTTACAATCACATCCATCAAAAGCCTGATAAATTGTATCATTCTACCTCTCCATAGAACACTATGAAGATTCACTCACCAGAGGATGAAGACTGAAACAGGGACCTGTCCGAAGAAATGTATCGGGAGGACAATTAGTTTGTATGTTATTTTCTGACTTGCTAAAAACACTTTTAATAGTATCCACTTATTTTATAGATATTCAAAAATTAAATACTAGAGGAAAAATTAATACTTCTTCCACCAAAATAATTTTTAATGGAATCCAGAAGAAAAAGAATATTAATACTCAGAGCAATCATGTACTTTGGTGTCTAAATAATATGCAGTGACCCATAAGTGGAATGAGCTAAAACTGTCATAAATTCATTATGAGAAACCATTCTTTGAAGAATATCACTGCAAATTTGAAACAAAATGGGCAATAAGAAAATGAGCTAATTGCATGGCATTTAAAGTAGCTGGCTCTAGTAACAGTACCCTTTCTGTGCACTTCTATTTCAGCTTCAAATGCATTTCTTCCAAAAACACTGGAGAGGCTGGTTTATGAAAACTGAAATGCTGTAATTACTTAGTGCTGATAGCAACAGGGCAGCATTCATTTAGGATCTCAGACTTTGGAAAAAAAAAAAAAAAAAAAGGACGACTTTATGATTTTAATATCCCTGGGAAAGGGAACCTGGAGTATCATCTAATAAAAGTAAAAAGCAAAATTCCTCTTCAATGACTGGGGCACATCATTTGCTTTGCCCGGTCTGTCCCGGCACTGCTCAGAGCAGCTCTGCCTCGAGGAAATGACACCTTTGCCCTTGCAGCTGCCTGAGGCTGGGAGGTTCACAGGCACCCCAGCCTGCCTGCCTACGGGGAGTGGGATGCTGCCTCCTTTATCCTAATGTGAACCCCGCCACCTCCGGCAGAAAGGAACTTGATATTACGCTCGTCATTCCTTCATTTAGTTACTTTTAAATTTTAATCCCTGGCTTTCATTTACCTACTTATTCTGTAGCTGCATTTTGTAGCGACAGGTTTTGTTCTGTAGTTTATTTCTTGAACTCGAGAGAGGAGCAGTCCAGATGGGGAGCATCTCTGCACTGGTCTGCAAGAAGCCTGTGGGACCTGTTTCCACAGACCTCCCTCAGGGCCCCAGGATTTGGCTGACGCAGCATCTAGGCAAAGTGGATGCCTCTCCTTATGGGAAAACGTGTGGGGGAGTAGCCTTGCTTTGTAGCCCTCAACTTCTCTGCTCTCTTTTCCAGCTCTCAGGACTACAAGAGATGCAATGGGTGGGCAGTCTAGCAACCCCTGCACGTTATCAAGTCTCCATGCACATCTGGTGATGCTCACTTTGTCCTTTTATTATTCTTATGCCCCAGTAACTGAAGAGAAAGGGCATCTCAATTTCTTTTTCCCTCCCAGAATGACCTAAGCTATACTTCTCATCCGGGTTTTGTATTTTTCTTCCTGCCTGGATTCCAACACAAGAGCCAACAACGTCTTCAAACATTTTGTTGAGGTGAGGCTTTATATCTGAAAATTGGAGAAGGGAAAATAGGGCAGCAAGAGGCAGAGAAGTTAATAGTCTCTCCTTTATATATAGAAAGATATCTGGATATCCACCCTTGACAGTGGATAATGAACCAACATGATGCAATCATCCCAACACTCGTACCTGGAGCTGACACTGTTCCAGTGGTGGGACAGGGTCTCCTGGCTGATGCTGCATACAGCACCAAAAGCAAATGAGGGGTCAACACAGGATTTAACACACCAAAATTCTTCAGGGTAGACAAAACCCAAGAAAACCTCTTCTTTCAAAGGGCTTGAGGGCTGTTGGTCTTGGGCATTTCTGGTTTCTTTCCCCTTATAAGCAGAGCATGAGCAAGTTCTATCCTGAAATCATGTGTTTCGAAACATGCTATTGTTGCAAAATGGTTTAAAATAAATAATTAGGAAATTACAGCCTGAAATCTTAGTACCGTAGTATACATTAATATGATACTAATTTTAATTTTTACAAAGCTCTTCACCAATGTACTACAACAGTGCTGTGATAAATATAGAGAGTTACGCACTTAAACCACAGTAATTCAAAGCTTATCTAGAAATAGTAAGCAGCAGTGCCTTCAAACACTTTAAAGTACCAAATTAATTGTATTCCCATGCTTAAATTTGCACTTGTAGTATTGTGCATACGTAGAAAGGAAAACACCACAAATACGCCCAATAAATTTAACCCCAGAGAGTGGCAGCTAGCTTATTTCTTTTAGCTAGCTTATTTCTTTTTATGTATTTTAGCACCTAGATTAGGCAGCTTGGCAATAGAATTAAAAAGCTATTTTCCTAATTCGATCTGGAATTCAGACATATGCCAATATTTTCATTATACATCACAAAATGTTTATGATTGATGTATCTATAATACATATTTTGCATACCTATTTAAATATTTATATTATGTACAATATCTTCACTTTCACGTATTACTTTTTATAGAGTTGCTAGTCGTTTCATTCCTCATTTTCTGCTAGGCTTTTAATTTCATACACTTCATCTATCAGATACTACTGTCTATTTTTTAAAATATCACTGCAGAAAATGATAACTGGTGTTGAATACAGAGCCACAGAGACTGAGGTTTTGCAATACTAAGTATTACGGAGCTGAGTGATAAATGGAGAACAGCAGCAGGGCTGAGAAGCTTGAGACATAGTTAGGAAATAACGGCGCATGCAAGGCTGACAAAAATTACATTTGCAGGTAAGTGGAGTGGAAATTTATACTTATCGGAGAAAAAAAAAAGTGAAACATTGTTCGTGTTATTAAAGGCGGAGTGAGAGATAGCAAGAGCAATGGAGAGAGGCAATTTTCTTCCAACTCCAGCACGAATTAATCTCAAGCTCTAACATGCAATTTCACTATGGAGCTTCAGGACAAAACAGGGGATTATGCCCAATTGTTTGTAGGGTTTGGATAACAAAGAATAAAAATCCCATTAAGTAGCCTTTTGTGCTAATGCAGACCAGAAAAAGATTTCTATTAGTTGAAGTTACAAAAACATCCAAAAAACTGAACTGCAATAAATATCAAGTTAATCACCTAACACAAAAAAATATAGCTTTAGGTTATTTGATACTTTCAGAGGTATCTGTACTGTTACAAACCATCTCAGAGGAAAACTGATACAGCTCATCAAGTTTGCCAAAGCAACGCTAAGCTGCACGAATACAACACACCTTCTTATTTTACCTTTTCTGGCAATGAAATTTTACAATGGAAAGCCATTAGTGCTGCAAGAGTACGGAAATGAGGACAATTAAATTCACCCTATTATGAATGTTAAATAGGCTGTTATGATTGTACTCTGTATATTTAACATGATGATGTAGAGCTAAACAGTGAGTCTTTTCCAAACTCAAAATTAGTAGATCTTTAGAAATAGTAAAATGTGTTATTTATTCCGGTGATACCTGCTTGTAGCAGGTATGTTTTAGAGTAGATTTAGCCTTTTAAAATATTAATACTTCCTGATTTTTAGCATCTTAGCTTTCCAAAGTAACAAAACCAGGTATGTGACGTATGTGATTAGCCATGATTAGCTTTTGTGGTAAACTCAAAGTTGGTAAAACTCTCTTTGCTTTGGAGAAGGCTTATCATAAAACCCTTAAACAACCCAGAGTCCCCCCCAAAAGATGGGGGAGAGCTCACCTCTGTCCCAGTGGGGTTTTGCTGAGCTGCTGTGGGTCCACAGGGAGTTGAGGTTTAGTTTTGACACATGGGGGTTCACCACCTCACTTGGCATACTGGCACCAAGCTGTGCATGGAGACAGCATCGTCTTGGTTGTGTCTGAGCCAACAACCCTGCCTGAGCCTAGCCCGCTGGGGGCAAAACCAGCCCTCCTGCCTTCCCAGCCACACCAACCCAGGCCCCCGATAAACCATCACAGCCAGGACTTCTGCTTCCGAATGCACAAATAACCATCACAGTTGCTTATTTACCTCCAGGAATAATAATACACTCGTGACCTTCTATGTGCAATCACACTTCATTTGAAAGTTAGCACAATTTCCATGTTTTCTTATATATATATAGCCCAACACTTGTGATTAAAAAATGTATATAGTATATAGCACAAATTACTTCTTTCTTTCATCTGTTTACTAGTTCTTTACAGATTTGACTCCAAACATCCCTGTTTTAGCTGAGCACCTATTAAAGCATGTGGTGCAGTGTGCCAGCATGCAGCGTAATCCCAGGTCTCCAGCACCTAATCCTGCTACATCCCATTCCTGTCTGCAGGCTACAAGGATGTCTGACTGTCAGCTCAAGATTCTTCCCCACCAAGTGCAATGTGTCTGGCTTCATTTTGAGGATGGAGATCCCAGGCAGGATGCTCAGGAAGGTGCCAGGAGACAGAGGTACCAGGAATGAAACCAGGACCAGAGAGACCCCAGCAGCAAGTGGAGAACTGGAGGAACAACCTGCATAAAGAAGTGAATCAGGCTGATGGATACAAAGGATCGGCAGGAAAACAGTAAGTGACTGACAGAGTTTGAACCAAGCTTGGCTTTTTAATCTTTTCCTCCTTCCCCGCCCCCCCCTTGTCAAGAGCCTACATTTTAATTCAAGGAGGCCTTTGATTCTGCCAGAAAATGTCTTCACATAGAGCATCTTCTGTTTCACCTGGCACACAGCCCTAGCACAGCCATTCCCATTGTCAATACATCTTGGGACTATTTCTGGTTTACAATGTCAGCCTTGCTCAAGTTTAGAGCCCTCCTTAAGCCTCAGGTTGAAGCTGAGAAGATGGTGATTCACTGACAGAGCCTCATCTCTCCCACAGATACCAACACTTGTAC
This sequence comes from Aviceda cuculoides, assembly GCA_035590195.1. Classification (NCBI taxonomy): domain Eukaryota; kingdom Metazoa; phylum Chordata; class Aves; order Accipitriformes; family Accipitridae; genus Aviceda; species Aviceda cuculoides. The sequence continues at coordinate 30,838,433 of JAVJGG010000090.1, forward strand.
CAGTCCTTCCCCAGCTCTCTCATTAAACAGAACAAAAGCTTAGGACCCTGACCACAGGACCCCAATACAAAATGACAATTCGCCTGGTGTCTGCCATGTCCTCCCATTCTCTTTATCTACTTGCATGACCTTTTTTTTTTCCCCTGACTCAGAAAAATTGCAACACTAGAGGCAGAGATGGCACCACATCAAAGAGCTTAAGTTACAAGTGAAGTGGTTTTATTTTCACTTGAGCAGAGATTTTTTTTTTTAAGTGAGACTTCAAAATACCTTAAAAAAGTAACAGTGATGATAATGGGACCCAAAAATTTGGTAGCATCCAAATAACATAATTCAAGCACAAGTATCAGAGGATAAAATAATCCATACCGGAACAGTTCCCAAGGAACAGACTATAAACACATTCAGGTTATACATCTCATCTGGGCTGCATTTCTGAAGATGTGAATTAGCAGCCCTGTGACAATAAAGAAACGCGGGATTAAGAAACAAGAGAGGAGGGAAAAGGGCTGGGCAATTCTCCCACCGCCTTTTCTTGTTAATAAAATTTCTGTTGCCTGGAAATGGCTGATGAGAAGATGGGATTATGTAAGCGCTTGCCAACTTTTCACACGTTAAGACAACTAAAGCCTGAGTGATGGGTAGCTTAACCCATCTCCTAATCAGTGAACTAAAATATGTTTACTAAGGAGAACCCGAACAGTGAAACCCCTTTAAAAAATCCAGGAGTGATTGCACTTGACAATTCCCAGGATTAAAAAGCTGCATACATTACAGACAATGTAATCTACTTATAGTAAGATGAGGCAAAGGAAAATAAAGCCTTTTTGGTGTGCAAGATGGTTTTTGTTTTAAAGTATATACATCCTGTCTGATTGAAGACTTTCTTGCATTATTGTCTTTTTTTCTCCTGATAGATATGACAGAGAACAGAGCTATACTAGCCCTCCAATTCCATATTAAGTCATATTTTCCAACAAACCCACTGCTCCCATCAAATGTGACCCGACAATAATAAAATAATAAGCACTGTGCTGTAGAAATGTCTCTTCCTGAATTTAGTCAGGCTAACACTTAAGTGCTACAAGAAAGCAGGCACTAACAAAAGTGCAAAATATATCTAGTTCTGAATACAACTTCAGCAACTATGTCACCTCAGCACACCTAAGCTTTCCTGAACTATTCCTCGTTGTCATTCAAATGGCATGTTACCTTCTGCAAATATTCTAATTTTAACTACAGCTGAAGGCTAGTTTGAAATTTAACCTGCTAGACTTTTCTATTTTTTTATAAAAAAACCCTGAGGATTGTGCTCATTCTTCCTTTTTCTCTGTTTACCAACAAAGCACTGGGGTCTCTAAAATAAGCAAAAAAATCTTGCAGTCACACTTTTTCCAGTTTAGAAGAAAGTTGTTTTCACTGGTGATAAAACTGAATGCACTGTGGATGCTGCTAGAAAAGGTGATATTTTCAGCAACGTTTCTGAGGCACTAAAAAAACCCCAAATCCTGCTGCAAGCTGAAGTTGTGCTTTCCACTGGAGCATCAGCAGTGCAAAATTGCAGGTGGCAAATACCTAACTTGGAGACCGAAGCAGAAATCGTGTTGCCTGCTGCTCAACCTCCACTTGAGCAATGAGGTTAGGCCAGCGAAATAAACTCTGCTATTTACTACAGGAATGGATGTGTAGCTGTGCAATGCAAGTACACATGTCTAGAAGATGGAATATAAAGTATCCAGGTTGCCTGGAGCTCACTTACATCTTAAGGAAAAAATCTCAAACAGTGGATTTTTGTAGAGCTGCCCAATGATGGCAAAAGGTAAATTCTCAGCTGGTGATAATGGTTGTGTTTCCATTCAACTCTGCTGATGATGTTCCCCCAGTCTTACTGATGGAGGGAAAAAACCAAACAATCCTATGTGAAGAAAAGCTGCAATGAATGAGTGGAACCAGATGTGAAATTTTGCACCCAACTATTATAATTGTGAGATGTCTTCAAAAAGTTAAACTGCACAAAGCCCCAGTCAGCCAATTACAAAATATTCCTTCAGCTTTAGAAGAGAAGAAATGACTGCTCAGAAATGCCGGAATGACTCAACTGTGATTTTTAAGCTGCTTCAACAGCATCCTAGTTATTTCAAGTAGTACTAAGACTTTACCTGAGATTTCCTTCCCGTAAGCAGAACTATGAGCCGGCAAGGTACTCAAATCAGTGAAAAAGAAACACAAACAAAAAGATTCTTGCGACTGCTGTGTTACGAATATATTGCTTTTTCTATTCCAAACTGCCTTCCCTGTGAATTTTAAAATATGTGAAACCAGGAAGCACAGAGCAAATAATATCTATATAAGTAAGTCATTTTCTCAATAGCATTGCACTGCTGTTTTACTACCAACTTGTTTGCAATATAGACACATACATTTCAAAGTGCATATATTCGGATCTGCAAAGGAGGTGAGCAAGCATAATTGTGGAAGCACTTGCTCCAAGATCAAGTGGAGCCTAATTCAGAAAAACAAGCAGGAAGAAGTCATATTTTGCACCTTCTATGCGAGCTTCACAGTGAGTTATGACATTTTGGAGAAAATCCTCTTGCTGCGTGTAAGCTGTAGTTTGAATGTGCTGCATGTTGCATATTTCATTACAAAAGCAGAGCCATGTTATTTCATTAGATAAGCGATAAGTTCAATCCTTACCAAGTTTTCTTGGTTCCTGGCTGCTATTTTCTGATCATCTTCTCCCCCATTTTTCATGTATTTGACCTCTTCCACTGGTTTGATCCTATACTCATCTGAGCACCAAGAAAAAAAAAAAAAAAGAAAAAAAAAATTGAACCAGTGTAGTTCAACAGCTGGGGAAAAAAAACAAACTAAAACCAAAACAGCTGACTAGAAAAGACCCTAAGTAAGCAAAGCAGCTAAAAATTACATGTATATAGTTTCAAAATCTTAAATGTGACTGACACCAAGGAAGTTTTTCCTGACTGAAGCTTCAGTAAGAATTTCCAGTTCTGGCTTCCAGAAATTTTTCAGTAGCTCTCTGGTCTAGTATAGTCATGGCACCACAAATGGGGAATGTTCAGTATGTACTCTCCCCCAGATCCCTAGTTTTCTGTATAATATGTTCAATACAAACAATTTCTTTGCTCCTGCATCCTCCCTGGATTTTTATTATCAGTGGGCAAACAAGCAATGTACAGTAGTTACTACAGAGAGGAGTCTGCTCATGGATGTTCCTTGCCTTGAAAAGACCTCTGAAAAGCAATGCTGATGAGGGCTATTTAAAATTTAAGTAAAGAGCTGGAAAAAAAAAAAAAACCTGCACCAAAAACTACTGTTGGGTTTTTTTTATTTTCATTTTTTCCTGCACCATTTAAACTGAGCTAAAGCAAAAAGTACACAATGCACAGTCATATAATGATTTCCGGAGAAAAGGTCCCATGCTGAACCATCTTCTTCTCCCCACTCCTAACCCCTTGACCATTTGTCCTGGTTTCAGCTGGGATAGAGTTAATTTTCTTTCTAGTAGCTGGTATAGTGTTATGTCTTGGATTTAGGATGAGAAGAATGTTGATAACACACTGATGTTCTTAGTTGTTGCTAAGTAGCGTTTAGACTAAGTCAAGGATTTGCCAGCTTCTCATGCCCAGCCAGCAAGAAGGCTGGAGGGGCACAAGGAGTTGGGAGGGGACACAGCCAGGACAGCTGAC
>JAVJGG010000090.1:30854673-30889634 GCA_035590195.1 Aviceda cuculoides
AGAGGTCATGCTAAAAAAAAAAAAAAAAAAAAAAGTCATTACCATTCCACACACCCCCAAATTCCTATTATTGCAAATACATGACAAGATGTCTTCAGTTTCCTTCTCAATAAAAAAGGCGATTCCCCTTTACTCAAGAATTAATGCCATTCTCAATCGGTCTCAATACTAAATGAGATTGGTGCCCTGCAACATATGACTTTAAATGGATTTCCACAACTTTTCTGGCATAGTACCTTTCTTCTACTAATATTAGTCTATCAAATTTTCACTGCTCATGTACCTCAGAGAATATTTGTAAATCAACAGGTATTTAATTTTTATTAACTGCATTATGAAAGGGACAGAATAATTATCCAGGACCAGTAAGGTACTGGAGATTCACGATAAGCACAAATGTCCCCTCATTGCTAGTATTTCTATAAACCAAGAGGGGAGGGGCAGACTAATGAAAACTTGATTTATAAAATACAGCACATATTTCCAGATGCAAAAGATACAAAAGTTAATTATATTACTTTACTTGCAGGCTATCTGAAAAGCTACAAAATTAGCCTATAGGAAAGATTAATATTTTACTCTGGTTACAATGTTCAGAGTTAATTTCTTATCTCTGAAAGATGCCTACTTCCCTGAGCAGCATCCATGTCACAAAATCTTTATCTAAAGCCCCGAAAGCAAACACCTACCACCCACATGCGCCAATGGAGGCATATTGTTCAATCAATCAATGGTAATGATGGGAACACCCTAAGAAATTCCTGGAACCAGAGCAACACTGAGTAGCGAGGGACTGCCTGGCTCACAGCCCTGTCCAGTCACAGGAGATGTCTGGTTTAACATCTCCATCTCACCACATATGCCAAGCCACAAATTAACTCCCAATTCTCTGCAGCATGTAGTCAGTGCTCTTCCATGCCGTCTTGTACCGTTAACAATCTTCTCCCTTGTCCCTGCTGTCATCACAGACATAACCTGTTTATGAGACTAGAAGTACTCGTCCCCATTTGCTGCCTGCTGTCTTGCAACCACATCAAAGCCACTCCATGCAAATAATACATGAGCACGCACATTTAGGATATGCTGGAAGCGCAAAGATGACTGGGTAGAAAAGAAAAAGAAATTTTAAAAAGCTAGTGATTTTCCATGCCTCCTCCCCTTTCCTTTGGGCAACACTTTTAAAAAGAAAGCAAAAAATCAATATGTGAGAAAAGGAAGTTTTTAATAATGGCTAAAAAAACAAAAAAACAAATCAAAATAAGAAATGTGTGCTTAGAGCACTTACATTAACAAGCACTTTCAGCCTAAGAAGATCTCAAGATCCACCCAGTTCCTACAGTTAGAAATTCATATAGATACTTGATGACAAAGTACAAGGAATAAAATGTGTGCAATTTTAATAAATACAACCATTAAAACAATTTAGGAGAGTTCCATGAAAAAAAACCTACACCCCCTTTTTTCCCTTTGAATAGGCCAAGATCATTCCTGAAACCATATATCCTGACACAAAGGCGACTTCATGCTATTTCCCAGTATTGCAAAACACGTAGTGCTCCATGCCTCTATCGCCTGAACAGCCCCTTGCAGCACTCCCGTTACAAGAACAGAAAGGAAATACATAATTTAAGAACACCCTAAACCTGATCCTTTTTGCCAAAGCCCCACCTCATACAGATAAGAAGAAAAGGTGTGTGGCAGGGCACGATTACACCCACTCAGCAGAAGCCAGGCTTTGTTTTTTTATAAGTCCATGAGGCAGCAATCTCAACATTTCCAAATTTTCCAATTTTTTGGGGTACAAGTTCAAGACAGAACACTGTCAGTCTTGGGCCTCAGACACGGACAACATGTGACTGCTGTGATACAGCATTTATTTAAAATACCCATTATGTCTCAGTGTTTTGGAGAAGTACCCAACGGAAAAATGCCTCCTACATTACCACACAGATGTTGTACTGTAGTCTGAGCACATAGGACAACGAAGCATTTTGGCAGCTTTTTAGAAACTGAAGTTTTACAGCAACTAACCTGTAAAGGCATCTTTGGCTGTGCATGTGAGGGTACACAAATACTTACCGGTCAGGTATCTTTTCCTTGTATTTGATAGGTACTTCTACCAGTAGACATTCCTACTATAAAATTAGAGCCTTGTGCTGCTGAAATGAATACGCATCCATGCAGCTTCACAAGGCTTACCTGGGGAATCAGAGAATTATACCCCAAGACTGAGGATTTCATGCCCAAATTTCAGTCTTTGGGGCTGGTTTTTTTTGGTTGGTTGGTTTTGTTTTTTTTTTTTACTTTGTGGCCAAGTAATACAAGACTTGGAAAATGACGAAAGGAACACTGCAGTAATTGAAAGAACGTGGCATTTTTACCATGATTTTTCCTCGTTTGCACCTAGAGGTAGGCCATGAATGCCAAGGATTCTGTCTTTAAAAGATTAAGTAAAAAAAAAAAAGTTTGTCTGTACCATAAAATAAACGGATTTCCTCCAGCACCAAGGCTGCCAGAAAATACATCCTGGCTTCTTTCTAGCAAATACCAAAGGCGGATGTATGCCCCTATTTTTAGTACACTAATGCAATTGTGAAAAGCATACCCCATGCACTTTATTTGTATTCAACTTTGACTATACTCTTCATGAAGCTAAACAGCTTGTGGGAAGGGTCATTCCCCAGAATAAAACTACGTTAACTCTCTCCACATATCAACTGCTTGCAGAGACTTGGGAGTGCCCTCAGAGCCCCCCATCCTCTGGTACATCTCCTTCAGGTCCTCTGACACTGACAGGCAGATTTCAAAAGGTGAAAGCTTACATTAAACTAAGCAGGGAAGTTATGATCTGCCTGTGATTAATTTCTCCCTCCGAAATGGAGTAACAACTGTTTCTCCACCTTGGTTCACCTTCTTTCTTTATACTATAAATCCCCAGTAAAGATGCTGAGTCTGACTGCGTGCATATCATGCCAAACCCAGCAGACACCAGGCTGGAAACCCAGGCATCGCTGCAAAGCAGATAACAAACAGTAGCTGTACCAGATAAGGTCTGTATAAATACAGTGCACTTACACTAAGTAGAATGACTTTGCAGAATAATTCCCTCACCTAATACCACGACAAGGGGTTGCAAACATTGCAAGACAATGAACTGCCAGAAGAAGGTAACTATAGAGTCTGAAGGCTATCTAGTTAATTTATGCACACCTGCTCTGCTTTAAGTCCAACTCTCTTTAAGGTGTCAAGCAATTTCAAATTCATTCCTACACAAGAGAAAAATTTATAAAATTATGGTTTCAGAAAAAAAATATGCAGGAGTCATCTCCTCTTTCTTCAGTCTTCCTATTGCAAAATTATCTGCACACATTTTCAACCATTCCAAAGCTAAGTTAAATGCTTAAGTTAAATGTCTGATGTCGAACCGTATACTATGGTAAAAGAGCTGCAAAGAAGAAAGGCACTTTGCAACTCCTGGCTAGATAGCAAAGAAAAGCTACAGGGATTAATTTTTAAGCTAAGGGCCATACAGTACTATACCAGCTTAGTCATTTGATACAACAATTTCAAAAAGCAGCAGCAAAAAATAAGAATTTGTTTTGTTAAATTTAGTCACTTGTTCTCTGCTTACAGGTGGGAAAACCTCAGCAACATTTATATGGCAAAGATCTGCTATCCATTTGGGAAAGTAATCTCACTTAGGGTCTTTCTGATTTTTTTCAAATTAAAGAACCAAAATAATAGGAAACAGAACTCCAAATATGCGCTATTTTTCTTCATTGCTCATTTTTTGCTTCCTGCCAGAAGTCATGACTAAGAACGGGAAGGCTTTATCCAGCAAATCATCCACTCAATTGATATAAATGCAGTACCTCCCCAAAGCAGGAGCAATGTAGCTGAGGGCGTAGCAATGCAAAACCTTACTCTGCCAATGACTGAGAACAGTCCTCTAGCATGTAAGGACAAGCTATTTGTTTCTGCACATCTGCTCAGTTAATCTGCTACCTAGCACAGGCTTGCTTACCAGTGGTGGATGTGATGAGCTTCCAACGGTCAGCATTTTCTTCTCCTTTTTTTTGTACTTTGACTTAAAATGAACAAAAAGCTTCTGTAACTATAAGGTCCATGGTATGAAAGAGGTGGCAACTGCTGCGTGAGATATGAAGATAGCAACAGGGAAGTATAACAAGTCTTTATCCATGTTCAGATAATTGCTAGCTCAGTCGTGCCCAGGCCTGATAGACTCCAGAGTGCTATCAAAACAGAGTTTATTCATCGAAGTGTATACAGCACTGCAGGGTGGGGACAAGCTCTTTAACTGTCCCTGAATGGGAATCCCACCGCTATCACTAGAGTTGCATTACACAGGGATTACTACACCTGACGGAGGAACGCCTTCAACCACTGTTGCTCTACTGCCTTGAAACAATCTACAACTAAGCAATTTTCCAATACCCAGGTATTTAAAGAGCTACTCTACCATCACTTCTGAACTAGTTTTCCTCACGGCTGGATCAGTGAAACTAGATGTTGAAAACCAATCTTGTTAAAAGTGGTAAGGTATCTTCCTGGAGCCTACAGGAACCTTTCCACTGACTTGGATCTCATCCCTAAGGACCACCAGACAAACACTGCTCCACTTGCAAGTAAAAACAAAAGGGGGAGGAGTAGGAGAAGGGAGAGCTAGTTCAATCACAACCATTACATAAAGCTCATGATTAACAGATAGAGGCTGTCAGGGCCCTGAGTGCACTAAGAGGCCACGACCAGCTTCATGAAACCCCCACTTGCATCTTCTGCCCATGGATCCAGGAGTTCTGTTTTGGCAGAGGCTTGGGCCTTCAATCCTTGCCAGAGCAGGTCCACCTGTCTCTTGTCCTGCCTCTGGTAGAGAGACCTCAAACATACATTGTAGGTACCTTGTCTCCTGGATGGACCCCTCCAGCAAGCTCTAGCTTGTCCCCAGCCCTGTCCCCAGCCTTGTCCCCTGCTGCTCCTCACTGCGTTCCCTGGATAGGCCCTGGACCTGGTTCATCACCGTGCCTTGGACCGCCGACGGACCCTGTCACCAGCACCCAGCACTGGCCCATGTTCGGGCCCCGTGGGGCTGTACCCCATCAGTGAGGGCACTGTGGGCGCTGGGGTCACCCTCAGCTCCCAGCTTATGTGCCCTCGTGGGACAACCCTGCTCCTGCTCCAGGACAGATGCTGGCCCATTACACCTTCTACAAAAGGCTCATTTTATATTCTTTATATATTTCTATATGTACTTACTGAGGTGGAATAAAAAGCTTGTCTTCCTATCACTCTTTTGAGCAAACCCATAGCCCAGAACAGCTTCTTCCTTACATTGCAAAAGCATTACCTTTTCCGAGAAAGCTATAAAGGTGAGCCACTTTTACTCACAAAAGGTGAAAATACAGAGTTTGAATTCATGTGGAAAACACTTTCTTTACACACGTTCATCACTAACAAGTCTCCAGACATAACCTGAGGGTAGGATTTGGGTTTGATTTTTTTTTTTAAAACCCTGTTGCTTCCGTATGGGAGTAAAATAGTAAATTATTGACTTACCAAGCGTGTTCTCAGAGTTACACAAATACACCATAAACCTAGATAACAAACGCAATTTTATTACATTTCCCACATGAACATAACACCAAAGGATTTTTGGTTCTATTCTTCTTGCTCACTTCCTGAAACGCACGTTTAGTACTGACCCATGTTTCCTTAGATAAGAAAGCAGGCTGTCACCAAATCAGATTGGAACAGGGTGGATAAAAACAAAGATGACGTTAAACTAAAAAAATATAATTTCAACTGAATAAAAAGAAGTGAGGAAAAACAGAGTCCAGTATAATTCTGGGAGATGCTTGTGTACTTCAGCCCTACACTGCAATTTAATCATCTGCTTTACTTTGTAACATTAGCTGCTGAAATCATGAACAACTTGAAAGCTACCCTTTCAGGAGATCAGCCAGAATTTGAATTTAAGCAATGAAAATCTCCTCTGAAACTCACTGTGATATTTAAAGTTTTACACCCCTGAGACCGGGTGCCTACATGACACTCAATTTCATGGAGCTCAGATTAAGCACTGCGTGGAATGAGTGCCTGTGGTTGTACTGGAGATATTTGTTCATGTTTCAAAATGTCTTTAAAAAAGGTTATTGTCTCAAAATATCCAGTATGGTATTAGGACACTGCATGGTGCTGGTGGCCCCTTTACACATAATCACTACTGTCCCTAAAATGAGTAAGATCTGACATTGCAGAAGCATGTCAGGACAGCCAAATGAGCTGGAGCAATTACTATTTGAGTGCTAACCAGCTGACCAATAGTCAATAAAATAAATGCTGCCAGGCAAAGTGAGCTGTGTGTTTGTGTGAAGCCTAGTGCAGCAAGACCTTCTGATCACAGCATGCATTCACGGTCAACGTGACAGAAGTTATATTCCTTAAGCTACAGCTTTCCAGATAGTTTCAGTTCAGTAAGGAAGGCCATGCTGCCTTTCAGAAGAAAGAATTTCTCCTTCTCAATTTTACAGGTTTTTTTCTGACAGTTGGGGGAAAGGGAGAGGTAACAGGAAGGTGTTATTCACTGAAAACACTTCTAATATATTTTTCCCACTTCAAGTTTCATCTGAAAACTTCACGACTTCAGAACTTCAAATGCCCAGAAGATGATGTGCAGAATTTTGTGCACAGGAACAAGGCAGGTTTAGGAAGTTATCTCATATTTATTAAGGACATCTGAACAGGCTTGTCAGTCCCAAAGATATTTTGAAGTGTCCTGAGCAACAACCTGAGATTGAAGTTTTGAATAAGATGATACTTCTAGGCCTACCTATTAAGGAACGAGCCTTCAAAACAAACCAATCTCTACAAGGTTTGGGCACAATATTTTCGGAGGTGTCGATGCTTATTTAGGAAAGGAAGTCACAGTCCAAAATTCCCCTTGCTATTCTCTTTCTGTATACAGTGGGCATGTTTTAAAAGTTTCAATTATTTTAGCATCTTTAGGCACTTATTTCAAATGCACACGACATACATCAAAATAAGTCAGAGCTCTGCTGTCTTGGGCAGCAGACTGAGATACCCACATGGATGAGGCACAGCAGACACAAGGAAGGAAATAATTGACTGTCACAAGGCAGGGGTTAGCAGAAGTGAGACAAAACCATAAAACATATAGGAAGAAAGAAAACACCAACATGAGAAAACTCATGATGAGTTGGTAAAGATTTTGGGTTTTAAATGCTGGTATTGGTGAACAAGAAGCCAAATAAAGCTACCTCGTTCCAGTTTGGGTATGGCACCTACAGAGCAGCATACTTGTTCTGGGTGGCTAGGCTGAACTCCTCAATTTTGGTGAGAGAAGGGAGTCCTCCCTATGAGACAGGTTGTTGCTTTCCTTATATTGCAGACCAACTGCCACCATACAGGACAGGTCAATACTTGCCATCATTAAATACTCTAACTTTCTTGGGTGGCTTTTGGACTATGGCATTTTCAAAAGATTTGGGAAGAAATATCAACACAAGAGAAAACTGTTGAAAAAAAACAAGTGAGGAAGAACAGAGCAGAGGTAAGGCCATGCATGTCTGCAAGTGATCTGACATCAGGTCCCTCACACATCTTCTCCATGTTGTCCATCTCTAAAACAAGGGTGGTTCTGTAATCCAAACCAGGAAAGTTGTGAAGAAGACTACACTAGAACTTGTGAAGCAACCAGTTTTTCAATCTCATTACGATACCTCAATGCTAAAGATATCCTTTTCTAGCATTCTCCCAGCTGCTCTGAGATAAATTGGTTTATAAACTATTGTGCTTTGCGTTCAGCATTAGACTGGTTTAGCAATTGGAACTGCTGTTGATAACAGAAACCCTACCTGGCAATTGCAGCACAGATATTCCCAATTTGCCAGAAGATTCTTACCTGCCATGTTTACTCTCACTTTCGCAAAGAACCCAAGAGCTCCATATAAACATCTGGATTAGCCTCTCAGATTAATAAACAGATTGGAAAATTTTTTTTTTCCCCCACAACAAATCACATTACTAGTTATTTTCTTACACAAAAAATTACGTCAATAACCTCCTTCCCAAATGAACATCCCAGTTTTTTTTAAAAAAGGCACAAATAAAACTAATCCACAAGAGACATTACATGATTAAAACGCATGCTGAAATCAACAACACTCAAGGCTCTATCATGGCATTTTGTTCTTCATTGCTATTTACATTATTATAGTTCTTATGTATTGCCCTGGAAATCAGCTTTGAAATGGAATGATGAACAAATTAAGGTGTATTATTACTATCCTTATTAGGGGGATTTTAAAGTCATTAGAGGCCAACAAGACATAATAATGATATTATATTCAATCTTCTCTAGAACATCTCCTTTGATAGGCCTGCTAACTCAATTATTTAAATATGTATTACAGCAACATGCAGCATGCCTTCTACAGTTTGAGATAAGATGGAAATTTTTATGTTTTTTTTCAGTTAACCAGAATTTGTTCTTAGAGAATTCATGGGTTTCATGGTGGATTTCTCGGTTTTAAACATTAGAGATTCAAATTTACAGTGAACACCTGTCTCAATGTGACTGCTCAATTGAAAAAAGTTAATAGCTTGGGAGAACATAAGGCACTGGAGCAGAATCTTAACCTGCAACGACTTTTGAAAGTAAAAAAAAAAAAAAAAAAGTCCTCACAGAAGCAATGATCTCTCAAATAGTCAATATTGGTTGGCTTCAACCAGCCATCACCAGGAAAGAAGGAAAAAGCATCTAGAGGCTCTGAAGAAGAACAGAAGCAGAACTGCACCACTATGAGCAGTTCAGAAAATAGCCTCTGGATTCAAAGTGACATCTATAGCCAAACAAAAACTAGTGATTAGAAAAAAAAATATCCAAATACTGTATACGTGGAAATTATCTCCTTTTCTTCCAAAGAAGGGTTGATAAACCCTAAGCCACATCACAACCACTGAAGAATGCTTTGGAAATGTTATGTGGTCTTCTAGACAGGCCATGTTCTGAGGTCTTGGAGGGAGGACTGCAAAACAAGTATAAGGCTTGTGGTATGCAAGTTGAGTGATAACAAAAAGGCAGAGGGCAAAGCCGTAGCCATGTTGGCACTCTTAACCCCTGCATTGCTTCTTTGCCTGCTTCTCCCCTGAAAGGAAGAGGAAAAAGTGCTGAAGGCCTAGAAGTGTGTTGACAGCAAAGGAAATCAAAGTTGGCAATGCAATAACAATGCTGTTCTGGCAACTTCTGCAACATGAACAGAGAATTGTTATCCAAGGCACAAAGAGCTGTACAGGAATTGCTTAGGTCCTTTCCGTCCTTCCTTTTCTCATGATGTCCTATACCATAAGCTTACCCCAAATGAGAAGCTTGGAGACACCACCATTTACACAGTTCCGAGTCCTCAATTTCTTCTTCAGTTCAGACAACTAAGGATGTCTCCCCGCCTCCACTACACATACAGTAGACCTCTTTCTTAGCAAGAGTCTGTGTTTAACGACAACCAGACATGTCTCTCCTCCCCCCATCGAACGCTCATTATAGTTACAGTTCTTTTCCATCAGTTACAAAAGGGAACCTTATAACACCAGGCTATGACTAACCCCCTTATTCTGTGCCCTCTGAAACTTCCACCGTTATTCAACCTTGACAGCAGAGATGGTGCAGAGTAGCCCCAGTGCCTTCATCACTGTAAGCTGGCATTGGCAGTTCTCATTGCCCAGCTGGAAAATAAGTGCAATGGTATCAATGACCCATCTAGTTCATTCCTCAGTAACTCCACCTGCTACTTGTGGAGCTGCAATTACAGCAGTGGAGCAAAGTGCAAAAGCTCTTGAGCACCAAAGACAGAGCTCACAAAAAAATAACATGAACAACTGCCTTGTTGCCAGTGCACTTATTTGTGGAAAAAAGAGTAGTATGTGGGAAGGTGAAGGTTTTTCAGCTATGTGGCTAATGCTTACAACCATGCACTACAAAAATCCTTAAGTGGCAAAAAACCCCATCAGCCTAAGACATAGGTAAGAGCAAAGCTGGCTAGAACTGAAGTATTTTCATACCTCTCCTCATTCAAAATGACCTATTTAATACAAAAGCAAGATAGAAAGTACAATCCTTACTATTGACTCTTTCTGCCTGCAACTTGTCTGGGCATGATGTTCATGGAAGAAAGAAGCATAGCATTTTCATCTCAGGTGTTAGGCAAACAGCAAGGGGCAATATACAGTAAGCCACATCTTTCAGATCACACCAGCTGCCCAGGGAAGGCAGCACCAGCACTGAGGTGTTTTCCTCTAATTCTGTCATTGCTGTTCCAAGTCCTTCAGAAATTCCTACACTTGTGAAACATCTGAGGCAATCTGGGCTACTACAACTATGAAGCTCATACCTGCTACTTCTGCACAGGCACTTTATGTCAGATTAGTCCCCAGATGCAAACATTGCAAGTGTTCGTCATCTATGAACATCACAATATATGCATACTAATATTCTCAGGATGTTATTGATGCTATCACTACATCAGCCACCTTTCAACCCCACTTGTCGTCTCTGTTTCTTTTACTTTACTGCTTCCTTCCCCAAAACTATTTCTATTACAGACTGCCTCTAATTCCCTTTCCATTACCTTCTTGCTCCTCATGAATGATCTGATTTCCCTGCCACTCACCTTGGTCTTGCTCTGCCTAGTCATTCTGCAGTTAATTTTCAATCCCTACAGGCTGCAGAGATACTGTGCTCTTGGCTACTGGCTGGCTGAGACACTTCTGTCCCTTCCCAAAAATAAGGAAGGAAACATTCAGCAGTTCTTGGCACCTGGAACTGGACAGGCAAACGCATGATGGAAATGCTGCAATGCTTTTTAACCTTTGTTGACTCTGTGGATCCTCCTGTATCTCTGGGAACTTATTCTGCTAAGATTTGTCATCCTAGCTGAGCTCGGCTGTTCAAATCTAGCACAGCTACGCTCCCTCCTTGCAGGGAGCTGATGATGACAGGCCTCTGATACGGTACTGACTTCCTCCTTGATGACTTAAGGAATAACTCCACAGAGTATGTTACATGGAATTAATTTGGGACTAACAATGTGGAAGTTTAATAGAAAACAAAGTGGGAAGACTACTCTGAGCTTTCAGGTCTAACTCATAACAAACAATGCAATTGCCACTATGATTTCCAGTATGGAAGCATGGGAAACAGGAATAGGATTCAGTCTCCTATGGAAGAGCTCTAGGCATTTGGCAAGTCCAGAAGATTGTTAAGAAGGATGACAAATATGATATTAAGGTGTAACTTTCTCGCCTCTCTTTTTTGTATTAACACATTGTGTTCAGGAACTATGCACAGCACTATTCATATGAAGCATGAGGCTTCCTGCTTCCAAGCATCCTCTTGATCATTTATAGGTCCCAAAAGGACAGCAGTAAAGCCAGGTACACTCCAGCTCACCTTTCTCATACACCTAATTCCTGATCTAGAGGCTGTCCCTCAGCAGCAAGGGAAAAATGTGGTTTCTATGCTCATTCTAGTTACCATTCAACAAGTTGTTTAAGTCACAGGCTCCAACTCTTTGCTAAAAAAGGATCAGTCATGGAAATGGATCTTTACCAATGACAAACAGCATACCTAAACTAAAGTATGTGCCAGAAAATGGTTAACAGCAGGTATTATTCCTGACATTGATAGGTTTCTATAAAACAGGGAACAATTAACAGCACTTGGATGGATTCCAGAATAGCCAGATACTGTTGACACCAGTCCAGCTCTATAAAGTGACTGCCCTTTAAAATTCATTCAGTCTTCTTGATCCTCTGCCTCCAGAAGTTACTTTAGGTTTCTTGTCATTAAAGTTATGGTCTTTGGCCCACAGCATGCAGTTAAACAAAACAAAACAAAAAACCAAAACCAAACAAAACAAAACAACCACAAAACTGAGACACACATATTGCCAAAAATTGCTCCCTCACTAAGTATCAGCTAAAATATAAACTCAGTTCCTTGGAGAAACTAATAAGGCTTTTTTTTCATGACAGCACTTAAAGCCTGTTTTAAATAAGAGCAACATACTGAATTCGCAATTCAAAAACCAGTATCTCTAGCATTAGCGAAGGAGCATGCACAAGAAAATAACTCATTTAGTCCCGAAGTTTGCGGAACAACTACTTTCTTTTCAGATTACCCCTCTAGATATTCTTACTTTGGAATCCACAGTGAGAGCAAGCTAGCCCTCAGAAAAGTTGAGAAAGTAAAATACCATTGCTTTTGAAATTAAAGGGAGATATTTTTTACTGCTAGATGTGTCATTCCCACTACTACACAAACAATTGCTATAAAAACGACCACAGAAGTTTGGCATACTCAGTAGCAATACAGCTATTTTAAGAATAACAGTACCAAGTCAGCTTATTCACAGCTGACTTAACTTTCAGATAGATATCTGGGCAGATCTAGAAATTTCATTTCTGAACAGTCTTCCAGATAATTCTTGACATTTTAAAAACTTAATTATGATTTAGATTATTATCTAAAAACCACTTAGCGTATACTAACAGAATCTGGGGGGGAAAAAAAATCATGAAGCTAACTATGGATTTTATCTCATATCACTTTACCTTTCCTGATGCACAATATCTGTGACAAGACCTGGATCGTAGACCAGTCTTCCCACACAGCGAAACAGATGTTTTCATCCCACATTCAGAGCTTCCCAGTACCACTGAATCCCTCACAGAAGGTTATTTTCTGTTTCATTGTACCTTCAAACCCTGTTTGCTATAGGATTTCAGAGCTAATGTTTTATTGCTTTACAGGAAAACAATATTGAGGAATTATTTTTCTTACTGAATGGATTTTTATTTCTAGGAAATGACTCAACTGTTTTGGTACCTAATGACAAATATATAACGGAGACACATATATAAATATGAGGGGATGTGCAACTCTTTGTCTTTGAGCTATTCCAGGATGCATGCAGTTAAATACAGTGCAGTACTGTACATCACTTAGAATGTTAATTTTCCACTACGGATTCTACCCCAACCTCTGTTTCAGCTGTCATGGTACTGCCCCTTGGAGGGGCTAACTGCACTATCATCATGATTTATTTTCACATGCATTTTCCTTTATGTTTTGTGAAAGGCTAAGGCTCTCAAATATACCTTCCGGAACATTCATGATGTTGGAGAAAGATGAAATCCTGCAACACTTACCACCAAACACATCTCCGTTCTGATAGTTTTTCCCCTTCTGAGTTTCCTCTTCGTTTTGAACAGTAGAAACATGCTTGGCGGAGGCACAGCCCATAGCTTCATTCAGACAGCTCCAGCTGGACCAAACTACAAATCATGTCTAGAGACGCACGCTCATTGTTTTAAAAATAATCCCCCTTCCTGCGTGGTTGTCAAGTGACTTCTACCTAAAGACAGCAAAAGAGAGAGAAAAGTATTTAACCACATATATTGACAAAAGGTAACCTCTAAATGTAGAGCTTCAAGAAATAAAAAAAACAGGGTTTGTGAAGAGGAACGCAAGAGCACAGACTGTCTCCATCATCTTAGGTGTTTACAACCATATTCAGTGAACAGCTGATATAGCTAGAGTATGATATGATATAGATAGAGTATGATATAGGTAGATCAATCCCACCTTGGGACAGGAGCCCAGTAGTTTAACTCAAAGTCTCTTCCAGCCCTATTCTTTAATCTGTGTTTTGAAGAAAGCAACACACAGATGTTTCCCACCCACCCAGCTATTCCCACAGAACATGGTATTTTTTGGAAAGAAGATAAGAAACTGGCAATATCTGCTCCTCCTGTTCATTTTACCAATCAACCTGTCAAGCCAGATTTCTTACAAAGTATTTAAGTGATTAAGAGCTGCTAATTGTAAGTGTTCAGACAAAATACACCCCCCCCCCAATCGATTCAAGATCTTATGTTAATAGATGTGAAAGAGGATAGCCAGCTTTATTATCTTTTGAGCATGTGTTCATTACTCTGCTGGATCCATTAAACTTCCACTACTCAAAAAGGCAACTATACCCATCTTAAGATAGATTAACACTCCCTAAACAACCCAGATGTCATGTAAAACAAAAGGGGAAGAAAAAGCTAATTTATAGCTGCAATATTTTCTGTTAAAAAAAATTAAATTAAAAACATTAACTGTTTAATGACTAAATGGTTCCACACTCAAACAAAACCAACTTCAAAGCTGGGTGAATGACCTGGCTTGCCTTTCCACCAGCCAAATCTTTTGGAAGGGGAGAAGAGCTAGAGGAAAATGAAAACCATCCCTTTTTACTGAGTTGTTTAGCTCAGCTATAGCAAAAGATCATATACACAATTTCTTAACTCATTATTTCTGGGTATTTACTTTAAAAGGATGTTGTTCATTTTACTCCACGCCGACCGCAAGAATTTTATCTACAACAGCAGACGAGTGCTCTTACCTAAGATATAGCAGTATCCATCCCAAACCAGAAACCCCAGAGAAAACCTTTTGAGTTTTATTTCCCTGTGCGCTCAGCACGAACAGCACACCTGCTCCTGCTGAGGCAGCACCATGACACATCAGGACGTGGTTATTGGGCCTCCACAGCCACCTTGGAGGGATTTCCCTGCCCAACCCCAAAGTCACAGAAATGAGGACGTGGCCAGCCGGGCTGAGAGGGATTCTGCTTCTGCTATTGCAGCCACAGGTTCCCTGAAGAACTTTCACCATGCAAGAGGAAGGACTCTGGATGCAGAACCACCTCTCGCAACTACTCACAGACCAGCTTCCACCTTCCATCTTGCTCTGCATAGAAAAGTGCTTTTCTCCACTTAACGAGGGCATTCCACTGATAGCGTACAACATATATATGCTCAATCCCTGTTCTAAGCAGCCAGCTCTCCCAGTCATACCTGTACATGCATTTTTCTTTATGCTCAGTATATTCCCCAACATGTTTTCTCCTTTTCCCTTCCCCCTATATACGCACACTTGAGCGTAAATTTCTAATTACACAATCCTTCTCTTCTCCCTTAGCCACAGCTAGCTACTCACACAAAAACGCAGGATTTTAAACCAAGTATTCATGATGTTAGTGGAAGGGAGTGAGCAGATCCCCCTTGAGCTATTATTTTAATTCTATACGGTTACATACTTTTTTTTTTTTTTTTTAAAGAAAACCTAGGTTTTGCAGCAGAAGTCAGTATTATGCTAGGGAAGCTTTCTGCTTCCTCAAGCAATTGCCAAGGCTATTCTTCAAACCATTTTAATACATCTGCTCATCAGATGTATAGACAAAGCTATAAGCCCTGCTAAGAAACAAATATCTCTCCAGATCCCTCTGTGCACATCTGAGCAATCAGTATCCAGAGCAGGCCATCCTAATTACACTTGCCATGCATCATAAATACTGATACACTCATTTCATGTAAACTGTATTAGTTGTTAAGTTTTTGCAACGCAGTGAGGGTCACAGCTGACAATTACAATTTATCCTCACGTGTGTCCAAAGAGCATGACAACCTGCATTAAGGTAACAGGTCTTCATCTCACTGTTGGGGTGGGAAATGAGGCTCCATAAGGATTTCAAGCATCAGCCACACTGTGCTTGCTCAGGAGGTAGGTCAAGACACACAAACGTGTGGGAGATGGAGGAGAAAGAGCAGACTGGGAAGGGGAACTGCTAACTGGACTGGAAATTAAATGTGGAGTAATTTTCTTAGGGGATGCAAATTTGCTTAAAGACAATAGCTTTAATAGACCAACTGAAACAAATGAGGGGGTAAAAATGATCAAGTTTTTTGCCACAGAGTCCCTGTTTCAGATTTCAGATAAAAGCAGGAGCCTCGAGATAAGCAGAGCCTGAAAACAGTAACTTTGATTTTTTATTTAAAATATAACCAGTTACATTATCCCAGGGAAAAAGATGTGGCTGGCTACGGGGCAAAGAGCAAGGGGAGACTCGATGTAACTCCAGAAAAGACAAGGAGGTGTGTAGGTGGGAGCTGCTAACATGCTGTACGTGTGGGAAAATCACCACACACTGCAAAAACCCAGCATCTCTGTCACAGAACAGCCAAACTGCACTCGCAGAAGTACCTGTTGAAGGAATTACGCTGTTGCCATTTTCAACTATTTTTCCTCTTTCTTTTTCTGCCTCTCAGTAGGGACCATTTACAAAAGGGAAACAGCTGTTCAGTAATAAAAAACAAATGTATTTCATGACATAGCAGTGAGCTGGTTTTGGGGAGGGGATTTTTTGCAAAGCCTTATACACAGCCAACATGCAGCAAAATAAATTGCAAAATACTTAATCGTTGATTAGTACCCAGGAGGGTGATGGTCCTGTCACCCAGGACCGGTGAGCTGTAGAAGCAATTGGGAGCAAAGACACAAAACATGAACGCAGAAGGATAAAGCTTTTTGGAGGAGGGAAGCAAAAAACATCCACAGTCACATCTCTCCTTTCAGTATCTTGGTAGCACACGCCAACCTTACTAAAAATATGGTCACGTTCAAAGGCATGCTGCGATTAAAGGAAATAAAGGGGAATACAAGAACTGGAAGTTTCACCTTTTACATTAAAGGACAGTAATCACAGCAGTATCTGAAAAAACTACACAACTAACACTTGGATTATGAAGGCAATTTCTCCTTGTGCCAATAAATTGGGCTGAGAAAGCTACTCCAAAATGACCTCCAACGTAAGTCCAAAACACATTTCCAGGCACATTTCTTATTTCTTGGACTACAGTACACATAGTGCACCAAGACAGACGACACTGCGACACTGATAACTAACACAAGCAAGAATTAGCAGAGGATTTAAAACAAAACAAAACAAAAAAAAAGAGAGCGAGAGAAAAGCAGAATTAATTTTATAAGAGATAAAATCTGAGATACACAACACCACAATGCTCCCCAGCCTTACACTGTCCCCAGCCTCAAGGAAATCTCTCTTGCCCGCATATCGAAGCCCACAGTGACGAGGTTCAGGTATCACTCAGAAATGAGGTGCTGGTCCTCATTCAGCAGGATGTCTGCAGAGGGATTTGATGATGTGAAACGCAGTACTTCGAACGGCAGCAGAATCCGTTCTGCCTCCTCCCCCACTTTTCCACAAATATGATTTTCCCTTTTGTCTTCCCGAGCATTTTCAGGGCATACAGATTTTTAGAAGCCAAAAATAAAAAGAAGAAGAAAACCTCAAACCATTTGCAGTTCATGTTCACCACCCACCATCATTAATTATCAAGATTTGAGAGGCAATTTACAAGCTCCAATCTGCAAAATGCTAGTGAGAAAAATCTCTCAGGCAGATCAAAAGTGTCTACACCACCCCAAATTAAGTGCAGCAGGTTTAAGTTTAACATCTTACATGCGGGTCAAGAGAAGACTACAGACACTCTCAGATGCTGTACTTTGTACCTCAAGTTTCTTCTGAGCTAAAAAAAGGGGATCTCAATTCTTAGACTAGAGATTGCCATTGGAAACCTTAAGCAAATTTTTTCTTTTTTTTTTTGAGGCTTGTCTACATTGTGCTTTTTCTTCTACCAGCTCTTTCAACACTTCATTAATCCACTTATCATCCCCTCACCTCTTACTTCTGATGGTTGTGTCCAAGGCTGTATCCTTGACAAAACACATTTTGCTTCCACAGCTGAAAACTAAACACTTAATAGCAAATGGAGGATCTCCAGTGTTTTACAACAAATGTATGTTAATTATTCTGTTACCACAGGTGTATTTGTTTTCATCTTTATTGCACTGAGATAACCAATCTTTCATCTTCTTCAGGCTGCAGATATATCTAAAAGTTTCCTTCCGTGTTGACCACACAGGAAATCAGGTTAAAATTTCACAAAGCTCAAGAAATCAAAGCAATGAGCTTCATGCAACCATGAAAAAAATGCTAAGCTACAGAGAAAAACCACACTGGCTTCTCCTATAATACAACCTAGTCCAGGCAAAACCCAAGGATTTAATTTAGTGTTATTAATTGTATTTATTTCCTTTAAGAAATTGGCCTGTTTGATTTCCATTTGAATTTTTTTTTTTTCCCCAAAAAGAAGAAAGCAGCAATGTCTTCTGAATTTGCCTTCCACGAGGGTTGTTGGAAGTTAGCACCTGGGAGTCCCCACTGTGGTACACCTCTTCCTCAGCTACCCTCCGCCACCTCTGCCAGAAAAGATGGCTTTGGGGTTGTTGGGTTTTTGTGGTTTTTTTTCCCCCAACTGTCAAAAGGCATTTTTGAGCCAAAAAGTTGGAGCTTTTGCCTTTGAAGTGCACCAATGGCCTAAGGGGGGGGGGGGAGGAATCCTATAAACTCTGTTTCTCCTTCTTCAAATTATTTGAACCAGCATTGCTGGTAAATAGCATAGTTATATTGAAAATTAATCACTGACTTGCTAAATGAACAGGGCAAGGTTCCAGCAGAATGAGAGTCGCAAACACTCTGGAGTAATACCTTGCAGTGGTAGAAGGGGAAAAAGAAAAGTCAAAGTGTGTGGTGACACTCTGTTCCTTTGAACCCATAGGCAGAACAAGCTCCCCTCTGCCTGTTGATACTAATAGCCTTGAAATCAAGCATTTTCTCCCCTCTATTAATTGTTTGCCTCCGTGACGCAAAATTTCTGTGTTTATTACCACATTTCAGCATCCTGTTGGAAACACGCTGTTCCGGCCAGCTGGGCAAATGCAGCAGTAATCTCACTAAAAGGGAGAAGAATGAGTGCGGCGCTGTAAAATCAATAACGCACAAGGAAACGCAGAGAAAGCGCACCATGGTTTTACAGCATTTTACTCAAGCTGCACTAAAAATACCATTGGCAAACTAAATAAGCCCAGTATGGTGGACCTGTCATTTGCATGTATCCTCTCTTAGGAAGCCATGCTCAGCAGAAATCTTATTTAAAGCATTCACTTTTCAAAGAGCAAACATGAATACTGCAATTTGACAGCTAAAGAGACCTGACAGAAAAACCACACAAGCTCATCTACCTAGTTCTTCCCAGCAGGGAGGGCCTGGTTTGAATTAATGCTATTAATTCATATCATCAGATTACTCATTCTATTACAGGGCAGACTTTGCCCCGCTGAGGCTTATCTTACCCTTTTTATCAGCAAAATTAGCCTCTCATTTTCTTTTCTTTTGTTTGCAACCAGCATTTCTGCTGATCCAATAAATGTTTTTTTACGTATTAAAGCAACAAGTGATTTCCAAATAGAATAGCTCTCAACAGCAACATGATACTTCTAGGGAGCATTTTCTCCTTACTCAGTCTCATACGGAAGAATACCACCAGTGAGTCCCTGGGAAGAGATTTCACACATCACACAGTAAAATACAAGTGAGGAAGGGAAGGGGAACTGCATCACAATCTTCCTCTTCATTGCCACAGGGTAAAGTTAAAGTAACACCAATGTGAAAAGCCCAGCAACCCAGGAGCAAGATATGTCAGTCACAGGACCTGCCATTTTTACTGTTTCCAAAGAAGATTAATTAATTTTACTGTTTGGGGGTTTTTTCGGTTTTTTGTTTGTTTGTTTTTTAAACCTCAAATACTTTAGAAGTAGTGATAGAAAGATTACCACCACCATTACAGAATGCAGTTTTAGCATCTAATTACTTTTTTCCCCTCTTTCTAGGAGAATTAATAGACAAAATATTGAAGACAGATGAGACTTTACAAGACTACGGGCTAGCAATACTGTAGGGCTTTTCTTCCTTACACACAGAGGAAAAACACACTAGAGATGATATGTTTCTGGTGAGAAAGCAAAATTTTCATACAATGTATTTCAACTGCACAGCCTCTTTCAAACCAGTAGTGGTCCTGCAGCTTCTCATCACCATAGTAGGTGGTGCTACTCAACCAGAATTTCCAAAGAATCAGGACATTTATCCTACATGCTTTCCCTTTGCAGAAAAAGCAAGCACTTCTCATTAAAAATAAGATTACATGACAATAAGCTGATGACACCTTAAATATTTCCTGCTTCTATATAAGCAATTGCTATAGCTGTTACAAGGACATTACAGAATTGCAGTAGAGATTTCCACAACACGCACAAAAAGTTCAGATGTGTGTTTCCTATCAAACATGTTTCAGTGCCAGTTTCAGAGCTGGCAGGTCACTACAGTATCTCAGTCCATTGCCCAGTACTTCTCTTTTGGGTCACAGACTGCGCTAGATGATTGAAAACCCAACAGAAACCAGCATGAGGGACCTGATTAAAGGTAACAAGACCCTTTCCACTAATTTTAGGTGGCTTGAGGTCACTTCTAAAACTCAAATTTCATGGAAGAAAGATTGTTTTATGATTTATTTACAAAGGAATTTTGGAAATGTAGTGCTGGTGATGGCAGCCCAGCCACGCATGCTGGTGTGATAGGAGATACTAGACAGGACTGCAGAAAAGCCAGGTTCAATTCTCCTTAGTACATAATTTTCCTGTATACCTAAGCATAATCTCCAGCACTTACCATAATGGGTAGGGTGCCCATATACCTCTAAAGCATAAACAAAACCAACAATAAGCTCTCCCATTTAATTTTATTTCTGTCTTCATGGTTTAAGAGCAAGATAGGGTTTACTAAGCAAGATAGGGTTTACTAAGCAAGATACAGTAAAAGGCCCTGAGGTACAGGAACAGTGATTTATACAATGTTTTGCACGCGTCTAAGTATCATCTCCCTTTTGAGAACTCCCTCCCATTGTTTTGCCTTACTAAAAATAATTTAAAGATGCAATCATTACACCTAGCCAATCATCCCCATCTTTTAGAATTAAGACTAAAATAAAATTATGCAGTAGCTGCAGCTGTGCCATTGACAAAACCATTTACTTTGGAGGAAAACCTTGAGAGATAATTACCACACTGTGAAAAAAGGAGATTCATCCTCCTAAATTCCTCCTGCCCCCTTCCCACCAGTGATGGGGAATGCACCTCCAGACGTAAACATTGACTTCAGCTTAGAGCTGAACTCTTTTTAGGACTGCCCCTCTCCCAAAAATAGCAGTGGCCCTCCTAAAAATGCAAAGCACATACTTCATTTCAACAGCAAAAGCATCAAGTATCTAATACCACATATCAGTGGTATTAGACTTGGAGACTTGGACTTTTTCGACTTGGAGGTCTAATCTTTATTCTTTGTTCTTCCACACTTTTACTTCCCTCCCAAACTACTACTTAGTTTTTCTCGTGTGCCACGAGATGGTGGAAATAATCACACAGAGGTGGGTCTACTAGATGCCTCCAGCTGTGTGAGATGAAACCTCTCCACTGTGTGGTGATGATGAGCATCTTTCAAAACCCAACAAGAGCACTTTTTGCTTCATCACACCACAAATCCAGCACAGCTACGCTCCCCAGGAAAGGGACTTGTAGACTTCCTGAGAGCTGGTGCGCACACAGGAGTCTCTGTCCCTGCTCTTCAGCCCATCCGACCCCA
This sequence comes from Aviceda cuculoides, assembly GCA_035590195.1. Lineage (NCBI taxonomy): Eukaryota > Metazoa > Chordata > Aves > Accipitriformes > Accipitridae > Aviceda > Aviceda cuculoides. The sequence goes on from JAVJGG010000090.1 coordinate 30,876,153, forward strand.
GTGCCATGCACCCAAGGTGCTGGTGGCAGTGCAAAGTGATGCTGAAAGACCAAAGATTAATTCTTCCTCTCCAACACCGGGGTGCAGCATCTCCTGTTACAGCAAAACTCCTTTGAGACCTAAGGGCTGCTGGATGTTTCTGCAGCAATACAGAGCCCATGATCTGCCCCCTGGGTCACTTCCAAGGCATTTTTCAATGAAAGAGCTGTGGCAGGAGCTACTTCATGTGCCACTTTAGGTTGAAATTAAAACAAAACAACTCAGCTATGCAGAAGCCAAGGGGGTGAGATGCTGGGGATCTGCTGCTAATGTGTCAGCAAGGAAACATTTGCCATATGCACCTCTGCTGTTTCTGTGCAATTAAAGCATGAAACAATTTAAAAAGGGTCTCCTTTTTTGGGGGGTGGTTTTTTTTGTTTTGTTTTTTTTGTTTGGTTTTTTTTTTTTGGAGGTGAGCTCAAGAAAAAAAAGAAATATTTCTTCACTAACCTGATAACACTTCAACAACAAAGTGCAGAGATGCTGCTCAAAACCACAGGAGGTGGCTCATCCAGGCCAGTGAGGAGTAATCCCAGCACAGGCACCCGTTCCCATGCACAACTGCCTCCTCTACAGCTGAAACAACAGCTACAAGCTAGCTAAAAATCATCAGTTAAAATTAATGACAAAAGCTAACAAAGCAGCTCTTTTCACTTTTAGCTTTTGTAAACAACTGTATAGGATTCAGCATTTCCTCTGGGGATTTTTTTCACGCAGTCAGGACATTTCCTAACCGCAGTCCTATGTAAACGGCACAAGTAGGACTGAAAGAGATGCACACTGCAACCCCTCTTCCCAAAATTACACTACTGACTGCTCCCTCCTGCTTAGCAGGTCTACTCCTCAGGATCAAGGATGAGAAAACAGGATTTCTGGTGCTGAAGGCCACAATACCTTAATGTTTGCATTGGTATGGTTTCATCTGAGAGCCCTATGTCATATCATACCCTATCGCTCAGGTTATCTCCTGGAAACCTGAGTTGGGAGGGCACCTGACAAAGCAGGCTGTGCTCAGGAGCCAGAGAACTTCAGAAACCTCTGGCCAAGAACAGGCAGCTGAAAAAACACAGGCAAGAAAGGATCTGGGCTATGGGGAGGAAAAGCAACGTGTCACCCCTCTTGTAAAACCTGTTGTGATCCACCCCCTTCTTTGATTGCATCTCCCCATCCAGTGCTCAGGCATGGACACTTCTGGGCATCCCTGCTGGCGGCTCAGCATTTGCAAAAAACGTTTCCTTACTCAATTCCATCAACACAGATTTAGGAGCTGACCCAAGTCGCAGCTTTGGGTAAGGGCTTTTTCCTTTTTTTTTTTTTTTTTTTTTTTTTAATTTAAAAAAAAAGTATGAACATCATAAATTATATTTCCATACTCTCCATTAATGCTAATAGAGCAAGTAATGGAGAGTTTTCCTTTCAGTGGTGAAATGGTGAATGGATATGTGCATAACCAAGCCTGGATACTCAAAAAATAAGCTCTAAACCACGTTCCAGCCTATGATATAAATAAATGATCAGTAGACTAGCCAAAAAAAATTGAAATATTTTCAGTTCATATTAACACAGCTGTAACTCAAACACAACCAGCAAGCCCAGAGCTGGATCAGCAGCACAGGAGCAGGGAATGGTGCAGATCTCTCCTCCCACTGACAACATTGATGGGGTGCTCAACTTCCCTGGGTTACAATAAGGAGCAGTCAAGGCAGCAACAGACCTCATCAGGATTAAAAACGTTGAAACCACCTTCTATCTTCTTGAAATTACCTACATCTTATTCAGGCTGTTAGAATCCTGCCTCTCTACTTTGGTCTAATGTTACATTCCCCCAAAAGCAACCACGTTAGATTTTCTGTGTATAGGCAGCTGGCTCCTACTTGGCATCTCTTGTGCTTTGTGCTCTTATGCTTTGACCCACAGTTTAGGGATCTATCTGAACTCAAATAAACAGTGTTTAAAACCAGTTGTGTATAAAAGGAATTAGATCTTTCAAATTAGAAATTCTGGGGGAAAATGCATCAAGCACAACTTTCTATTTCATTGTGTAAACTTTTTCTGGATACCACTTGAATTTATTGAAACCAAACACCATGCAGAATAATCATTATGAAGCAATTTTTGGTGCAGAAAGAGGTTTTAAGAACCACTCCGAGAACATTTACACCTCTCCCATGAATCCCAGCTCAGCAAAACCCTTGTGGACTTGAAGCAAAGGACAGTTAGATCAAGAGCACAGTATCCTTTCAGAAAAGGTCTGTTACGGCTTGGGTGCTGTTACCCACCAGCTGCTCATTGCTGAGCATCAGCTGGATATCATCATCTCTAGGCCTCACCTGCACCGATCCACCATCAGAGCATTTGTTACCTGCTTCAACACAAAGGTCAGCCAGCTGAACAAGAGCTGTGACTCATGGTCCATGTCTGCAGAGGTTACTGCTCCCGGCTGCCTGTGTTGTCCCCTCTTCAAGGGACGCTTGCTCCCAGCAGAGTGAGCAGAACTTGTGCCACTCCACCCAGGACGTTCAAGGTCACATCAGCCTGTGCCCTGACTCCTCTTTCCTAGTGGCTAAATTCAAAGCTATTTGCAGTTGATTCAATCAAGACTTAAGAGTGACTGATCCAGCTGTTGTCCCAAAATGCACCCACACAGGATGGGTACATGTGGATTCACCAAGTTCATCCAAGCTGGTTTGAAACGACTTTTGCAGATCAAGTGTTGTGACTCTCCAGGTCAGCAGTTCTTTAGTGCAGTATCAGTGCATGTGAACACCACACCATGCAAGTGACTCTTGCATGCACAGCATGGACTCAGTGCTTGCAAAAGGCATTAAATAATATTAAGCTGTCTTTGCAAAGCATGCATGTGCCTTCACATCTCTTGAGGAACAGTGAAGATTATAAACTAATCAGTGCTGCTCACCATCAAAAACTGAAATTGGAACTGACTTGAGGACTGGGAACCATGCAAAAATATTTCAAGTACTGCTCCCAACTCCCTACACGCAACACATGGAACATAACTCATCTTGGGAGGAGCAGGGGGGTCATACATCAGTCTAGCTGCAGGACTGTGAAGTTTCTGAAGTCAGGGAGATGGCTTCAGGTCCTGCAGTTTTGAAAGTTATATAACTGAGCACGAACAAGCTGGAAGAAATAATCCTGAAAGAAAATGGCAAATGAAGTTTTCTCCCACGGCCCCTCACAGTCACCTGGCCACACAGTTGAGCTCTCACTGTGATTTTTCTGCCAAACCAATACATGAATACAAGGGGGGAGGAGGGGGAACAGCTGAAAACATTACAGCCTCACAGGAGTCAAAGCAAGGAGAGAAACCCATACAGAGCAGGGAAAAAAATAATATGTTCTGCTCAACTGTAGGAGCAGAGAAGAAATGTGTAATAAATAACTGAAAAGGTTCCAAATACCACTGAATACAATCATTAGGAATTGAAGCATAATAGCAATTTTTTTAAGAATTGTGCTGCTAGAACAATACAAATGGCTACAGGATTATAATTCTTGTGGCTAACCCATGCCAAAATATGCCAGCACAGACATCCAATAATGCTAAAGCTCTGCAGATGCTCGCCCAGGAAACGAAAACTGATGGGAAGAAAAGTTAATGCAACACTGCTCGATTTGCAAGAGTGGAACAAAATACTACAGGACCCCTGAAGAAAACAGAAATATGGACTACAAAAGATTGAGAAGACTTAGAAAAGCAAGAAGGATGTGAGTATATATGCTATTTGGTTGGCTTTGAGGAGGGGCTGAGCAGGCAATGGCTCTGAGGATGCGAATGCATCACCCAAGGCTAGCTCTCCACTGGTCCACGCTGGGCCTCTCATTCATATCCAAGGGCAGAGGACACCATTCACAGTCATGTGGAAATTTCTCTGACTGCACCGTTTTCATCAACTTGAGACCAGACGGACAATCCTGATTCAGAAGTATTTTCCAATTTCTTCTGCTATGCTCTGAACAGGTCTCCTTTCTCATGGGGATGAATTGAGCTGACCCTCCAGGAGCTATTTTGACTGCTTTTCCTTCTGCCTGCAATGAACTCTCCTTACAAATACTTTATTATTCAAATGCTCAAATATTGTTCCTTTTCCAATTCAATGTCCACTGCACTGAGACCTTCAGAGCCTTAGTTGTTATACACTGTCACTAGTATAAGGGGCCAAGGAACAACACGTACCTCTCCATACTACCCACATTGCCACAAAGAATTGCTAAAGCCATCTCAGCAGCCTTAAAATATTTTGATCTACTGCTGATATTTGTGCAGAAACTACATGAAAACAGTCACATTTCAACAGTGTTTATACTCAACATTGTAGCATCATTTGGGGTTTTTTGAGAACCTCTCTACAAGGATGTCACACGGCTGTATCCTCTTCCTTAGGGACTTCTTTCAAAACCTTTGGCCCTGACATGTTTATTACTTTGAGAAGTACTGTAGTGTTGGTTAAGTTCCATTTACATCTTTGTTCTGTCTTTATTTTGTTGTTATTCCCCATCTCATGTCCAGCAAGGACTAATTGCAATAACCTGTTGAGCTGAATCCTCTTCATCTCCAGGTCTGCAGGTTGACTGTTCTCAGCTGAGTCTGCTCCAGCAAGACCATTTCACCAACCAGGGTCCATGATTCCCTGTGACAGTGAAACTTCAACGCAGCTGCATCCAAAGTTAAAAGGCAGCCAACCAACAGCTGTACAATGTTAAGCTCATTGGCCCCTTTACTCCCACATTCAGCTTTTTGCACATGAAAATACCAGCTGCTTTCCTAAGAGTAAATTCTGCAGTAACTTTATAGCCGCCTTCTCCCCCTTTTACCTTCAAGCGTGAGAAGGATTTCTTTTTAAAATTAGAAAAAGTAAGTTAGTTTATGGACTCTAACAGCAGGCAGGCTCTCTGTGATATGTTTTTATTATGTTATGAAAGCAATACTGAAACTAAATTAAAAAAACATTGAATTTTATATTAATTAAGGGGGGGGGGGGGAATGGAGGAGTCAAACTATTGCAAGTTGTAGTACTTCTCCAAAACCTAACACTCAAAATTAGAGTTTACCAGAAGCTTAAAAGACACAAAACCATCAAAACCATTCCCATCACAGCAAAGCAGGGCAGAGAGAAGCATCCAAAGAAGCTCTTGCTGGGGTGCAAAGCTGACAGTTAGCTAGCCACTGACCTGAAACGCAAAAACTGGTTTTAGACGACTATGAAAAAATCCTTCAGTCTGTGGGACAGACAGAAAGCTTACCCATGGTCTCCTCAAATCCCAAGAAAGCTTGGCAAGCAGACCACAGTTGCTCAGCCCTTTGCAGGAGACCTGGTCACAGACATACAGCCCAGCTGGGTCTGGTCTGCCACAATCCTCCCTCAGGCAAAAATACACTGCGCATTTTTCTTAATGATTTTTTTTTTTTAAAGAAAATATTTTTTTTCTTTTTTTTTTTTTATTAAAGTAAGGCAGCACCAAGAAAATTTTTAACTAACACACACAAGTCCCATCCAGCTTGCTACTCTTGGCTTTCCCCTTTGCAACGCTAAAAAAATATACAATAATAAACACTCTCGCCCCCCACCCCCAACCAATGGGATTGCACGACACAAAACCAGTTTTTAGACAGTGCAGCTATATGGCCCCAAGTATAAACCAGTTTTGTACCAGGTCCTGCACAGTTTGTGCACCACCCTCCCAAGCTCTAAATGTGGATGGTTCACAGCTGAGCAAGGAGCCTGTAACTGGAAGTTGGTTCAACGTTATTTGTAAGAAAAACCATACAACTTGAGTCCAGCTCTCTAGAACAACATTTAACTCAAAACAACATAACTGTAAATGCTGGCGTCATTTATAGCACCTGTAAATCATACATTGTCAGACAACTGATAAACACAGTCTCATGAAAATCACTTTCCAGAGCGATATGCACCAAAACACCATAAATCCTTCAGTCAGTATTACTGTATTTTTCCATCCCCATGTTATATGCAAATTCTGCGCAACTGAATTACGATACTGTAGCTGAGCACTTACCAATTATATTATAAACAGACTATTTAAAGGTGCCTACATCCCACTGCAAAAAACGTCATTAGGATACAGACAGCAGAAAAGCATCAATCCCATAAGCTAATAACAGGATTCTTCTCTCTCTAGACCTTGTTTCTCTTCAATTGCATTTTTTTTATAATTAAAAAATTACATGATGAACAGCCACTGTTTTGTCATCTGCAGTAAATCAGAACATCAACGTGAAAGCTTGAAGCTAAAAGAGAGCAAGGACAGAGATGGTATTTCTGGTTCATCAAGGCTTTGTGCAGAACGACGTGGCGAGAAGAGCCGTTCTGTGTGCAAAAGCCTTCACAGCTGCACCTTCACCTACAGCTCTGTGATAAAGTACCAGCACCAATATGGAGAATCCTCTTACTGATCATCATTTCTTTGGAAGAGCAACAAGATTTAAAATATATTGAAATAAAAACCAAAAACTGCCACTTTTTTCCTTTTTTTTTTCCCTTCCCTTTGCCAAAAGAGAAGCAAAGTCTAAGTGCTCGGATTTACCAAATATGCTGTAAAGCTTAAAACCAAAAATAAAAAAACCAGGACATTCTGCCTGGCAATCATTTCACTTTCCTTTCTGATAAACAGTTTGCCATAACATAACACTCCCTCACCATGTTATTTTGCTGTGCAATAAAACCTGAGGCTTTCCTACGTATGCCGCTGCCATGGCCACCCCTGGAAGAGGTTTTTCAATACAGCGAGTCTCCACAAGGCTGCGGTGCAGAGAGCAAAAGCACAAGTGCTTTAACTGCAGCTAGAGAGAGGAAGGCTTGGTTTGAAACCTGCTGTACAAGCTCATGAGGAAACCAAGCAGCGTGAGGAGCAATTTTGACAAGGAATTAGGTGAAATCAGCTTTGTGTCACCAACGCCATCCCGCCTCCTCACAGCGAGACTATGGGAATTATCGACTGCTTGCCAGGATGGAAGAGACCTTCTCAAGTACCCAAAAACACTGGGGAAGAAGAGAAATGCCATGGCAATAAGGGAAGAAGTGCAGAAGTTGCTTAGCAACTCTCTTATTCTGACAGCCCAGTTGTGTGAAAGAAATTAAAAGTATAAGGGTGAAGGAATTAAACACAGAAACTTTGTTTTCTACAAGGTCCTCAGCTAACATGAATCACATCGCTCAGATAACTTTTGTAGGCCTAAGTCAGTCTGTGTCAGCAGCAAATGCGGGGCAAAAATAACAAGTATCAACAGCTACCCAATGAAGAAATAAAGCAGCAAAAAACCTGGGGAAAGCAGCCTTGATCATCTTCAGGCTCTTTACTGAAGGCACACAAAGCAGCTACTTGGATTTCGTTACCCAAATGTCAACAACTCTCCCCTAATCATACCAAAAAGAGAGTTTCCAAGCAAGCATCAGAGATCAAACTTTAAATACAGCCAAGATACAAAACCAGAATGGCAATTCCTCAGACATTTGCCAGCCAGCACACACAGACTGTACCAGCTGGAACAGAAGCTGTAACCCTACCAGCTTGGTTTCTCCTCTCTTTTTAGGCAATGAAAAGATCTTACACAGGCCTCTGAATTCAAAGGATAAATGATAATGTTAAGCTAAAATGGGACAGGAGGAATGATGTGGATGCTCGCATAGCCTGGGATTTAAAGCTGGGCTTACCAATGGCTTCACGTCTTCAATCTGTGCAGCCTACCTGCCCAGTTCACACAGATCCCCTAAGAGAGACTCAACTAAACAAAGGACTTACTTGACGCAAATAAGCGTTTATGTAGGTATACTGTTTTAAAAAAAAAAAAAGTATCGATTTTTGCTATTATTTGACACAAAAGACCAATCTGCATGTGACCAGTGCATTTCAGCCTATAACATAACTGATGAAAGTGTAATGGAACATTAATCTTTATTTAAGGCTGCTTAAGTGCCTTATTAGGAAGAAAAAAAAAAAAAAAAAAGATCTGATTTTATGTAAGCCAAAGTACAGACTCAAAGAAAGACATTAACAGATCTTTTATTTGTGTATAAAAACCAAGCCTGTATTTCAGAGCACAGTAGACTTTTTCAGGAGGGGAGCAGGTAATGCAATTTTTACATGATAAGATCCACGGCTTTTCTATTTTCACCATGGCACTCAGCTTTCCTCAGTGGTTTGTGAATGAAAAACCAGCCCAAGCTGGCGATCTCCCGCCTGAGCCTCAAGAATTTCACTCCCTGCGAGCGGCCACACACCCTTGCAGAATACCAATGACATGGCACGGCACATCTGCGAATCAAAACAAGGGGCTCCAAAACAGGCCAGCAGATTGCAGGCAGGAACCTCACTTTCAGCAGGAACAAATTCTGTTTATTTTAGCAAATTGAATCAAAGACATAAAATAAATACACTGCCCCGATCACTTCTCACCCACTGCGCAGCCGGTAGCTAACGGGTATACTACAGGCAGTGTTTGAGGTACATAGCATGCCCGTGACATTTTCCTACTCCCTAGTTTGCAAGAACACCGAATGTTGGATTTACTCAAAATTTACCAGGGAAAAATACTCCATTTTCCATCTGAGCTAGCTCAAGGGAGGAGTGGGAAACACTCTGGAATGATCTTGAAAATTACAGATCGATGAGCCTTACAAGCTGTTTGAAATCAGTATTAATGATAGTGTTTGAAAACAAGCAAAGGAACACATTAAATCAAAAAATTTTAACCTAGCTTCAGTCACAGAAGTCAATGTGCTCGGTTTCTTTGGATAAAGAAAATGTCACTGTTATTTGAATGTTCAAAAGCCAGGGACAGCATCCTGGAGGGACTTTATTGCAGAACCCTGGCAAGTGATTTGGAAGGAACCTTAGAAAGTCACGTGGTCTGCCCCAGTGAAAAGAAGAAGAGGAAGATCTTCACAAGGGCAAGTTTACCCTCAAAAGGCTTCCATGAATGTCAGCACAGTGAAACAACTCCTCCAAGAATGCTCCAGAGCAAGACCCTAACTCAGGAGAGCTGAGTGGTCCTACAGCCTGCCTGCCTTCATTTAATCCTCATTCATTCCTCTCCAATCACGTAGTAATCAAACTTCAATACTAAAAAAAACCAACCCCAAAACCACAACACAACAAACAAAACAAAACACAAAAAAACCCCAAACCCAAATCCCACATCAGCATTCTTCATTAAATACAGAGATGGGCTAAACCACATCTCCAGAAAAGAGTGGCCAGGGAAGAGCTATACATGAGGGGTGGCACTAAACTGTGCAAATTAACCAAGACTAGAGAAAACTGCAGAATCCCAAAAGGCCAGAGAACAGCCAGACAAATTAAGCTGCCTGAGAGTGGAATAAACTTATCTTGACAAGCACAAGGTAACACAAATTAGAAGGAATAATGTATAACTGTGACCCGGGCTTTACTGTAGACAGCTCAATGACTACGTAACGTTGGGATTCAGAAAACACTGTGAAAACATGACAGAAAATAACACATAAAGGTACGCCAGCACGATAATATTTTATTTCTTGCCTTTTCATTATTTACGATAGGAAGTTCTGCATACTGAATTAAAAAAAATAAAAAAACACTAAATCAAAACAACAGATTCATTTGTATTGATTTGTATAACAAGATGAGATGTAACACATACATTATTTTTTTTTTGGCGATCAGGATTGTATCTCGCAATCATCCTCACACACACTTTGTTTACACACATGGACAGTCAGCTGGTCTTACTACCAGAAGGCTTCACCCTGATACACTGTAATTCAGTAGCTCTCACAATTTCTAAAAAAACCCTCTTGAAAGCTTAGCACCATTTCATAGCAAGTTTTAGTCAGTGGAAAACACTTGGAAGAGCTGTCATGATGCAGCATAATAATATGCAAGACAGTTCTTGCATATTATGCCTGTCTCCTATAATCTCTGATGAAAAATCCACGAGCACCTTGTTGCTGTGCACTATTAGTAGACCCACGAGCTCCAGGTCCTGTTCCCCTATTTCTGCAGACCAGGCTATCTTGCTTACCAAGATTAATTTTTCATGCTTAGCATGAGAGACTCCATATGCACATTCAGATGCATTCCTTAAGAGGGAAGAATCTGTATTCTTCAACAATAACGCAGTCAACTTATGCTACCAGACAGCTCCTTGCTAACATTCCTTCATTAAGTCTTCAACTCAATGCTAAGCTTCCCATTCCATGAGTTGCCCTGTCAAAAGATGTTCTCCCTGTAAATAGGCATCATATTTTGTACAAGGAGGCTCAATCAACATAACAGAGCCAGGAGGACTGAAAAAAAATCCTGACTCCTATACGTTTACTCCGATTTCCCTAGACTGAAGGCAATATGTTCTTCCCCTTTGAATCACCTTTTGTTGGTCCCACACATCTAGTCCATACATGTTCACTTATCTCACTGTAAGAGTTAACTGAATTTCCTATTTTCAAGGAGTATTTTGGACTGGCTTCTTAGCCTCGAAAAACTCTGGAGCAAAACTCTTAGATCAGGTGTTTTTTTTTTTTTTTCCTTAGACATTTTATGAAAGTTCAATAGATGTTTCATAAGAAGTAATGCTTGCTAGAGGTAAAAGCCATCTTCAGCTTCCCTAGCCACCTCTGCACTTGGTTTGGAGTGAATAATTTGTATCTTCCAACTCCCCAGGGTAAACTAGGCAAATCTAGCAAAAGCTATGAATGAGCAACTGAGCAGAAGCTAGAGACTACCACGCTCCGCAGCACAGGCTGCAACACCACGGCTCGTGCAGTGTATTTTCAGGCACCTCTGAATATGTGTTCGTGTTCTCTTCTACGCCCTTCCCTTTGACATGAAAATGTTACAAAGGTGTATGTGCATGTGTGTATATATATATGTGTGTGTGCATACACACACACACATATATATACACCCTATAAAGCCAAATAAAATATTTAGAAGGCACAAATACACACATCTTTGTATTTCAAAAACAAGATGCCTAAAAATGCCTGTCCTTACCTTCTCCTCCTGTGGTGCCAGGCTCTCCCAGCTCAAACAGATTTAACACCACTCTGTGCTAGAGCTTCTGCTAGCTGCTTTCAAGGACAGAAAACACCTCTTCATCCTCTTAAACATCAAAATTGCTTTCCAGAGTTGTTGTAAGGCAAGCTTTAAAACCATATTTCTGTTAATTATCCTAACACTGTTTTTAAAAATAATTTTCAAAGTGGTTGCAAATACTTCCTATAATTATAAAAGCTACATTTATTTACTGCCTTTAACTTAAACCTCAAGTGACCTTGATTAATATTAATCCAAATGCAACCTCCCTCCCTAAATAACAACACTGTATGGCACTTCTAAATTAGAGTTAAGTAGGATATTCTGTTGTTCTGCAGCTTTCTTCCAAGGAGATGTGAAGAAATGCTTGCAGGATAGGAAAGATGGGGTGGGGGAGGAAGAGCCCGTAACCCTTGCAACATATGCATGTCAAACTCCCTAAGCCAGGGGACTCGCGACTCAAGATGAATTTTCAGTAAAGCTGGGAAACTTCATTTTTGACAGAAAACAACACAAGCCTTCAGATTTATGTAATTTCTTCTTGATGCCAAGCAACAGCCAGCAGCCTCTGCTGAGCTGTGTTCTGATGGTTCAAGTTAAGAAAAGGCCATGAAATCACAGCAAAATTCCCGATGCGCTATGCCAAACAGAGAAATAGCTACACCCTATTAGGGTTATGCTTGCCATGCTGTTTTCAAACATGAGATTAAAAATATAAAGTATTGTTAATATATTTAACAGGCTGGCTGAGCATCAGATTCAAGTGTCAAGACATTTCCTGCAACAGAGCAAATATCTTTGGTTGCAACTAATAATAATACGGGTTTTAATTAAAACACAGTTGTCCAGGAGCATCAGTTTGGTATGTGCTACAAAGAGTGCTGCTTTTAGCACTGTATTGCTTCAAAGGTGGGGTTTTTTTCATTAAAAATGAAGCATTTGTTATGCACTGACAATATCCTTATTATGCGAAACAAAACTTTCCACACTGTATACTACCAAAGACTTTAAAGCAGGAGACAAGCACAAAGTATACATGCTGAGAAACCTACAGTAAAGAACTACTTTACAGAAAGTTTCAGATACTACTAATATCCTTACCTAATTGTAGGCTTCTACTGTTAGAGCTTCACATTACAGTGGATGGAAAAAACATACATGAAAAATAAAAGAAATTAAAAAATTTGCTCATGCCATTCATAAATATTAACCATCCCGTCCCTTGCAGAAAATAAACTGTTACTTCTAGCAAAACAGTGGGAGAGTAGTTCAACTTGAAATAATTTAAAAAGGCACTAAAGGTTTTTGCTTGTTTGTTTTTACCCCTGCTTTAAATTTTGCTCTCATCTGCTGAGGAGAATCTTGTTTTCTTGGTTTAGAAAACAAAAGAACATGTGGAGTTTGATGGGAAGTTTTTGCACGACTTCCCTCTGCACCTAAAAATATTTGTCTCTGAGCACACATATTCTACAACCCTGAACTTATTCGCTTTAGTCCCTACCAACAACGGCCATTCTGAAAGATGCAGAAATATTCACCAAGGACCTTCTTGATTCTTACCTGCAGACGGAGAGCTGCAGCTGCTCAGATTGTAAGGCCCTATTGCAGTAGATTGTTGAAACCCCATTTTGTAAATACTCACAAATGCCAAAGGAACATGTCTTATTTCACCAGGTACAGCACCAACAAATGTCTAACAAAGGATGCTAATTTGGTGACATACAATAAAGATGAAGAGCAACCGTACCACTGAAGGAGATCAAATTAAAACACTGACCCCCCCCCCGTGCTAACCAAACCTATGCAGCTTATCTCCCACGCAGTCGTCCAAGAAGAGATTGGGATCACAGCTCTGCACCAGCTGACCACATCCACGGCATTTCTGAAGGTCTTTAAGGATACATGAAAACAGCAGATGATGTCTTTGATAATCCTTTGAGACAGATCCTATTCTTTATTTGAGCACTTCTTTTGCCTGACACTATTTTACCATTTGGTTTGAAATTTAAAATAGCTCTGGCCTGAGAGAAAGCTTCCCTGCAGTCACAGCTCACTGGCGTATTGGGTTTGCAAAGCAAGGTTTTGGTAGCGGAGGGGCTACAGGGGCAGCTTCTGTGAGGAGCTGCCAGAAGCTTCCCCCATGCCCGACAGAGCCAATGCCAGCCGGCTGTAAGTCAGACCTGCCGCTGGCCAAGGCCGAGCCCATCAGTGACCGTGGCAGCACCTCGGGGAGAAGACTTAAGAAGGGGGAAAAAACGTTGCTGGGGCACAGAAACCACAGCTGGAGAGACGAGTGAGAACGTGTGATAGAAACAGCCCTGCAGACCCCCAGGTCAGTGAAGAAGGAGGGGGAGGAGATGCTCCAGGCGCCGGAGCAGAGATTCC
>JAVJGG010000090.1:30894302-30910274 GCA_035590195.1 Aviceda cuculoides
AAAGGGGGGGGGGGCATATCTAGTTCTCACTATCAGTCTTTACTTTCAGCCACTCATGAAAACCAGCATCTTGTATAATTCAAATGCACTAGCAATAACAGATTTCATTTCAATACTCCACACAGCAATCTAAAAAGCACTGCCAGGCAAGTCAATGATAGCTGAAATTAAACAACCTCCTTCACAAGCCTCTATGCAGATGTGCAGGACAACACGCTACGTTTCACAGTACTCAGTCCCAGAAGGACTGACATTCACACAATTATTACGAAAGCAACTGAGAACTGTGTGCAGTTGTTCAGCCTTTTAATGCTGTGAAGGCTGCATTCACAAACGTCTGCAGAAACAAGATCTCCAGTGTTTGCTTAATTCCTGTACTTGAAGGGAAGCGTTTCAGATGACAGCAGAAGAAAAGAGACTGATAATGGGAAGCAAGAATTTGTTAGGGAATAATTCAAATGTGAAACTGTTAATTAAATATGCAAAGTACTTCCAGAAGCAGCAACGGATAGACAAAACCCCAAATGCTGTGCCTACTGTAAACAAGTGTGAACACAGAGAATAAATGTATCTACCTTCCAAACTGGGATTTGACTTTCTAATCCCTTGTCTACAGATTTCATATTCGCCTTTTCTTAAACACATGATCTGTGAAGGATGTTTCTGCAAGATTAAGACAAGAAGTAAATATTTCAGCGTTTAGAAACGGGAAAAATTGTTTGTTGTTCAAGTTTTCTTAAAGTCCTCAGAACACAGAAAACAGCTTCTGCTCCTGTTTAATATAAAGGATGTACCAGTATGTAAGTAAACTGTGCTTCTTGTTACCAAACAGACAGCAGAGAGCTTTGCCAAGCTCAAAACAATTCTAGGCACAATTCACAGGGTTTCAGATAAGACAGGTAAAAGAAGGAGCTGAACAGTTTAAAGCAGTTTGTATAGCAGAGAAGTGAGAGCACTGCATGCAATCTCATTATTACTTAAATGTAGTAGGTAGGAGTAGCATGGGAAAGGATCCCACTGTGCTGGACACTGTGTAAACACGGAGCAAGAGCAGACTCCTCCAAAAAACCTATCATTACAGTATAAAATAGAAGATAAACAAATACTAGCACAAGGTCAAACAGAAGACAATTTGCAATTCCTATTATAAAACTAATTTTACTTCTCTTGAACCCACCAGAAAACTCAAAAAAGGTTTAATTATAAACATTATGACTACTATCATCCAGCCCTTATAAAAAGCTGCTCCTTTCAGGCATTAGGATTGTTTTTCAGAAGATGGAGGGTACCAGTCAGAAGATGGACGGTACCACAATTCTCCTTTTACATACAGGCAAACAGACAACTAAACGTAATTGCAGCAGGTTCCAGATTAAAATACATCAGCCTTCAGCCTCTCAATGCAATAAATCACCCTCAGCTTGAAAGATGGTTTTATAAAAGCAGATCTAGTCAGTTGAGGTCTATGCAGCAAGTCTGCAGCATCGGCAAAACATACTGTGCTCACAGACAAGACGGGTGCTCGGGATGCTGCTGGGCTCCTGGCAGAAGAAGTTTTATGGGGAAAAAAAGGGGGTAAGCCTTTTGGGGGGAGTTTTATGCAGAAAAGGTAGATGCAGACAGGTCAGGATGAATCTTATATATACAAACTGACAAGGAGAGACATGCAGTGATTGACGCTGTATGTAATAAACACAACTGGTAAGAGTCTAGACAGGCTTTCAGTGCGTAAATATCAAATTATATGAAACATGCTGGAGGGGACTTGCAGCAACCTCTAATTTTAAGATTCTACCCAAAGTTTAAAAGAAAGGCAGCGATACCCTCGCTGGCTCCTTCCCCAAACAGATTCTGCTGATTTGCCTAACCAGACAAATCAGATGAATGCTGTGGTTTATAAATACTTTTCAAGTTTCTTCTCAATAGGTAAACCGAGAAGAACTATGGGTTTCGAGTTTTTTCCCCTAAAGAAAAAGCGGGTGAGGAAGGAGTAACCTATTCATCCTTCTTCACTCTCACGGCGAGCTACAAAACTGCATTGTGCCCAACACCGTCACTGTCCTGCCCAGTGCACACTGGATGGCTGCTTTTTTCCCCTGAGAACAACATGAAAATAGTTTCCCACTGCGTTGTTCCCAAACATATTTGCCTAAACTATTAAAACACGAAGGTAACTGCTTCTGCCACAACTCTTCTGCTCTCTAAACACTTCACACAAAGCACATCTGAAGAATCAATCCTTTATCATCTGTCTAACTTCAGAAATATTTTGCAAGTATTGGTACTGCAGTTAAAACTCCTCACATGCTTTTGTGATGGATAACAAACCCAGAAGGCACACACACTATGTAAACTGTTGATGAAAGTTAACCAAAAGATTTGGGGGTCTGAAACGGGGGTTTGACCTTTCACCTAATGAAGCAACCTACAACAAGAGTGCAGCTCACCCTGAAGACAGGGAAGAGAACTGCAGAGGGATGACTAGAATAGTATCAAGAAAACTCAAATTGTAAGGATGAGATGCTTCCTCTCAAATCACTCCTCTCAGGCATGAAGATAAATCACTGGGTTCTTTCACATGATACAAAGCCACCAGGTGTAACTCACCTGTCTCACAAGCAGCTACCTCTGTGCCTGCACATCTGTGATGCTCCAGCCATGGAAGGAAGTCAAGAATGTGGAAGAAATTAAATACTTCCCCGCACAGCCTGCTCTTTGGGTTGGTTCACTCTGAAAATTTGCTTTCCCACCCCCCTCTCTCTTTCCTTTCTTTGCTTAACAGACAAGTTGGACAATGAAGGTCTTAGCAGACCCACTTGGAAATGCTGGAATTGCTTCAGGAGGTTCCTTGATAGAGAAATACTGGCACAACAGTGAGTTTTTAACAATGGGAAACAGCAAACCTGAATGCGACTGAGGAAAGTTAGTATTTAAAGCAACTTAATACTTTCAATCTCCTTATCAGAATAGTACTGATTTTCTTTTCAGCCAAAGCACTTAAAACACACACACTTCAACCACAACGCTGTCAGCTTGAGGGCTCCAAGTTACACACGTGCCAAGAGGTTCTGGTAAAAGACAACCAAAACCACCAGCAAAGGCTTTTGGACCAGCAGCAAAATGGCCAGCTTGCTATGAGTACTTCCATGGAGTCCATTCACCACATTGGGCCAAAAGCAGCATTGTGTGTTTATTTTATTAACAGCAAGTTAGTTTATCTTAAGTATGTCTGACATCGCCATCGTTCAACATCAGATGCCATTCTCCAGCTCTGGTCTCCTCCCCTCCTTCAGGCTTCCAGTAAAATTAGACCTTGAATTAAGCTTCCAGTAAAATAATTACACTTGGCAGGTATTTTTCAACACTGATTTGGAAGCCAAGAAACCAAAGCAAAACAAAACAAAATCAAATCAAGCATTACTCAACTTTTTTGAGAAACAACTTGTTCTATAGGATCATGTATTTTCACTGGTGGATAGTTTTGCTCTACCACTATTTCACATGCTCTATGAGCTTCACAAATGCATTCGCTGGACAGCTTACTAAATAGGGAAAAAAGCATCTTAAGTCCTTCAAAACAGCAACCAAAATAATGACAACAGAGAGAAAAAGACCTACTCAAAAACAATGGACATTTTTTGTGGAGAAAACAATGAAAAGAAAAAGGAAAGCAAAAATTAGCAATGACCTAATCCTTTCCCAAAGCACATCTTCCACTGGCCACTGTGGGCAGAAGACTGGCTTTGGAGGCTTTCTTCATACCCACAATTTGAGAAGAAAAGGCACCCTGTCGTAGACTCCTGGCCAAGAGACAGACACCTGGGGCTGGACAGGAAAATACTGAATTTAACTCCAACCTACTCAATCTTCCCCACAGCTGATAAGGACATGGCACAATTCGTTACTCACAATTTCTGCACAAAGTAGGATACACTTATTTAAATTCAAGTAATGTGAATTCTCAGTGAGGAAACCCAAATCATCTTCTCCATTTTTACTGACAGCTATTTTATTAAAGAAAGCTCCCTTGTAATCGGTTGGTAACCATTAAATCGTGTTGATCTTCATGTAAATATAGCTTTCTCTTGCTAAAAACAGAACTTTTTTGCAAAACCAGAGGACGCGCTGTTCCTAATAAGTAATTTCATAGCTTCCCATACATTTAACATAATTTCCAATGGTCAACTTCTTTTTGTTAGAAAATGTCTCTTATTTAGGAAATATTATATTCTTTGGATATATGTCAAACTGCAGTCGAATACAATGCTTCACCCTAACTTCTACCACACTACTTCTAAAATAAGCCCTGCCTGTATCACTGTGCAGATTTTTAGGAAATGTTCTGCACGGGACCAGACCAATATCAAAAGACAGAAGGGACGTATGTCAAGTGGTTTTACTTCCAAGTCTTTTGGTTAAATACCCTCCCTTCTTGTGTACTACCCTTGGGATCTCACCACTCATTATTCCACCATAAGCTTTGACAGCTTAGAGACACAGGTGCCCATATCCCATAATTCAGCTTTTCCTTGCTTGGAGACAGGCACATAAAACTACAGCACCCACAGTGAACAAACCTGGAGCAGGACCCCTGGATGACATTTCCCTTTAGGAAGGAATTGCTGTAGTACAGTTTCTTCTTACCCAGACAACCTTTTCCAAAAGTTTTTGAGTTTTGTACTCAAGGGTTTTTTCCCAGTTGAAATGTGAAAGCAGAAAACAGCAAAAAAATTATCTGGTAGCCCTGTCTCAGTTTCCTCAGATCCTTGACCAAGGCGGACACTGTTCTCGCCAGTCACAAGCCGCCCTCCCCCCCCCCCGCCCCAAACCTTCACGGTGGACTCATTAACCGTTGTGCTCTTGATTCGTGGACTGACTCATTTAACGCGGAGAACCAAAGGACACTGTTCGTTCTTGGCATTACGTTGCTCTTGAAGAGGGGAATGTTAGTGCCACATAGAAGAGTCGAAAGTGCATCTGCGTTGACCAGCCGGCACCAACACGAAAGAAGCATGTGCAACATCTCACAAATCAAGAGAGTCCCCCCCAAAACCCTTAGGACAACCTCTGTGGCTCTGGAAAGGCAGTGAAGTGGTAACAGGCTTTCACATTCTGTGCTACATTTTGCTGTATAATACAGCTCTATTTTTCTAGCAATTCCATGGGGGAATATTATGAAAAAGAAAAAAAAAAAATCACTCCATCAATTTGCACAATATCTGGGGAATGATACAAGGGGAAAAAAATAGGATTCAGGGAAAAAGCAGCAGCTTTCACATGCAGAAGCACAGCACACAGGAGCCAGAGTCCTTCACTCGATTTCTAAGAAGCCTCCATCACCATCATCACTTTCTTTTGCATGCAGATGATATGCTAACAAGCCCTTTAGATAATTTAGTCCATATATACTGTGTAGGTGTTTGCTAAAACACTAGTGCCAGTATCCAGTCAATACAATGGGCATTCTTTCTACTTTATTGCATTAAAAAATTGTAGAAAGAGGTCACAGAAAAATTTGACAAGAGAGAGAACTCCATTTTCAGAAGTTATTTTAAGTCTGTTCACCTCCGGTTTATTTTTCACCAAAAGCAAGGCTGCCATCAGAAAGCCGTTTCCTTCTGGCATTGCTAACTCAGCGCTTGCTTTATTCCCACACTTTATCATTCCCCTTTCCTGTTTTTGTACTCATTGCTGCCTTTGGAGGACAATCAGTAGGGGCAGGAGGAAAATGGAGATGGGAGCTCTCAGTTTTCTGAACGTCCGCCTCAGGAAGCGGAGCATTTAACAAACACACTGAAATGCTGATCTTTAATTTTCAGGTCAGTTAGCCAAAGATGTGATGTACAGAAAGGAAAAAGTGACATCCTAACAACCCCTGAGGTTTCAAAAACAACAATCCTGTCCATCCAGAAAAAGAAAATCATACCTACCACTTCTCCTGTCCATACCTACCATTTCTTTCTCATCTCACACTCTTTTAAAAATATAGGATGTTTAACAAAAAGTGAACAAGATTTGACTGCAACCATCTTTAGCCAACACAACTCTCAAAATTGCCTAAGGGCTTAAGATACTCAGATGCTTTAACTAGTAATTGAACAGGACTTTGCATTTCGTAGGTGGCTCTGAGACCTTTGTCAGAGTTTCTTTCCCCCCACATATACATAGTGAAGTGGATGGATCATTCTGGAGATGAGTCACTACTGAAACAACAGAATAAACTCCCATGAAATGCCATGGGGTTTGTGTTTAACATTCTCCAACTCCTTTTTTAGAGTATTTGGCAAGGCTTTGGCAAATGCTCCTCCCGCAGAAATCAAGTGGTGATTTTATTTGTCAGTGAAATAAATCCAGAAGTGCTTAAATATTCATTTCAGCCTCCACTTATCTTCTCCTTCTGCTTCAAGTTTTCTCCCTCTCAAAGCTGACAAAGGAGAAAGGAAAGCCACCAAGACCAGTGCAGCTGCTGACACTGAAAACACAACCAAGATGGGTTTCTAAAGCTCCAGACCACAGAAGATGCTCAAGTAGATTTGCTGCTTCACGTTTCTGAATATCACCCCAAGTGCTTGAATATATACAACGCTTGAATGTTTAGATTGGCTTTCACTTCTAAAGGCTTCAGCAGCAACATCTTTTGGCTAAAGGCCAATTAACACGTTTAAAAGGAGAGGGAAGTGAAAGTTAAGGGTAAGCGAGTCTTTGGTGCACAAGGCAAAGCAAAAGGAGCCAGCAGAAACCAAACCCAAGCCCAGCACTTAGTGCTGCCACGGTCTATCTGTGCTGTACCCACCTGCTTCTCCAAAAATCTTTACATACCTGTACACGCTTCCTTAAGTGCAGACACCACAATAATCATTGCAATCCAATTCAATTTGCACACAAATCACTAATTAACTCAGAACATGCAAAAGGTACCAAATCTGGAATTGCAAGTAGTGTCTCTGTCTGTCACCAAGGCTAATCTCAGGGACATCAGGGGACACTGGGTACTTCTTTGGGCAGCTGGCCTGCACTGCCATCTGCCCTACTGTTATCTTCAGACGTACTGCTACATATTTAAAAGCTACAATAAACATTATTATTAATGTTACAAATACACCTTCAGTTATCACGTATACCTTATGCTACAGACACTTATGCCTTTGATTAGAGTTACTTTTCAGAAGCATGTGCATTTATATTATTACTGCTCTCACATCTGCACAGAGCATATAATTTCTTTTGCATCAGTGGATACCGTGACTAAGTAGCATTAAGAGTGAAATGGGTATCGCAGCAAGCAATGTTTTGTGCAAGTCATCTTACCCACAGGATTTTACACAGTCCCGTGGTAACAAGTGAGCAGCAGAAACGGGTGGGAGCTGCAGATGGGCGTCTGCAGCCACAACCCTGCATCCAAGTGGTGCACGGCAGATGGCCATCCACTGCTGACTCGGATACCCAATCAAACACCATTTCGTATTGCTACCAAGCGATGCACAGTAGTTTCTGTGACCAAAAAAATGTACGTATATAGACACACAAATAATCAGTGCTTTCCGTTCACTTACAACAGAATTTACATAAGGAGAACCTTTATTACAGGTATTTTCTTACATGTTTGCATTTGTCTTTTGTTTTCTATTTTTGCTTGTGTTCACATCAAATTAATAGAAATACATTCTACTTGGCTTATAAAGCATTTGCTTATTAAAAAAACAGCTGATGTAAACTTGTCTGAAAGAGAGAAACACAAAAAAGAGCAAATCTCTAACCATGCACTAGACTCACACTTGTTCAACTGCACACCCAGCACAAAGGCATGACTGAATCCACAAATCCTACATATATTTTTGTCATATAAACAGAAAGCAAACCTCAGCCAGGTCTAGTGGTAATTAAAACTGAGGAGGGGACTTTGAAGGATGGCATGCAGTCACAGGCTGCAGTACTCTCACTCATCTTAGAGAACAGAGGCATTGCAGGTGGCTGGACATTACAAACCCTTTATGCTTAAAGAGCTGCTGGCTAATCACTTCTGTCATTATATGCTGTCCTCAGCTAAGGGAGGAATCTGATGGAGAACAGAATACATTGTCAATTTACTGTAAAAGTTAAATTTCGATTTAAAAAAATACTATTCTGATTGGCTGTGCATAAGGTGAGGAGGCTGGAAACATGAGGAAAAAATGCTACTTGCAGACTTCAGGGGAAAAAAGTGCAATCTTAAAGAAAAGTGACCAACTCTAAAAATAAGTTCATTTTTCTACTGGCTTAAGAGAGACTAAAAATAAGAGGGTTTTACCAAAACAAATCATTAAGTGTATAAACATGAAAATGAGTTTTCCCACTAGCAAGCATTTGTACACCATAGTCACTGAGTAACAATATGCAAGGAGGAAGGGTGCTCACATACGTAGTGCACAAAATTCACTATTTCAATTAGACCGTCAGTCCCTTAATTAATAATAATCCATCATTCCTCGGAGACTGCAAAAATACCAGCACTTCTTCTAGCACTCATCTAAGAGGAAGATGAGGAAACACTGCCAAAGAAATGAAAGATAGGCAAACTCCCCTTGCAGCCCAACAGAACTGTTGCTCCTTTTTATGAGCAGGGGAAATACTTTGCAATTTCACTAAGCTTTTACTTGTTTGTCCCCATGTGCTGTGTAGAGGTGGTTTGCTCTTTTATACCATTTCACACACAGGAAACCAAAGGACAAGTAGCACAGCGCAGGCAAAAGAAGGCTCCACCTTTCCAGCCCTCTGCTCTTATATACGTGGCAGAAATAGGCCTTTTTTTTTTTTTTTTAATTTGACAGCAAACTTTCATTATATTCCTCTGCTCTCCAGAACTGTTGTTATCCAACAAGCTCAACGGGGGATGTACAGAAACAAATAAAAATGCAATTCCTTCTCCAGGAACCCTGCAGTGGAACCTCCTGGTCCCTCAAGCCATTCTACGCAGACCCCACAAGCCCACAAAAGACTTTGAAGATGAGCTGACAATGCAGAATTATTCTCAACAACTACATCGGGTTGGACTAAAGGTCTATGTCATCGTGCACCCAACAGAAACCAGAAGTGGATACCTGGGAAAGGATATAGGAATACAGATCAAGTAAACAGGGAAACCACCATGTAACACTCTCCTATCCCAAGCCAAGTACATGGACAACTTTTTCCTCTTCAATTCAAGGTGTAACTACAGTTGTACTAAACACAACACACCAAGTCAAAATGGATTGATCATCACGGCACAGGGTTGACTATCAGGCTCTCCTGCCCATTTCCTAGTTTCCCACTCGCCCTTGGTTGCTCCTCTCTACCTTGTGAGTTTTGGGGAGCCAACCTCCTTGCCCAAAGTCACAGCTGTCCTTCCCAGGATGACACCTGATCTCATCCCAAGTTTACTAATTGTGTTATATTGGTGCAAGGAATGTCACAAGGGGAAATTTAGGAAAAGCAAACTGAAACAGGAAATGGTATTAGTGCTGGCAAGAGGAAGCTCCGTAATAAAATAATTTTGACTTACAAGTATAGTTAACCAAGGACCTTCTTTAAAGGTGGGAGGGGTTTAAGTTTAAGCTTTTAGCATTTTATATATTTAGAAACTCTTTAAAATGTTAAACTAATAAAGAAGATGCCCATGACACAACTTTATGTTGCCTAGGACTTTAGGATACTACATACACGAACTTCCCCACTCAGAACCAGCACTAAAGCACGTAGTCTTGGATACGAGGCCCTAGTGCAGCATGCACAGGCCTTACATCCATTACATCTACTGGCCTACAAGATAGATCCTGTTCTTTGGTGTCCTGCCAGTACTTCTCCTGTCAAGTATACTGTGTGCCAACACAAGTGGGAACATGAAACCCAGTGGAAATTCATGCTGGTTTGGGTTTTGCAGGTCTGCTGCACAACACAGGGCAGTAAGGGTGGTAGACATAAAACAGAAATACAAACAAGCCTCAATCCTACAAAGCAGGCACATTAGCAGGACCACTAACTAGTAAAAGCTACTGAAATCATGAGAGTCGATGTATTCCCTCAGCCAGTGTTTGAAGGCTCATCCATAAAACTTCAGCCTTACCTTTAGATCTCCCCCGAAGACGTACTCCCAATTAGCTATAGTTAAGGTACCATGGTAAAATGGATTTTAATAAAATACAATTTCTTTTTTTCTTGTTGCTGTTGTTTTGCCTTTTGCGCACTTGTCTATTTGTCTGTCTTGCAATTTCAAATACCAGAGTACAAACCAGCACTGCTGAGAATCAAGGAACTAACACAAGTGGTGATTATTTTGCCATAACACCAGTCATCTAGGTGGTCTGTGGTAGAAAGAGAGAAGGTATAGGGAATAAACAAAGATTGTAGCCAGAGATCAGAAGAAATACTGCTCCTAACTGAAATATTAACATTTCCACCTCAAAAAGACAACAAGAAGAATCAGTGAAGCACATTAAGCAAAAAAAACCCCTGCAAAATCACCACAGTTCACAACTGGAATATTTACAACGTTTTTGACTGATCTTTAATATTTCAGAGTTGTAGAAAAACCCTAACTGGAGACCAAATTCTTTCCTTCCTCTTCTCCCTTGCCCATAGCTAGTGATATTGCTCAGCATGATTCAACTGGAGAATGTCCTGGCTGAATCCATCCCAACTATATCTCACCCATTAAAAGAGAACGGTGCACAAAGAGCCAGGCACTACTCGGTGCCTCTGACAAGAATCTAGGGTGTCACTGGCATTGGGAGGTGACCTGCCCAAGACCCAGCTTTAGGATGTAGCACCACCACCCCTGTTTACAGCTCACTGCCAGAGACCAGGCTCTGTCCTCGTTGTTTTGACAGGTTCATTTCTTGCACTGCTGCCTCTAAAAGGAAAACCTACATGAAGCCCAGCATCCTGCATCACGGCCTACAGAAAATGGCTCTGGCTCCGAGCTTCTCACTCAGAGAGCTTTTATTCATAAAACACACCATATGATGAACAGGAGAAGGAAGCATTTGATCATTTCTGCCCCCTTGACCACACACCTTGAGATAGTAATGCAAAGCATGCATGTGCCCTTATACAGTTTCCTTTTCAACAGCAAGTGCCTTTTGGTTTTGTTAATCCGTGTCTCACTTTCTCCTGTTCACGTTTCCAGCCCCGTGCCATCAGCTGTTTAGCTCTTCACATTTCACCTCCAGCCCTCTACCTTGACACCTCCTTGTTTAATACACTTATGAACAGACATACTATTCCTGCTCTCCATACCATTGTTCTGCTTATTGATACCAGCTCTTGATGCTCCTACCCCAAAAGAAAAAGAGTTATCCAACCTCACCTGCGCAGCAGTGCTAACAGAGAGGCCATGCAATACCTCCTTTGCTGGGCATCATGGTGGCCAACCATTACTCTGAACTTCTTTTTCAATATTAATTTTTAGTCCATGCTAAACCCAAGGTGCTTGCAGGCACCTAGTCTGTACGAAGTAGGTAGGGGCTGTAGGAAGGGATTGGGGGTGATGGGGAGTTGCGGGTGGGGAACAACCAAAAGCCAGATGTGCAGGGGAGCTGTACACCTTCTAAAGAGGGCAATCAGAAAGCCAAAAAGACATCTTTTCAGCTTACTTTGTCCCTTCACACATCTGTGATTATGGCTTTAATAGTGATGTAAAGCCACAAGAATCCTTATTCTACGGCATTTAACAGTATTAAAAACCATAGTGCCTCTAAACATTCAGAAGCTAAATCCTAGGCTTACTAAGCTCAACAGCAAAATTCTCTGTGACTTCAGCAGAACCCAGTTTTGTCCCCAGGTTATTGAATGCAAGCACACACAGGGGCTAAACCTAATGTGCACCAATACTTACATAATTTCCCTGTATGTAAACAAATTAACATAGCCACTATTTGATTGTACTTCTGTCTTCCATGACCAATGAGTCAGAATTGCTTGTTTCTAGTTATTAGCAATATAAACCTGCAATCAATCAGCACTGTCTTCACCCTGCAGAAGTAGGGAGAGAACAGCTACAAAAGCCATCAGGAAATAGCAATGGACATCCCAGCCCCAGGACTGAACTGGGAACATTAGTACTTGTCATAGACAGCAATAAGAAATACTCTTCTTCATAACGACGAACTTAAAAATAGCATTTGAAAAGCAAATCGGTTATGAGAACAGAATTAAGACACTGAGGTTCAAGTTGATCAAGGGATTTAGAAAAATAACCCAGATTTCACTCTATTAAAAAAAACCCCAAACCCAAACACATTTCAATGCTGAGAAAAGTGACAAAAAGTGTTTTTATTTTTCTGATAACAAAGCGCAGAACAAGATCAGAGTTCTACCACGCTGCATGCCACAAAGATACCACCGCAGCTGCAAAGAACGTGAGTGGGCAACTCCAGTCACAACAGCTCCATAGCTTCTTCGTGAAAAAGAGCTGTGGTCTCCCAGCTCCAACCCTGGTGCACCACTTGCTACACCATGCCAGTTTTCTCCTATTCCAGCAACATCTGGAAGCATGTACATTTTTTCCTTCTTACCACATGCTTTGAAGCTGATTTTCTGGTGCATGCTTGTTTTCCTTTATACTTTTTCCCAATATTCCCTAAAACTTTCCTTGTGGGCACTCATTTCATCCAAGCCTTTCTGGTATATATCTGTAACAAAGCAGCAAACAGGATAGAAACCAGGAATTGCTAAGGGCAGCTGCACACAGCACTAAGGGTATACTCCTGAATTTCCAGGTAAGTACAAAGAACACAGCACCTTTGAACACTGTAATTTCCATCAGTTTTAAACTTTGTCCTAGAGTACTTCTGGTGACTAACCAAACACTTGAACCTACTAGACCTGCTGGCTAATGACCAAGTAGGAATGATGAAATAGAGACTGGTAAGCCAGCTTGCAATCCCTACCACCAAGAGGCATATGTTACCTTAAGGGCAAAAGTCACTCCTGTCTTCTGTATTCCGTCTCTTCTTTGACATTCAAATCAAGATACAAAACCAGTCATGCAGTCTGATGATACAGAAAGGTCCCTGCATCTCCTCCAACACCAGGGGTTTTTTTCCCCCCTTGACACTGAGACCAGATCAGCATTCCCACAGACAGCACCTCAGCTCAGCTCAGTTTTCACTTGGAAGAGACCTTATGGATACCAAACCTAACTCATGGAATTTGACTTTAACGGCACAGAAGCAGCAGACGGTGAAGCTCACATGCTACTTTTTTTTTTTTTTTCTACACCCAACCACGCTCAGTATTCTCAAAGCAATAAAACAAATTTCAATACAAAACACAATACAGGCACGTTCATGAGATGTCGCAGGAGCTGGCAGCAGTAAAGAGAAAGAATGAAAAATTATAGGTCAGGAAGAACGGAATGGGAAATTGAACACCTGAAAAAGCACAGAGGTCACCAATTTACTCATTAAGAGAATCTGTCAGCAAACAGGATAGTGCAATTCACCAGGTAGCAACCATCAAAGAGAAACCAAGAAGTCTTCCGAGCTACCTCCATTCTTACCTGTGGCTTTAATTCCTGGGGATATTCAGTCACAACCAAGATCAAAAGTGGAGCTGATCTCACACGCTCAGAAAATCCACACCAGATTTGGATAGTTTCCTTGGCATGGTTAATTCACCTGAGATCTTCCATCCCACCTCTGGCTGTCACAAGCACTGCATTAAAACTTACCTCCTGCTTGCAAGAGACCACGTCTCGGGAAGTGGTTAACACTGATTATGGCCAAGAACTGCCTGTCTGTGCCTTTTCAAAGCATACACCAATGCAAAAACACCCCAGAAAAAAGAGCTGTTTCTTCTGCATTTGGCTTAAGGCAAAAAAATACAGGAACACAATAATTATCCTGGTATTTACCCTCCACTAAAAAGATAAGGGCTGTGACGGCAAGAAGCAGGAAGTGGGTTCTTCATGTGCTTTCCCAGGATAGCAGTAGCGCTTGGAAAAGCAGGGTGGAAGAGAAGGGAGAAGGTATTACCACTAGGATGCTATTCTCCATCACTATCCTTTGACATCAGTAGGATCATTCCTGTATCTGAAATAAAGTGCTTTATTTCAAAATCAGGTGTTTAGCCTGGTGGTTTTCTGCACCTTGGGGTTTCTTTTGGAGGGCAGGCAGGAGGGGAAAACCAGCAGAAAACAACTGCTTGCCTTACTCTTATTAATCGTTAACAGGAGCAAAGAAATTCCTCCTTGTGTACTGCAATCCAACATAAACCCCAGAAAAACAAGAGTCCTTGACCTGTCATGCTTAATGAATGTTCTTGGTGAACTTCACCTTCTTCTCTGTAGTCTCCTTTGGTCCCGTGCTGCTGCCCAACCTGTTCTGCCTACAAAGGAAGGCCAGGGCAGGGCCTAGAAGGGTTTGGACCAATTTTTCACCCAGTAGCAACAGCCCTATGTGCTGATTCTGCCACATTTGCTAATGCTTCAACCTCAGCGCCCTCAGAAGACCAAACCCTGCAGGCTTTGCACAGTCAATCCTCCCTGACTCAACAGGAACACCATCCAAATCTTCACACTGGTGTGCACATGTCTGCAAGAACAGGATCTCTGCTCGCAGCCTCACATGGTCCGCCTGGCCAGCAGTCAAAGTACGGGGGAGGAAAGGCTACGTGTTTGTTTACACCCTCCGCAGCTGATGGGTGGGAAGGGAGCTGGGAGGGACCGAGGAGGCAAAGACAGGGTGCACATCCTTAACTACCACTTTCGGAGCAGCTGAATCAGCGCCGGGTGGATGGCTGTTTACTGCTGACACAGACCTGCAGTAAATCACTACCTTTCTGGAGCAACTAGGAAGTTGCAAGGGTGACTGAGTCATCCTCCATCCTGACGCCATTCCAGGAGCAAAGCCACGTACGTCCCCCAGCTTTGGTCTGTGCCTGTGGCCCAAAAATAACTTTAAAGCCAAATCCTGCAGTCATCGTTCAAAGCTAAAACACTGTATTTACTCTCATCAAGAATTCATGTATGTTTCTGACACTGCTAAGAGTAACCAGTGCTTAAATTATTTGCTTAACAAAGAAGTCTTATTTAACTACAAGAGTTACACCAAGTATGCAATGTTTTCTGACCCACATAGAAGGTGATAATTTGCATTTTATGGAACCACTTTGCATAGACAACCCATCTTAATGGCCAACAACACGCTGTACAAAACTTAATAATTGAAAAGCAGTTGTCAGCACTGTTATTTGTGTTACAGGTAACTCACAAACCTCATTAAATGGTAGTATTAAATTTCTAATGACCTTCTGGAAAGCCGTTCACTTCGGGAGTCTTTTTTTAAGGCATGAGCTCACAGAATGCCAAGCAATTGTGGAGGAAGTACATGACAGCTACCCAGAGCCTGTGGGAGAGGCCAGGCAAAAAAACCTGCCACAAAGATGTCAGCCTGATCCCCCTTTGGCTGAAGAAGTGACTTTGACTTCATGAACACCCCCTCTCTCCAGCCAGTCACTTGACTGGGCTTCTCTCACAAATTTCTGCCCTAATGCCAGATTAATCCTACTTCATCCAGTCCCCACACATCTAAGAAGCTGCTGCTTTTTTTCTCTCAAATCATTGGCTTTTAAACTATTTCTGTTGCAGCACGCAAGCATTTGCTGTGGATGAAAAAAGGCTCAGAGACTAGCACAGAAATGTAAAGGCAAATAAAAATTACATCACAAAGCCTGGGATTTTCATAGTCTTAGGGAAATTAGGTCCCCTGAATCCCATTGCAACTCACTGAAGAGTCAAGTGCATAATTTTCGATTATGCTTGTAAAAATCCCCAAATAAATGCACAACTAAATGTAGCTTCACAAGGCTGAGTGTTTATTATTCTCCTAAATGCTGTTATTAAGCCTGAGTCCTTTAATTCCTTCCCCCCCCCCCCAGGAAATAGTCTCACTCTTGCCAAAATGTCAAAGATACAGATGCCAGTTATAGGAAAATCCACCTCAGAGTCAGCTCCTG
>JAVJGG010000090.1:30928582-30995411 GCA_035590195.1 Aviceda cuculoides
CTTATCTCAACCCACGAGTTTTACTTCTTTTCCTGATTTCCTCCCCCATCCCACTGGGGCGGGGGGAGTGAGTGAGCAGCTGCGTGGTGCTTAGTCGCTGGCTGGGGTTAAACCACAACAGGCAGTTAAGTGAACAAAAAAACGGAGTAACTAAAAGACTGAGCAGATCCCAGTTATCAAGAAGCAGAGGATGAGCGTGATTCTGTGTTCTGTTTCAGTGAGGACCAAATCAGGCTCCTAAATATCCTGACACACATTCCAATGTCTGGGGAACAAAACTACTCAACTCATGTCTGCAGCCACCTGTGCTCCTCTACTTCCTTTCAGAAAATAGCTACCTCCATTAATCTTATTCCATTCAACTGGATTGTTATCTAAGTGTTATCTATATTTTCTGTACTGTGACCAGAAGGGAGACAATGCCATACATAAACTCATTACATATTTGTGTGTACAACTAAAGAAGTACCAGAGAAGGCTCACACTCGCCCAACTCCATGGTGTTGGATGGGGAGAAATTTAGGCCAATAACTTGTGAGACTGTGTGGGAAAATCCCCTTCCCTGCCATGCACCAAAGGTTGTGTTTCTATGTTTAAAAATAAGATTAGGGCTTCTCTGAATGAGACTAACCATTTGCAAAATACAAGGAGCCTGCTCTTCGCTTGGCGTGGTGGGGACTGCGAGGTGAGGATCAGTTTGGGATCCCACCTGGGCTGCATGCTGGTCTCATTTGGGCACACCATCAACTTCAGCCACTCAGTTTCTCAGTCTCAGTGAAACAGCAATAAATACTTCTTAGTTCCTCACCCAAATGATGCAAGGTTTTATTTTGCTGAATTTGAACAGCACTTTGAAGATACAAATCCCTAGCATTACGATTTGTTTCAACATGCTTGTCCTGCTAGTAAAGTGCCACGTAAAAGCCCAGCTCTCATCTCAGCCACGATGGTATTAAGAATAATGCAAATGATTCAGAAGTGTGAGTGGTTCAGAGCCCATAAAAGATAGCAGATGTAAGCGAAGCCCACAAAAAAAGTCTGTGTACTACAAAGCTGTATTACAAAAGACTCTCATAACTATGTATGCAGAATATTATCTGTATTGTAGGAGAAGCACTCAGTATTCTCTCCGGCAGAAAATTGTATGTAAATCAAAAAATCTTTTCCAAGATGTTCTATAAATACATAAACCTTGTGGGCTAGGGGATGAGTTGGAGACTGTTACCCAATCTGCCCTGGAGCAGGCAAGGAAAGTAGATCTGCTGCTGAAAGAGAAATAATTTTCCAAGATTTATAGACTGTAAATATTTTATTTACCCTCCAAAGTAGGAGTCCATACTTGTAGCAAAGAATGTGTACAAAGTGTATGCAGGGTTGGATCCTCTTTGGTGAAATGACTGTGAAAATAAATTAAAGCATCCCTGAAAACCAAGAGAGTTCAGGTGTCTTTTGGTCCTGTCCCACTCATCACAGGGAGGTGCGGTGAGGTTTCTCAGGCACATCTATCCTGGGAGCACTGCAGTGTTCCCACATGCCTGTGACTCCACAGAGAGCTTTTCAGACCTTAACTCTGAGCTGAGAAAATACACGAGCCATGAATGCAGCACATTTCGATACCATTTTCAATTCACAAGCTAGTGTCCAGCATAAACTGCAAGCTGTTTCTGCTTTTAGCTTTCTTATAATTGCGTCTAATCTAGCTGAGATATAGCACATCATTTCCAAATGCTCTGTACGTTCTAAGCAATGTGTAAGGATAATGAACAGGGTTTTTTTGGTATGTGCATTCTCAAAGTCTCATTAGAGGTAGCACTAATATTTACTTGTTTGCATTTCAAACGAAAGGGAGTCTATTTAATAACACCAGCGATTTGGTCAATATTGGCACAGTCCAAGTGCCAAGTGGAGAGCTGGATGATGTTTTCATTAACCTCAGTACTCTATAACACTGCAGTTTTTCTCAGGAGACTGTGCTTTCTGTCACGGTAGTGTAACCAGGGCTGCAGAGGAAGAGCAGTTAGTAGGGCTGTCTGCTAAAATCTCAGGCTGGTTCCTGAATGAGGGGCTAAAAGTGCCTCCAAGATTTACTCTTTATCATCATTGCCTCTGTCCCAGAAACCAGCTTGCCTGTGCTTGGTCCATTAAGCATCTTCTCTTCCTTCTGCTCTACCTGCTCAGGTTGAGTCCCCCAAATCCTCAACTCCATGTGGGAGGCCTCAATTTTTGCCCCTTACCTGCCACACCAGCCCTGTCTGTGGAGCAACTGATACTTGTTCATCAGCATCTGCTTGATGTGACTATAGCTTTCTGTTCTTAAGATGTGATTAGCTAGGAAGAGAAATACGACACATTTATTCGTTCATTGATATCCTTGTGAAAGCACACTATGGATTATGTTGCTTACATAGTTTTCTGTGGCAGTCATCACAGTGTTTTGCCAATAGAAGTGGATTTGTTCTTAAAATTGAACCAAGGAAGGGAAGTGTACTGATTCCCATGTTAGAGATGGAAAAGTTGAGGCAGGGAAACAGGATAACTTGCTCAAGGAGCTGTGGAGGAAGAGTGGGAGGGGAAATCCCATCTGCCAAAGAAGGAATTAATCCAGACTACAGGAAGCATGGGAGATGACTCAGTTGCAGATGATAAGAAGGTTGGAAGGCAAGTGAAAGCTGGCCTGAAATCTGGATGGATGCAAGAGAGAGAGAGGAGCTATATTTTCTGAAATTACTCCCAAGAAAGTACCTGTACATATGCATCAAAAGAAAAACCAGTACCTGGGTTGGGCTAGGGCTTATCTATCAGAAAATAAGGAGACTGTGAATTACAAGGTAATCTCTACTTGGCTCAAGTGCACTGCTGGGCAGCATGCTTGGAGTAGAGCTGGCTGCTTACAGGCAGTCTGAGTTCAAGCCTCTGAGAAAAACATCCTCTCTTGGATCAATAGTTCTGTTCACAGCCGAGGTTGCAAGATGGGGTCATGAGAAAGAAGTTGTTATTTTGCTACTGAAAATTCTCAGTTTCTAGCTAGTAACCATTGCTGGTTTCTGCCTGTTGTATGTCACTGTGCTTAAGCTTGTGTTACTTTACATATTTTAATATTTTTTATCTTTAAAAGTGATGGCAAAATAGTCTTCTGGCATGCTCCTAAGAGTTTTTATCATTCAGGTTTTTTGCATAGTGATATGGTGGCAGAGATTTAGGTGCTGAGCACTATGGAAGCAATTAGATTGTTCATATGAATTTAGTAAAGTTAATCTACACTGGGCCAAGTCTGTAATTCATCTAAGATATTTTTTCACTTGTCAGGTAAATTCCAAGCAAATAATTCCTAGGAAGATGATTTCAACTCTTAACTCCAAACTTTGTATTCAACTATCAAAACACACTTCTACCTCTGCATCGTCTGGTGGTCCCACTCAGTTCTTTAGATAATATGCATGTTGGTGTCAGTAATGAAAAAAACTATGTCTAAAACCAAGAATAAATTGTGTCTTAGTGAAAGAAAGAAAATTCCCTGTCAGCAATGACTTAACTCAGCAGCTGTTATCTCACTGGTATCAGGTTTTCATAGTGCTCTTAATAAATAATACTGCACTGTAAGAGTAAAACTCCAGGCTTGTATCTTCCAACATCAGAGGAATTTACCTGTGTCTTCCCTTTAGCTGCTGACAGAGTGAATACATCGGTGCAGAGAAGTACCCCAAAGTACAGTGACTCTACAGGAATGAGTAAAGCCCAGTGAAATGTGAGCCAGTATGTTTTCCCTGGGGACACTTCAGATAGCTCCTATTTCTACGTGGGCTACAGATTGCAAGCAGAGATAGCTTCACAGTAGCTTTTCTGAATCACAGAGGGCAAAGCAGAAGGCAAGTGTAAATCATCAGGACAAGGGAACTCAGTCATCTGAGCTTGGAAAGCATCTATGGCTCATTTTCAGGTCAAGGTTTGCAAGGAAGGTTGTTTGATAGACTCAAAGAACTTCTTTGTCAACCTAAACTAGGTTATTTTTGCACCCTAAGGTGTCTGCATGTGTTTCTAGAGCTCATATTTGTACACATCTTGGTGCCGCAATGTGCTGCTGTTACTTTATCTTCAGCTAAAAGTGAAAAGGAGGAACACTTGCCTCCCTTGTCTTCATGATGTTGTACCTCTTCTGGGCCAGCCCAGACGTTTCCAGAGTGTTCTCAGTTATTGTCCCCTGTGTGCCCTGGCATCTCTCGTGATCACTGCCCAGAATGTGGATTGCAATGTGCTGTTTAAATAAATGCAGTATTTCTATTTGGTGTGAAGCAACTGTCCTTCCTGGTATTCACAGCTTCCTGACAGGCATTTACTGATTTTATTAACAAAAATAACCCTCCCATTTTGGTGTCAGTTTTAATTTACCTCAGCCCTGCCACAAAATTTCCTTTGGATGCCAGTGGGAGGTGAAAGAAACTTCTAGAAATAAAGACCCAATAAAATATAGGTAATATGTAGCTCTAAAGGATGTAATATTTGAGATGAAAGGCATCCTTCAAAGGAGTCCAGCATATAGCAAACATGATGCTTTTGAAGCTGGCAAAGTGCCCAAACCAGCTTCAGCATTTAGGTAACTGAACATCCCTCTTTGAAACCTGATGGCGGGAGACACTGATGCAAAGGTTAAAAAAAACCCAATTATTTGCAAAGGAAAGATAGACTGGCAGACATACACATTTTAAAGAAAGAATCTCCGCATAGAATTACATATTGAATTAGCTTTATTGCTTCAGTGTGCAAAATGAATCTTGAATGATGTTATAAATGTCCTGGTGTACTTGCATTCCCTCACTAAACTACTTGTTGGGTTAATTGCAAGTCTGTCAGCAAAATTAAATGTTTTAATACAGTTTAGTTCCTTTAGTCCTTAGGGCCACAATGCCACTTTTATCCCGATGCATTGTTAGCAGCACCCTGACCTTGATTTACGAGCAGTTAAAATAAAATTTTGACCTGAGCATGACAAAATCCTGTGCTTTCTGATATCTAAGCGAGCTGTAATTCCCACCTCCTTGCAGTGACCTTCATGTCCAAGCCGAATGGCAAACAGGATAAGCGCTGGGCAGGTGATGGATGTTCGTTAGAGTGGTGGCGCAGGCAGTAATCTTA
The DNA here is from genome assembly GCA_035590195.1 of Aviceda cuculoides. Classification (NCBI taxonomy): domain Eukaryota; kingdom Metazoa; phylum Chordata; class Aves; order Accipitriformes; family Accipitridae; genus Aviceda; species Aviceda cuculoides. Next base: position 30,933,713 of record JAVJGG010000090.1, read on the forward strand.
TTGCCTCATTTAAATGAAGGCAATAAGGAAGCTGGTTTGCCTTAGTTCTGCTTGCAGTCAGTGGAGCCTAATTCACGTGTGGTTCAGTCCAGCCAAGCTATGCTCTCTGGTGAAGACTTTTTTTTTTTTGAGCATCTCCTGAGGCACCAAAGCTGGATGCATGAAATCAGGCAGCGTGAATAACTTCCCCAAGGGAGATAGACGCCTTGCATCAAGAAAAAAAGCTTATGACACCAGCCTCCCATGAAAGGACAAGGGACAGGAGCTCTGCTCTTCAGATGGGTACAGTTTCACAGGAGTGAGGCATGAGAAGATGGAGAAGTCAGTGAAAACAGAGGAGGAGGTTTCAGAAGGCAACACATGGCCAGGAATGGGGTAAGGGAGATGAGAACTAGCTTAATAACTGGGAATTTATTAGTTTTCAAAATAAAAAGTTCTGTGGGTTCACTCCTCAGCCCCCACTGAGTGTCCCACTGCTCTAACACACAGGACTGAGACTTTCTCTTGCAACAGGCTGGCGGAGCCTGTGTGGTACCGCACGAGTGCAGTGAGGTGGGCTCCAAACCTACCTGTCAGCTGTCACTTTTTAATCCAATGCTGCAGCAATTCCTTACTGGGAAGAAGAGAAAGTGGGTAAGCGAAAATGCCCTTTTGGTGGTAATTTTACGTTCTGAATCTCAGCTTATGGGTAGAATGATCATCTGGGGGTAGAAGAGAAAATGCAACTGGTAGTAGTTTGAACTTTTATTAAAAGCATTGGAGAGGTGATATAGGATGTGGTATTTTAGAAGAGCAAAACAACACATTAGGCATCAAAGAAGATGGCACTGGAAGTGCCTCTGTTGCACCTAGGATGCAACTCTGGGTGAGTTTAATGCACAAATGGGAAGAAAGTGTCGCAGTCTGCTTTGGGGAGAGGCAGCAAATACACAGCAGGGGCAGTCGGTGTGAGCCTTCATAGATAACCACAAACTCTAACCGTGGAGAGAGCAGTACCATGACTAAGCTTCCCACCATTTCATAGGTGATGACCCTGCTGTGAGCTCTCCCTGTGCCCAAAGGAGGCAGGGCTGGCTGGCTGAGAAGTCTGCAATGGCAACTTCACCTCCTCTGAAATCCCAGGTGGGATTTTTGCTCTCTGAGAGCAAAACCACACTGGAGTTAAGACCTCATAGGAAGTCAAGTGAAAATAGACCCAGTCATCAACAAGAAAATCAGATCTGAGAAGGGACTGTGTAACAGTCAAAGCGGAAGAATGCTAGATAAATTCAAAATACACAGTCTAACTAGAAAGGTGTAAAGGAGTAAACTCCTTTGGGGCAAATGAGGGGAGATTTATAAATCTCTTGATATACAGAAAAAAATTGGTGTATTGAGAAGAATATATTTGAAGCAGCTTTATGTTACTTAAGGCTGTGCCAGCTTAATCATATTCATTAACAATTCTTTGTAGCAGGCAAAGTCACATAGATATAGAACCAGGGAAGAGACCGGATTTTATGCTCAGCTCTGAAAAAAAAGCAAAGAATAATAAAAACACTGTGGAAAGAGGATGTGGCAAAGGAATGATTTGCCACTTTGGACATAAGCAGATCGTTGTACCGGGTACCCAGGATCTTCATCTTTGGTCTGGTTTGTGTGTATTTCATTGTTTGATTTTCAAACTTCCTATCTGATAACGTGTAAAGGAATATGTATTCTAGACAACTACCTCATTAGAGCACAGATTTGTTTCATAAAAAGCCGGATGTTTTCAATTGCATGTAAGCATGCCGTAGCTAAAAAGCATTAAAATAGCTACAGCTTGCGGCACATGTTAAAACAGAGGGAGCCTACATGAGTACACTGTGCAAATAGCTGCACTTCTTTCCAGTGGGCTGGAAATTATTGCTTGGTTTTCTTTGTTAAATGAAAAATTTGTTATGTTAAAGATATGATTTCACATCTCTACACGATTTTATTTTCCTCATTGAAAAAATGGAGAATAAACTCTTCCATTTTCAATAACATTTTCAGACGTTTTCTGAAATCTGAATCCTCCTCATTGGCCCCTCTCCATATCACTTTGGAAGGTGGCCATTGGGGTTCGGGGCGAGGAAGGGATTGCTCAAAAGCTCTTCCACAATATCATGAGTAATTTAAAAAATGCCTTTTAAAAATCTCATAGAAATAATAGGTATTTCTGATTTAACTCTCAAATTTGAAATAACTGTTGATTTACAAAGTTCTGGGAGTCTCCCACTGAAGAAATGTGGGAGCAGAAGCTCTTTAACATCATGGAGCACCATTTCAGAAGTGTTTAATTTTGTTAAATGAGGAATCGTTCAAATTATAGCTGCCAAAGATAGTAATTTTCTGATTTATGCTGTACAGATAGATATGTATCATTCAAGTATGAGAACAGGGAAGAGCTGAAGCATCCCTTGTGTAAGGCAAAGGTACAACTAACTTGCATTATTTTCTGTCCTCTAAGGGTATCGAAGAAGACAATAACGTGGCAAAGAGAAGCTCCTTGAATGTATATGACAATCAGGAGCTTGCCAAAAGCGTCTTGGAGACATGCTTAGTATTGCTAATTCTTGTGATCACATCAAGTTATTCATCTTTTGTCAATTGAGATGGCTCTCCTTCTGGGGACAGCCCGTCTCTCAGCTGACATTTGATGTGTACTGTGTTAGCACTGCCGCATCTCTAACAACGAAGGAAGGGTACAGTAGATGAGATGAAGCATCATAAAGATGTTGCTGCAGTGCCACTTGTCAGCAGCAAGGGCCAGTCTGGTGACCGCAATTGAAAAAAAATCAAAGACTTGGAAGAGAACAAGAGCTGCAAGCCGAGAGCATCAGTCTGAGCTGTAGCTCCCTTTCGTTCTGCAGTACAGTGCTGGCATGTTGCACCAGCAAGACTCCCAGTCCCTTTAAAAAAAAGGAGATCGGCTTCTCCAGATTAAAGATACATAGATGATGAAATATGCCGTGACATGAGGAGCGTGCTCTGTCATTCCTAGCTAGCAGGGGCATTAACTGAACTAATTTCCTCGTCCCTTTCACAGGAGATCAGCAAAAGGGAAACAGCAGCGACTTGCTGGGACCAGGGAGAAGATGCATCCCCAGGAGGGCAGTGCATTTTGGGGTGTGCTGTAGGGCTGGCATAGGATCTGTCTGGGGATGTTTACGTCCCTTGCATCAACTTACCTTAATTTCTTGCTATACACATTGACCCTTGAAAAGAAAACCCTGCTGGTTGCAACTGCTCTGGCTGCAGTCATTTAACTCTTTCATATTGAAGCCAAAGAAGCTGTCTGGAAGTCTTCTGTAACTGTATAATTTTCTGTAATTGATTTTTTAAATATACTGGACTTCCATACAATGACAGCAGGCCTTTGAGCAAGGCCATCAAGAAATTAAAATGAGACATGGCCTTGGCAGCTTCTAGGACACGAATGGGGTATATAGAGAATTGAGGAGATTAGAGAGAAATGTAGTTTTGTTTGCAGTGGAAAAATGCTAAGGAGAAAGCAGAAATTTCGAGGGCTGAGCAAACCACACCAGAAATGAGTGTAGCTTCTACATCCAGCTAGGGCTGAATTTTTCTCTTTTTGTTGTACGTGTCTTAGATAAAAATTCCAGCTCTATAAAAGAAAAGAATTTTCTACTGTGAGGGTAGAGAAATACTGGCATAGGTTGCCCAGAGAGGTTGTAAAACCTCCACCTTTGGAGATATCCAAAACTTGACTGGACATGGTCCCAAGCAACCTGCTGCAGCTGGACCTGCCTTGATGAGGAGGTTGGAGTAGAGGACCTCCAGAGATCCTTTCCAACTTATGTGACTCTATGCCAACAGTAATGTGGTCTTTTTTCGTTTGCACATCAAATATGAGTAGAGGTGGATCTGTACAACATTTAGTGATATTACCTGTTAATTTAACACTTCAAAAGGTCTCAGCAACATCCCTTTCCATATTATCTTTAATACAGTCTTAAAATAAGAGAAAATACTGCTATTCCGGTTCAGTAACAGCTAGGTGAGTAGATACATAGACAGGCACATGCCATAGCTGGAAGCCTTGATCAGTGCAGTTGCATGTACAACAACAGCCCGAGGAGCAGTAACTAGAGCGGTAACAACTCTGATTCCAGCCCCCAGTTAAATTCTGAAACACAGACCTGCCAGGAGATGACATTAATTTGTTTAGGGAGATGTCATTAAATCACATAGAGCAAACATGTGGATGCACCATGTCAGAGGGGCCCTGTAGGGCATCGTGGATGACATGTACCTACAGCATGTGGATGGCTTCACACTGGAGAAGGGCAAGGTGATGAGCATTTAACCCCACTCAGCATTGCCATGCAGAACAGGATGTGAAGAAGGGTATGTTCCTCACTCAAAACAATGTGAAGCTTTTTTTTTAATCTAGTCAAAATATAATTATAGAGATTGGAATTTGGCTGCAAAACCTGCTCTAGCCTGTCTACAAAGGCAAAGTGAGCCAAGTTATTGAACCTTGGTCCTTGGAAGTATCTTTGGGTTTTTGCACCATGAGGTTCTGAAGTTGCCCAGTCTTTTTGAAGGATGCCTTTATGATTAAACTGAAAAGTTATGTAAATTTTTTAAAACTTAATCTACTTATGCTTACATTTCTGTTAAGACTGAAGTCGAACTGCTTCTATGGGAGTGACAGCTCAGATGTGAGTGAAGGGCCAAATGAAAATTATGTAGAGATCTCATTTGACAAGGCCAATTCAGACAAAAGAAATGTTAAACAAACAGCCTTACACAATGGGAAATGGTGAACTTCTGCTGAACCTTGCTATGGCTGGGTGCCAAAGGAAAGTTTGAAGCTACCCGCATGTTCTCTTTTGGAAATCTCTCTGCTTTTAACGTCCAGCAGTTGTATACCATTTTAAATAGAAAATGAAGAGTGTTTCATTGTCTTTCCAGGGTATGACAGCTGACAGAAATTAAAATGTCTGCCCAGAACTCCTGTGCTTCACAGAGTGAAAATCCTGCATATTGGAAAATACTCAGATGATATAAGCTGTAAATGATAAATAGGTGAGACTAGATGATTTTGCAACATAATGATAGTATCAAAGAAAATGAAAACATTTAGGTGTATCACCCTGGATGAGTGTTGCTTTTGGACTGCAATCTGCTGCCACAAGCAGTAAAAGCAGTCACGGTCTGGGTAGCTTTTCAGAATTGTCTACTTGGCTAGGCAATGCAAAACAAGGGCTGTGGGTAGAAACAGTGTCTTTTCTTAGAGTAGATGGAGTTAGAATAAACTTTTCAGCTTTCAGGACCACAAGTCCTTCACATTTTAAAATAAAACTGCAATTTCTCTGCCTAATATAAGCCAAATCCTGAGCAGAAACAGGAACTCTGCCTGTCACAAAAAGGCTCTAACATCCAACCACCTTGTCATTACTATCTGATAATTTTTTTTTTTTTTGGCCATTACAGAAAAGCTGCAGTCTAATATTTTAAATATTCTGATCATTGCTAGCTGCAGTAACTGCAAAGAAAAAAATTACTGAAGGGATCGATCTCATAAAGTAAAATTAATTATTTGAGATGGAAAGCTGCCATCACAATCTGATGACACCAATTAAAGTTGCAGAAAATGCAGTTCACTGAGGCAAAAGACAGAGCCTGGGCCAAGTTGTTTTAAGGTGTGTGCTAGTCATTATCCTTTTAACTCAAGATGGGTTTGAGCTTTAAATCTGAGATTCAAAGGCAAGTGGCCTGAGAGTCTGGAAGGTGCTTAGGTGCAGGCTTGCATCCCAACCCAGCCCCCAGTTTTAGTAAGAACATTTAATTCTCCTGGTAGAATAAGGAGGGATACCTCAGAAGGCTGAGATCTTTGAGTCAAAGATACTTCTAGACATAGTTGGCTGGAGAAGTACACCGATTTTCTGGAATTACAACCCGTTTCTCCCTATCCCTCATCTATGATGCCTACAAAATGCTGGGCCATAACTAGAGCTCAGGGGCCCTCAAACCATGGCTTAGTCTTCTAGTGAAGACAGACTAACTCTACCTGCATGCTTCCCAGTCCTCCCAGGCTTTTAGACGATCAGGCCTTCGGACGGAGTTTTCTGGTTGAGATCCTGAGGACTGCCACAAACCCAGCTACAGGTAAAAATTTCCCTGGTGAACTTGCTGGGTTTGACCTGTTCTGATCAGAGAAATGTTTCTGTTCTCCTCACCTGGCACAAGTTCCTGAAGTGAAGAAGGGTGGCTGATGACTTTGTTGCACCAGTGGCTTTATGGAATGCCATTAAATATGGGACAGGGCTTGCTAGCCAGGGTACGCAAGTGCCAGTGCAAATCCTTCTATGTGAAATGCCTTTGAAATCCCCAGGGGGTGCAATGGAAGTCTAATAGAAATACTGATTGTACGAAATCAGCCTGACCAGTAGTTTGTCTTCTGAGGAGATGCTGGTTAAAATTTCATCGTCAAATAGCAAGAAGAGAAGGATGGATCAGTCCTTCTCATTAAATCCTCCTTCACAGGCATGATTTGACCCCAAAGAGTTGTGAAAATAAATTGCAAAGCAGCTCAGCCTTTCACATGGACCAGACTGCAGCAAGTGGTGGGTATTTTAATACAAGATATACCTGAATCTGCAGACTCATTGCAAGATAATTGCCCACCTCCCGTACTTCAGCTGACACCAGCTGAACACTTTCCAGTGTGATGACATACTCGGGGCTGTTTTCAGGAACAGATTATAAACATTTCCAGCTACAGGCTAAATACAACTTGGTTTGCCAAGTGCAGTCTCTTCCCCTGGTTTACCAAGTGCAGCTGAATGTGAGATGTATTTATGCTGAAGCAGGAAGACCCATGAACAACTCACTCTGCTTCCTGTCCCTTTTCTCTGCAAAAACACTAATCCATGGCACAAAAATTACTGCAGGAGCTAAGCTAAACACTATTTTTCTGCGTGAGAGCCTGTTACTTAGGTGCTGTCCTACTGTGATTAATGAACGTGGGCTCTTCCACTCCCTGGCCTCTCTGCCATTTAAGGTGCTAAGCATGCTCAGCTAAAAGTAAAAAGCTTTGAGGCTGTTTTCTAGCTGCTAGCTTTAAATTTAGTCAAATTAACATATTGCCTCCCAGGCACCCTCTCTGTTACAAAGATTGTGTCTGCCACATCAGTCCTACCTGCTCCAGCCCATTAGCTTCAGCACTGTTAAGAAGGTTCAGGGTAGGAGAAAAACCAGCCTGAGGTTTCCTGGCTGCCAACTGTTGCTACTGAGTGTGCTGGGACAAGAAGGGAAAGCCGTGAAAGTCTCTGTTCTCTTCTCTTCAGGCAGAAAACCACTGTAAATTCACATGGATCACACCTGCTGAACAGTAAGGTAGCCTTCGGCAGTGAAACCACACTGGGAGCCAGGGCCAGGATGTGGCCCTTCCCCACACTGTGCTCATGACAAAGTCATAAATGGACCAGGTCATTACTGAGCCCAACGCACTGGGACCATCAGTTGCAACTGAGGTTGTGGCAGGGGCATGGGAAGAACAGTACTGGCTCTAAAGTTTTGGTAAAGTTGTATTTGCGATCACTGTCCAAATGTTTCCATCCCACCTCTGAATGAGCAAGTAAGCAATATCCGCTATGCAGAAGTGTTTGTAACAAAGCTGAGTCCTAACACATCCCTCCTGAGAAAAACAATGCTTCTTGAAGTATAGACTATACTAGGAAGGTTTTTTGCTTTGGAATATGTTGGATAAGGAAAAAAATGTGTTACCATGCTGGAAATGGATTTTTCTACCTGGATTTCTATAGCTGGTTTTTTATGGCTTTTGTACAGTATGATTTCAGGTGTCAGTGTGAGAACTAGAGCAGTGTGGGGATCCAGTTTGGCTCTCAGTGCCAGTAGACTTATTCTCTGGCTTCAGGATGATCCAACAATCTATGCGAGGTAGACTCGCATAGACTATGAGAGGCAAGAAATCTCCGAGCATATTATTTTTCTTCTGTTTAATAATCACAGAGCCCCAAATTATATCAGAATCACCTAAAACACAGATTTAAACCAGCCAATTTTCTAATTCTCTCCCAACAAGGGAGGAAAAAAAAATATTAAAAGAAGGACTATTATGAATTCCTACCAAAATAATTTAAAAAAATCCATGGAGTCCATTTCATGAAGCCTAGTTTCCTGCCAGCTGTCTTTCTTACATTACTGCAACTCTTGCACTGCCATAGCCCATAGTCCAGCAAACCTCTTACGATACACAATCATGGGGCCTTCAGAGGCTAAGCTCTCTGCAAAGAGCTTCAGCTCTCCTCTCCTCATCTCATGGACCTTTTCTTTCACTGATTCCTCTCTCATGTCATCTGTGGACACCACAGCAATCGCGTCTCTCTTCTTTTCCTTTAGTGTCACCCAGCCAGAAGACAGCACAAGCTGTTCCCTGGAGCTTCGTTCCTGTGGGTTAGTTGGTGAGTACATTCATGACCAGCAGCATCTGCTGAAGGCAATATCTAGGAGGCAAGTTGTCCCTGCCTTTCCCTCTGTGGCAACATCAATAACATCACTTTTCTCTATGTGCTTTTCTATTTTTATGAAATTTAGAAGACTTCAACTTTTTTAATATCTTTCCTGCAGCTTGCTAGCTAGCTTGGGTTAAAGCTGATCACAGTCTGATAGTAACAGCCTCGTTTCCACAGGAAACCTGGTAAAAGACTTCTCCTCACCTGCGCTTGGAAGCTGCCAGTTTGACAAGCCGCCAGAGCCTGCCTGACAAAAGCAGACCTCTCCGCGCTTCCTCCTACAATTACTTTCCCATGGAGCCTAAAGGTGAACTGCCAGGCCATTGATCTCACTGCAAACAAGGTATTGGCAGCAGTGGCAGGAGATCTCCATGGGGATGAAGTGTCCGGGAATGACACACACTGGTGGCTCATTACATCAGTCTGGTACTAACTGGTCCCTAAATGAAGAGGAGTCACCAAAAGTGAGCTGCAGGCCATTTGACTTATTTTCATCAGTAGCTCTGAAAAAGTCACCCACGCAAATTTTAGGCAAGGCATGACATATCACAACTTTATTTCAGCTTCAGCTCCCTTGCAAGTTCCTCCAGCTTTTGAACAGAATCCTTGCTTTAATCTTTAGAGGAGCACTTAATGCCAAGTCAACACAATAGCCTGCTTCTTCCTTGTTATTTGGTGACGGATCTCATTTCTCTGTTTTCAGCACAGGACTGAAAGGCTAATGGGAGACAGAGCTATTCATTCCTGCACGTGCTGGTGAGTGGCATGGCTCCCGTCTGCTGCCTCATGCTGCTCCAACCTTAGCCTTCACCACCCCTGCCAAGCTGGGGACTGGCACTGTCACCATCCTGTGGACAGGGAACTAAAGCCCCTAAAGTTAAAGCCACAGATCTTTTGGTTTTACGTATCCATCTGTCTGAGCTCTGGCTCTCTGGAGAGACCCCTCACCCCTTGGAGCCACAGCAGCAGAGCTCTCAGTGACTCGAGTTGTAGCTATGAAGGATGAGCATTTCTGTAAATCAGACAAACAGGATCTGAAGCCAGTCAGCGGAAATTGGGGAATCATTAGACAGCAGCTGTCTCTGAGAAACGTGTTGTACAAAACCCAAGTAATAGTGGCAGTGGTAGTGGCTGTGGACATTCCATTGCCTGGCTCATAAGCTCATCCCTTGTCTTCCTAGGGGCTCTGTGTCACTCCACAGCAAAAGTGGAAGGGTCCCACAGGACAGAGTTTCCATCCTTATGGCGACCTTTTTACCCCCAGGCTAACACAGAGCATATCCATCCCATGCACGGCACAAAATGCTGCATGTGGGGGCAAAGCCATTCATTTTTAAATGAGGTAATGTCTGTAAATGAGCTGACAGCCTGGCCCCACAAAGAGTTGTCCTGGCACCACTTTGGGACAAGAAACTGTGGCACAGAAGAAGTCCTTGACTAGCTGGTGATAGCAGGATTACCCATTTTTGCAACTGAAGCCAGTGTCATGTCAAACCACACATTAACCACACGTTCCTGAGGTCTATCTGCTCAGGGGAAAAATGTGTGCGAGCTAGGGATCAACAGCCAAGAGAACTGATTGGAAGTTGGGTATGAAACTTCAATGCTGGCACTTCTGAAATGCTTGAACTTGTGAATCTAACAGCACCAGTTTAACACCCATGTTTGTAAGCGTTCAGGCTTTTTAAAAGGAAGCTCAGCTCCCCACCATACCCTGAAATCCCACCTTGTGCTCATCAGAACCTATCTGGACCACCAACAAGGCTGAAATCCTTCCATGTGCTGCTCAGACCTTGTGTGCTTGCAGAATAGCTGGTCATGGTGAGTGTCTCTTGGAGGAGATGGATGAGACACTTCAACGCTGGCCCTCACAGCTGCTTGCTGGCAGCAAACCGATGAGAGATGTGGTGAGAGGAACGTGCTCATGGAGGCATGGACACAGCACGGGAACCCACAGGATGAATGGGAGGTCTGCATGAATTGTAGGGCTACATCACTGGGATGATGGGGACATGGTGGGATAACTCGCTCAACTGGAGGGTGTTGGGAAAGACAGCTCAGGAGGGGGAGTTTCTCTCTGTGAGAGGGCAGAGGGAATGAATGGAGATATGCCCAGGGATGGGTGATGAGCCAGCTGAGACCTTGTGGGTCAGGGTCACTGAGCAGACCAGCATGGGTGATTTTGTCATGGGTATCAAAGGGTTGTGATCAGTGGCACAAATTCCACCTGGAGGCCAGTCACTGGTGGTGTAACCCAGGGGTCAGTACGGGGGCCAATCCTGTTTAAGACCTTTCTTGATGACCTGAATGATGGGGCAGAGGGCACTCTTAGCAAGTTAGCAGGTGACACAAAGCTGGAGAAGTGGCTGATGGACTGGATGGGAGTGCTGCCATCCAGAGGGACCTCAATAGTCTGAAGAAATCAGCCAGCAGGAACCTCATGTAGTTCAGCAAGAAGTGCAAAGCCCTGCCCCTGGGGAGGAACAACCTCAGGCACCAGTATGTGCTGGGGGCCAACCATCTGGAAAGCAGCTTGGCAGAATCCTTCTGTGGCTTCCACATCCTGTCTGGGGTGTCCTCGTTGTGCCCTGAGAAGGAGAGCAAATGGGTGACCTGCCTGCCCTGCGTCCCCACCAGAAGCACCGTGGAAGTTCTAGCTGCATGGATATGTGCAGGTAACCGTGTAGATAGCTTAGATGATACAACAATCATTTCAAGAGCTTGGCATGAATTTGTTGCACTGTTGAAGGGACTCGGTCTTTGGGAACTAAAGGCATGAATTCTGTTCAAGGGGTGCAAATGGAAACTAAAAGGAGCTTGTGCATGATCCGATTCATAACCTTCTGCTCTTACCTTGTATCTCCAAGTCATTTGCCTGTTTTAATCCATCAAGATGTGGGATCAGGGCTGGTCACCGTTTTTTCCATGATGCCTGTCTCCAGCAGTGAAGTCACAACAACGTCTTTTAACATTAGAAACAGAACAAGTTAGTAACTGTGCTCAGAACCCCAGGGAGATCGATTTCTCAATGTCTACAGAAGTCTGCAAAATCCAGAGGTTTCAACATTTTTATACTGAGAGCTGGGACAGTGTGTGAGAGCACAATGGAAATGGCTGGAGAACCTGACTATTGTCAGACCCCAGTACAAAATGTGACTGAAGATCTTTCAGTACATCCCAGTATGTTCTGGCAACTCTGTTTGCAGGAAACTTCATCAGAAGAGGTGCTCAAGGAGCAGGATGGAGCAGAAGAGTGTCCCACTATTGATTTGCATCTGCCTGAATGCACAGATTTCTATAATTGTTTTTGTTAACCAAAACCTCACTCAGTAGGAGAGATTTTTAACTGCAGCAATTGATTTATTAAAGCTACACATCACGTTAACCGACAGGATTTATTCCTAGCATGATGAAGGATGCACGTGCAGAGCTGACTTCTACCTTTTTCCTTTATCACATGGAAGTGTCTAACCAACATGGTAGACAGAAATCTTGTTTTTACCTGAGGGGCTGATGGTGCTGGGAACTGTCTGCAGCAGTAATTGGCAGAGGTTTTCACCTTAATTATTTAGAGCTGTCAACTAGAAGCCAGTCTGGGGTGAGATGAGACCACGGCATTCATTTCAGTTTAGTTTAGACCGAGGCCAAATTAGTGGTAAATTAATTTCACTGTCCATACACAAACATAGCTCCTCTGGTATGTTGAGACTCAACTTTATCATCCGCTGATACCCTCTTACAAAAAGGACCCTCAACAATTTAGTTGCCAAAGGTCTTATCATACCATAATATGGATATTACTAGTTGCCGAAGTCTGCATGCACAAAAATGCTTCACAATTCACATCCTGTTCTTTCCTGCTTCATTAGTTTATGAGTCTGTTCAGGGAGGACAAATTACATGGTCAGAAATTACACTTGGTGGGTTTCATGGCTTACCCAGAAAAGTCTGTGATCAAAACACGGCACTTAGTCCACGCTGCAGTCCTGGTAAGCAATAATCATAAAAAAGCCCTAGGGGAAGCAGCTGGCTTGATTTTTATCTTGGTTTTCTAAATTATGCATCTAAGTCGTGTTTCTAAGTTTATGCTCCATAGAGAAAGGCAGAAGTTTAACTGGCTTTTCCCTCTCTCACTGCTTCAGCCACAAAAGTTTCCACTGGCGGAACAAATTCCTTCCAAATGCCAGTGAGCAGCCTCAAACTCAACAGCCTCGTCTGCAGTCCCACGGGGGAACCTCGCCCCACAGTGGGACCTTTGGCTGCTGCCTTTTAACCTGGTGGTGGGGGAAGGGGTATTTATTTCCCCCATTCACCTGGGAGCTTCAGAGCCATCACTGCTATTTACAGGCCGATGAAGCTCGGCACCATGCGGGTATGTACTTTTGGGGTTTTTCCACTTGCTCTGGGTGCCTGAGGCACTGCAGTTATGTTGTACAACTGCCCAGCATGGTGAGCGTTTCTTCACGAGAAAAAAAAAAGGGAAAAAAAGAAGCATCCTCAAGTTTCATACTCCTTGGGACAGATCTGAGTTGCATGACTGTAACTTTAGCGGTTAAAATTGTGCCATGGGAGTTAGTCTGGAGATGATCAAAGAATATAGTTGATGTTTCTTGTTCGTTAGATAATAAAATCCCTTTTGCTGGATGAAAACCGGAAATTAAGCCCAGCTGTTCCTAGGGATGATGGCCAGTGGTTGGGCTGTAAGAGGTGTTGGTCAGCAGAGGGACTTTCTGGACTCAGCTGGAGGAGAAAGTGGACGGGCATCCTTAGTCTTCTCAGCTTCCCCCTTACAGTGATGCTGCTGAGCTCAGCCAGGCAAAAAGTCCTGACTGCTGGCTTGCCGCGGGGTTTTCCAGGCCACTCAAGCACAGATGCAGGCAGGAGCAGGATGCCCATGGGCTTCTGCGGGCAGGAGGACACACTAACCAGGGGTTCTTCTGAAAACCCCACCGTGCAGCTTGCCAGGAAGGGGTGAGAGGCTTGTGTTCAGGGTCCCTGCTGCTCCCTAGGTCCTCTCAAGGATGAGATTGTCAAAGTCACTGCTTTCCATTTTTACTTTTGCTTGCACTTTTAACTGGTGTCAAAGACTCCTCAGACCATGTCTCAATACTATCTCTTTCCCTTGACTGTTTTCCCAGTGACTCTCATGATCTGCTGCTTTGGGTTTGCAATTGAGATCATGTTCAGTCAAAGTTTACAGGTGGAGAAGGATTGTAAAACCAGAAACAGGTTTACCAAATGTCCTGGTTTCAGCTGAGATGATAGAGTTAATTTTCTTTCTAGTAGCTGATATAGTGTTGTCTTGGATTTAGGATGAAAATAATGTTGGTAACACACTGATGTTTTCAGTTGTTGCTAAGTAGTGCTCAGACTAAGTCAAGGATTTTTCAGCTTCTCATGCCCAGCCAGCAAGAAGGCTGGAGGGGCACAAGAAGTTGGGAGGGGACACAGGCAGGGCAGCTGACCCAGAGTGGCCCAAGGGATATTCCATACCATGTAATGTCATGTCCAGTATATAAACTGGGGGGAGTTGGCTGGGGGGAGTAGATTGCTGCTCAGAAACTGACTGGGCATCGATCAGCGAGCAGCGAGCAATTGCATTGTGCATCGCTTGTTTTGTATATTCAAATCCTATTATTATTATTATTTATTTATTTATTTATTTATTTTCTTCCTTTCTGTCCTATTAAACTGTTCATATCTCAACCCACAATTTTTACCCTTTTTCCTGATTTTCTTCCCCATCCCACTGGGTGGAGGGGACATGAGCGAGCGGCTGCGTGGTGCTTAGTTGCCAGCTGGGGTTAAACCATGACGCTGAAACAGGAGCCACTTTCTAATAATTTCATTGTTAGTTGCTCTAGCATTCAGGACACTTTAGTGTCCAAACATGTCCAATTAGGAGACAAAAATAGCCTTTTGTGGAGCGTTGGCTTGGGGTGGCATCTGAGCCACTACTCCTCCAGCTCACGGTAACCTCAGCTCAGCATCCCTTTGTTTTGGTGGGCTTCATGCTGGTTTCCCTACAGAGGTGGTCCAGCCTCAGCCTGGCTAGAGCCGAGCAGGGCCAAAAGGAGAGCAGAGAAGAGCAGGAACACCAAAAGAGTGCGAGGTCTATTTTCCCTTCAGCACAAAGTCAGCTCCTATCATGTCTAACCATAGCAGTTGTGCCTGCAAAGAGAGGTCAAAATGGACCCCGCCACAGGTAAAGGGCTAAAGTGATGGCTCCACCCTTTACCAGCAGCAGCTTCTTGGATCAGTAGAATATCTGGACATATGACAAGTGCTACTTTCTAGAAGAGCCTCTGAGTCACTCCCAGATCTCACATCTCCACTCCCCAGGACTTCTGGAAACAAATGGCAAGTATTTTTCTCCTGATGTTTTTAGCATTCACATGCCAGGAACTGACAGGAAAGACTGAGCATACTATTTTTAATTTTTTTTTTTTTTTTTTTTTACATCTCATGGAGACTTTGTCTACAGCAGGGCGATGACTCAGGACATGAGAGGAATATCATTTTCCAGCCCACTGGATGCAGCGTATCAGAGCCCAAGGGCGGTGCCAGCATGTTGATGGTGATGACTTGAGCTGCGAGGAGCCTCAGACGTGGCCAGACTCCCGCAGCCCTGCCAACGCCACTTGTCATCCTGACCTTATGTTCCAGTTTGAGGGCAAAAGGGCCTATTTTTTCCTTTCTGTTAATTTTAAAGAGATAAATATAGTCACTGAAGTGGCCTCCTACTCCTGTGGAAATCTTTAAGTTTGAAGCTGAACATGTGAAATTTAGCAGTAGCTCTTTTTTATTTATAGGCTGCTCATTGTTTTGCTTAGCATGAGGTTACGTTGTGTGCCTTCAAATGCAGTTAATTAGCACAAGGTCAGCTAGCTTTGCAAAACACTGACATGGGTCTTCATTTTGCTAAAAAACTATTTCCTAAGAAAAAAAAATGTTACCAGCAGCAAATAAAGAGTGTCCACTGTTGAAACATGATTGAATACAGTCTTGAATAAGATTTCCCAAATATACATTTTTCTTTGAACAGACATCTAGGTAATTCCAGCCCCACTGAACTCACTGGGGCTTAGGTCTGGATTCCACCCTGACTCTGATATAACTCCCAGGCCTGCACTTTTATCACCCAGAGCATGAGCTGCAGGCAACAACAAGAGATGGTCATCTATAAGGAATAAATTATGTTTCCCATAACAGTAGCTCTGAGGACCCGAACAAGCAGCGCTGACCAAAAATAGGCTCTGATATAAAATTGGCTTGAAATTAAGACCCTTCCTAAAACTGTCCAAAGCTTTTTATTTTCTTCATGGTGACTGCAGGACTAACAGGACACGTGTTCATTGCTCTGCAGGAGGTTATTGTAATGAATAATAATGGATGTGACAGCAACCCTGAGGTAACTCAGTGGCTCTGAAGCTGCTTGCTGGTTCTCCCATGTTCGGCTTTCATCCTCTCTGATTTCTGCCTTCTGCCACACACAGAAGAATGAAAATAAAAAAATTATTGGGACATTACTTTATGAAAAAAATAATGAAAATTATGCTATAAACTAGACTGCTGTTTAGGAAAGACTTTGCTTAAGGGTCAGGGAAAGGAGCATGGTTAATGGTACCTCCTTGGAGAGACAAGCTTTTTCCCAAACCTCGGCCAAAAAGACTGTGAAAGCATGTTCACGTGCTATGGAAAGGTGTTGGCAACTCCTTTCAAGAAAGTTACAATGATATTTTCAGATGAAATGACCAGTTCACAGAACAATTGAGGTTGGAGATCTCTCCACGTGTCTCTGAAGGTGTTTAATACAACCCTCCTGCTTGAAGCAGGACCAGCTGGATTACGTCCAGATAGCACTTGAATTTCTCCAGGGATGGAAACTCCACAACCTCTCCTGACACCCTGTTGCCTTGTTCATCCACCTTCACGGCTAACAGGTTTTTCTTATGTTTAGGTGGAATTTCATATATTTCAGTTTGTGTCTGTTGCCTCTTGTCCTGACATCACTGAGGAGAGCCTGGCTCCATTTTTACCCCTTTCCATCTACTTTTAGGACAGATGCAGACAGGTGAAGGATCCTCACTGAAGATGAACCTGAAGGTTGGTCCTGAGGAGGGTTTCCGTGGAGAACCAAAGTTTAGTTTGCTAAAATGGGAATGTAACTGTCCTTCAGTTGCACTGAAGCACATGGCTTTTGCTTTTGATGAACAATTGCCGCTAGTTCATATAAGAGAAAAAGCAGCTTTGCTACCGAAGGGCTGCTTGCTGCTCCACTGGGTCACTCCTACAAACCACATGGGAAGCTCATCAGGCTGCACCTCGGAGCTGCTGGTGCTGGAGAGCACAGTGATATCCCAAAGCTTTAGATCTCACCTGCGACTCCACAAGAGCCCTGCTCATCACCTTTGGTGTAAGAAGGAAGCACAAAAGACTGTTTGCCAGATCATCTGAAATAATTGTACTGGTGAGCCGAAATCTGCTCCTGTTTCCCCTGGAAAAAGCAAGAGCAGCGTTACCTGAGTTTGGATTTACCCCAAAGCTGCTGCAGGCAAAGGCAATCCTGGGCTGCAGCTGGAGACAGCAGGTCCCTGGCCCCCCTCCAAGGGCTGGTGCCTCCTCTTTCCCTCTTCAGCCAGAAGAAGGTGATTTGGGAAAGCAGGAGCTCTCAGCACCCCATGGAGCTGTCAGCACAGCCTCTACATGCCTCGGGGAGGCGCAGAGATGTGTGAGGAGAGACAGCAGAAACCAGATCTATGCAGGGACTCCTGCCAGAGGTTGGATGAATGCAATAGGGGCTGCTGGCTCTTCCCAGGCTGAGCCCACAAAGGGTCTGCACAGCTTAGTAAATGCCTGCAGAGACAGCGCCAAGCGTGGGCATCAACATGGGAGGGGAGCGAGAGTCTTTTTGAGGATACCAGACAGCGAACTGATGCTATGCTGCAAATATCTGGTCATGCAAAGCTCAAAGAAAATGCTTGCTTGCCTATAGTGTCCTGCTGAGACATGGCTGTGCAAGATGAAGGGATGTTCCTGGTGAAGGAGGATGGACCAGCTGGGTGCTGCTTACTTTGCTTCGGTGCTTTCACACAGGGCACCTGGGTGAGAAAGATGAAAGGGACTCAGGGAGCTCAGTTAGTTTGTATGACTTTTGCATGGATCCCCAAGTTCAGGGTAGCAGTCCTATCTATTCTGGGCTTTCATTTCTCTGGGAAGAAAAACATTTGGTTCTGAGATAGCTTTGAGGAGTACTTTATCTCCTGGGTGGTTGTTTCTTCTTTGACATGAGAGGCAGTTCTGTACTCATAAGTGGCATGCTTTGTTATACACATAGACTGAAGATCCATATGTTATGGAAAATGTTCCCTCAGCTACGATACACAGAGAGCATTGAGTACAATTCCTGCTCGACCACTAGTAGAAATGCTCATTTGAGTCATCACAACATCAAGCTTTGAACAAAAGCTGGAGGGTTTGGTTCCCAAGCAGAAGCACTGAGACCCTATCTTCCAGCTGGGCGTAATGAGGTACACCTTCCCCTAGCTGATTAGCAGTCTTGTGTCTTGCAGATCCAGCTTCTCATTAGGCTTATCTTTGAAACAGGCTCCACAATGAACCTTTGTTACCAAACAGACAAAGAAAACATGAACGGATGGATGCTTGCGGTGAAACAGGGTGTAAGACAGTCAATATGATGCAGCCTTTCCAGAAGGGCTCTTTGGTAAGAAGTTCAAAGCCATAATTTCCTTGGAGGTCGTTCTCCCTGTGAAATTAAGGGCTGAGCCAAGTGGTTGCAGACTCAAATCCTGGGTAGGATAAGTAGGTAAATGTGCTCTGCTTACCCTGATGGAGTAGGCCCTAGATGGATGCCAGCTAAAGCACGACTCAAGATCAGGTACTTGGTTTCAAGTGCCCAGCTTTGAATTCTGCTTTTGTGGGATCACTGTGTGCCATAAGTACGAGCAAGCTGGTTACAGAGCCCGAGGATTAAACAGAATCAGATCATCACTTTGACTTCCAGGAGGGGAAAAGATTTTGGGGCGGCACCCAGTTTTACATAGTTTTTGAACCTTCAATGAGAAAAAAAAAATTCCAAGCATGGAGTTGGGCTTCTTCAGCTTTTTCATTTGAGTCAAATTCCAGGTCAACCGTACTCTTGAAAAGTCTTTTCCCCCCATCTACATTAAAGGCTGAATGTATAAATAATTTCTAAAAGTACTTGGTATTTTCAAATAAATTAATTGTTTAACTTTTGCATTAACAGTCAAAAATCATTGAGCAGCATCATTGTCTGGTACAACCACGCACTCCCTGCAATTTGAATCTGTTGACTCTAGATGGATACTACAGGTCCTTTTAAAATACACAGCACACTATGATATCCTAAAAGTTCAGATAGGTTTGAAATTCTTGTTCTTGTCCTCTGGAGACAGAAACTAAGCACAAAATGTACCAGCCTGGGATGTACCAAAGTAGATCTGTATCAGAAAAATATGTTATTTGCTTCTATGACAACACTGGAGACATACAAGAAATAAGACACTATGCATCCCACACATTAAAGAGATTAAACTGCCTGCTATCCTGAAGTGACCATGAAGCTTTCTCATCAGCTCCAGTACTTAAAGGCTTAATGTTCCTTATCTGCATGTTTGCATGACTAAGATGTCTTGGTGCAGAGCACCATCGAGTCTGCTGTAACTTCTGCTGCAGACTGACATCTCCCACCACAACCCTCAACAGGGAGTCTGGAGTTGACTGCAGCGGTGGTGCCTCTGATCTAAATGTTAAGAGCCTTCAAGCATGGGACGGCCAGGAGGAATGATCTGATGGCTGAGGAAAGCTGTTGGCAGCCCTGACTTCTGCTGTCTTAGTTATACAGGGAATAAGACAACCTCCCACTCTGCAAACAAGAACATTATCCATCAATGGCCTGGTGCTCCAAAGTTTAAATACTACCTCTGCCAAAGGTGGTCCTAAAAGCAAGGACCAACTGCTTGACTTCACCACCTGGAATACAGGGTCAAGAGGTTTTTTTTTTTTTTTTCTTTTTTCCTCATAAGGGTGCTTTTTGAAGATAAACTGGCTTGTTTGAACCTTGCTTGTGTACTATAAAAACAGCACAAAAGTGAGAAGAACATGAGGTAGGACTTCTGTGCCCGTGGAAAGCTTTGATTTGAGTCTGGCTTTGTGCAAAAACTGTCTGCACTTTTTCTGACCTCAACAGGTGATCCCAGTGTCAGGTCAGAGAGGAAAAAGTCGACTTTTGCCTTAACACCATGGAGCCCGGGACCCCCAGATCCACCAGCCAGCTAGGGTTTTCCCACCATGAGGGCCTCGCTGAAGACATGACTCGCTGAAACAGCAGGAGATGAGGGTCCCCTGGTGTGAACCAGGAGCTGAGGGTACCCACACTGACCACCTGTACCCAAGCAAGGGGACAGGGCAGGGTGACCACAGCAACAGATTCCCAGCAGCCCCATGATCATGCGAAGCAGCAGGTCCAGGTGGAGGTCAGTGCAGGAAGGACAGACAGCAGGGACCAGGCATAACCCATGGCATAGCTCAGCCATGGCCTGCAGGCTCCTGGGCAGACAGTTTCATGGCCCAGGTGAAAGTGGTCAAGGCCCATTTGATGTCCTCAGTCCCACTTGCAGAGGAGTGGCAGTGTGACTGCAGGTGTGACTCGAGGTGTGACTGGACCCCCAACCTACACACCCACACACAGAAAGTGTCAGTAGGAATTAAGGACGGAGTCCCACAAGTAAGAAAAACAGCGCTTTCCTGACTGGGACCTGTCTCATTAGTTCAAAGGACTAAAAGCTGACTGCTGCCCTGAAGGTGACTGCAGGCGGGTGGCTTGGTTGGGCCGACCTCATTATCCTCTGCTGCAGCCCTCCAGGAGCTCTCGAGATGGGGAGGTTTGAAGGTAATGTGCTTAATCAGTCTTCTGCTTAGTGGGTGTAGTGAAGTGGAGGGTTAGTTTGCTATCACTGTGTATCTTCTCCTTAGTTGGCTTCTTCCAACCCCGCTTGAGCCAGTGGGAGTAGTGGGAGAAGCTTCCTTTTTAATGGCAGCTCATAATTGTGAGCTTGGCATCTGGTGGATCAGAGAAGATGAGATCATTTGTGTTCCTGTCTGCACAAGGCTAGAAGCGATGCAGAGGAGGCAGCTTTAATTAAAACCAGCCACCATAGATCATAAAGCAGCCTTATCAACTTGCAGGCGCAGCACACCATGCTCCAGAGAGCACCAGGCTGTAGGAAATGGAGATGGCCCACAGCGTGAACTGTAATAACGAAGCGTAGGTAAGGAGCAGTGGTATCTAGTGCAAAGTAAACCTATTGACCCTGCTTCTTGCTTTCTCTCCTAAAAAAGAGACCCCTAAACCCAGCCTACTCCATGATGTGGATGTCAGCACCATGCGGCACAGATGAGTCCATGCTTCTGGGACCATGTTGTGAGGCTCGTCTCTTTGTCCTGTGATCATCATGTGTGGTTAAGGCTTTGGGTATCAGAAGTCCTGGAGGCTCAGCCACTCCCAGCCCAGTGGGTACATAGGTCTGAAACTCCTCTAGACTCCTGTTGCTTAAGTACTGAATGACGCTGGGTATTTGAAGCGGTGCAGCAGTGTTAACATACAAAAAATACTATGCTATGATTGTGCTGAAAAATAGTATCCAACAGTGTAAGCCAATATATATAAATCACCTTTTAAAAAGTGAAGTAACAAATTATAGCAAAGCTTTTGGCTTTCTATGTGCTTCAGGCTAAGCCAGGCTGAAGGTCTACATTCTGTTCCTGACTGTGGATTTGCACTGCTGGGATCTGACCCGATGCTCAGTGGAGCTCAAACTGGGAATATGCCTTTGCTTTTCATTAGAGATTTGAATTTGCTGAAAACAGCTAGATGTATTATTCATGAGTATCTCCTGTAGAAGTCACAGACCAGCTTTTCCTGGACTGCATTCAATGAAACAGATTTCCATGTAGTACGGCTATGGGGTTGAAAGGCTTGTGTGAAACTTCTGTTAGCTATGCGCAAAGAAGCTCATGAAAGTCCCAGTCCACAAGAGACTACAGAATTACTAAGTTTGCCAGCTCCAAGAATTTGAAAATCATGAGTCAGGCCCCAGTCATAACTTTTTTTTTTTTTTTTTTTTAAATACAGAGAAACCTCAGGGTCTTCATTTGCTTACTGGCTTGTGAACATTGAGTTCTTGTTCTCGAACACTCAGGCCCTCATAGTTCGGGAAATAAATCTATTTCTAAATGAAAAGACAGATTCTCTTGCAATAGCAGCCCTAGAGAAGCTGATCTTTAACTGCAAGTTTCATAACTTTTGGCAGGGTGAACTGAACACTCCTACAGTCTAATGCTACCACCTAACGTGGACCTTCTCCATGTAAACTTGTGTGTAGTACAGGTTATCACCACTGATATTAGGAACTGGTAGCTGGTTTTAAAAACCTCCCAAACTGAGCTTTCCAAACCAAGCAAAGTATGTCTGAGGGAAGAGCTGCATGAACATCTCCAAACAGTGGCTGTGAAAAAGGGTGTTTCTTGCCTCCTGCTTGTTCAGGAGGAGCCAGACCTGGCGCAGTCTGCCAGCAGCAGGGGCAGAGCAGCTGGCAAAGCGTAGAGGTGCCCTCTGCTCTTGCCTTGGGATGACACAAAGCAGTTATTTTAATCCTAGGTCTGAACTGCTGCCAAGCTTTATTTAAAAAAATATATATATAAAGGAAGGCAAGCATGCAAGCCATGGGAAACTTCCGGGTACATTTTAGCCATGTAAATAATTGCTGCATGTGTTTCCATTCACCCTTCACTCCTCCAGTCCCCAAACCTGATACTTTGGACTGATCTCTTCGCTCTGCCAGAAGCATAGCGGTAAGCACATGGAGTGCAAGTGCCCAGAGGGAGTATGTTTTGCTCAGGTGTTGAGGTGTTGGATCAGCTGTAGCAGGGAAAAGCCAGCACACACGGAGGACGCAAAACTTCAAATGTAGTAAAGTTTCTTAACAGAAACCAACAGCTACCTGGCTTGTGTCCTTCCCTTCACCCTGGAAGGCAACATAAGTAAAAGAAGTTTTTCAAAATTCATCTGTTTCTGTGAAACGCTGCCCTTAAATGTCCTTAATTGTGGAAAAATTTGGGTTGCAAAGTGCCTTCTGGAGAAGGTATGTTGTATTTATCTAGACCTGATGTTGGATCAAGTTCATCAACTGCCACAGTTGCATTTAACCATCCAACACTTCACCTGTCTTAGTGAATCTCACTTGCTATTAAGCATTTTGTTTCAAAGTTGATCTCTTGAAACAAGGCTCCATTTGTGAGGAAATGGTCCATCTCCAAAGCAATGTGACCTGTGCTTCCTCCTGTGCTCACCTGGGCTTGGAGGTCAGTGTCTCAGTCTCGAGTTTCACTGAAAATATTCAGCACAGCTTTGCTGACAACCTTTTCACCTTAACAGTTAATCTCTCCTGCTGGCAACCATTACTGTTTTTCCATCCAAATTGAATGTCCCTTCCTGGAGCATGTCCCTGCTAGGAGAACCTGGTGGGATGGGGACAGTTGACTCTGAAAAACTGAATTAGAGCTAAATTTCTGCACCAAAACCTCGTTGGGCTACACCACCCAATACAAGCCATCATGTTGTCAAAGACCAGAAGCTGCATTTATCTTCTCCCAGAAGGAAAGCCCCACAACATTCAGCTTTAGTGTTCCTTGGTGCTGAAATAGCTTTAGGAAGAGGATCAGGGTGTGATGAGGATCAGGGGTGCCACCTCTTTCAGAGCTGGCCTGGGTATTGCAACTCAGGGCTTGTAAAAACTCACCATGGTGGCAGGTTGCCTGCTCTCAAACATTCATGCAGCTTTCGGGAAGGATTAAGTAGAGGTGATGCGTGACAACAGCAGCATCGCTTGGCTGTGGGGTTGTGAGCAGCTGGGCCAAGAGGAGCAGAATTAGTGCCTGCGGGAAGCTTTCATCTGGAAAACCAAGCACTGACTCAAGCAGCCGTAATGACTTTGCGCGCTGACCTCCTGTTGTTGCTGACTGTAGGCGTTTAGTGTGGCTCGAGACGCTCCCTCTAATGGGAGATGTTCCCATCCTGCTCAGGGTGAGCATGAGGGGAGATGGAGAAAGGACAAGGAGGGGGGGAAAAAGAAGGGATGCTCTTTTAGCCTGTCTGTCCTGGTTTCAGCTGGGATAGAGTAAATTGTCTTCCTGGTAGCTGGTACGGTGCTGTGTTTTGAGTTAGGTATGAGAAGAATGTTGATAACACTGATGTTTTCAGTTGTGGCTAAGTAATGTTTAGTCTAAAGTCAAGGATTTTTCAGCTTCTTGTGCCCAGCCAGCAAGAAAGCTGGAGGGGCACAAGAAGCTGGCACAGGACACAGCCAGGACAGCTGACGCAAAGTGACCAACAGGATATTCCATACCGTGTGACGTCACATCTAGTATATAAATTGGGGGTGGGGTGGGGGGTGTAGCGGTGCTACACTAGGGGAAATCGCAGTTAGAGGAGGGTCTGTTGGAGGGGGACTGGAAATCAATTGGGGTCATGGTCCATTCCTCCCCCCATCGGGCTTGGTCCAGCAGCTTGGGATTTGGAGACAAGGGAGTCTGGTGCTACTTCCCTCCATGGAGTCACAGTTCATTATTCAGTTTCTGATGGTCAACAAGTGATATTGCTTTTATTCAGGCTTTTTAAATGCCTGTGTATCTCTAGGTTTGGTGTGCAGTGTTCTGTGTACATATATTTTTATTTTCTCTTCACAACCTCTTTGTGGCTTCGACCTTTGAAGAACTGTAAAATGAATCTATGTTTGTAATAGTGCTGAGCCAATGTGGAGACACTTGGGTTCTGTTACTTTTATTTTAAGGGACCTTCAGCAAGTAGCTTAGTTTCTTTTGACCTTCCTTTCTTCCTTGGCTGAAACACTTGGTGAACTTAAAAAAAAAATATGCTGTAAAACACTCAATAGTTCTGTAAATTGTAAATGAAAAATGGGAATTACTTAGTGATAATAGATTATTAGCATGCTGGGAATATCTCATGGAAACTTAATGCAGGATATCAAACATACAGTATATTTAAAATGTACATAAAATTGGGTTTTTATTCTTGCAGAACTTTTAACTGGCTCCTAAGATTAATAAATGCTGGCTGGCTGCCTATGGAGGGCCATGGAGACTTGCTTGGAATTTCTCTAAATTTCCTTGGAGATTGTGTGATGCTCATGAGGCATGAAGTCCTGAATCAAATATTTCTAGTGATAAACAGCATGTTTGTCTCGATGCATTTGTGATTTGTGCCTGATGCAATCATGCTATTCTTCTGCAAAGATAAATGTAGAGTAGGGCAAAGCAATGATATCATACCCTGATTAAAGACCTGGATAACAGGCTGAGAAGGACAGAGGACAGCCTGTTCTGCTGAGCAGGACAGGACTTGCTGCGCCCCTGCTCTTGGACAGTGCTTGCATAGCCTGGTGACGCAGATTATAAATGTCCGCAACAGGTCTGTCTAGGCTGCTGGGTTTACTAGTTGTAAACAAGTCTCCAAATTCATGTGACACAAGGTTGGGTATCACTTAAGCACGTCTTTCAGATTGGGAAATATAATGTGTCCTATGAACCATGGTGGCTCACCTCTGCTTGCAGGAGGACACTGAGCCATCCTGGGAACAAGGACTGCCAGGTCTAATGTGGCCTGTCTGAAGCTAGTTTTTAAGAAAAAATAGCAAGGGCTTTCAGATCCAGTCAGAAAAATAGTTGTTTCCCGTGTTTGCTCTGAGCAGAGCTAGGAGGATGCCATCAGATGCTGAGTATTCGTTACTGGAGCTTTGCTTTGCGGGCAATGGAAATTAGAGATGCCTGAGAACAATCTCAGATTTATTTCTACCTGCTGGGCACAAATTATTTCAGAAAGAGCTCAGACCCACGTCTGTGTAACAAAATGCCATGCTGCCCTCATTTGGTGTGAAAACTATGCTGGATGTCCCAGCTGCACGGCCCAGGCAACAGTGCCATCCTGGAAGGACTGCAAAACACAAGCCACCTCAGCCTCCAAAATTTGGGCTGAAGAGATGGTTGCAAGTACTAAAGATGCCAATTAGGCTTCCAGACAAACTGTCTCATGCAGATGGTGATCAGCACCACTAATTACTAATACATGGAGAGCTGTATAGGTGTCAATATCGACTTCAAAGAGCTATATGTGGCAGATGTTTTATTCCTGGTGGGCTCGTTTCCCCTGTAGGCACTTGGTGTAAGGACTCTGCTTGTTCAGCGGTTCCCAGTGAGGTTTTTAATGTCAATATTGATGTTTAGGGACATAGAAGGTGTATTTGATGTATGCATGAAGAGGTCCTCTGTTTGTGATACCCTCTGAAGGGTCAAACAATTATTTCCTACCTGTGGTCAAACAAAACATTAGAGCAACACAATACTGAAATCTTAATATGACCCCAGCGCTTAATTACATTTTCTTCAAATGGACACTAAATTACAAAGGCATCTACCTTTTTATGGACCAGAAGTCATAACTATTCCATTATTTTATTCTAACTTATCTATACCTGCCTTGTGGTCTGCTACTTTGTGTGCAAAAATGGTCCCATCTGATGCAAAATTCTCACTTGTAAGCAATGAAAGGACCTTTAACAGCAAACCATCCTATGGGTATTTAGTTAAAGAACATTTGCAATATTCAACTAAAAAAAGCAAATGGGTTGGAAAATCCTCTGAAGGCTAGATGACTTTATCTTTACTGGCATCAGTCAGCTCTTGAGTTAATAAATCAAACTCTTGCCAGCTAAAGTATCTCAACGGGAGTGTCAGTAGCTAAGGTACGAGGTTGTTCTTTGACAGAGGCTTGATGTATGTGCATGGTGGGAATGAACAGATGACTTTGGACTCCTTAGGCATCAGAAGTCCCCTCTGGAGAGCCAGATCCATCTGTTTTCCCAGTCTCAGCCTGATTTCTGTACTTGGTTACATGAATTCCCCTTGAGAACATTTCCTCTGAATAGTGTTCATAAATATTTCCAAGAAACCAACAAACTATTGTTTGGCTTCTGTCTTTTTTTTTGTCTTCAGTTTTTTCTGGATAGTATTTCAGCAGGGAACATTACTACTGTTGCTCTTTTCAGCAGGTTTGGAGGGAGGGAATTATTCTTTCTGGGTATGGGCAGTTTGTTTGGATGGCTGTTGACTTTGTTGTTGTTGTCTTTCCCCTCCATTTTTGGCAGTCTGGGGAAGTGAGTTGTTCCCCGTTTTGTTTTTTTTGACTGTTTGTGAATTATTTATACTGGCAGGCTTTTGTGGGGGTGAGGTTTTCTTTGGGTTTTTGTGTTCGTAGGGTTTGTTATATCTTGAGGCATTTTTTTGTTGTTGTTCAGCTTTTGTTATTCTGAAGTTCAGCTTGCTCTTGGTAGCTTCCAAATGGCTTCTGTGGCTGGTAGCTTCTGTAGCTGTTTTTTGACAGTCTGATTTACAACCCAAAAGTGCTTTGCCCTTTGGTCCCAGGCTTCCCACTGCTCAGGGAGAATGGGGCTCAGACTTGCTTTGCTCCACGAGAAAATCATGGAGCAAGTCCACATTTCTGGACAGTGGAAGAAGAATGTGGTGACTGGTAATAGCCAGCATGCACTTGCAAAGGGTTAATTATGTGTGACCAACCTGATTGCCTTCTGAGGAGAGATGGCTGAATCTGTGGGTGAGGGAAAGCAATGGATGTCACTTACCTTGACTTTAGCCAGGTTTTCAATGCAGTCTCCCCCAGCTTTCTTCTATCCAAGTTGCAATGTCATGGTCTGGATGGGTGGACTACTAGATGTGTGGGAAAACTGGCCGGATCACATAGTGGTAAGTGATTTGTACTCCACCTGAAGGTTGGTTACAAGTGGGCTTACTCAGGAATCCCTCGTGGGACCTGTCCTGCTCCTGCTTTGGGAAGGAGGTTGACTAGAGACCTCCCGAGGTCCCTTTTGACCTGAATTATTGTGTTATTCAAACAAGCTGGTGTCAACTAGATGACAATGTCAAAAGTACACAGTGGAGACTGCCTAATAAAATTAGTTTTGTGTAGAGTTCTAGTTGTTTTTGAGCTGAAGGGATGGAGATAGGCTTCAATTCTGTAACCAGCTCTGTCACTGCGAGGAGGATTGCAATGATGGAGAATGCACTGATGGACCATTCATGTACTAGCATCCTCGTTCATTCCTAAAATAAATTCAGTGCACACAAACTACATGCACACTTCACAAAACTTTTTTACTAAGCTGTAAGAGCAGAGTTTTGCAGCCATATCTAGAGCCTTAGTAGGAGCAATAACCATCTCAACAGATTTGCTCCCATTAGTCACAGTTAAAAACAGAGAAGCTTCTGCTTTGGTATGCACAGGAGGGATTAAGGGAAAACAGCCTTCAGCTGGTTTCTAAGTGCTCATGGCCCGTTAAGAAAAGCTTGGGGAGAGTTTGGATCAGCTCCAAAGTGGAATCACTGCTTTGAAGCAAACGGTTTGGAAGGGTTGAGTACTGACCCCACAGCCAGGTCATCTGAGACTTGCATTAGCACTATTCCTTTATTTTTAGGCTCTATATAAATTTTTTGCATAGCTCCATGATACCCAAATAGTGCCTCTGAGGTTTACTTCCTGAAGTGCTGATCCTATAAGGCATTAAAAAAAACCCCAACCAAACCAATAAAAAACAAACACATTTCTCCATTTGCTCTACAGCTCTACAGGTACCTGGTGATCACACCAGATATTTTGTCCACCTGCCTTAGCCAATTCCCAAAAAAGGCCACCCCCAGTATTTTATCCCTAAAATATCCCTTCAGATAGGTTTCTTCCTTTTTTCTCCCCCTGCCCTCCCGAATGTAATGGGGATCTCCAGTGTAATAAGCAGACTTAAAAAGAGCGAACGAAGTTTACAACTGGCTGAAAAAATGGTGGACACTTGAGTTTTCTGGATTTTTAGTTGAACAAAATCTAGATTTGGAAGCTAAAGTATTAGGGTAGGGTTTTTTCCTCATTCCTTTTCATTACTCCCTCATTCAATAAGGATTATGAGATGGAGGGTACTTCCTCCTGCCTTGCATTTTTCCCCCTCATCTTCCCAAATCCATCCTGAAGATTTGGAAGGTGAAGATATGGACTAAAAGAGTACAGCTCCTGCAAGTCTGAAAGAAGCAGGACCACCTCTCTTGCTGCACCTTCCAACTTCCAAGTACAAGAAAACTGGTCCTAGCCTTCTCAACAAAACCCCTGACCTGGAAGTACCAGGCTTACTTAAACCTGAGCTACTCTGAAGCTGGTTTATCAACTCTGTCAGAGGCCACAATTCCCCATTGAACTATCCTGCTAGGTGGAGCTAGTTTTGAGTTTCCCAACAGCTCTGTAAAAGTAGACTCCTAAAGTCAATACTACAGCCAGTGACAGGCTCGAACAGGCACTTTCTGGGCAATAAAGGATATTTTTTTCTGCAGCAGTGATATCTTATTGATAAAACCACTTTTATTCATGTTTATCAGTCATAAAATGGATAAACATGACATGGTGGGTCTGCTGGGCTCAGGCAAATCAATGTTTCAGTCTGTCAGTGCTTCACTTTTGATTCTTTACAGCTTTCAACTCACTTAAACTTGCCTTAGATGGTTTATATTCTGACCGCTTAATTTAAGATGTCTGAAGGCTGACGTGGAGGTGTCTGACGCCCCCATTTGGGTTCTCTGCGCTGGCAGCAGGGAGAATTTAAACCTTTACATCTGCCTTGGTTCTTCATCTGAATGAAGCCTTCCTCACTCCCAGCCCTTGGGGAGATGGTGAAACTTTACTTAACTGCAGTTGACTGAAACCTGCCAGTGAAAGATACTGAGCGAAAGAAAGTGCTTATGCTCAGGGTTTGTTTTTTTCACTATTGAAATAGCTTTTTTAGTTATAAAAGGTAAAAAAGAAAGAATACTGTTTCATTCATATCCTTCTGGACCGACTGCCAAAGCAAACTGAGAGTCTCCTCCCATCACAAGCAGCAGTTCTTACTGAACAGAAGATTAATTACATTTTCATTTGATTGCATTTGTATCTGCACCTGCGATATCATATGGTACAAAGGGATTTCTAACCTACCACTCTCCTAATGGACTTTCGTGAAAGCCAAAAACAAGGTCGGATTCACTGTTGTCTTAAACAAGGAGAGGTGGTCTGTGTCTCCATGGATCAGAAGGGGACATCCGCTTCAAGTGACACCAAGGGATGAACCTCTGTGTACTCACTGCAGGAGAACTGACCTTGTAGCATGAAGGATTGCAATGATCAACTCACTTTTTCTGCCGTGTGGTGCAAGGAAGGACCAAGGTAGCAAACGTTTCTTCCCAGGGCGGCTTTGCCTGCCCCCAGCTGGCTGTGGTAGACCTGGAAGCTCGGGGATTTTGATAATTGAAGAAGCTGCTCAGTAGCACCATGGCACTAAAACTCACCTAAATTTAAAATTTAGCACTAGCAAGAATCCCTTTCTGAAAGCGTCAAGGAGAGGCTTGGGGTGATGTTGGAGAGCAGAGGAGGCAGCACTGTTACATTAAAGCTGTTTTTTCTTGCATTATATGTATGTGGAAGGCTTTACATTAAAGCCAGTGTATTGTAACACTTTGCAGATACATGTTCTTGTATATAACTTTAATAAATCCAAATATGACACCAGCATGACTTGGAAGAATCCCCAGAACTTGGACCAGAGCAGAATTTGAAAACAAATTTATCAAGGATTGGAAAGAAGAGATTATGGGCTTCTGTGGGTCAGGACCTCGAGCCCTGTTCCTGCCTTGCAAGCTGGGCTCCTTCCCTTACCCAGACTGAGATCTCCCAGCTGGGAAGAGATGCTGACTTTTCATTTCTCTAGTATTTATCAAGTCCTTTTTTTGCTGCCCTAAAATAAATTTTAGAAAAGTAAAAATGAACATGCAGTTACTTCAACACTTTCATGAAAAGATGTAGAAATATTATAAGCTGATTTCACTCCTGTCTCTTTAAAGGAAAAGAAATAGTCTGTGGTAAAAATATGCAATTAAAAATAGTAGCAATTACAGAGTCTCAAGGAAGAAAATAGGACTTTGCTGTGAGGTAGAGCTGGTTTCCCTGTTGTCTGTGCTTCTAATTTGAAACTCTTTGACGGTCGTATCTCATCTTAATAGTTGATGCTCAACATCTGGTTTTGTCACGCAAGTTAAATGTCATGGACCAGACTCTGGTGTAAACTCAAGTCTGCTTCAGACCTTCACTGCATGTTGATGGTGCAAGGATATCCACATCTGTAAACCCTGGTATGCACGCAGCAGTGAATGCTTTTGCATGAATTGGCTTCATTTGTTCATGAACGAAGGATAAAGATGCCTCATGCCTATAGGTGCATGCAAAGAAGAGACATATAGCTCTCTACAACTACCTGAAGGGGGGTTGTAGTGAGGTGGGTGCTGGTCTCTTCTGTCAGGTGGCTGGAGATAGGGCAAGAGGAAATGGCCTCAAGTTGCGGCAAGGGAGATTTAGGTTAGACATTACAAAAAATTTCTTTACTGAGAGGGTTGTCATACATTGGAATAGGCTGCCCAGGGAAGTGGTGGAGTCACTGTCCCTGGAGGTATTAAAAAAACGTGTAGATGGGGTACTCCATAACATAGTTTAGTAGGCATGGATGATGGTTGGACTCGATGATCTTGAAGGTCTTTTCCAACCTAAATGATTCTATGATTTTATGATTCTAGGTGGCTAGAGCCACTCCCAGACCTGCTTTGCTTGCTGGGCTTGCTTGCCACCCTCTGTGCTCTGCATGTGGCTTCTCCCTGTAGGCATCCCGCATCGCCAGCATCACCGGCTCAGTGGTGAACCTCATCTTCATCCTCATCCTCTCCAAGATCTATATTTCCCTGGCTCATTTCCTCACCAAGTGGGGTAAGCTGGCAAGGGTCCTGCAAACCAGATGGTGATGGGAGGGAGTGGTGAGTAAGGGCAGAGCACCAAACCCAGTGAGCTTGCTGCTGGGACGCAAGCTCCATCCACAGCCTCGGAGGGAAGGCTGGCTGACACTCAAGAGAGTGATGGCTACGGAAGAGAGGAGAGCTGGGAAAACAAGACCATCACTGAAAAGTGTTTTGGGAATAGAAAAAAAAAGTTAGGTTTAACTTCTGCTCAAGCTTTTCTGGGGGATTTTGACAAAAATTTTCAAGATTACTTTTGAGGTCTGGGGGAGAAAAGCACGTAGGACATTTTTGTTGTATTTAATGAGATGCAAAGCCTCTTTGTACTGAGCGGAGAGGAGGAAGATTATTTTTTGGTGCAAAGCAGATGGGTGTCTCCAGACACTGAACAAGTGGCAGGTGCCTTCATGGGTACTGCAGCAAGTTTGGGGACCCTGGGCTGTGGGAGCTGGTTAGACTCAAGCTATGTGGGGTGACTTTGGTGATGATGTTGAAAAGCATCCTGGAGCAGTGTAGGGCCATGTCCCTGTGCTTCCCCCGGCAGAGATGAAGTGCACCCAGACCAAGTATGAGGACGTCTTCACTTTCAAAGTGTTCGTCTTCCAGTTTGTCACTTTCTACTCCTCTCCCGTTTACATTGCCTTCTTCAAGGGCAAGTAAGGACTTTGGGAGGGGCAGGGGTCTCCCACATCTCCTGCAGCACCCCAGGCCTCCAGGCTTTGCATGTCTGAAGGACAGAGAAGTGCTGCTGCCATCATGGGCAAGGAGTACTGTGACAGGGACGGACGGTCCCATCAGAGAGTGGGAGCCCTCACAGGGCCATGGGATGCCTGGGAACGAGGGCAGTGCCGGCCTGCTGTGGGCTAACTGGTGCAGCTGGTCCCAGTCTGGAACTGGGGGACCATCTCCATCAGAGGCACCCATTGCCAGCCCTTTTGTACCCCTTGGTGAGGGAGAAGAGGGCTCTGGATGAACCAGAAAAAGCCCTTCCTTCCCTGGGGCCGCTCCGGATGCATCCCTGGGCTCAGCACCTGGGGTCCCGGCTCACGGCTTTGCTGTGGCTCCTGCAGGTTCATTGGCTGCCCTGGGAACTACCTGAGCTTTCTGGGGGTCTGCAATGAGGAGGTGAGTGCCGGGCAGGAGAGACACCGTGCCTGCCGCCCCAGCTTGTGCGAGCTGCAGGGATGCCTTCCTGTGCTCAGGGTTCTCCCATCCCTGTGTGCCGGATCCGGCAGGCTGGGGACCTCTTTCTCCCCGCAGCGCAGCCCAGGTGGGTGCTTCATCAAGCTGGCGCAGGAGCTGCTGGTCATCATGGTGGGGAAGCAGATCATCAACAATGTGCAGGAGGTGGCCATCCCACGAGTACGCCAGGGCTTGCTGGGCTTCAGGGCTCTACCGAGGGGATGTTGAGCAGTGCTGGCAGGCTGCAGCAGGGGACACGGCCCCTCTCGTCTCCCCAGGAAGCTGAAGTGCTGGTGGCACAAGCACAAGCTCCTCTCCCCCAAGAAAGCAGGCAAGGAGGGGGAGTCGGTCCTGGTGGAGCAGGCTCCCTGGGTGATGGACCACCAGCTGCTGGTGTTTGAGGGGCTGTTTGCAAGTACCTGGAGATGGGTAGGCACTGGCCTTGGGTTGAGGAGGGCTGAAGTGCTGGGAGAGAGAAAGCTGATGGGGAGAGGCAGCAGCTGCAGGAGCTCCCTGGAGGAAGGGACCAGCTGAGGGAGCTTTCGCCCCAAGCAGCCTGTGGGTGCTGGAGGGAGAAGGGCTGCCCTGCTCCCCGCAGGATAGGGCTGGGAGATGCCACAGCTGCTGCTGCCATCTCTCGAGCTCCTCCTCCCAGTTCTGCAGTTTGGTTTCATCACCATCTTTGTGGCAGCCTGTCCCCTGGCACCCGTTTTTGCCTTGTTCAACAACTGGGTGGAGATGCCCACAAGTTTGTCTGTGACTACCGGCGGCCTGTGACTGAGCGGGCACAGGGCATCGGCATCTGGTTCTCCATCCTGGAGGTCATCACTCACCTGGCCATCATCAGCAACATTCGCTGGGTGGGCAGATGGGTGGTGAGGGGGCTGCAAGCAGAGTAGGGGAATTAGGGGGAAAAAACCTCATTTGGCCACTGCAGGACGCTGAGTAACAAAGGGAGCTGCAGTGCCTGGAGTGGGTCGACCTTTGCAGAAGGCACAGCTCCAGCCATGGGCAGTGGGAAACCGTCACCCTCCGGGGCATGTGGCCTGCTTGGGTTTAACCGAGGGGTGAGAGCAGGACACAGTGGCCATGAGCAGCAAGCTGCTAAGACCAAGCAGCTTTCATGTCTGGTTTGTCACGCTGAGGGCAAAGAGAGGCAGAAAACCACCTCAGGAGCACAGGGTGTGGAGAAGATCCTGCTGGTGGAGATGGGGTGTCCCCTGGCTGCAGGACCTGCTGCAGCACATCTCCCTGCTCCCAGGCCTTCCTCATCGCCTTCACCTCTGATTTCCCGTACGACAAGTACGTCCACAACAGCAGCCTGCGCAGCTATGTGAACTTCACCTTGGCATACGCACCATGGGACTTTGTCCTGCAGAGCAATACCACGTGCAGGTGAGAACTCCCGTCCCGCCTCGTCTGGCTCCTCTTGTTTGCTTATGTTTCGATTTGGTTTTCTCTGCCACCACCACAGAGATTGTTTTGTTTAGCATAGTGGCCTTTAGCCAGGTCCAGGTTGTCCACCCACTTAGTCCTGAGATCCTTGGGGCCCTCGCTCATCCCAGGGCTGAGCATGTGCTGAATGCGCCCGTTGAAGGGTGGGGGGGGTTGCTTGCCCAGCCTGGCCGAAGGCTGGAGCAAAAGCTCCCTGGTCATGGAGGGAGGTGCTTTTGCAAAGAAGAAAGTCCCCCAGGGCTGGGCTACCTGCAGCCACCTGGGTCCTGGCTGAGGCTGGCCCAGGGCTGGTTTTGCTGTGTCCCATAGCACACCGGGCTGGGAGCTGTGATCAAAAAGCACCAGCAGCAATGCGCAATGGTGACACCCGCCAAGAAAGGGACTGAGGCAGCAACAACTGCACTTTGGTCCCACAGATACAGAGCGTTTAGGGACCGGGATGGCAACTTGACCTTGACTTACTGGCAGCTGCTGGCTGTATGCTTGGGCTTCATCGTGTTTGAGGTAGCAGCTGCCGAACCCTGCAGGGTGGCCCAGGGCACGGTGCCGGGGCAGGGGGTGAGGACCTGCCACCTTGGCCAACCAGCGCATCCCCGCTCACTTCTAGCATGTGGTTTTCTTTATCGGACATGTGATTGCATGGCTGGTACCTGACATTCCTGAGTCCATGGAGGTCAAGGTGAAGCGTGAACAGTACCTGGCCAAGGAGGCCCTGGCTGAGAACAAGGTGGGCTGTGGCAGCTCCTCTGCCTCCTCCTTTAAAGCCTTTTTTGCTTTAAACTTGTGCAGAGCCACAGGCAAGCAAGGCGGCAGCCCTACTAGTGCAAACCTCGGCTCCCTTTTTCTGTGGTTAAGGTCCTTTTGGAGAGATGGGAGACAAGCAAGGCCAGTGTCACGGATCCGGCCACAGGTAGGGACTGGGAAACCGAGCCGTTCGCCAGCAGCTGGGTGCCGCAGCATGCCCCGATGCCTGTGGCATGGTGCCGGGACTGAAGGGCTGCCGACCGGCTCCTCCTCAGGCCAGCCTGGAGCCATGGGGCAGCAGGCATGCCTTCCCTGCCCAGCTGGCACATGGGCATTTGGGGACGGCTACTGCTAAAGGCGGGGAGGGATGCAGCTGGCACTGGGTGTTTGTCCAAGCTCGCTGGTGTTACTGCAAGGTAACTCCACCGCTGCGTAAACAACATGGCACAGAGCCAATTAAGAGAGGCTGGCCGCACCACATCCCTGGGCTGTGCTCAACTAGCGCAGGGCAGCGCCTGCCCACAGCAACTGCATGGCTGGTCAGCACAACCGCAGCTCCGCTTGCTGCTCGGGGCGAGCGCAGGTAGGGCTACAGCCTCCTGCACCAGCTCTTGCCTCTCTTGCCTCCACCTGGGCTGCAGGTAACCACAGCCGGAGGGGTTGCTCCTGCCAGCGCCAGCAGGTACAGTGGGAACGGCTGAGCTGCTGGTGGGAGGGGGAGAGCTATGCATACACTGGGTGAACTCGAGATGTGTGCTGCAACCATCCGACACGGCAGCCCCTGAGCCAAGCTTCGTGTATCGGAGAGCAGCAGCTTGGCCCCAGCTGGTGGCTGCCGTGCGGCAGTGCCTGTCGCAGCAGGCAGACGAGAGGCTCTGGTTATGGAGGAGGTGAGCAAGAAGGACCATGGCTGGTGCCACCTTCTCCTCCCCTATGCTGGCAGCGTCCCCAGAACCACCTCCCTAGGTACGAGCAGGTCGTTGGCTCCCTGCAAGGAGGGCGCAGCCTCTGCCTTTGGCCCAGCCGCTTGTTGCGCAAGTCTCACCTCAGCAAGGGCATCGCCGCAGCAGAGGCTCATGCATGCAAGCTGTAACTCCTCAAACTGGGCTAAACCCAGCCAAGCAAGGGCTGCCTTGAATCTCAACCCACCAGCAGAAATAATATCCGTGACACTCCAAGCTGTTTCAGGTTTTATTTTAGAATTTATAAAATTCCAGTGTCATCCATACTCATGAGCCTTTTTACATGTTTGCATATAGTCTCCAAATTTCAAAGTTAAGGCCAAGGGATCATTGCTATGGAAACGTACAATATGGAAGACGTCAAAGAGAGGAAATGGACACATGCCACAGTCTGCTGCGGAAGGAGGGTGGTGGGGGGACAGTACTAGGTACAATCACTTCATGACCTTCTTTAGAGTGGAGGGTCGGGCTGTGGGGCACAAGCCCAGATGGTGGTGCCCCAAATGTAACTCAAGCCTAGCTGTGCAACTGGTGAGGGCATGGGGGTGTGTATGTGGGGGGGGTGGGCATTAAAGAGGAAGAGGGGGGTGATAGGCTCAGTGACGTAGGACAGACCTAAGCTACAGGGGTAATAACCATTTTCTGACAGACGCAGATGGGAAGGTGTCACCCTAGTTCTGTCTGACCCACCCTGTCTCCTGTGCTAGAAGAAAGGCCACCCTGTCCTTCAGGGGCACCCAGGTGCCCTGCAACAGGCCATGGTCAGCTTCGGTCATTTCTGAAACTTAAGGAGAGCACTGTGAGGTTTTGGTTCAACTTCTGCATAGCAGCCTCTTCCAAGAAGAGCTGGCACTCTCCTGGGAAGGAGAAGCGTCGGCATGTCAGGCCTGCCAGATAGAGGGAAAGGCAAGAACACTGGGCTCAGCCTGCCAGAGTTTTGGGCCTTTGCTCCTAAAGCAGCACTAGAGAAGAGAGGCTAGGGACTCCTGCTTGTCCAAGAGCTGAAGCAGCTGGGATAGAGGAATGGCTCAGACTACAACCTCTGTAGGACTGAAGCAGGGGAAGGAGGGAACACAGAAACCCCACGCTCCTTGCCTCCCTCCACAAAGATATGGTTTTCCTCTTACTGGCTGGAGGAGCTTGGAGCCCCCTTTGAGCAAGCAGTGGCAGGGCCTAGGTGCAAGCGGCCCAGAGTACAGAGCATGGATCACCCTCTACTACCCATACGATGGAGGCCTCGGGGAAGGCTCAAGGCACCACGCCATCAGCCCCCCCAATGCCATCAGAGCAGAAGCCTCGCTCACAACCTGTGCAGCTGAAGGCTGTGGCAAGGCTGCACCCACGGCCTTGGGGCTGAGCCCTGTTCTAGCTCAGCAAGCAGTCCTACAGTCCTCTCTGATTCACAGCCTGCCTCATTGTCACCGTGCTCAGCTTCCCTCCAGAGGAGCTCCCACAGCCACTGGAGACAAAAGGCTCCTCTTGCTTCTCCTCCACGCTTCTGCTCTGGGTGCCAGGGCAAGAGCTGGAACAGCTGCTTACCCACTTTTACTGAGAGGCCACCATCGTACTGACTTTTGAGGTAGAAAGAAGGCAATAGTAATAGGTATCCCTACCGCTCATGCCTAGATGCTCCAGTGCTAGCAGAGGATTACAGCTTCTCAAGGCTGTGGTTTCCACCAGCTTCTTCTGGGCCATGCCACCGCAGCGACCTTGGCCGATCCAAATCTGTCCCATCCGGTAATATTTTCATGTGCTGGCTCGCCTGCCTGCTCACACTGTTGGCTGTTGGGAAGGGTGAACGAGGGAGCACGGGAACTAGAAGCGGGGTCTGTCATCACGCGCTGGAAGACTCATCAAGCGTGCAGGCTGGGGCTGTGCTTGGCGTGGCGCAGGGGCGCGCTCGCTATGTGCTGCACTCAGAGGTGTTTACCTGACCAGGGTAGCCATACGTTGTTCTGGTCCCTTCCATCTCTGCTGCCTCTACAGCCTATTGAAGGTTTTGTTCCTTTAAAAAACAAGTTTCTGACTTTTTAGATTATTTTAAGCTCTCCCCACAGTCAGCTATCAGCATTAAATGAATTTTTGGCAGTTAAAAGGAAAAAAGTTGATTGCACTCTACAAAGGTAAGGTAAGGCCTGGGATAAACACAAAGGAAAGAGGGCAAACGTTTTGGCTTTAGAAAGTCAAGGAAATTTATTTCCTGAGGTCATGAGACAGGAAGTAGATTCCTAGCCACAGTAAAGGAGGTCTCCTAATGAAGGCGAGAATGCCTAGTAAGACATGCTCAAAAGAGCAGATTGCTCTGCTAGCGCTTGGGAAGCTGCAAATCTTAGCCACTTTGAGTCAATTATGAAGTTTCTAACAAAAACACACACATTTAGTGTTTGAATCTGAGTGGAAGTCTTGTTCCAAAAGAGGAAAGAATATCCATCAAGAGATGAGGATGGGTCCTAGCCACGGTGATAGCTGAGGGGAGCAGGATGGGGTCTAGCACTCCAGACACCATTAGGAGACCTCTTGGGGCAATTGACTTGTGCTCCAGCCGCTGGGTCAGATTTCAGACAGGAAGTATTTGTGGCAGGTTAGTGTCAGGTCAGCGGGCTGGAGGAGTTTCTGCTTCCAGGTCATTATCGTTTGGGTCCCCAGGGAAGAGTCTTGGGGGCCACTTGAGCCCCAAAGCTGGGGAAGTCTTCAGAACTGGTCATATCAGGGGCCTAGAGCAAACAAAAAGGAACAAGTTAAGCTCCTGCCCTGCTGCGAACCTGCACGGTGCGCCCCTGAGCTAAGCAGCATTTCTGATGTCCCATGAGCAGAGACAATGAGTGAGGGCTGAAAAGGATCATTATGTCCTTAGGACTGCCCAGGATGGACAGTCAAGCCATCTAGAGATGACATTTAGGAGGGTGCAAATAGGAGCAAATGGCAGGCAGATCAAGGGCTCCGAGGGTCCAACCTCAGTAACTCGGTCACTGGAGTGGGGTCAGGCCAGTCCTGCAGCAGGCGCCAGGGCAGCTGAGGACAGAGCTGCCACATGTCCCAGCTCACTGCACCCAGCCAGAACACAGCTGCAAACATTGAGCCAGTTCTGGGCTGCAGTAGAGGAGTCAGAAGTCCCAGGGCCTCATCCCTACCCCTAAAACCAACAAGACCTGGCAGGACACTTTCTGGTAAGGGTCCCCCATTCCCCAACAGCTCCACAGTGGGGTAGTCAGTGTGGGCAAGACATGTGGAAGAAATAAGACAGCAGTACTTTGGAAGCTGGAGAGGCAGAGCCCAGACCCTCTCTCAGCTTGTAGAGGCCATGAAGAGCAGGAGGGCCCTTCACTGCTTTCTCTGCCACCAAGGGAGGGAGAGTGCTCTGTTTCCCCAGCCAAGATAGGAGGGCCAGACCTCAGAATAAGTCCTTGGCAGAGGCTGCCACATGCCCTGTGCCCCCAGGCCCGTAGCAGAAGCAGCACTCACCTTTTCATTGTTGACAGTGGCCCAGGGGGCATCTCTCACCACAAAGCCCTTGGATGGGGCCTTGGACTCTTCATGTGAAGAGGGCTTCATATACACCTGCATTGCCTCGTTGTCCACCACATCTGCAAGCTGCAGTGACATGGCCCAGTTAGGGGGAGGATCTT
Organism: Aviceda cuculoides; assembly: GCA_035590195.1. Classification (NCBI taxonomy): domain Eukaryota; kingdom Metazoa; phylum Chordata; class Aves; order Accipitriformes; family Accipitridae; genus Aviceda; species Aviceda cuculoides. Next base: position 30,973,175 of record JAVJGG010000090.1, read on the forward strand.
GATAGTTCCTCAAACTGGTATAACACACCTCCCTGCCACCACCTCACCATGCTGCAACCTGTCCAATGGTCCATTCTACGATGACTGAACACATTGTTTCTGCACTAGTCTGAGGGCCACCAACTCCTAACTGATGCAAGCTGCAGCAAGGCAAGCATGTGCACATCCTGGTGGTGTCCCAGCATTCTCATTCACTGTCCCCCTCCTAGACAGCCGGGCCAGTCCTTGCACTGCTTCGCAGAGCACAGCCTGGGGCTCTGCACCCAGTTGGTCTGAGGGACAGTTGCAGATGAGGGCCAACAGCCACCTGCATAGGGCTCGAGTTCTCTGATGCAGTGGTAGAAAATACCACATGGAGATACTTCAGTCATCCAGCTCTGTGGCAGAGGAAATCCTTGCTAAGCCCCTGCACAGATTTGTTGAACACTTACGTATTCCTCCTCCAAGTTCAGGATATGATCGATAGCTTCTTCCACGTTCTCAGGGAGTCCCGTCACAGTCACACAGTTGGGGTCAGGAGCTCCACTCTGGGGAAAGCGAATATCCACCTGCAACGCAAGAACAGGACAGGACTCATGTCTGCACATGTGAAAAGCCACAGACTCCCCATGACCCTTATCATCAGATTCACAGAAGAGAAAAGCCCTGATCTGTCACTACTGCAAGTCTGTTTAGGACCTCCATAGTTCATATGCTGTGGGGTGCACTGGCATACCTGGCCCTGAAGCCTGGCAGAGCAGAGTCTGCAGTAACGACCCATCTTCAGCCTCTGCTGTTCTCACTGCCGAGAGGCCCACTGCCTTCTGTGCAGCACTTGCAGCAGAGGCAGAAGAGGGCTGCATTTCCAGACAGTGTCCTCACACTTCTGTAAGCATTTTCACCACCAAGCCATTAGCATGAAGCACAATAAGCTGTCTGTCTCCTCCACAGATAGGGTAATCCTGGCTGACAATTACTTTATGGAGCTGGCTTAGTGTAACCCATACAGAGTCACTGAGCTCTCTCACAGCTTGCCTTCCAGACGGGTGCAGGGAAGCCACACAAGACAGGACCAAAATCAAGGGCTGCTCGTTTGGGAACGAAACAGCTTATTTCAACAACTAAGCCAAGCCAAAATGCAAGTCTCCAAAGCCTCATCACTCTGGATTCACATTCACTACTGCCCCTGTGGTAAAGCACACTACTGCTGCTACATGCTGTCACAGGCAAAGGTCCCTGCCCTTCCCACAGTCAGGTGACTTTGCAAAATCTGGAGCCCTGAGAGTGTGTCAAGATTCCCAAAGCCAAGTGAATCAACAGTGGCCTAGAGCGACAAAGAAATCCAGAGGATTTCCTTGAGCTAAGCTCAAGCTGAGGAGGTCTGGGCACAGTCTCCTCCCAGAGCCCCCCAGCAACAGGCCTGGCTGTCCACTTCCAGTAACTGGAGTAGCTGACATAACCACCTCCTCCCTTTGAAGGGCATCTGGGACCTTGTCTGCAAGAAACCCACCAAAAGGGCTGCACAGAGGTACAGAGCTCACTGCTGTTTGCAGGGCTAACCCAGAGCACCAAGGAAGCATTTCCAGGTTCCTCTTCTGGCTGTGTTCCAGCAAGACAGGAAGAGCTCAGCCTCCTCCCTGCCTGGCTCCCAGTGACTCACAGCTGAGGTCATGTGGGGACGCTTCAGCTGGTGTCTGGGTGGGGTGTCCAGATAGCCCAGCTGTCCGTGGCACACCAGGGTGCTGTGGCCCAGGGATTCTGCTCACATGCTTGTGGTGACAGAGCTGGAGGTGAGCAGGACAGCACTAGCTTTTCTTTTGTGCCTGTTCCAGCTCAAGGTGCTCAACAGGCACAAGACACAAGGACCGCAAGATGTGAGCCACACGCTCATGAATTCAGCCCCTAGCACCAAGCTGCTACCAAGCTCTTAGCACAGGAGCAAGTGGCACCACTGACCACCCAGGCCCAGTCCAACCTGTGCTGCATCGCCCCACCGCTCACCTTGAACTCATCCATGATTTTGCGGATGGCTTTACCACGTGCACCAATGATGCGTGCATGAACACGATGGTCCAGAGTCACATCCTCAGAGACCATCTGCTCCAGCTCGCCAACGATCTTCATGATGGCATCCCGGGCAGCCTCAGCATTCTTCTCATAGCCAGTGATGGTGATCTGGTCTTGGGCCTGAGGCACAGGGAAATATGTGAGAGATAAGGCTCATAAGCAGCTGAGCAAGCCTTCCCCCTGCTAATCCCTTTTAAGCTCCACCTTATCCAAAGACAGTGCAGCATTCAGAGCCCTAGAGAAGATGCTGTGCTTCCTATGCTCAGAGACAACCAGCAGCCCTCTTTGCACCTGTGCTGGTTTTGGCTGGGATAGAGTTAGTTTTCTTCATAGGAGCTAGTATGGGGCTATGTTTTGCATTTGTGCCGAAAACAGCATTGATAATGCCAAGATGTTTTTGTTACTGCTGAGCAGTGCTTACAGAGAGTCAAGGCCTTTTCTGCTTCTCACCCCACCCTATCAGTGAGTAGGCTGGGGGTGCACAAGAAGTTGGGAGGAGACGGAGCTGGGACAGCTGACCCCAACTGATCGAAGGGATATTCCAGACCATATGATGTCATGCTCAGTATATAAAGCTGGGCGACATTGGGAGTTATGGTGTTTGTCTTCCCAAGTAACCATTATGTGTGATAGATTCCTGCTTTCCTGGAGATGGCTGAACACCTGCCTGCTGATGGGAAGTGGTGAATGAATTCCTTGTTTTGCTTTGCTTGTGTACATGGCTTTTGCTTTACCTATTAAACTGTCTTTATCTCAGCCCAAGAGTTTTCTCACTTTTACCCTTCTGATTCTCTCCCCCATCCCACTGTGAGGGAGGTGAGTGAGCGGCTGTGTGGTGCTTAGTTGCCGGCTGGGGGTAAACCACAACAGCACTCCCTCTGACCTCTCACCTGGCTTTCATCATCCTTGTCGGGGAACTGGATGTTGACCTCATGCTCTGTGCGTATCTGGGTGATCACTGCTCCCTTCCGTCCAATGATTTTAGGATGATACTTGGGATCCACAGTGACTGTCAGCTTGAAGCTTCGCAAGGCCTGGAACAGAAGCAGAGTGAGCTACAACAGCAGGGAACATAATATTGCTGGTCCAGTGATGTCCATCTAAGTCCCTGCATTTCCTTCTGGCTTTTCAGATGAGCGGAACAGATTCTGCAGGGTCATGCTTGAGCATATGTGGCTACAGAAGGGGACCCAAGACATCCATCTGCTGGGGCCTTGTGCTTTTGCCAAGATCAGCAGGAAACTACAAGTAGCAAACAACCATCTAACTCATCCCTCACCTATTTGTTCAGAGCTGCGATAATGATTCAATGAGAATAGGTACAGAGACACTCCTATCACAGTGAAGTTCCCACCCTGCAGTGTCTCAAAGGTACATGAAGGTGTGATAGAGTCCTGGACAGTCCAAAGTTACCTAAAATAGAATCCCAAAACTCTCCTGTCAGTTCATGTTAAATGAGTTACATTTGGGTAGCCCAGAGCCCTAAGTGTGCTCTTAAAACACGAGGGGTTCCAGGAGTCTGCACAACTTCTGAGAGGAACATTCAAGAGGCTGAAGCCTTGTTTGGCTGGAAGGAAGAAGAAAGGCATAGCCTTACCCGATCCTCTTGTTCAGCTTGCAGCTCCTTCACTCTTTCCAGCAGCCCGGCCTTGGCACGGTCAAGGTTGGTAGCCAGCCCAGTGATGGTGATGATATCTGACTGCAGCTCAGGAGCAGGGACCTGGATGTTCACCTGAGCAACAAGTACCAATTATTGGTTTGTATCACTGCTCATTTTGCATCACTTGTGATGCCTGTCACTGCAGGTTGGCATCTCGCTGATCTACCCGGCTGCCAAGACCAGCTCCCACCCAGACAGCCTAAACCACAGAATGGCTGAGGTTAGAAGGGACCTCTGAAGGTCATCTGGTCCAACCCCTGTGCTCAAGCAGCGCCACCTAGAATCAGTTGCCTGGGACCATGTCTTGACGTTTTTTGACTAGAACCCTCTTTCTTCAGCCATTATCAGATTGCTTTGCTGTGGGGCTTCAGCCCCCAGCAGTCCTTGTGCTGGCCTGTAGAGGCTAGGAAACAAAATACATGTTCAATAGCGCTGTCTGCAGTCAATCCACATCAGCCCCAAGAGTCCCTGTGGGCTTCTGGGGAGTTCTCACAAATGGGCAGGCATGGCAGAGCTGTTTCCCATGGCCTTCTTCCCCCAGGAAGAAAACAACTCTCACACTGGTGAGGAATCCCTGTAGGCACCAAGCAAGTCATGCAACACTCACAGCATCAACTAATACAGCTTCAGCACGAAATCTACCGAGCCCTGGAGCCAGGGACTAAATCACACAGGTCTCATTTTCCTATTACAGAGCCTGTATTCCACAGTCAAGCTGTGACAGTCCTGAGTATGTTGCAACTGATTGTCACCACACAAACATGGTCACCTACAGATTCTCCAGGATAGAGGAGATGGAAGGAAGGGCAACAACTTACTTCAAACTCATCCATCATTTTGCGGATCCCACTTCCTTTCTGGCCAATGATGTAACGGTGAAGATCAAAGGGAACTTCTACCTCAATGGTGACAGGAACCAGAGCCTGCAAGGGAGGGAGCACAGTTTACCAGTTGAAAGACTTCTCCTGTCTTTCAGCTTGCCATATACTTGCCCAAAAAAATGTGTTGCTGAACTGGGGTAAATTCCCTTGTAGTCAGGATACAAACTCTACAGGAAGAGAGAACGGCTGCAAACACCAAGATGACCTGTTGGGTGTTAAAGCATTTTTTCCAAACAAGCAATGTTAAACCCCGCCTCTGGGGACAGGCTGTTTTCATATCCTTGGCTTCCATCTAGCAGAGACTTGGAAAACATCACTAAGGGAGCATGGCAAGGTCTGCTAAAGCTAGAATGATTCAGCCTCAGTCAGACTCTTTCTCTTTCCAGCTGTGCTCCATAAAACAAGCATGTCATGCTTTTATGGCAAGTATCTCAGGGCTGCCTACAAGCTCTAGCAATTGCAAGGTCAGGCTCTATGATTCAAGCTGCCAGGCTAAATCACAGAGCAGAGGACTTCCCTTGAGCGGTACAGACCACCTCTACAGTTAGCATCAGTGACCAGGTGGATTGCAACCTTGACTAAGTAGCTTTTATTACCACCACTAAAGCCTGCACTGAGCTTCCTGCATCAGGGCATCACTACATCACAGGGCTAAGGGATTTAGAAAGCCACATACCTGCAGTGCCTCCTTTGCTGCCTCACACTTCTCCCTGCGGCCAGAGATGATGATGATATCGCACTTCTTTGGAGAACTGGGATCTGCATCCTTCCCGTCCTTGCCTTCCCCACCATCCTCACCATTCTCCTGCAGAGCTGGCTCTGCAACAGGGGCTGGAAACATGGCAAGTCTCATGTTAAATGCACAGAGCCCCCTCCTTGCTCATTATCAGCCCCTCTAGATCCTCAGGCTCATCCTGGGCTGACAAGAGGTCAGACACTATAGACTGCAGTGGAGGAGGTCACTCCTAGCACAGGCAGCTTGCCATGGCTTAGCCTGGAATGAGCAGAACAAGAACATCCACCGAGGCGGTCTGCTCCACACCTCTCTGCACAGCATTGATATTGCCTTTGCCTGCATAGAAGGACCTGCGGTTGTGCTATGGAAACAGAGGCCACACTCTGTAGTCAGCAGAGGCTGCATTCCTACGTTATCAGAGGCAACAAGTAAAGCTGGCAGTTTCTTGCCTGACCGGGAAGTTCACCAGCACAGCAGTGGATGTTAGAGCAGGATGGCTGGAGCTAGGCCAGAGTATCCAACAGGCCCCAGCTGTGCTGCACACTCAGCAATGAGAGCATGAGGGCTCAGAGGGACCTTGGTAAGCCTGTAGACCCCTTTTTGCCAGGGTAGGTCCTCGTACTCCCTGCACTCTGCAGTGAGAACACATTCAGAACACCCAGATGTGTGGTTTTAGCTCCTAAAACTGTCCCCTCTTCCCAAGAGAGCAAGGTTGATGCTAAGCCCAGATTCAAGGACTGTAGGGAACACCTGGGTTAGTTCTCCATAGATTTTAGAGTAGAACACCTCCACTGACATGGAGTGTAGGCTACACTACAGGCAAACATGCATCCATGTGTATACCTGGGTTCTCCTCCCTGTCAGGGAATTTGATCTGGACACCATAGTCCCGGGTGATCTGCTGGATCCGGGATCCTTTGGGGCCCATAATGGAGCGGTGGAACTTTTGTGGGATGGTGCATTCGATTGTCACTTGAGCTTCCTGTGAGAAAGCAGAGTTGCTCTATTGCAACGCAGCCTCTTTCATACCAGAAAACAGGATGCTTGTGCATGGCGAAATCCATAATGGACATAGAGAGGAGTTAGAAAAGATAATAGCTGCTGACAGGGGAAGAACTGAAAGTTTCCTAGAATCCTTCCTCTCTCAGAAAAGTTAGCAGAGGATTTCTTAATGAAGGCTGCCTCCAACCCATGATGTTAAAGGCTTCCAAGACCAAAGCTCAAACTCTCTATTTTATTACCCTGAAGGGCAGGAAGCATTAAAAGAAAGGAAAATGATAAAGAAGGAAGGAAGGGAAGAGAACAGGTTTGACAGCTGCCTGCTTCCAAAAGCCAATGCTAACAGCATAGGAAACCCCAGAGAGCAACCACTGTCCAAGACCAGGCATGGAGAGGCACAAGAAGGCACCAAACTTTTAACATCTAGAAGTACATCAAGGAAGTGTCTCCTATTTCCACTCCTAAAAACCAAGAAGCTGGTCAGAGGAGGCAATTCCTTCATATAGCATTGCCACTATGGAGCCAGGTGCCATTCCCCAGGCCATGATCTAAAGACTGCAGACCCTATATATTGACAGCAAAGCTTCAAATCCCAGAAATACTGTGGGACTTGTTCATGAAAAGCTTGGCTGTACAGGAGGTTCCCTTGAACCTGCACTACTGAAGCAACAAAATATAGAAGAAACCGTTTTCCTGCAACATACCAGGTCCTCGATGATCTCCTGGATGCGTTTCTTGGCTGCCTCCACACAGTCCTTGGCTCCCTTGAGGGTGACTTTGTCGCTCTGGGTGCCAGAGCGTGGGAAGCTGACCATCACACCACCATACTCATCTGCAATCTCACGCAGAACTTGCCCTCTCCGGATGACAAAGTGGCGGTGGTGCTTGGGGTCAACCACCATGGAGTCTTCAACCACGTTATCCTGCCAACAGATGACGGCCAGTCAACCCTGCCTGTCCTGGTGATAAGCACAAGTTTGCTGCATTCAACAGCAACCAGTTTACAACCTCACCCCAACAAGCAACAGCAAGGAGGATCTTCCTGAGCTCCCATGAAGGGCAGCAGATGGTTTTAGGACAAGCAGGTCCTCCACACTGGCTTGCTACATCTTGCTACAGTGATAGGCAAGCAAGTAGAAAAAGTAGTTCATACCAGGTTCTTGATGAGGGCCTCCAACTCCTTCTGTGCCTCTTTGACAGCCTCCTCGGTTCCCATGATAGTTATCAGTTCCTGATCTTTGTCCTCAGAGGTTGGGAAGATGATGCGGGCCCCAGTGTTGTCACGCACCTTACGGATGTTGCCACCACCCTTACCAATAAGGAATTTGTGGTACTCTGGCTTTGCACGGAGGTCCACGGTGTAACTCTTTGTTTGCTGAAAGGAGTCAGATACCCATGGAACATGCCATTATATAGAAAATACACATCAAGCATCACCCGTAAGCATGTAGGTATGTTACCTGCACCCACATACACAGTGTTGCAAGAGAAAGGTAGATGTTGAAGTCAAAAAAGTGTCTTAAATTAAAACGACCGCCTGAAAGATGTTTTCAGGGCTGAAAAGCTAACTCTACACTCAGCACGACTGGTGAGAATATGAGCAGAAAAGACTTCCCGAGGAGAAGGGTCTGACACTCACACAAGGCAGCATAACCATTTGCAACCCAGACAGCAGAGGCACCTAGCGACCAGGAGAACATGTTCACATGCTGGTATTAGGGTTTTTTCCTGCTATTAAGATGACCAGTCAGTCAGCCACAACTCAGAGCAAGGTCTTGTAACTCTAAGTTCTCAAACCAGTGAAATAGAAGAACTGGAGATGGAATTCAGAGACCAAGAAAAAAGTAAAGGAGATATGCAGAGTAAGCTGTTTCGAAGAAGTGTGGGTACCCAACAGCATTCAAACCACAGGAATAGGGAGCCTTAACCCTTTGACTATATCCCCAGCCTGGGCAGAGAAGCATTACAGCCAGTTCTTCCGCCCATGGGGGAAGAACTCATTGTCACGAGGATGGAAGCATAGTTTTCTTTTAATCATCCAAACTGTACTCAAATCCCTCTAAAGAGGATTAGGCCATCTGATGCCAGAGGCTTCCCAGCAGACAGAAAGGATCACTTCAACCCCCAAAAAGAAATAGCTGGCCAAACCAATCTGCTCCTTCGCCTATGAGACAAGCCTCACCTTCTCCTCTGCCAGGTGCAGCAGCTGTTTCTTGGCTTTCTCCACATCCTGGGCTGGGCCCCTGATGGTGACGGTGTCACTGCCAGAGCCCTCGGTGGGGAAGTGGATGTGGACTCCACCACACTCCTCCATGATGGAGCGGATGAAGCGGCCTTTGGCGCCAATGAGGGAATTGTGCAGTTTGGAAGGAATAGAGACCTCCACTTCTGTGATGTTGGCCTAAGAGAGGACAGTACTAGGCTGTTAGTCAAGCTGCAGAAACCTGTACCCACTCTGCTTACGCTCCTACTCCCACATTGCTAGGAGCTTTATAGAGCTATGTGTAAGAAATGCCTGACCAGAGGGGCTTGAGACTGGCTACTCCTGACACATGAGCAGCCGAAAACTTAGATTTAAGAGTCAAGCACAGACTGACACTCACATTTGTCTCCTCCCTGCCCTCCCCCACTACAAGCACTTCTGTAATTATGTCTTCTAGCAACATATACAAGTCCCTCATCTGCAACACATCAGTCATTTCACTTACCAGCTCCTTCTGGATGGCAAGAATTCTGTGGCGAGCAGCCTCACAATTTGCTCTCTTGCCTGTGATAACTATTGTCTCCGAGTTGCTGTTCTCTGCTGGGAGATCAATTTTGGTGTTGCTTTCTTCACGGATCTGCCACAAAGCAAAAAAATAAAATAATCTCAGAGGTGTCCCATGTCAGAAAAAAGCCCTTGGAGGTTATATTTGACATCACCAATGAGCAGGAGAGAGCAGCGAATGGGATTTAGCTGCAGGCAGTGACCATAATGAGCACTGGAGATGGGAAAGATATCTCACCTTCTTGATGTTGGCACCTCCTTTCCCTATGATGTTCTTGTGGAATTGTTTGAAGATGGGGACAGAAATAGAAAAGCTGTTTTCAACCTAAGGGAGAAAGGAAGGGAGAATTTAAGATTACACTGCCATGGCAAGCCAGGCCCCATCCCAGGGACTTGATAAACAAGCTTTTCACAATAGACTTAGTCCCAAGGAAGTTCTCCGTACAGAAGACTTGCAAGGATAAGCAAAGGCAAGTACCTTCCCCTATAGTCCTTAAAAAACAGGTATTACTACCCTTCCCCCAGCCAGCCAGAACAGTGTCCACGGCTCCCTCATCCTGAGGTGTTTCAGCCCTAGCCAAGCCAGTACATCTCTGCTTTATTCCAGGGTTAACCAGGCAGGCAGGAGAGAACAGCAGAGAGAAGTCCCCCTTACCAGGTCTGCCACCATCTTTTGCATGTACTTGGTGCACTTCTCCACCTCATTTTTGGGACCTCTAAGTTGGACGATGTCACTCTTGTGCGCAGGGTCTGGGAAGTTGATGATAACCTGCAGGAGGCAGTCATTTATACTGAACTCAAGCGAATGCAAGAATTGTTGTGTCAGACACATGCAAAGGTTGGGGGGATCCTACACATCCCCTTTCCCATTCAGAAAAGGGTAACCATGTTAGCAGCCTCTGGCCAAAAGAACTATCTTCTCATACATACTAGATACAGAGCCACTAAAGCCGCTGACTTCAGCGACAATGTGTCTACTACCCAAGTAGGAAACATCCTCTCTGGATTCGTCATATAGAAAGCCTTACGTCTGGGAATTTCTCCCGTATTTCCCGGATCCGCTCGCCCTTCTGCCCAATGATGGTCCGGTGGAATTTCTGTTCAATGATTAGGTCCTTGGTGCGTTCATTTTCCTGATGAGAATAGAGTTTACACTGAGTGTTCAGCAGGAGAGCCACATACTTTCATTTACCGGTTTTCTGCCTGACAGTTTACTTGCCAGCATTGTCCCTCTTCTCCTCTAGACAAAATTCACTCTAGGTTGACAGAGAAAGGGTGTCCAAGGAAATAGAGGAACACATCTGTGAAAATGAACTCGCACTTGTCATGAGATCCAAGTGCTTGGTGGGTAAGGGGAACATACTTGCACCAGAAAGTTATGAGGGAACAGAAGAGCCCAAACCCTGCAGCCTCCCAAGCATCACATCCTACTCACCATACGGGAAGCGAGTTCCAGCAGCTCTTTCTTGGCCTGTTGGACCCCCTGTGGGTCTCCTTCAATTCTGATCAGGTTGCTCTTCTCATTGTCCGGGGGAATGCGCACAGACACCTTGTAGAGGTCCTTAATCCTGTTAACTTCAAGCCAAGGACTATGGTGACACAGTCTGCTAGGCCAAGACTTGGAAGCAAGGCACCCTGATTATCACTGCTTAGAGGCTGTTTAAGAAGTAAACCAGCCTCTGAGAAGGGGCCAGTGGGGTTGGGTTGAAACAGGGGAAAGTACCTCTTCACCCTGGAGTTCAGCAAGAGCAGATTTGTGCCACACAAGAACCTGTACAAGTAAATACTGTGGCATCTACAGAGCCAATTGTTCACTTGCTAGAGTGAGGCATCTGTTTCTTCCCCAAAGAGCACCACATTTAAATCAGAAGATGATAATTCATTTCTAATCCCAAATTCTTTCTTTGGGAGAAACTCACCAAGCAGATTTCCACCCCCTCCAATCAACTGCTAAAATGTAATTCACATAGAGCAACTTAAAAGGAGAAAAAAAAAAAAAAGCAAGCACAATTCTCCAACCGAAAAAAACCCCCAATTTCCTCCAGGACATGTCAAAGTGATCCCACCACTGTTCAACCTCCCAAGACACTTTCACACATTAAAGCCATCCCAAGGCCTCACTGCCCATTTATCTCCTTGTGCCAACACCACTCCAGAAGAACAGAGGAAATGCGATGGAGATGGCACACTGGATGAGCTGCAGAGCCCCTGATACGATCTACTAAACACAGAGAGTTCCAGCATGGGAAGGATTATAAAGGCACCCCACTTACTGTTAGCTCCATTCTTGCCAATGAGGTGTCTGTGGAATTTGTGGTCAACGTTGATTTCTGCATAATCCATCCGGTTGATCTATAAAGAATTGTATAGGGCTAGGTAGGGTAGGCCACCACTTGTGCTCTAAGTAATTGCCTACTGCCAGTATTGACACTGACTCTCCAGTACTCAGCTACAAGCACTCCTCCTGCTATTAAGCAGAGCACAAGCACTCCTCTGGTTTGAGCCGAGAGCACCATGCTTGTGAAACATTTAAAGGGACTCATATGCCTCTCCAGCTATGACTGAATGAGAATCCTTCCTTCTCTGCATCAAAAGATTTAAGACCTGCTGCTGATTTTTTAAGAATGCTACGGACGAGCTTTGTAACCAAGGGTTTCATCCATCTGCCACACAACTTGTCTTCTGCAAGTTCTGTTAAGCATGTCAAGACATCATATGGATGTGATAGACACCTCATCATCTCTGCTCTGTTGCCTCTTCTTCCTCCACTTTCTTCTTATCTACTGGAACTAGTAACACCAACTTACCAGATCCTTGACCATGACTTCAATCTGTTCCTGAGCCACATTCACATCTTCTGTAGGTCCTTCCAAAGTGATTTTATCCTCTCCTTCAGTGAATTCGATGTGAACCTTGAGACACAGGCAATGAATCCAGTAAGAATTTTCCAAGGTACAAGCCAGGTCAATGTTGTTAGTCAGGCCTACATCACAAACCCCTGTCACTACAAGATGGTTTCCTTTCCACAAATTATACACATCATTCCCGTGGTTTCAGAAGTAGGTAACATACAATTCTGGCCATCTCACAGTGTCTAAAGCCGAAGGCTTTGGTGCTGTCCTGGAGTCTGCAAGGGCCTTGGAAAAGTTACTCACCTAGCCTTTCTCTAGATATCATCTAACTCACCAGGGAGAAGCCTCACTGAAGTCAGCATTTGCAGGGGTCCTGCTAAGTCAACTCTCAAAATAGCACCATGTAAAGCCACCTTTGAAGGGCTCAACCCACAAGAATAACATAGGATGAGTAGTGTTTGCGGCAGTAAAAGAGAGGCTCCCCTTAATAATAAGATCTGTCTCATTTCCTCCCTGGTTTTACCCACGCCAGAATACATTTCTCTCTTCTACAAGTAGTGATCTGGACTAAACCATATTCTACATCAGAGGGTGCTAAGCTAACCGGCTCATCCATACCTTTGGCATCTGCTGAGTTATTTTGGCCAGGTTTTGTCCTTTCTTTCCAATAATGAAACGATGAAGCCAAGAGGGGGCAGAGACCGAGGAGACGGTAAAACTGTTGGCCTGAGAGACAGAAAAACAGAGAAGCTGGTTGGTGGACAGACTGTAAGAGGTCTTCACAAAAATTCAGTTCCAACTCCCATGCTGCACGCTCAGTATTGACATCTAAGCTGCATCTCTAACAGCCCAACAGAGACCCCTCCCCGCCCCCCCATGTCAGTGCTCATGGATGTATCTTTATAGGACTTTCAAAGAAGGCCTAGCCCATCTTGTCAGTACCTTTGCATAGACTTCAGTCAATGCTTGCCCAAGCTTTTCAGGCTCGCCTCGCAGTATCACCGTCTCCGAGCTACTGTCAGTGGGTGGGATCTCGACAGAGACTCCAGTTTTCTCCAAGATCTCCTGCAGGGAATTCCCCTTGGGGCCGATGACATACTTGTGCTGGGACTTCTTCACCTCCACTGCAATGGTAGTAGTCTTCTTTTTCTGTAGGGGCAGAGGCACTGGGGCATCAATCACAAGGGGGCAGGGAGGGACAAGAGTGAAAGGAAGAGGCACAAGATGCAGTGAAACTCTGCACCCAGGAAAGAGCAAAGCAAAGGTGAGCACGGTGGTTCTGCAGCATGCTAGCACCCTTTAGGCCCCTGCCTTGTCCTCAGAAATTCACAGGTGAAGTACAAAACTCATATTCTGTGTCAAGCTCCCTGGAAGACTACATGGAAGAGACCACATACACCCCTCCATGCCCCGTTGCACAATAGGGCTCAACACCCACTGTCCCCTAGGAAGTACTGTAATGCAACACCATGTAGGCTACTAGGCTATAAGCTGATTATCTCTGTTGAAATCCAGAGTGGTACAAATACAGACCTAACCATGAGGAAAACCAGCCCAACAATCCACAAGGATATTCACTGTGACGTTGGCTATGGAAAATAAACTGGAGTGAAATTCACTCTTCAGCAACTTCTACTTATGTAGCAACTTTGATACTGTCAGATGGCCACCACTGTAGACTTCATACTTCCTGCCTTCCTTAGTAGCACCTGTGTGAACAAGAGCCAGGGGAGCTCTTTGTGGTCTGGTAATTCCCATGACACAGAAAAGTGAGAAATCTGTCGCCTCCCTGGTAGTATCACCCCAACTCCCACTCTGCTGAGCGACTGCAATGGCTGCTGAGCCAGAGCTGACATGAGGAGGATGCAAGAGAGGGATGCACGAAAGTAGAACAAGAACGGAAGAGGGACTGTGAGCAGGTTGGGGGAAGATGGGATGCTTTATGGACCATCCATACCTTCTCCTCATAGATCTTCTTAACACGAGCCACAGCCTGGGCTAGCTGCTCCTTTTCTCCTGTGAAGACTATCTCTGTCTTGTTGACGCTGGGTGGAGGAATGTTGATGCGCGTCCCTGTGTCCTGCATGAGTTCGCTCACCAGCTTGTTGTAAGGGCCAGCAATGAAAGGGTGGTACACTTTCTCCACATCCAGCCGCTCCACGGCACGCTTATCCTAGAAGAGCCCAGAACAGACCTCAGTGGGAACTGCCCCCCATATTACAGTCACTGCCAGACACAGCTAAGTCCCCAGTGCTGTCTTGCTTGATTCTCCAGCCCAAGCACCCTTTTCAGTTTCCAGGCTTGTAGATCTCCCACCCTTTCAATCTGCAAATACTGCTGTTGCTGCTGCTGATTTATGATATTCACCTCTGTAATCTCCTGCCTTATCTCAGCTGGCACCTAATATGGTTCACTTCAAATATGAAACACGCTTATCTGACTTCAGAGATGGACAAAATGGAGGACCAGAAGTTGCAGAACCTGGCAGCAGTGCTCATATAGCCAGTGGCACAGTATAAGTCTCTGTTCAGACTAACATATTAGCCACTGACTGTGGCCATGGTGGCTACAAACATCCAATATACCATGGAGAAGCAAAATGGCTGTCCAGCTAATGCCATGAGGGAGATCACAGTACTGAAGTACCTGCTCAGCAGAGATAAGCAGGATCTCGTGTCGGGCCTTCTCAATCCCTTCTTTAGTGCCGGTGATCTTGATCTGGTTGCTGGGGTCATCCGGGCGGGGGATCTGGATTTTGGTTGCAGTTTTGAGCTCCAGGTCCTGCAGCTTCTCGCCATTCTTTCCAATGACAAAACGGTGGTGCTCCTTGGGGATGGCAACTGTCGCTGAAGCCTGCAACACAAGAACCAAGCATCTGTGAGAACCCTCACCTGCACTGGCAGATCCACAGGAACACAGCCAGGGGAAGCAAGTTAAATGCTGCTTAGCGGTACTCACTGAGGAGCAAACACAATGCCTTCCCAGCACATTCTGTTCAAGGACTGAAACTGTACCAGAACAGTTGATCTACAGTGCCTGTATACGAGGAGTCTAAACCCCACCATTCCCTCAAACCCTTTCTGTTTGGTCAGGAGTAGTACTCTGAATTAGCTAAGGCCTTTAGGCACAGACGAGGAGGTGCCTGTCCTCCAGTGCAAGACACTGGAGCAGTACCAGACAGCAGCTGAGATGATGGCTCTTGGGTGGAGTTATCTGAACTCTGACATCCGCTGCCAAGGCTACAGAGAACAAGACACACAGTCTAACTCCTAGGAAACAGAAATTCAACACCGGAAACCTATTCCAGCAGGCAGACAGCTAGGAGATGCTTACTGCTACTAAGTACTAAGTTGTCTTTAATGTAGCACATGCTGCTCCTGGGACTGCTTCTAGAAGGCCCCTCTTGGAAAAGGAGTCCCAAGAGCTTCTCTCAACCTACCATTAAAAGGCTGGTTTGTAACAGGGATTCTCGACTTCTTACTTTCTCACTGAGTTTTTACTGACCTGGTAGCTTATGATTGCTATCATGCCCTTGATGCCTGGGAATATGTAACTACTAACAGTAAGTAGACACTTAAAATTCAAGCTACAATACAAAAAAAAAAAAAAAAAAAAAAATCAAAAAAGATCACTTGGTGTGACTCTTCAACTCTGTGTCCCTGTACTGAAGCTAACCAAGCCTAGGAGTTGGGAATACAGACACACCTTTCAGACCTGGGGCCAGGGCAGTAGGAGGTATACTAGAGGACAGTGGGTCATGGATCTGTGGCAGTACAACCCGAACTATTTTTTCAGATGCACATTACACAGGGTTTGTCCCTTTCTCATCCCTCTGGCAGGGTATGACACATGGGCTGAACAGCACTAAGCAGAGATGGTATTAACTATTGCATTAACTACCTTTGACATTAGACTTTAAAACACACACTGAGACCTACTTGGCTGTGATATATCCTAACAAGAACTACCACCTTGACTATGAACTCAAGAATCTGAAGGCAAGAATTCAAAACCTAGAGGACTGAAAAGAGAAGCAGCTGAAACAATGGGGCTGCGGCTCCTTACCAGTGTGGCTTGAGTTACACAATCCATAACCCTGACCTGAAGCTTTCAGCTTTTGGCAGGACTTCCTCTTCTCTACTTTTCTTTCTCCTATCCCTCCACATTCTTCTCTGCAGGACTTCAGAGAAAGCACAGTCCCGTTCTCACACACTCCTAGCTTTGTGTGAGGGGCCTGCACCCCCTCCAGCACCAGCACCTCAGCACAAAGTCACTGTTTGCAATTCAAGTGTTCAGAGATTGCAGACTCCACCCTTCATGCAACACCATGGCCTGTAATTAGCTTTGAACCCTATTTTAAGCCTCATTTCCATTCCAAATTGCCAATTGTGTGCTTTGAAAATACATGGCAAAGCTGAATTAGTCATCTAATAACATCTCTTCGGCTTATAAGCACACACACCCAAGGGTCTCAAAGCATTTGTGAGTCTTGGGGAAGAGCAAAGATGAAGTGAGAAACAGTTAGATGCCTTCACCTGAGTCTGCAGCCGAGCGACAATCTCCTTCCGAGCCTTCATGACTGCTTCCAGCTTGCCAGAGACCATGATCGAAAGGCCCTGGTCCTTTGCGAGAGACAGCTCCAGGTGAGCTCCTGTCTTCTGCATGATGTCAAGGCAGATCTTGGCCTGCTCGCCTTCTCCAAACTGATTCATGTCCTTGTATTTCCTCTCCTCCAGTGGCACATGAAACACCTGCTCAGCCACATGACAGACAAAAGAACGGCACAGCAAGCAGTCAGTATGCTTTTGATTGTCAGTGCCTCTCTCTCTCATTGCCATACAGGACTTTACTGGCATACTAAGTTCCCAGGTTTGTGCAACCCATCAGCCTTTCCAGTGGAGACACCAGCTGCGACCAGGGAAAGTGCAAGAGTACTGCAGCAGGCAGTCTGCCCCACACTGGGTGTCTTCCTAAAGTTTGTGCTATGGGGGGAATACTTTAATGGATTAGTGCTCTCTACTTGAATTCTGCAGTCCTCCTTTCAGGCCTGCACCAGCTATTTGTGGAACAGGGATGCAGAGCTTTTTCTGGACAGTTTTCCAATGCATCCCTTCCCTCCAGAGCAGTCCTAGCTCTCAGGCTGCACTCCTCCTCATGCCCCAGGGTAAGATACAGCAAAGAGGCTGTCAATCTGACACACTAAGGATTTCATACTCCAGGGAGAGCTTCACTTCACCTACTTCTTGGAGGGAGGAAAAGGAGGGAGATAAAGCCACCCACTCCCACCAACCTGAGTGATGACAGAAGCCTTTATTGGTCGGATTTTGCTCCAGGGCCCAGCAGGTTCCTGGGCAGCTTCCAAACATGGTGCTTTCTCAGGGAGCGGAGGGAAGGCTTCCTTGTAGGTTGGAGGATCATTCTCTTCTTCAGAGTTTAAAGCTGTAACTGGGGTGAAGCAAACAGGGTAAATGAGATGCTCTCCCAGCAGAAATGCCCCTATTCATAGGCAGCCCAATTGTATTTAGGCACTACTAACAAGGGAGAGCAAATGACATGTGCACTACTATTAATCCTATTACAGTTATGCTTGTGGAGCAGCCAAGTCTGGAGCCCAACTGACCTCAGCACAGACTGCAGTAGATGCCATGAACAACCAGCCTTGTCTGAGCCGGCACTATAGCTGCAGGAAGCGAACATGCAAGCGAATGGTGGCAGCAAACAGCACATTACTGCCAACTTTGTCAAGAAGGGCTTAATTAGGGGAGAACAGGCTGAACAGAAAGAAGTGAAAGGAACAGAGCAAGGCTGCAGGTCAGAAGGGGATAAGACAAACATACACCCATGAGGAAGGCAGAGAGAAGCACTACAGTTAGGGCAGAGTCCAGGGAAAGCCTGTACTCTATGTTCGACTCAGTTGTGCGTTGGGCCATGCCAAGTGGGCCAGCTTGCAGCTGGAGGATGGGTGCCGAAACCCATCAGTGAGTCAGTTAATACAGTTATACTGACTTTCCCCAGCACCTGGCTGAGCAGAGGAAGGAAACGACAGCCCAGCACACTGATCCCATGAGGCTCTCTTGCAGCCCAATGCCCCACTCTCGCATGTGCCCGATCCCACGGCTGAGAGCATTGCTAGCCAGAGCAATATGAAGATCTGAGGCTTGCCTTCTCCTGGCCCTGCACTGTGCAGCATCACCACTGTGCTGCTGGTGGTGGAAAGCCAGAATTTGGTGGGCCACCAATCTAGGAATGGAGAATGCAACGTCTGTGCACTTGTGGGGAATAGGACACATGGAGCGAGCTTGGGTAACAGCAAGGAACCTTGCCTGTGCAGTTTGTATTTAGAGGCACATCACAGGAACTCAACTGTGTTTTCTCACCTTTCACCTGCTGCTGAGCCAGGCCGCTGCGGTGTTCAGCGAAGCTCTCCTGGGTCAAAACTGCCACAGAGCTCATTGTCGACTTCCCACCCACACACAATCCGGGTATGCCACTGGAAGAGACAGAAGTGGCAACACTATTACCAACACCATTCAAGATGCACAAAAGTCACTCCAGGAAGACCAAGTATGTGTTATTGAGCACTTTTCCAGTCAGCCTTTCAAAAAGCACCTACAGAGCTAGTCAGCTGCCCAGTTCTCTTGCTGAACCAGATAGGAACTCAGGGGGACTATTTCTTCACAGCACAGTTGTCACCAAAACCAGAGCTTCTCATTAAGAAGGCAGAGGATGTGCAACCTAAGAAGGTCACTGGAAAGGGGGACACCAGAAGTTGTTAAAGCATACTCTAATTAATCTATCAATTATTAATGGTGTGCAATTTTTAAATGAGTATCTGAAGGTCTGGACAGTCAGTCCAAGACCATCGTGTAACCCTGGAGAGAAAACAAAAAGCACCTAGGATGCTGCCTCTTCCTGAAAAAGACTTTTTAGGTGCCTGGACTCCTGCTGACTTAGGGATACACTCAGAAAGCCACTCTGATAAGCAAGCTCAGAAACAGCAAGATCTTTGGCTCCCCCAAAATAAGAACTTACCAGCTAAATGGTCAGTAGCCAGAGAGTCCGTCCTGTAAGCTGCCCGTTTGTCAGCCTGCCAGCTTTTGCTTTACAGAGGAAAAAAAAAAAAAAAATTATGTGACTGCTCCAAGACAACAGGAAAACATGACACCCCTGCTACTCTAACTTTCAAAAGAGCACTGTCTGTAGTGTGTTTCGAACTTGCACCCTATCCAAAATGTTTTCATACTGAGTCACATCTCACTATACTTTACCTGTCACGTTTTACTAAAGCTACAGGCAACACCACTATCTACTTAAACCTCACAGCAGGAAGCCTAGAGTATCTACTCTTTCATCACACTGGCTACAAGAGCAGCCATTCAGTATCAGGCAAAAATACAGTCAATTAATAACAGATGTGCAAGATAGACATAAAATTTCAGGGTTGCAAGCAAGAGCATCAACATCTAGTCAGAGGAGACTAACAACCTGAAAACCTGCCAACAACACTGCCATCAGTCAGAAGTTAGGAATGTAGTTTAGCGGAGCTTTGGTGAATCAACACAGACATCCTCACAAACTAAGGCAAACACTCAGGACTTTCCACACACAGCTGCTGGTCAGTCCACCTCTTCCTTTTTTATTGTAATAAGATCATGCACCAGCACTGAACTCTGTCTCCAGGCCTAAGTCTGCAAGCTGGAAGAACAAAACCCATGCTGGTTTACGTGGACTATTTTAAATGTGTACACAAGATGGAACCAAGGAAAAAAATACACTATTGGTGGGAGCTTTACATCTTCTGTATCTGGATCTGCAGATTTACTGAAAAAAGCGTTTAGGAATATAAGTAAAAATGTAAAAGCTGGTACAGTACACACTCTGCCAGATGTACAACAGTTTCCCACACCTGGAGTCCCCCTCGATGGTTATGTGTGCTGTCACAGGGCTTGCACTCTCCTAAAATCTACTGCCTCTAGTGCTCATGGGACAAGAGGCCCCTCTCCTACACAAACCCTGCAGTGCTGCTCGGACCCTCTTCTGAACACCAAACTCAAGACACTTCAGTAAACTGACAGCTGGTGTTTCTGACTTACCCATGTGCCAGAAACAGGTCCCAAAAACACAGCATTGCTGATGAGGTGTCTCACATCACGCTTATGTTGTAGCACAGTAAGGGAAGGCGACAGCAACAGAAGGAAAGGAGGGAAGAGCAAGCAGAGCAGGAACGCAACTGGGCCATACAGGTCTGATCTGCACCTCAGTGAAGGTCAGTGTTTCCCCCTACTTCAACACACCTCTTATCAGGCACAAGGCAACACCACCTGCTATCAAAGCAATAGAGCTACTGTTGCAATTAATCCTGTAAGGATCTGCTACTACGAGGTGGCAGCTACCAGGACAGCCAGCCATGATGTCTGTAGCACAGCTGTTGCAGCAGGCAGAGGCTCTGCAAGGCATTTGGTGGTATACACGAAAGTGTGGCCAGTAATCTGATCTCAGAGAAATACCCAAGTTCTCCTTGCTGTTCATGGTTACACCACGGTGTAACACATGGTTACACGTCCAGGGTACACGACTGCACAGCTCAAGCTGCCGCAGAACCAAGGAAAGTGCATTAGTGGTGTGGCAGCTGTCCCAGACTATTTTGGCAAGGCCTGCAGACTCAGCCATCGGCTCCTCCAGCCCGTTGGGTCGCTACTGAGGGTGCCACCACCTCATGGCAAGCTGCAAATGGCAACAAGGGCAGGAGCGAGAAGCATCCTAGACATCACAAGTAGCTGCCAAGGTCTGGCTAGAGCCTTCCTAATGGCACAGATGTGCTTATAATTATTTCTCAGGAAAGCACCACCTGGCTCATCTTGCATGTGCTCTGCTCCTTAGAAGAGGAGGGTAAGGATGAGAAGTCAGTGAACAACACCCAATATAGCACCTGCCTGCGAGCTGTGACCTCAAGGCACAGCTGCTGGTTTCGCTGTATCCACACCAGCTGCAGAGATCTTCCTTGCAGCCTCCACCTCAGAGAACAGCTAGACATTCAAAGAGAAATCTAAGGGCAGCGCTTATCCATACGAATTTCTGCTTCATCACCCATACTGCAAGCTAAGAACAAATGCTCTTCATCTCCAGTAACCCCAAACATCTGGAATATTGTAGGCCTCAGGGATTCATCTCTGGCCAAAATTGGAGGCGGCCATCAGAATGGTATGTAACATCAAAACCAGCAGCTCAGGCATTGCATTTGGAGCCCACACCTCCTTGACTTCCCACTTTAGGTTTTGAAACTAAGGTTACAGCTACGTCATGCTGTGTGGCTGACTGGGTCAACAGGTTTTGAACTGCCTAGTTTATGCACCGTCTGTAGCACAGGCTTTGTGTGCCAAAATAAGTTTCAGAAGTCTAGAACATACTTAGAATAAAGAGAATGAAATCATCCTAAAAATAACCTTCAGCAAGGGCCAGAATCTAACCACATGGGAAACATTTGTATGAAGAGAAACAAAAGCAAAGTTGTGAGTTACACTGCCAATACAATCAGTACTTGTGGACAGAAACATCAGTTACAGGTTATTTAAAACTCTATTTAATAAAAATATTAGCATTTTGTTAATCCAGGTAGCTAAAGTCAGATGTAGCTAGGATCACGTGCAGCAACAGGGCTGGGCTGGTTGTGGCAGCCACCATCCTCTGTCAGATGTTCACGCAGGGCAGGGTGTTCTCTTGGTAGATGAGTGCTCATACATGAAAATACTTGCTTTCTGACAACCGACTGGCTCTCCCAGATATTGAAGGCCCAAGCCCCTTGGTGTTGAAGGAATCACGCAGGCAGCCAGCTGCTGTGCGCCATGACGGGCTCTTTCCCTTCGCAGCGATTCCTGAAGCAATACATCTGAGAGCGCAACACGACCGGTGCCTTAGATGCAGCCAGGCTTACGCCTGACCTGTCCATCCCCCGTATTTGCTCTTCCACTATCGCTGTGACCTGCCACCTTCTCCCGCACGTCCAAGGGCAGGACGGACGGGAGCTGATCTGTGCTTGCCCAACCGCTCACCGGAGCCCAGCTGACGAGAACACGCACCCGCCCGCGTCCTCCCGGCCGGCCCCGAGCGGGGGCAGGCCACGTCAGTGCTTCTCACCGGGGCCGGGGGAGGGCTTCCACGGCCGCGCAGCGAGAGGGGCAGCCGGCCTCGGGGTGCGCCCGCCTTCCCCGGGACAACGGCACCGAGCAGTGCGGCAGCGGGGGGCGCCGCCGGGGCCGGGCGGAGAGCCGCCCCTCCGCTTCCCCCCGAGGTACCCGG
>JAVJGG010000090.1:30995511-31010531 GCA_035590195.1 Aviceda cuculoides
CCATAACATGGTTTAGTGGGCATGGATGATGGTTGGACTCCATGATCTTGAAAGTCTTTTCCAACCTAAATGATTCTGCGATTCTATGATTCTATGATTCGTAAGGTGCTTTCAAGCCTTCCTGTTCCAGTTACAGGCATTTCAGTATTGCAGGATATGGTGGAGAGTCAGAGCATCCATCTGCCCAAATCCATCCCCCTTGCAACTCAGTGTGAACCAGCAGGTTGACAACAGTGCTGTTGGTGCGGCTCAGGATGGGGGGAAGAAACTGAAGTGATGGAATATGTCCAGCGCAGCTCTCTGGATAGCAAATCACACACAGGGAGGACTGCATCTTTGACACTAATCTCTGCTCTGCCCATCTCCAGCTCAGAAACGGGCTGTCAGGCTTGTTCGGAGGCGTGTAGTAGCCTTTTCCCAGCACTGTAGTCTGGAGCAGTGGATCTTGGGAGAGTTTATACAAAAGTGTAAAGCAAATACTGTCTTACATAGCCACAATGGCTCTTTTTGAAAGTGGAGCCAAGTGCCGGGAAGCAGAGATTTTTCTCATTTTATCAGAAAGATTTTTATTGAGTGGAGCTGGTGCTAGGCTGCGTCTTGGCCAAGCCTGACCTACTCAGTTGTGTGCCTGCAGAGACGCGTTCTCCAGCCTTTGGGGAGGGGTCTGCAGTTTCTCTGGCTACACCTGCACTGCTCAGCAACACAGGCCAGGGCCTGGAGGTCAATCCTGAACACAAGTGGCCTTGTGCAGGCTGCATCCGTGGGACTACACTTTCCTTCCCTGCACCATTTCATGTCTTTTTCACCAAAAGCAGGGCAGCTTTGTTCTTGCTGCCTTCTGGGGTTAGCCCAGCGCTTGTGCTTTCCTGGTAACCAGGTGCTGCTTGGAAGAGTGACATTTGGTGAAAGCTGAGACCTCATCATCACTGAAGATCAAACACCCCCTGTCAAGGCCCTATTTCATTAGAGCTATTTGGTCTAGTACAGAACGGGAGCCCCTGGAGCTGCAGCTCCAATTCTTCAGCATCCTTAAGGCTGTTTTGAATTCTAAGGTACTTCAGTGAATGCAGATGCTTTTAAAATGAACTCCCCAATCCAGATGCCCTACTGCACCCCAGTTGATCAATGTTGGCACTCATGGCTGACGCAGTGTTTGCCTGCCACTACCTCTATGCCCTCCTTTTCTAGCTGATGTTTCAGAGCATGCCAATGCAGAGGTCACCACAAAGTATGTATTTCCATTCATTCTTCCCATGCCATGCCTTTGGAGCCAGCTGCTACTTCTGTACCAGTCCATGTCCTGAGGTTCAGCTGTTTGGGATGGGCAGAAGCAACAGGAAATGGAGGTTTCAAGCCCCTGTGTTCCGCAACTAGGTTGGCAGACATCCAATTCCTTATGTCCACAGATGGCTTCAGTCACAAAACTGGAGTGCTTTAAAAGCAGTCCATTTTCTCCCTGCTCTCCATTATTTTTGACATATCCTCATCATATTTCTAATCTATTTTTTACATATTGTTAGTAAAACCAGAAGGTTAAGGGCTGGCTAGAGAGGTGGGAGCAGCAAGGCTCTGTCTTGAGGAGTGCTTCCTGTTTGGGGATCAAAGCTTGGTGCAAAGCATGAAGGTGCACAGACATTTTAAGCACTCTCTCCCATGTGCAGTAAGCAATTATATTGGGCACAAAGCAGGATCTTGTGCCTCTGACAGGTCGCTTCCCCTCTGCAGCAGAGTCTTAAGCATGACTAAAGAATTGCTGTTATCAGACTTGTGTCTAGACACTATTGGCTTTTTCACATTAGTCGTTGTACACTCAGGGCCTTTCTAACAATAATAATGTTCAATGTATGCTCCAGGTACTTGGCTGTATACATATGACCCTGGGCATGTGTATAACTTTGCACACAAGTGGTTGGATGAATAGGAACTGGACAGCCTGGATCCCTCTTTACCTGGGAAAACCCTGCATGAATGTTACTTACCTCCAAGCAGTGCAAATTGAGTTTAAAAGGGATTAGGCGTTAGAGTGCAGTTGGCTTCTCAAACAGCTATTTCAGTGTACCCACCCCTATGCTGCAGGCAAATGAATGCTGACTCAACCCTCTGAGGAACTCATGTGGCCGTGCCTGTTATCTTCATCATCTTTTCTTAACTTTTGCTGTAACATCTGTGCTTGTCCCCCGATGAGATGGCAATCTCCTTGGGGCAGGGAACACAACTCACCCAGAAGAGTTTAGTTACCCTAAACACCCTCTTCATTGCTCTCAAAGGGATTTTGGCTTCCACAACTCATGTTGGATGAAGCTATGGCTCAGGGGAATGGCTCTACCACCAGATATCATGTGCCTGGGTTGAAGACCGTACCTGCAGCAGTGCAGAGCTCCTGTGCTGCTCCTCACCGGTGATAGGACTGCAGATACTGTCCTGCACCCTCTTGGAAAGAAGAAAAGGGTCAGCGATGCTGTGGTGGATGGAGAGGATACAGTAGAGCAAGCCAACAGCAATGGGTCACTGTAATGCTCCTGGCTGCCAACAGAACCAAGGTAGGCTGCCAATGCTCTCTGGTCTGCAAGTCTTTTTGAGTATTGACAATGCAATGTTGAAGCCCCTTCTGTGCACACAGAGTAGACATGTGAACAAAGCAGCCTTACATGCTCCTGTTTTCTCTAATTGTCCTTATTTCTACTTGTAGGGTGGCCAGTCTTTACAAACAAATGTAGGAGGCAGGCCCCCCAAGCTGGGTCATGCAGGGTGAGCCTGAGCACGGATAATGACCCTGTGAAGAGACGGCTGTCCTCAGCTCCTGCCAGGAGCTGGGAACAAGCTCGTTCCCAGGGCTGCAGCCTGGGTGGGGGTGACAGAAGACAGTGCAAACCCTCTGCCCCAAGCAAACCCCAAGGCAGCATGCTGACTAATCTTGTTGGTGCACAGGGACAGACCCAGTTAAACCAGGACATCTGGGCACATCAGTGATTCCTCCAGTTGTGCTGTACTTGAGTCCTGCTCCTTCTCCAGCGATCATGGGGAGTTTGCTTATAGCCTTGGAGAAATTATGATCCAGGCTCTTGTTTAAAAGCTTAGAAGAAGTGTATATTTCTCGTGTTGTCTTGCTCTCTAAAGGGTTATGTTTAACTGGCCATGCAGTGGGCTAGAAAGCTTGGGAGGTTTTTCCTATTGTAGGTCAAAAGGCAATTGAGAAGAATGGAACTTTTATTTAAAGCAGTGACCTGCCTTCTGCCTGGCATCAGACCAGAAATTATGAAAAAGCAACACAGTCTGAGGCATGAGAGATATCTAGAAATGGGGGCCCAATCCTTGAGACTACCACCTGTCTGCTTTTTGCTAGAGGCCTCATGCATTCTGCTTTGCAACCTGTAAAGTGTGGAACTGCCCCAAACACTGCTTCTACCCATACTCACACACTCTCTAGCACTACTTGCTCCAAGAGCACTTAGAATTTTCTCCCTAACTCTGCAATTCCCATACTCCATGTACATCTCCTCCAGGCCTTTAGCTGAAAGCACAGCAACATCTCCTGGAACTGGGTGGCTATTGCAAGCTCAGTTTTCAAAGTGCCGTCCTTAAATCCTGATCAATTCACTCAGTTTGAGAGACTCTGGATTCATTCCTATTGCACAGGTACGGGAATGGCACAGGGGTAGCGTGTGGAAGAGTGAGGAGGAAGGGACCAGCTTTTGGAAACTGCCTGTTAATTATTTGGATGTCCCTCAGGAAGGTTTGTCACACCTACTGAGGCAGACCACCATCTTAGGTGATACATTTAGAGGGAAACCAGGGAGAGAGAACCAGACTGCTGATACCACACCAGAGGAGATGGGAAGGATTCACCCCACCAAGAAGTGTGAGAGCTGACAAATCTCTGGATTTAATTACCAATGAGCTGGTCTCTTGTACAGAAAAGCAACTGGGGATGTGAACCATGGGTATCCTTGAAATTGGAACAAGAAGCACCAAAACAGGTTCTCTGCTCAGAAATAAGGCAAACTGCTGTCCTTGCTGACCTCCGTTATAAGAGCAGAAAGCACTGGAGAAAGAGGCAAATGCAGAAGGGCAACGATTGCCACCACTGAGGAACATAAGAGACAGCAGCAGCGAGGTTGGGTAGGAGTTGTATCTCTACTGTATCTTCACTATTTCCAGCGGCTGCACATCACGGTACGCCATGTCAGTACACACAAACTCCTGGGGCAGAGCAGAGCTGGAGAGCAGCCCAAGCCCACCTGTAGGTTCCCTCCCTTCTCCTTCTTACAGAAAAAGGTGTAAAATACTGGATGGGAACCGTTGCTCACATGGCTTAGAGGAAACTGGAAGTCTTGGTTGTCATATGAGACCCACATATTGAAGTGGAGGACAGTGGGTGAGAAAAGTGGGGCACTGTGAGGTGGACTCTGTCTTTGGAAGAAGGATTTTTCCACTTGTGTAGTGCATTCGTCATTTTTAAATGTCTCCTGTTGCCATGGAAAACATCTTTTTTCCCTGACATGGCTGGTCAGTGCCTGACACAAGCTAAAGACTTTGTTCACTTGCTTCATGGTATGGCTTCACTCATCATACGTTGGTCACTGGTGATTTTATGTGTGGTAAATGGTCCAACTAACCCACTGACAATCCTCACTTTTTCCCCACCCTGATCTTATCAGAGAAGCTGTGTTGGCCATGACAGCTCTTGTTGAAGATGTATATATTAAAAAAAAACCCTCATCAGACACTGGAGATTTCCACCACTGAATTAGACCAGCAGTCCTCCTGCTCTAATATCCTTTCAGCTGCAATGACTAGGACAAGGTATCTTGAAAATAAAGGTGTCCAGGGGCAGCATCGGTGGGCAACACATACAGAAGTTCCCACCAATTCCCAATTAATTGGGGGATGAGCAAATTCCTGAGACAGGAGGTGCCAAATCTTTACACCACCTTTGCCATTTAGGGTTTTTTTGGACAACTTGGCCAACCTAGGCATGAGAGGGGCAGCAGGTGGCCTTTTGTGAGACCACAGGCTGAGGTTTAGGTGGTGAATCCAGCGGGGCGGAGTGGGGGTAAACTGGTGGCAAAGATGGTGTTCAGGTTGTGATGGTCTGATGACGGGATTCACCATGCTGTGAATGAGCAAATCTTTCTTCCTATGTTGTACCTGAAGGATGGGGAAAATCATAATTGCTTTCTAACTTTCTGGAGTCTTCTCCTTTTTTTTTTCTCCTTCAAATAGAAAGAAAGGCAACAAAACCAAAATGTTATTACCGGAAACTTTTATGCTTTCTGCTGAAATTCCAGGAAATACATGTCATCATAAAGGCATCAATCCAGCCCAGGTTGGGCAGCTCAGAGGTCTTTGACCAATTCATAGCTTGAGTTTCTTGCTGCTTCTGTGCCCATTGTGCCCTGGGAAGGGGAAAGGAAGGGCTACGTCTTATTTAAACATAGCTGTGCTTTTTTCGGAGAGAACCAATTAACCTACAGGGTCACCATGCAGAAAAATCTAAGAACTGGGAAAGGGAGAGTGAGGATGGATGTGAATGCAGATTTCTTATCTGGTGCCATACAAAGGTGCTGCTTGTACTACAGCAAGCCCAGCAACATTATGGGTACCAGCCAAATTATTTGTTTAATTTTAACTGTTGTCCTCATTGCATGTTGACTTGCTAATTCGTATTTTAAATGCTTGTAAAATAGTTTGGACGTATTCCTTCAGCTTTCACACACGTCTCTATTGCTATTGCTATTCCTTCCTCCTACCCTGTGCCATCACCTAAGTAACATCGTTTCTGCTTCCAGATGGGTTGAATTCTCTAAAGTGGGAGGAAAACACAATCTTCTTTGCTTATTCATGCACAGAGTGCTCTTATTTGCATGAGAAGAGATCAGGCTGTGGAGCAGCACTCCCTAAAGGCTGGGGAGAAGGGAACCTATGCTCACAGGCAGGGAATAATGAGGCACAAATGTAGATAAGCTGAATTTTTTTGTTCTGCAGCTACCCTGGGTATTTATACCCCATTTGCAGCATTCAGACTGCTTTGCGCAGCTGATATGTGGAAACTGTGGGCTGGGAACACCACTGGCAATCTCAGTTGGATTTCACTGGGCAATTGCCTTGGAGACGTACGCTGCAATTGGTACGATGCAGAGGAGGACTTCCTAAATGACTGGATTCAAAAAATAGGCATGGATTTCTGAATGAACACAGTGACTGGTGTGTTGTCATATGGCAGGCTGCTAAATCTGGTACAGCAGTAACACTGGAAGGCATGGACAAAGGTACAACGATGGTGGGGGTAGGGAGATGGACCTGTTGGACCTGAGCATTAGCTGAGGAATTCGTTGAATTGCGCCCCACCACCTGCCCCCCACCCCCCTTCACTCCAAGCAGATGAACTTTGAATTACACTGACAGTGAACCTTAAACGATGCTTTTTTTGCAAGTAGTATCTGGCAGTTGTACAAAGGACCAACACACACACCCCCCCTTATTTCAGAGATCTCTTAGTTTTTTGAATGTACCTTTCTGTAAGTATGCAGATAATAACTATTAAAAACCATTTTCAGTGGTGGCAGTTTTCAAAGCACACAGTCACCCCAGTTGCTATTTATGAATTATGTTTGGGAGGTTCTGCAAATGAAAGAACAAACACATTTTTGTATGTGCACAATTGTGGATATTTAGCACACAGAGGCACTTCCCCAACATTTTGTGAGAACAAAAAGCCCTTTCCCTGGCTGTTTACAGATGACTTGCAAAGAATAAATAAGAGGTTTGAGCATGGCTGAACCGCACAGCTGCTGAGAATTCAAATAAATGGTCTCAGACCCTGCTTTTTCCACAGGCTCCACTTTGGAAGATGCAGAAACGAGACATGTCGTAGGCTAATGCTGTCCATCAAACCAGTGGTGAGAAGGAAACCTTGTCTCATTTCCATTCTCCCAACTTGCTCTTTGGAAGTTGATTCTTTAAGCGTTATCACTGCTGAAAGCTTTTTAGTGTTTAGGTTCCAGCCATGATCTCATGGGCTTTTATGAGCTTTTTTGTGCTGAAAGGAGCTTGTATGAACAATGAAATGAAGATGATCGCTTGCATCTGTATGGCGTGTGCACTGGGATGTGTCAATCCATGTGATGAATAATGCACATATCAGCACCTTTGATTTTCCCAACATTGATTTTCATCTCTTGTGTATCCTCAGTGAGGCTAAGTCTGACTTTCCAAATTTTCAAGCCTCTCCAAATGTATCTTCTGTAGCAATAAAGTACTGTGATGAACAACACAGGATTTCTTCCAAAGCCAGCCTGGCCCCAAAGCCCTGCGTTGCCAATGTCTGCATCCAGAAATGCTGAAAACAAAGTCACTCAATAGGTGTCCTGTACATCCCCCATCATCACAGCTAATAAGGTACTGTCCCCATTAGGCCATTCAAGGCCATAAAAAGAGATTTTAAATCACAGAAACATTACGCTTCAATATAAGCAGTGGTTTTTTGTAAGCTTGCTTTATTTTCCTTGTTTGTTCATGAACTGGGAATCTCCCATGTCCTATTCAGAAGCTGTTTGGGACTTCTTTGCAGGTGGGGTTACTGAGCCAGCAGGAATACTTGGCTCAGACTTTACAGCAGGCAAAGTGAGTACTCAAACGCTATTTAAAACAGAACACAATCAAAGTAAAAACACACCCTGCTTACAGAGGTGTTTCTATATGGCTGGTGTAGTGTATGCAGAAGCCCTCAGTGATGCTACGAAGATTTTACAGGGCTCGTTAAACTTGACCTACCTCTCTGTTGTGTTTTCAACTTGTAGAGAGAAGATTCTTCAAACTCACATTAACACCGGCATGGTAGAGATGTCTTCCCGCTTCTGAAATACAACTTTGGCCTGCTCCAGGCTTCAGCTTTGCTATAGTGGCAATGGCATCCTGAAGCGGGGGTGAATCAACAGTGATTGCTTTCTCTAACATGTAGTTTTGCATCAGTCTCTAATGTGAAATAAATATGTTCATTGTCGGATGTAAGACATCATTCAATTTTTTTCACTGTAGCTTGCTCTGGGGTGTCAGAGTTGCCACTGAAATGTTCACTACAGACAAAAGAAAGGACAAGTGGTGGTTGCACTCTACGGCCATGACATAACAAGGGAGTAGAATACCAAAAATCTTAAATTTGCATCCTTACTGTAAGAGGCGTTTTTTAAAAAAACTTGATTCACTCTACATCAGCTTCTAGCTTCACCCATTAATTTCTTAGGATACAGAAGCTGACAAAATTTGGTCCAACCTGATGTTGCTTGGGTGGGAATGGGTGCCACATCAATCTGTCCTGCACAGAACAGGGACATCTTAGGAGCAGATCCAAAGAAAGTCTTGCTCTGCCTTTTGTGGACAGCTTTGGGGATGTGTCTCTTTTTTTGGTCCACAGGCACAGTAAATAAATAACCAAGTAGGTTGTTATGAAAACCCTCAGAAGCTTGAGACAAGGTAAGCACCTTTCTAGACTGAAAGGTCAAGTGGTGGTGAAATAACCCTGGGGACAGGCTCGACAGGCCAACTTCAGCTTGCTTGTGGGTAGAATTACCTGGGCTGTGAGTAGACAAAACCTTTGTCATTGGTTGCATTTAGTTTGTGGACTTTTCTGTAATTTGGTACCAGCAAAAGGAGGATTTCTGACCTGAAAACCTGCTAGGGCTCCTGTCCATTTTCTTGGAGCAAAACCAGTTTGTCCTACTGCCTCCAGGGAGACTGTGCTCCCACGCACAACAGTTTGCGACTACTGCCGACACGTGGTCATGACGGTAATTAGACTTCTTCAGGAAGGTGTGCACATATTCAGTGTGTAATTTTTGAGCTGACAGAGGATAGCAGGGCTAGACTGAACTAAAACTTGCTCACGTGGTGTACGCTCATGTCATCTGTTCTTTGGATCAAAAGACTGATGGCAAAAGTGCATAATAATGAATTAATAGAGACATAGAGGGACTCAGAAGTCAACTGTTTGACAGCAGTGGTCTGCTGTTTCCCTGTCAGGCCTTATTACACAGTCACTTCCAAGTCTGAGGGATGACAAAACGAATTAGCATACCCAAGCAAGATGACATTGAAAACAAACATCTTTCATCTGCTAAGTATCCCCTTTTGGAGCCATTCCCATCCTGATGGCTGGAAGGGCCTGTTGGAGGCCACATGCTTTCCGCTGCTTCCTTCTGCTAAAGGACCAACATCCAGTAATGGCATCCCAGAGCTGAGACAGGTACGTGCTAGTTTGAGCTCTTATCCTGGGATTGTCATCTCTGCTGGGTTTCTGCTCATGACCCTGCAGTCCACAAGCTGTACAGCTGGAGATAAGCAGCTTGGAAGTGCTCTAGGGCTCACGTGCTCCCAACCATGAAGACATGAATAACTTATAACGGACTACAGTGCATTAATCAGCAAAGGTTGTAGAGGCTGTTGGAGTCAGAGGGAAGGTGCTCTATGGGCTTGAAATACTGTCAGACTGCATCCTTGGTCTCTCTGAAGTCAATAGCAGCTGGCTTGTTATACTATCAGATTTTTTCTTATATTTGTCTTGGATGAACGCTAAAAAAATTGGGTTTAGATTTCCATGCTGAGAGCATCAATTTTGACATGTGAAAACTTAGTCTTAGATAACAGTCAGGTTCAGTGGCAGCGCTGTGGATTTTTAATAAGATTTGAGCAGATCCACTGCATGTGCCAGTAGCATCTCCCAGACCTGCCATTTTTATGGGTTTGGAGGTAAAACCTTGCAAGGCTCTACAGAGGCAGCCAGGTTTAAGGAGGAGAATATTGAGGGGTATCGGAAACTATATATTCACTATGAATATCAAGGAATTCCTGTCTTGCACAGCTGTGCAAGCCCACTTGGTTGACCTAGCCTGTTTTGCTGTAACCTTGTCTCCATGCTGAAGCCATCTTTCCTTCTCACCTTTGTGAGGCTTCAAGAGGATGGCATGATCTGCAAGGACTTTCTTGCCATTGCCCCTTCCCATAGTTGGCTGCTATGCTGTCGGTGCCCAGCAGCCTCTCTTGCTGGCCAGTACTGTCTTGTTCTTTTAGTCTTTTGCATTTATACATGCTTTTCAGCTGGGATTACCATTTCTTCTGTTCAAACAGGTTGGGCTTAGGACCTTGGTTGAGCACCAAAGAGGTTTATGTCAATAGAAAAAGTAACTCTACAAGCGTTCATGTTTACTCTCTGTAAAAAGCAGTTTGGAGATTCACGTTTGGTCCGTAGCATCTCAGCATGCAAACCAAGTAATGGCACATCTGCCAGTGAGCTTCACCTTCAGTGAGATGTTGTCTTTCCCAGACCAACCCTGGTTTGCAGATCTTCCCCAAGTTTTATACTCAAGGGGTAGCAAACAAAGAGCCAGGAACCTCGTCCTGTTCCCTCTGTGCAGGTGGTGTTTTTGAAGTGATCCAGACTTAAACAAGGAAGCCTGCAGGCTGCTGGAGAGCACGCTTGCCCAAAGGATTGTATCAGCACGACTGAGCAGTGAGTGAGGGAAGGACTAGCACAACCTACATCTGCCGATGGTTCATCAGGTAGAGGTTTCCCCATCCCAAGCTGGAGTATTGACTAAATTAGTCATGTTGAACCTTGAATTAGTTCATTGCCAATCAACTTCTGTTAATAAACACAACTGTAAATGCAGATGAAGACCCAAACTCACCTACAGAGTCCAAAGATGAGCCACCAGTTAGAAGACAAGTTTGTCTAAAATGAGATCGATTGTCAGTTGAAGTGCCATCTCTGTGTTTGCTGGCCATTCCCTGTTGAGAAGTGGACTAAATGAGCTCATTCACAACAGTTTATATCTTCACTAATGCCAGGGGCACGCTCTCCATCCTCCACGTAGTACTCCAAGCAAATGAAGCTTAGACCCTCACCCACAATAATTCAGTGTAGGTCAGCAAGAGGTCAGCACCCCCAGATCTATGAATAGAGATTGGGGGCATGAGGCCATAAGTGCATTCATGTTTGTTAACACAACCTCTCTACTGACCATCACCATGTCTCATGTTTCTGCTGTGACCTGGCATGTATTTGCAGGCTCGTGAGCTACGACAGAAGTAATTCACTGCAGGGTGCTCGGGACGTTTCCAATACCCAGCTCTGTACATGTGATGCTGGATTCCAATACCCAGCTCTGTACATGTGATGCTGGAGTATCCCTGTGCACTGGCAGCTGTCAAGAGTGGAAATGCCATGCTTGTGAAAGGGATGGAATTGACTCTTCTATCAAGGTCTCACGTCCTGCCCCACCACCGATGCAAATATGCCAATACCATGTTGTAAAGACAAAGTCATCCAGATGATGTCTAACACTTGCCTGTGATAATGCTTCTTGATACTGCTATCCATAGTGCCTCAGCTGGGATCAAACATCATGGAAGATGCTTTTCAACCCACTTGAACAATCAGGCTTGTTCCAGCACCGACAGTAATAGTCATTTTTCTAGAGAGAATTGACATTATAAATGAATTGTTGGTTAATTTGCTGCTTTCTTAACATCATTGATCCTATAGCTATGTCCTTAAGCAGCAGTGCCTGAATATAAACTACCCAGCAGTAAAATTATAATTCCATTTGGATGCAGAGCACAGCCCTCTTATCGCCAGACTTTCAATCCCATAAAGGGTTTCAGGGTTACTCATGCAAAAATAGCTTGTCTGCTTGAGTGAGCATATGAGGGCTGTTCATCAGCATCGTACGCAGAAGTGTAAGCGCTCGCCGTTGCGAGCTGGGGAGCAGGTTAGGAAAATCTGTCTTTTCAGAGCCGTACAAACCCATCTCACAGGGAACTCATCGTGGAGCTCAGAGCAATGCAAATGAGCCCAAGCGTTAGCCCCATCTCCCATCAGCAACGCTGCATTGGCTTGGTCAGACCCTCACGCTGCTCCAATGAGACAGAGCCAAAAGGCATCCAGATTTGCTGCTTTTGATAAAGTCAACCAGCAAATTTATGGCTAGTTTAGCATTTTGAGGAGGACATTAAAATAGTGCAAGTTTTAACGCTCATAGTAGCAGGACCATGCAGGTGAGCCATGAAGATGTTGGTCTTCAGCTCAATGGGTTTCAGCCTCTCTTTAAAAGGCTCTCCTCCAAAATTTGGGCAGCTGTATTTGATTATACCTGCTGCCTTGCCCATCCCAACCTTATGGAAACATGAGCTGTCCCTGTGCAGGCATTGTAGGGAGCTACTCTTGGAAAAATTTCTGGGCGAAAAATTAAGGAAAGTGGGTAAAAAGTGCAGGAATATCCCTCACAGCCATGCAAAAAACAAGGACTATGAATAGTAAAACTGAATGGTGAGAAACAAGCCAAGAGCTCGTGTCATGAAGCTGCTGTACCAGACAGCAGAGCTATAACATAGCAATGTGTTTTTTCCTTAAAAAGTTTGTCTTGCTCTCCAAGGGAGAGCGTAAAGACCTTTTCTCACCTTACTGTGACAAGTTACAAATGGAGGTTAAGAAGATTATTGAACTTGGCCATTCATGTCCACTTGAGGAATAAAAAAAAAAACTTTAAAAACAAATTATTTCATATAAGTAGGAAAGTCCAACCTTTATTCTTTCCCGGGGACTTGGTTAAATAAATGGTTTTCTCTGGGTGAAAAAATGAACTTTTACAGTAAAATCTGTCAGCCAGAAATCACTTCCAGTGGGCAAGCCAGTGTGTGGCTATAGCAAAACATCCCCAGATACTCAGGTATGCTTTTTTTTTCCTTATTAAAAGTCTGCTTTTGACATAAATAACCCCCTCTCTCACCTATACCTGTGTGGTTTTATGCACACCCACACACAGATATATATATAAATATAGGCCTATTTATTCCTAAAACATAAAGCAGCTTTTAAACCATGTGATGAGATGT
This sequence comes from Aviceda cuculoides, assembly GCA_035590195.1. Lineage (NCBI taxonomy): Eukaryota > Metazoa > Chordata > Aves > Accipitriformes > Accipitridae > Aviceda > Aviceda cuculoides. The sequence goes on from JAVJGG010000090.1 coordinate 31,008,400, forward strand.
AAATACTCATCTCACAGGCTCATACCCATGGCTGAAATATCAGGTCTGTTCCCACCAGCGTGGCTGTGAATACTGAAATGCACCTGGCTTGGAGCTGGCGCTGGACCTATCGGATGGGAAGCAAGGGATGTATAGATCTTGGTCCTACACATTTCCAAGTCACTCTAGCTAAGCCATATTTCCTTGGGAGCTGAGAAGTGGGAGAGTAAGATTTCTACTCCAAAGGTACGTGCCCAGAGCACCAGGCCTTTAATTATGCAAAGAACTGGAGCCAGCTTCCTCCTGCCTTTTCAGATAAGTGGTTTCACGGAGAGATTACAGCGAGCAGAATTTGGCACCTGGCTCCATTGGCATGAAGGGGCTTCTTTTTTGCCCACGCAGACTCCTGCCATGGAAATTTGTGCTTATCTGAGGATCCACCCAAGTGGATCCAGTTGCCATGTCAGCAGATTAGTGCCTACAAAAGACCAGCAACCCTGGGCAGAAATTTAGCATCTCCCAAAGCCTGTGAGCTGAATCATAAGGATGCTTATTTGTCCTCTTTGTGTCACATGGGAAAAGTTGGCTCAAGCCCCATTTTGCTCCAGTCCTTCCGGCTTCAGGAGCTGGAAAGGCAGCGAGCGAGCCCTCCTCCTCCTGAGCTGGATGTTGGTGGAGGCTGTTTTACTGAAGAACAAACCGGTTGTGTGTGTGCAAGTGATACCTGGGCTGTGGCAAATTGTGGAAACCATAAGAAATTCAGCAGGTTCTCTAATACTGACTTGGCAGCCTCAGAATAACTTTCACTGTCTGACAATTAGACAAAAATACAGGCTTGTTTTCTGCCTTTGCAATCTTGTAGTGGCTGGTTGTAGCAGGACAGCTGGTAATCAAGGCAACGGGACCTTACCCAGGGAGAAGCAAGACAGGGCTGCCTCCAGACACAGGCAGCTCCTGCTTTTAAACAGTTTTGTATCCAGAGGGCTGAATTTAGCTGAAATCAGAACTATAAAAAGTGTCTTTTAAGTTCCTATGGTTACAGTGAATCACTTCACTTACATGAAATGTGCAGAATATGTCTTTGGAGACTTTGGGAGAAGCAAACTCTAGTAGCAGAAACTTGGGTGGAGGCTTTGGAAATTGCCTCCGTGTTGGGTTAATGCTGCTAATTGAAGTGAATGCTAAAGCTAATACAGACTTCAAGGGGAGTGGTTACCCCAAGGGTAAATCTTGAAGATAACTAGGATACTTTCTCTATATTTCAATGTTTACATGGAGGAAAGACTTCACAGGTGCATATTTACTGTGACTGTACGGGAGGGAGAGTGACATCTGAAGAAAAATGTGCAGGCTTTCTTCTCCAAAAAGAAAACTGGATCAAGACAAAAATGACCTAAATAAACATTGGAAGATCATAGGAAACTATTCCTTGAGGGCAGAGAGGAGGAATATATACACACAGATAAGGGTTGTGTGTGAAAGTTGAGTATTGTTCTTTGGGGAATTTCAGTGCATCAAAGGAGCCTGATATCAGTCCTGGAATAACATCAGAAGAAACATCTGAGGAGATGAAGTAGAGAAGGTGAAAGAAATTTATCTGGGCAAAGGAAGGTACAACGGACTCTCCAGTGTTAAATACTGAGGTGGTTTCTGGCTTTTCCCTGTTCTGCTTGCTGGGCTCAAGAGAGCATGACTTCTTCCTGCTCAGATGCTTGTGAGTGACAGAGATGGACGAGTAGACTTTGTGGTGGGGCCAGGAAACTTGACAATAATTTATTGGGTCTGTAGGGGCTCAATTTTCTATTACAAGCATAGACTAAGGTAACTACGCTTATATCTGCTCTGTCTCCACATTGGAACGGTCTGCTGTCATCAGCCTGCTGTGCCAGCTCTCAGGTGCAATGACAGACCCCTTTGCACAAAAACCCAGCACTGGGGAGAAATGAGGGTATCATCAATGGTGTTTCTCCAGCCTGCATGACCTGCTAATTCCCTGGGGAAGAGGTGCGGGAGTGGGGGAGTGAATGAGTACTCGGTAACTTTAGCTGTGTAAATACACATTGCAGATTGGGACACATTCATAGAATCATAGAATCATTTAGGTTGGAAAGGACCTACAAGATCATCGAGTCCAACCATCATCCCTGCCCACT
>JAVJGG010000090.1:31014651-31044798 GCA_035590195.1 Aviceda cuculoides
TGTCGGGCATGGGGGAAGCTTCTGGCAGCTCCTCACAGAAGCTGCCCCTGTAGCCCCTCCGCTACCAAAACCTTGCTGCGCAAACCCAATACAATGATGTGGTTAGAAGCACTAGTTTTTTTTCTCCAAGACTGACGTCTGTAGTAAAAGACGAACCCTTCGCTGAGTTAGACTTTTTTTTTTTGCCAGCCCTGATGTGGAGAAGCAACACTGCATCGTGGAGGAAGGGTTTCTCTGGCTTCATGCAGTACATGCTGGTTGATGCTGGTGGCTGGGAGCATACCAGGATTTGCCGGGGCCAGGACGCTGCCACAGCCAGGTCTGCTTACCAGGAAAACGGAACATATGCATGGTCATGGTTGGGTGGCTCTTCCATAGGGCTGATAATTTTGCTATCCTTGGAGACGCTTGGCATTTCCTCCTCCCCAAATAACTTTACAGTTGTATGTTTGCCAAATGCTGATCTGGGTGGCTAATTCTGCAAAGGCACAGAAGCACAGGGGAGTGGATGCAGTGTGACCTCCCCCAAAGATGCCGGTGGTGGAGCTGGGGCTCATCACGTTTGCTGGCCATCAGCTGTGGTGGCTGCAAGAGCAGTGACATCTCCTTGAGCAAGGTCCACCTTGGGATCGGTATCACAGTACAAGAGGGAATTTGGGTCTGTTACAGGAAGTTTTAGGGTTGCGAAGTCTGGCCCTAGGAGATCCCAGAATACAGGCTGCCTGTGCATCCTGGACTTGATTTTCTTATCATCCTGGGCTTGATCTTCTTGTGGATAGGTGTTAAAAGTCTTTTATTATAGGTTTCAATGCTATTTTTTTCCATTTGGTAAATGGGAAGTCACTCAATAGTCCTTATCCTTCTCATGGGCATGTTACTTTATATGTTATTAATCAAAGAGCATCCGGACGCAGCACTGAATACAGAACTCCTGCCTTTGGGGTGTTTCACCAGAGTATCAAAATGATGCACAAACATTAGTGAGCTGTAAGCACTGTAATCCTATATAATTAGATGAGAAAATTAGACAGGAGTGATACTGCTCCCTTTTGCAGCTAGAGATCTGAGGAACAGAGATTAAGGCCATAAGTGTCTATTCATTTCCAGTGCTCAGTTTCAGATAATGAGAGCTTAACTTTTTAATTTAATTTAATGCAATTGCTCATGCCTAGCAATTCAACTGCACTTCACTGGTTCAACCTGCTGTGGAAGCAATAGCTAAACCAAAAACTCTCCACACTTTGAAGTAAACCTCATTTTAGGGGGCTGAACTGGGATCTGAGGAGGAGAAGGGCCTGTTCATGGCTCATACATGCTCCCACCACTTTGGGATGCAACGTGGATCTTCTCCTGAAGACTTGAGAGTCCTTAAGTCCACCTTGAAATAAATTCATCACAACAATAAAGCCCTGCACCTCCTCATTATTTTTTTTTTAATTTCAGAGACATATCATGTTCATTAAGCAATGTAAAGATAGCTACAAGTCAAGGTCTCCTGGTCAGGGCTTGGCACAGCTCCCCGATACTTGGTGTTTCTGGGACAGGGAGTTGGGCTCTGGTTGAGCATTGCCTCTCTCAGCACTTGGCACCTCAGCCCAGCAAACTGGCAGAAAGTTCTATGATTTTTTCATGGGATTGTTTTTCTGCCAATATATTAAAATCTTGTTGGGTTTTTCAACACCTTTCCTGCTCTGATGGTTTTTCTGTTGGATTTTCTGTACCCTTCTCAGGTGGTGGCTGCTCTGAGATTTGCATGCACAGTTTTGCTTGGGTCTGTTATTGCTTCTGGTCCAAAAGAACACCCATCCATGCCAAATCACCTTATAATGTCCCAGTGGGGTACACAAATGCTGCTTTTTTCCCCCCTTTCCTTCCATCAAACTTGCCCAATGTAATGACTGCGTGAGGGCATGGGACATGGGTGACACGTGAGGCGAGCAACGAGTAGCTTTTTGCAGTAAGCTGGAGCAGAAGTAAAACCAAATAACCCAAAGCCCAGCCTCCATTCAAATAAACTGTAACTTCAGACATCTCTGATTGGATTTGACTTCTCAGCCTTGGACTCACCTGTGTTGGTGATGTGCATTGCTTTGATATACATCCTCATGCATCTATATGTGTATATATAAACCCTGTTCTCTAATACCTCCTACAGCAGCAAGCTGTTTCTCTTTTCCCAGTGTCTCCAGATGGTGCTGAAATCTTCAGAGCTTTGGGGGTTTATTTGTTTGTTTATTTTTAGATAACTTCCCACACCGGGGCCCTAATCAGGATGCCTCAGCCTTTCCATTTACCAAACAATCTCGCTTTTAGCTCGTTTTTTGTCTTCACTGCCGGCCCCCTTCCCAAGCAGGTCTGCAATGAATCGTCATGGTTTATTATTAGTGTCGGTGCTGAAGTTCATTTTCTAAATCTCTGTTGTTCTTCCCTTTCTCAAAATAATTTGCAATTTCCTCTCTGTTGTGATCTCAGTTATTTGCTTACCTCCACACTAGAACAAGACCGAGTTTTCTGAGTGGGCTTGGCTATGAAAAAATAAAAGAGAACCACTGATCTCATGTGCTGCTGGAAGAGTACTGCATAAGTACATATATTTCTCATTCTTTTTAGGCCCCTTCTTTTTGGTTTGTTTGTTTGTGTATTTTCTAAAAAAACCCCATAACCTCATATTGTTGATTCTCATTTTGTGTCTCTCGAAATAAGTTGATCCCACCTCTGAGCTTGGGCCAAGCCGAGGTGGGTTTGTGTCCCAACCCAGATCCCAGCTGCCTTGCAGCTCCTCCAAATGCAACTGAGAAGTTTTCCTCAAAACTTCCTTTTAGATCAGATGCCCTTTGGGTTCGTAATGGGTCTTACTTTTTCTTATTGAGTTGTTAAAAAGAAGTAAGAAGTCACAAGCCCTCATCTTTTAGTACACTGATTTGTCTTGCTGAAGCTATATTCTCAATTTTTTTCACACGCCCCATTAAAGATTTTGCCATGCTTTCAGTCACATCACCTCCTTTGGGATATATATTTATAACAATAAATACCTTTATGGCATGTCATCCCCCAAGTTTTCTCAAAGGTTGTTTCTGCAGAGGCAGCCTAATAACCAGTCCCTCCTATTAGCCTTGTTTTTCCTTGTACAATTTTTGGCTTGCGAGCTGACCTTCTGCTTATACTGGCCCTAATTTAATTTTATTCTTACTGGGGCTGCTAATTTGAGGGGAAGCTAGCCACCTACAAACAGTAAGCTGATTTTTACTCACCGTTTGCAATGCTCACAGTTCACAGTCCAAACCACCACACCACGCTGTTGAGAACTGGATGATGATGGGATGTCTGTCTCTCTGGGAGGTCTCCAAGGATGAAAACCAGCACTTCAAGGCTGCTCTGGCTGTACCGAACCCTCCTTGGGGCCCTAGCACCCAGAGAACCCTGGCTCAGGGCTGGGTGATGCTGGGTGACTGAGGACAGTCCAGCTGTGTCACAGGCTGCCCAGCGAGGTTATGCCATCTCCATCCTCGGAGGCTGTCCAGACCCAATTGGTTCAAGCACTGAGCAACCTGATCTGAGCCCAGAGTTGAACAGCTCTGAGCAGGAGATTGGACAGGCACCTCCTGAGGTCACCTCCAGCCTGAATGGTTGTGTTATGCTATAGATCTATTACCTGGCCAATCTGACAGGCTATAGACAGAATTTAAAGCCCTCATATTGAAAGGATTCAGAGGAAGTCTGATTTTTAGAGCTCATGGGACTGGTCCTACAAGAGCTGCAAACTTCTCTGCAATCTCCAGCAACTTTCTCCTGTGCAAGCTGGAGCGCCCAGCTGTCCTCAGTGCTGGCTTTCTCCCAAGTGAGACAGAAAACCTATAGAGTTAGTGAGGGTTTTTTTCCCAGTTTTTGTTCTTTAATAAGGATTCATGGAGAGAGAATTGGATGGGTGCTGCAGAATAAGAGGGACAGTAGCGGAAAAGGACTCCATCCATTGCTCTGCTCTGTTTTTCTGTTGGATTTGTTCAAAGTTTCAGGTCTTCTCCCCAGCGCTTTTCCTAGGGTGTCCAAGCTGCCCTACATTAGCATCAGGATTTTCTTCTCATATTCCTAAAACTTGTGATTTTGTGGAACAAGAGAGAGAACTTTTTGACATGTGCCAACAAAACTCATCTCCCTGAAGGCAGCAATAGAAGCTGCAACGCCTGCACAGCACAATGCAAACACCCTTCCTCCATCCCAGTTCTTCCTTCTATCAACCCACTAGAACAAAGTGATTTAACCAAATAATAATGTTGAAAAGGCCAGTCCCTGCAGACTCACAACAAAGGCGAGAAAAATGCTAGGCTAATTATTATCTTCCTTTCCTTGCACAGGCCCTTCTGAGAGGCTCTAGCAATTAAACACGATGCTGGCGAACAAGCTAGATGAGAATTAGTGTGACTTGAGGAAACTATCACCCAGAGGTTTTGGGGGGTTTTGTGTTGCTATGTAAATTCCCTTCGCTCAGCTTAAACTCTTTTAACTGAATGCATTACTTTGACAACATATTTTAATAGCTGGTTTTAAAAAGATACACTTTAAAATTGTTTCTGGCTAGCTCTGATTCTAGCCTGTATTTCTCCTTGTGGTCTTGAAACCAAATTCCTGGACACAGAGACTCTCCTGACCCTCTTTCTCAGCTCACCCAGCAAACCTTCCTTGCCAGTCATGTAGAGCTCCAACCAAGACATACAAGCTAAGAGGGTAAATTGCTTGCCTGATTATTCATATACTCCAGTCGTTTCCCTTCCTGTGAAAATAAACCCCTGATCCCAACATAACAACCACACTGTATGAAGCAGCCTGCATGTGGGAACTGTTTTCTCTTGCTCCCACCACGGTGGAAAAGGTCCATGTGTGTAGTCCTCCACGTATCCTTCTCCTCCTCCAGCAGCAGGAAGGGCCAGCTGAGCATTGGCTGACCTGACGTTCCTCATTACGGCATTATCCAACACCTGTGCCTCCATTTCCACAAGAATTGGGTTCGATCAGATGGTGAACAGGCCTTTGAGCACATGCAGCCAGTCATCTAAAGACCCGTTTTGCTCTCTCTGATCCCCATAGCAGCTCCTTCACACTTCTCTTCTAAGAGGCATCCACCGTTACCCGGCCTGGCTAATGGAACCTGGATGCCCAACGTTACATGAGGTACCCTAGAGATAGGGCAGGTACCTTATTCAGTGCTGGTACCTACTGGATAGCATATCTCTACTGCATATCTTTTGCCTGAGAGGTGCTAGAAATGGCATTTGTCTTTTCACAGCTATGTTATTTGGTAGCATTTCACTGAGAGTGGCTGATACAGTCAAAGCCTGGTTTCCATCAGGCCTAACCAGTAAAGCCAAAGTTTACAGTACAAAATTTGTACCTGGATGTGCAATGCTGCAGGATGGACAGAGGTATTTCCCCCTGGCTCCCAGTGTCATATGCACCTTCTCACATGATATACTGTTCATACTTTTTGCTGCCTTGGCACTTAATTGACTTTGTGCTTGTGTTTACTCTAACGCCACGAATTAAAATAGTGAACAATACTAGACCTAAGATCAACCCTGGAACAAATTTGTGAGTAACCTGCTTCCACCCTGATACTTCCCTTGATATGTACAACTCATGATTTCTTTCCTAAACAGTTTCTCATCTATCATACTATCTCATCTCCAAACCCATTTTGCCAGTAATTGCAATCGCTCTCTCTTTTGATAATTTTCCTTTAGCAATAGCTTGGTCAGAGTATCAGCTGAGCCCATCCCTTCTTAGGACAGTGATGATTATAAATGCCTAACTAGGAGCATCCTGGTTCTCAGGAAAATAAGCAACATTTCAGATGCTGGAGTTCAAGTGATTTAATACTCTCCTTCTACTTTCAATTTTTTTTTTTTTCAGTAAATTAAGTTTTCCTGGGAGAACAACTGCTTTTGCTTTTGCTCTACTGTTTTCTGCAGAATGTAACATATTTTTAAGCACAGCAAGTATTTATTGTCTCTCTCGGCCATTTCTTCTATATGATACTATATTATTTATGTCATCTTACATTCTTTTTTATTAAATATGAACTTTTATGGCTAGTTTGATGCTGGATTTTCCTTCTAGATATTTATTCCAAGCTTTCAAAAAATGCATGTGTGAATCTAGAGGGTAGACTGCAAGGTTCTGTGCAGGAGGTGGGCAGCTGGGATTACCATCATGCTGGGGTCAGCTTCCTAACACAGTGGATATAATTTTATATCTTAGAAGGGGGAACTAAATGGGAAAGAGTGAGGACTGGTGCAGGTTTTGAGAAACCTGCCATGCTGGCTGTTTAGCAAGAAGCTACCACAGTATCTAATATACGCAGACAGCAGAAGTGAAGCGCACTAGCCGGCTAAAAGACTCTTTTGTGGTGTTTTGCTGTAACGCTTGGCAAGGCTGCTCTTGCTTCACACCCTGCCTCCCTTGCTGAGGCACCAGGGTGGAAAAATCAGCTGCGGAGGATCCAGGCAGTAGGGAGGGATTTAAACACCCCAAAGTCTTGTTCTCGTGTTTTCTAATAGGTGGATAAATGGGCAACAGTCAGTGTCCTGAACTCTCTACCATTCGGCCTAATTAAGTCATGTAATGCTATTAATAAGCAGGGGGGCTTAACTGAGCCTCTGGAGAATGCCAAACTCATGTTCTCTTTCACTCCTTTATTTAAAAATCCATCATGATGGAAAAATCTCGCCCACCAACGTAGTGGTGGTATCATCAAACAGTTGTGTCAGACCAGCTTGTAGAAGAGATGCTCACCTGTCACAAGAAGGGGACACCACAGTAAACGTGTCTGGAGCTGTCTGTCTTTCTGAGGCTGGGCTGGGCTGGCTGGGAGCACGCTAGCAAGGGAGGATGGGGAGGGCAGGGGTCCCTCGGGGCCACAGAAGGATTCAGTAACCCCTCCCTGTGGAAGTCAGCGGCACAGGCAAACACCTTCAGGTGGATTTAGTTTCCTTGATTTTCAATGCATCCATCTATGACAATACAAAATTACTACAGCAAAGTCACTTGCAGATCTCTAAATTAACGAGAATAACCAAGTTATTGCGGCCTGTACAGCTCAGGGCACACACGGGGGGGGGCGGAGTTTTTTAGTACCAGGCAGCAGAAAGCAGCAAAGCTCTGGCTTTCCCAGGAGAGGAAGGCTCCTGCTCGGCAGTCTGTAAGCGCCCTCTGGTGCAAATGCAGCCGGCTGGCTTCAGACAGCTCTGCCCTGCAGATTTATCTATTAAACATCCACCACGGGTGTTAATTTGGGCGTTTCAGATGGTGGAAAGGTGGGTGACAGCCACCCTGCACCACGAAGGCAGCGCTTTCCAAGAAAGAGAGCCTCCTCTGCAGGTTGGGCATTGGCACGGAGCTCAGGAGACCTTGCTTCGGATTGTACGAAGGTTTTTGGTGGTAAATGGGATTGGTCTGGTGGAACTGAGAACCTGGATTACGACAGAGAAAGGCATAGATGGCTCTTTGGAGACCATCTAGGCATCCCAGCAGAAGACAGGGTGGTAGCAGGAAGGTTGGAAAGAAAGGGGACCTTCCAGACAGCATGAAAAGATAAATTTGAGGGTAATTAAGGGATGGGGTGCTACAGATGAAATACAGGCCAGGAGAGCAGCAAATGAAAGTAAAAAAATTGCTGGCAAGATGACTAGAGCAGAGAGAAAGGAAGAAAAAAAAAAAAACAAACCAGAACATGAAAAAGATGAGCACAGCCATTCAGGTTTGGCAAACTGAGCTTGATGGCCAGACAAGAAACATGGGGAGAAGCTTGTAGCTAGGTGGGGATGCAAAGAACGATTAACGAGATGACACACCATCAGGACAATAAATTATGTCAGTTAGGTGCTGAGAACACAACACACAGCATGTAGATAACCAGGAGCTGGAGCGTTTATTAATTCACCCCAGCGAATGGGCTGTCAGTCAGGTTTGCTGAAGGTAGTGGCTGAGTCCAGGGCTCCTCGGTCTCACGGTGCCACCAAAGTGGGAGCATGTGAGAAATGAGGGAAAGAAAATGGAAAAGCGATCGACTCCCTAGGATACTCTGAAATATGAGGTGCAGCTGCAGCTGTTTTTGAAGAGTTAGGAAACCTTAGTTGCTCATAATTATCTTCATTTCTCCATAGGAGTTACTTGCCAGGATGGCAATTTGCTGTTTGTCGAAATAATGTGGGATCCTGTGCAATCCCGGCCAGTGTTGCTTTGCCTGCTGGGTATCTGCTGTAGCTGGGGGTGCTGAGGCAGGATCCACACCAGGGGTGCACCAAATTCCTCCCAGTCCTGCAAAATCAGGGCATCCCAAGGTGTGACACAACGATATGAAAGGTGGTAAGAAAACCATTGAAAAAGCAAAACAGGAGGGAGATGAAGAAAAGCACACATCTCTTAACAGAAGGGATGGAAAGGGCTGAAGGGTTCAATGCTACTGCTTCAGCCTTCCAAAGGGTGATTTATCAAAAGGATGACTAAAATGAAAGCAGAATAGGAATAAGGAAGGTAGAGGTGAAAGGCAATTCAGTTTGAGAACATTCAGTTAGTAGGGCCTGAATTTATCTCAGTTTATTTGCTTTGGCTAATGACTTAAGGAAGTCTTAAACTATTGGGTTATAATGGAGGACTAAGATAGCCCTGGAGGACTAGAGGAGATTAACAGTAAGCCCCTTTATATAAAGCAAGACTTACAGGGTAGTTGATGGAGGTTAGACTCCTGAAAACTGCTGGGACAATCTAAACATCTAATTCCTATGTACCTGCAATACTAGTAGGATGATTAATAAATTCATACAGACCATTTATTAGAAAAAAATTGTTCTAAATTAAACAAAAAAGCTTTGTTGGGTTGCTGACCCAGAAAAGAGAAAGACTAAGATCGCTTGGCTTTAGTAACGTTATTGATATTTCAATGTTGCGTCCAAGCAAAAGATCCTGTGTAAAACTTTGCCCAGCTTGAGAACGGGTTACAAGAGGAGACCATGTCTTTCTTCTAGCAATTTCCAAAAAACCAGAACTGTTTTGTAGGGATGCTGAGACCCAGTTTGTAGGGGACAGGATCCTGCTTAGGGTGTGGCTTGGAAGCAACACGTCTTCATCTGGTTACTGCTTGCTGGGCAGCACTGCCAGGGACCACACGGCTGCCACGCAGGCCTGCCCCAGCAAGCAGGGGCAGGTCGTGAGCCGATGCTCTCACTTCACTTGCCCAGCTGCTCCACACTGAGCTTACACAGCACACGCACAGCCACAAAGGTGTAGGTGACTCCAATGGGAGGAGCCCGCTGCCCAAACATACACACGTGCTTCTGCTTATTCAGCGTGGCAAAGGGGAAAGTTGCAGTAGTAGTCGCTCACTTTCGGCAGCTGTCTGCTGCAGCGCATGTTACTCGGCCGGTTCTTGCAACCACAGCTCCTCTTTATGCATCTGACAAGGCTTTCTGCTTCTTGACTGGTGCTTTTCTGCATAAAACGTTCTGTCTGCGTTGCAAACAGTCAGGCTGAATACAGGACAGTTTGGGTGACAGTGCCAGTAATGCCTCAAGGAAACAGAGTTTGCATAAAACAAAGCGGACGCTTTCTTATGTAACTGGGCATCGAGTCTCGCTGTCAAATCCATGCCAAAACATCACTTTGCTTTTCTATCATTCTTTACTCAGTGGGGAAGCTTCAATGCAAATCTCTCTCCAAGAGAGAAAAGACTTGAAACAATAATCTACCGGAAAACGATACTCTTAAGATTTTAAAACTTACCTTTTGTTGGTCAAGGGTGATCAGTAAAACAAATCAAGCTGTGCATGGCAAATAGAACTTGAAAAAAATAATTAAAAGATGGCAAGATGTAGTCTGTAAAATCTTCTGGACTGAAATAAGAGATAAATTTGCAAAGGCATCAAGGCCAGATGTCATGGCTCACACTTCCACAGATGTCTCACAAACACTTAAAGCAGAGTAATGTTTGAGTACTTTAGGCACAGCACCAAGAGACTATGGATTTAGGAATGTTAATGCGCTACTGCTCTGAACTGATACACTTCCAAGGGAAGTCTCTTCCCATCTTTATTCAGTGCCTGGAACACTGGAGGCTCTAGTCTGTGTGCTGTTCACTTGAAACAGAGAAATGCTTCAGTGGAATGTAAAGGAACAGCACAGCTGGCTCTGAACTTATTTAACATCCCCTTGTTTACATGCTAATACATATGGGACAAAAAGTGCAGTGATATTATTTATTCTTCTGGTTTGTTTTTTTTTCTCAGAAATAAAGAACCACCACAATCTAAGGAGGCTGGAAAAAGGCCTGTATAATCATTTCTCAGTGGGACACATGGCAGAAATCAAAGCCCCCGCACACAGTTTCTCCAACTCAGCTTCTGAAGACTGGGTAGGCAGTTTTCAGTGTATAGAAAAGGAGGCTCAAGTTATGCTCCTCTTTCTGTTCATAGAAATAATAAAATGAAGGATAAAGTCAAGCATCAGTCATGCAGCAAACTGCAAAATGGCAGTATTTCCCAGAAATTGAAGCCAATGCAAAAGAATTTGCTTTTCGGGTTAAGCGTATGTCACTTAAATATAAATTCTGCAATGTGTAGCATTTGTTACACTCTTCTTCACACAAAACCAGCTCTTTTCCAGCACACACTCACACTGGGGCTGAAGTATTTAACAGCTTATAACAAGGACAATTTACCTGGTGGTATGCAGCCTAGCAAAGTGTAAGATTTACTTTATGGAATAAGCAGTAGAGTACATGAAATATCAAAGTTAAGGTCAAACACAGCATGTCAGGAGTCAGCACACAGGTACCCTTTTGAGGCAGTATGGCATCAGACCAAAATAAAATTACATTTTTCCTCCATGAAGGGAGCAAGAGTGAGAAAGAGAGAATTTTTCTTTGCCTTTCTCCATGACTGAAGCCCACAGACTCACTGTCTCCCTTTGCTGTACTGGAAAAAAGCAACCATTTTGTTTCTGACTGCATCAGAACATACACAGCCTCATGTATGGCTTGTCCAATTACTCTTAACAAATCAGGGTACACATCCACACAGTAGTAACCCCTCCAAGCTCAGCCTATGCAGCATCAGGTTAATAGCTGAAAACAAAAACTGTCAGAAGCAAACCTTTCTGAGCTGGTATCAGCTGCCAAAGCTCTTACGTCAGTGAACCACAGCCCACATGTGAGGGTCTAGTTTTAAGAAACAGTACTGTCGTAATGTACAGCAGTGAGAAATACTACCAATAAAAAGATGAAAAAAATAGCACCATTGCAAGGAACAATATCAGAGAGTTGCTTATGTGCTCTGAGTAGCTTCCTGGATTAGTGAGACTAGGATGGGCTCAGCAAAGCACCTGGGCATGCACAGCAGTCTATTCCCCACAGATGAACAAATTCTCCAAGTCAGCTTGGTCCCCCCAGGCGATGGTAAGTGGTGAAGCTGGCGATAAATGCTCTCCCCTTTGCTCGACGGTGCCATACAGAACTCTGTGTTAACAGTGCACCCTTCCCCAAGTTCGTTGTCAAAGCTGGGAGGGGCGAGCGTGTGCTGCAAGCCCAGGAACACCCCAAGAGGGTTGAAGTCTGAGCAAGCCAGAAAAGCGGTTGCCTCCCTTGCCCAGACTAGGCACCTGCAAAACGCCTGCAGGATCAGCACCCAAACACAACGCCTGATGTCACACAGGTCGCGAGGGCCTTCCTGTCCTGGGCTCTCCCTGCTAGATCACTCTGCCTCCCAGCGCATTTGGCCAAACTAGGTTCAAACTCCGCAACCATAAAAACATCCACTCTAGTCATAGGGATAGTAAAGTTTAAATGGTCTTTCATTTCCAGCTTGTTTTTTTGGATTCTCTCCCATTCTTATACCCATGCAAAAAAAGAGCTCTTGTGCTTCAAATTTTGAATGTGTGGTCCTTGGGCACACAAATGTCATACGGACATTTTTGTACTCAAGAAGCTGCTTCTGGGATGCTATTTGATTGCCAAGAAACTCTTAAGCTTAACCTGAAGATTTCTGTGTGAAAGACATGGAAAATTCCTGTAGAAGAAACTGAAAGTCAGGTTTTTTCCTCTTAACTTACTCCTAGCTGAAGCACCTCTTGGGCAGCCAGTTTAATCAGCAGAAGCTATGTCCAAAAAAAAAAAAATTCCTAGAAATTACAACGGGTTTAGAAACCTGCTTACTGCACAAAGCAGATAACAACTAGTTTCCACTCAGAGCATAAAGAAGGTGACATACTTTGGTCACAGATAAAAACATGCCCTGTTGTCATGCTCCTCTTCAGAGAGCTTTAAGCACCAACATCGCAGTGAAGCACTAAAAGCATGTTGAAGCTACTTCAGACAGGAAGCCCAAGGGGAGGGCAGGTCACCATTTAGACAACTTCATCGCACTGCAATGTGAACACAAGGTACCTTTGATTCTTAGACAGTCGTCCAACACCGTATGTGGAACAAGAGCCTGGTGGTGTTTCTGGATTGTAACCTTTAGCATGGTATGTGTTCAGCTATGTGGGTAACAATACCCCAGGTCAACACCTCCAGGTGCGGTTGATCCAGTCACAACCTACCTCCAAGTGAAGGGCTGGCCTCTGTTCATCGGTTCTTCAGGCAGATCCAGAGAGCCATCTTTACCAGTTTACACTTTGTTCTAGTAGCCTCTGGTATTGCTATAGTCAGTTTTCCCTCTGCAGAGAAAAATTTAAAATAAGGCATTTCTGTGGAAAAGTCTCTTCTCCAAAAGGAGGCGACAGAAAAGTAAGTCTTCAGAAATGTAACCTGGGAGGTAGCATGAGTGCTTGTGACAGTGTTAAGACAAAGACACTGTAAACTACAAAACCCTTAACTTAGTACTCCTGCCAGAAACCCGTAAGATTTACCTTTAACCAATATTTACAATATGGGTAAGGATGTGTTTATTCTGTTATGTACCTGAACAGAGATAGAAAGGATAGACTAGCTTTGGAAACATCTCACAAGTGTATTTATTAGTCAGGAGCAATTCATCTCAAAGTGTGACCCATTTCATACTTTAAATGGCATTTCATTACACTGCAACTGCACAAGCCTCTGTTCTCCCTGAACGGATGCTTGACATGCAGAAGGCAGACTTTAGCACGCTACTTATGTATGTAAATAAGTTCCTGGATTTGTTTAGACTTGAGGACAGTAGTTCAAAAAAAGTCTGTTTGTCCCAATCATTTGAAAAGCTTCTTTCTTTTCTTTCTCCACTGTTTATTGTCCACATCTTCAGTATCATCAGGAGGATCTGGTATTACAAAGCCATCAGTCATTTTATAGTACACTACTGTGGAATCTGACTCAACTATGGCCAAGGTAACTGACAGCGGGGTGTCAGGATCATCGTGTGGGAGAGATGCTTTCTTCATGATTTCTCTTATCCTAGAAGAGGAAACAAGCAGTTAGAAAGGAGTCCACAACCACCTAACGATGGCACAAAGGTAGAAAAGCACCACTGCTGTTTTTATTCTCCAAATTTGTCTTCACTAAAGAAAGTACAGTATCTGTTCCAATAAAAATCCAAAGTCATATAATCAAGCAACAAAATCAAGTAACAAAGAATCTTATAAAAATACACTCAGTTACATACATCCCTGCTGCAAATGGCTCAACACATGCTTCTAAGCTTTGCTTAGGTGTACTACAGTGCACATGCCTCAACCATCCTTCAACGACCACAATCTTAACATGGCAATCTCTAATGGCCTTGTTTTCATGAGATTTAAAAAAAAAAAAAAAAAAAAAAAAGTAATTGAATAACACATGGTGTTCAATTAGAGAACAAAATAAGATTTGTTCCATTTGTAGAGATAAGTCTTCCAGTCTCCATGCTACAGTTCTCTACCAGACTGTGGAAGATGCAGGAACCCAAGACAGGTCTCTCTACCTCCCCGTCTAGACTAGACGCCAGAAGACTAATGTTCTTCTTCGAGACAGCACAAATAGTGTCTTCCTTTAAAATTCAGGACAAAGTTATGCAATTTTTCCTGTTCAGCTTATTTTAAGAATAACATGCCAGTTACTTTTCAGTTCAGAGCTGAGGACAACACTGATTCCTTGAGTCCTTATATTACTGTTCTGACTGGGGAGCATGTACTGAAGGAGTGCAGTGCCCAGGGGCAGAATAGTAACACTCCCCACAGCAAGGATTTCCACAGGGAGCTTTCTCCTTCACCTAAAGGTTGGGCGCAAGAGGGCTCACCTGGGATTGCCAGGACAGGTTACGCTCTTGGGAGAGGTCAGCTATGCAGTGGGAAAAATTGCCCCTTGCTTCATGTGCCCCTGAGACCTCATTCACCAGAAAAAATGCATTTCTGAAGCTGGGCACTGTAGTTGAAAAGAAGGCTCTTTCTAAATGCATCAGCTTTCAAACTTTAATCAGCATCTTCCTTCCAAACCTCTTTGATCCCTTAATAAAAGCCAAATGGAAAGCGGCAGAGAATAAGCAGCAGCCTGGAAAGGCTATGCTATTAAGCCTGTGACCCTCTTAAGTATCCATCTGTGTTCTGAACTGTTCATAATCCAACTTGGCTAAATTCAGTAGTGCCTTTTCTTTTGATTTCACTACTGGCCCATATATAATGCAAGGCAAGGCAATACAATACAGTTAGTCATTTCATTCAACAGAGATACTAAGGCTGTGAAAAGCCATATTTAGGTCCTCCTACAATCAGCACATTTCATAACAAGAGAACAAATAAGCAAAGAGATACTGTATTGGCCACTGGTAGAAGAGAGACACCTGCAAAAGAGCCGTATTTCAAGCAATGTGACATTAACTTCTTTGCTCCCCACCACCTCAGCACTGCTTTGTCTGCACATTTTCTTGGCAGGTCCCTCAGGCTCAGGGCCTTGCTGTGGGAACACTAACCACACCGTGGGTATTAAGGAGAGTGTAAACGCAACCCTGCCTTCCAAAGCTGTAGCCAATTCATGGATGGAGGTGCTCTGCAACAAAAAAGAAATGCATCCTACTATGAGCAATGCCTCAAATACAGCACGGCCTTCCAGTGAAAGCACTGCCTAGTGAGGGGGGTCACGTGCCTGCTGGAGTTGCACCAGTAAGTACTGAGTGAATCGCAGGTGTACAAGCAGGTACCAGGACTGCAGTAAGCAAGGACAAACGAGCTGAATGTCTAAGGCACAGCAGTGAAGCACTGTACCTCTGCGCTGATGCTGGGCATCTTCTGCTCTTGTCACTGTTTCCAGTGCCCCTTTAGGGGTACCTCCAGCACCATAATGTCTTGCCATAGCTCTGGCAGGTGACAAGGGCCTGGAAAAGGATTCCAGATGTCCTTCCAGACATGCTACACATGCATAGAGCAAGAATCCACTTGTCACATGCTGGTAGCCCGTGTCTAGAGGAAGCTCTGAATAAGTTGGCAATGGTGAGTCCAGGCTACTGGCAGAGATCCAGAGAGGAAAGAACTACCCATGGCTTTTATGAAGCAGTGGATATTGATGTCTTTCTCTCCTGGGAATGTGAAATAGAAATAACAATAAAAAGCCAAACAAAAGGGTACAGCTACCTGGGATAGCTATTTTGGGACCCAAAGCAACCAAACTTGTGTTGAGTGTGGACAGTCCCATATCTGGACGCAGATTCAGCCAGTGGCCTATATTCACCTGTCAGCCAGGGAAGAAGATCCTTCATATTTTCTTCAGTACTTATCACCATTTTTCTTCCTAGTCTATTAGGGGGATGGATGTAACAGTGAAGCATTAGATCTAGATTTCCCACCACTCATGATTTCTTCTTATACTGTCAAGCACAGACATCTGAACCTTTATTTCCCCTCATTTGGCACTTAGACTTAGAAGGTGCACCACGATCCCCAAAGTGGTCAGGTCCTGACAACAGATCAATGACATATCTTCATGTCCCCAACTTACTTTTAGGAGACTGAGTTTCAGGCTTTATGTAAAGAGCACAAATACATGCCATTGCCTCAGGATTATCTGCTAACGCTGCTGTCCTCAGAGCCCAATGCCTTCGACTGCACATGGGGAATCAGCCTCTATCACTGTAAAAAATTACAACTGCAAATGTAAGATTCTTGTCTTCCCACTGTTCTCAACACAGGCAGCCCCAAAACAAGAGCTCTCATTCATGCATACCACGACTAGCCATAATGCAATGCAGCACATCTGCAGATTAGTGAGAGGGTATCTTTTAAAAGAATAAGCTTCGGAATTCAGGAAGCCTGTATCAGATGCCTGTGTTTCCTCTCCTCCCCTGAAGGCATCACTGTTAGCTTCTGCATCCAGCATGTTCACAAAGTTTCTCTGCAGCAGCGGACATTTCAAAGAAGGGAGTCGGAGAACATCTGGGTTTGTGCTGATTCCACTGCACTTGCTGTGTGCCATGAACAGAAAGATGAAATATTGCAGGAAATGTATAGTTTTTTTAATACTTTTGATGTATATAACACTGTCTATGAAAAAAAAAAAAAAGCAAGAAGTGTTCTTGGCCTTCTGAAATTTAAAGTAATACATGTTTGACCTCCTAAACAAGGCAAAAAGCCTTTATTTCAAGAGATACAGCCCTCTAGGTTGCCCATCTCGCATAACAGCTGCATTCAATGACTAAAAGTCCTAAACAAGAAACCCATATGTTAACACCTTCCCCCAACAGAGCTAGCTGACTTCATTTACTAAGTTAATGGTTACAGATATGCTCCTTAATGACCAGTACATCTGCTATACCACACCAGTGATGTCAGTTATAAAAGCTGGCTTTTGCTTAAGTAAAAGTGGATTTAATGTTTCTTAAAGTGTCAAATGTTAGAAGCCTCTGGGACAGAGAATTTCAATACATCCAGTACTTTGGCATACTCCACCAACAATCTTGATAACCTTCATTCGCCAGCATCCTGACCAGCCTTTTCCTCATAAATCACAACTGTGTTAGGACACATCCTGCAAACATTGTTCCCATTGATACCAAGGGGTCCACAATGACTCTGGTTTTGGTTCCACAGCTTTTACAGGTCATGCTCCAACAGTATGAACTCCACAGAAGCTGTGGTGTCAAGCATTTGGCATGGACGGGCTCTACCTGGATCCTCCTTTTCAACAGGCATTCAGGTATGCCCACTCCACGGGCTAGACATGAAGTTTTAAGCAGAATGTAGAGACTCGACATGAGAAAAGGTGCAGCTGAGAAACAGTTAATACTGTTTTGCACTGTCTGAATAAAAGCTTAGCATGTTTTCACTACAGTCTCAAGTAAAGCCTATGTTGGAAGAATGCACCATTTCACTTTGTCATCTCCTGAAGGACACTATACAACACAACACCCAGTCACCTTAGTAGATGTTCATCCACAGGCTCTGCCTTGTTCATCACCTTAGACTTGTTCTTCCACAGGCTCAGCCTGCCTAGGAAGATCAGGGACAGTCAACCCTACACATGTAGCCTTCTCAGGATTTATGCCAATGACTACCCGGTAAAAAATAAAGGCATTTAAAGCCCCAAGAGAGCGCACAGAACAATCAAGTGTGTGTGCTGCTGCATGCACAGTGAGAAGTCTATGAGTTAAAATATCCTGCAATCACTCCTTTCCCTTCTCTCCCCCTCCCCATGAAGAAAAGCCATTGAATGTTAAAACAGGCAACACTGAAGCTTTAGGTTTTCCCACACAAAAAGGTACATCTCAAACAAAGGCACTGCGAAAGGAAAATAACATACATAAGCTAGGGGAATATAGACACCGCAAGAAACACTAGAAAGTTTTACTTAAGTCCCATAAATAGAACATGGCCAAATATTTTTTTTAGTAAGAATTCTCCTCTGTTGCAGATCATACAGGCCAAAGTTTTCAGAAGAGCTTGAAAACCCATCTCTAACTGATGGTATCTTCACATTTGCTGCAAGCTAGGATCTGCTCCCACCAAGACAAATGCAAGCAGGACAAAGCCCTCAGTGTCCACCTAGGAAGGAAACTCACATTCGCCTCACATTGCAGGAGACAAAAAGGATTTCATCTCAAACACTGAAGAAGACACTGTTATACAAAAGCAAATACCTGCTATTTCTAAAACCCTTTGTATCAGAAAAAGGGCTTTAGAAAAGGCTTTCTAAATACCTACAAACCACAGTCAGTAGAGATTGCTTTTTTCTACCAAAGAATTAGTCATAAGAGCAGGTTTAACTTACTTAACATCACGCAAGGACCACTGCAGCTAAGATAACAGCACTATGAATGTCATCCTGCATCTGCCTTTACTGCTGCCTTCAAACTAAATAGCAACAGTGGACTTACCTGGTCTTCTATTGCTGTTGCAATTAATAGCTTGAAAACGAAACAAAAAAATCCATACAAGAGAGGGAAATTTTCCAACTTTCCCCCATCTTGATTTTTTATTAACAAGAGACTTTCATACTAGGTAGGCCTTCAACACACATCAGAAATCTGTACCATCTTTCCTAATGATCTGCTCCTAACAAAATAACATTGTCTTTTTTGCTTCAGAGAAAGATATAGGCAAATGCCTGGTGAACTTCGGGCAACTGTGGCTTGAGGTTTTAACTGACTGTCCAAAAACTAAAAGAGAATAGAATCATAAAGGAAAGATAACATGGGCAGAAAGTTTTATGTTGAACAAAAGAGTATTTTAGTGATATATCCCATGCAAGTACCTCTGAGAAGCAGCGGAAACACTGAGAGCTCAGAGTAGTTTTATGGAGGTTGCATAGTGCTCCATTGAGCTGAAATGGAACTACTGTGTTCCCTACCATAAAAGCCAAAGGCTTTCAATCTGCCCTTTATACTTGGATGAATAATTCATTGCAGGCTTGGCCAGCCCAAACAGCTCCCTCGCCTCCATGCAAGGCAGGACTGGAAAGTCAACACAAGTTGGTCTCTGTACCGCTACACAGAGATCATTACTCTGTGCTTCGGAGTGCGCCATTGTACCAGACTTGTTCAGATAGACCCCATGACAAGAGAACCAAGGCAGAGGAAAACTCCTGTAAAGCACAATACCTTGAATCTAGCCAGCACTACAAAAACAGAGCAGCATGGCTCACCATCAGGAACGCTGCTCCAGATATTGCTGCCTGCCCTGCAGCTAGATTAACCTAGTGCCTTGAAATATATGGGAAGAAGCATGTGGTGGTGGTGGGAGAAGGTGTAAATGGACACCACTGTTTCTTGGGATTTGTTTCCAAACTACAGGAACATGGGATGCTAGAAGAAGCCTATGGTTTTGTAATGGGGAAAAAACAAAAAACGAACAAACAAAAAAACCCACAAAGAAAATACCACATGGCTCACTGGTCAGGAAAAGGAATTGAAATCCCAAGGAATATAAAGTCATTTTTTTCCATCAGAGTTGAAAAAGGAAACAAGACAAATCATGCAAGAAGGAGGAATAAGAATTCAGCAAAGTTCTACAAGATACACCAACTATAAGACATTCAATCATAGCACTGCATAATCAACTCAGCCGTATGAGCCACCTCAATCACTTTTAAACTATTAATAAAGAGTTTGCATCTAGAAGCCATTAGTTACATTTTCAATGTGTGATTTACTGTATGAGTAAACTGAAGTAATGCTTATAGCAGAAGAGCTACTGACAAAACTGTGAAGAGGATGCAAGATAAGGAGCATGTCACACTTCCAGTGCATTTAAAATAACAGTGCTTCTTATAAGCAAAACTACTACAGATTAGAGGAAGATCTATTTCACAAACTACAGATTTAGAAGAGGATAAATCGCTTCCAGTCCTTAGATTTGCTTCTAAGGATGCTTATCAGCTTTAAAATTAAACATTTATGTATTCTTTTTCCAAAATTAAGTTACCATTTTAACAAAATAACCCCTTCCCTCTTAGCCTATACCAAACTTTGCAGTCTCCATAACCTCATGCAACTGACTTCATCCTTCATTTCTGACACTTGCACACAAAAAACAAACAGGGCAGTGACATATCATTTAATCTGACGGTCTATTAGTAACATTTTGCTTAGACAATGTTATTTGTCTAGGACAGACAGCATGTAATTCCATTAGATCCAGCATCTAACTCCCTGGTCCTTGGAAGGATCAAGGCTTTCAACGCTATCTAGAAAATCCAGCTGTCAAGACTGTGAGCTCTCCTACACTTGCTGAACTTGGTTTATGCTAGTCATTTCTGCCAGCTGTGAAGCATGACTACCTGTATTTAACTGCTTCGCCCACTTTGGGGAGCCACAATTCTGAAATGTGCTGACAATTAGGTACTTGGTGTGCACGAAGGTGTCACCTGCAGTAGTGAATGGCAAACACATCCCAGCCAATGGACCTATGAATTCCTCCTGCAAGTATGAACCAATGCTAAATTCAAAGGCATACAAACACAAGGTTCTCCAAACCTCAGCCAGCTGTGTGTGGTTGAGAGAGTGGTCCAAGACAGACATAAGTTGCATCTTATTCTCCAGGACTTCACTCTCAGAAGATCCAGCAATCTTCATTTTAAGAGCATGCATGCACAGCATAAAGCCACTTCTCAGATTGTATGAGACGACCGTTTGCACTGGTGGTCACTTTGCTCCAGACCCTGTAATTTTGCGATTCATTGAGTTACTGTGCAGCCTTACACTGGTAGGGCAGGATGATCAGCTTCCATCAAGCTGTTTGTAGAAGTGGACAATAAGCTTAGTAAGCAGAACAGCTTTTGCCTTAAGCAGTTAACTATCATGCATAAACTGGACATGATAAAATCTTATAATAGGCTAAAAAACATTGAGTGGATTTTATTTTTTTTCATAGGGCACTCAGTTTTATCATTTGTTTAGGTATCTTGCTGGTAATTTCCACAGCAACTTTACTACAGCATTTTAAGGACACAGTCCTCTCAGTGTCAGCCAAGCAGGAATCTTCATGAGACACCTGGGAAGGCAGAGCTTGGCTGAAGTGGCTTTGAGAGGAAAACCACCCCTGAAGCCCCTACCCAGGCCTTACTGGTCAAGCAAGGAAATGCTGCCCATAAATGCTGCCATTTGTTAGTTGCTTTTGCAGTTAGCACATTTCCAGGCCCAGCAATGAGGACAGAACATTTTCACCTTCCCAACCCCCTCCAAGGGCTTACCTTCAACATTGAACTGCATTTACTTGTACTCATACCTCTTTCTCTACCTTTAGCAGGTAACACAAAAACCCAAAGCACTGCTTTGAACAAAACAGCAAAGTAGCTAAGTACAAAAGCTTTCCTGTCTACCTACAGCTTGGTAAGTCAAGTGAGAAAACATCATTTAAGACATCACATACCTAACAAGCCTTCTACTATCAACAATCACAACAAAATATTCATCACTGTCAGAACAAAGAGGCAGTAGTACTGCAATATGTTTTCCAATTCCTTCTGTAGGATGCCTTTTTAATGGCTTCCCTCAGTGCTACATAACTTTGAGCTACAGCTATTGTCTATACCCCCTGTTTTTTGCTTACTGTTCCAACAAAGGAGTCAAGGAGTTAATGCTGTCCTTTCTCTACGAAGACTGAGCAGGCCTCTCCAATCAGTGGTGATCTGCTAATGAAACGCCAAGCATGTATATGCACATACACATTCAATAACAAAATACAAGCATATACGATCTGCCTGCCTGACAACATCTATGGGTATCAAGCACGTACAGGCTTTAATGGACTCATCTGGCATTACAGCCCAATATTCAGCTCATTTTAGTGAGAATACGCTCTATGTAGTTGCTCTGTAGCAAAACCCAGTCACAAACTGTACTTTTAATCAATGTGATGCATTCACTCTTTGCTTCTCTAACACACACCCTTCCAGTAATGGATTCCATCCACACTGGTGCCAGAAGCAGAGCAAACAGTATCACCACAGTACAAACAAGTTCAGAGGCTCCAAATGAAAAGCTCCAATGAAACAGTAAAAGATAGGATCTATTTCAAACTGTGGATAGCGGTGTGTCCCTTTCACACACATACAGCGATCTGCTTCTTGCAGACAGGCTGAATGACACTCAGCATTTCATCCTGCAAGACCTCTCTGCAGCTTTCTTCTGCTGTGGAGATCACACCCTATTTGTCTGTATGACCAAGCCCACAAGAGTGATTGACCAATATTTGCAAAAGGAAGATCTTTTCAGCATGTAGATAGTACTCAAATCCATCAAGTCTAGCAAGTCATTTTTTTCCCCCTCACAAATATGCTCTTAGGAAAACACATAGCAGAATCAAGATGGAAGTCTGTTTGCAAAAGACTGATCTGTCACTTCTAAAACCTAAAAAAAAAAAAAAAAAAAAAAAAAAAACAAAACCCCTAGCATGCCTAAAACATCATTCCTAGAGCGCGCGTGCGCACACACACATCTGCTAAGTGCAATTCATTAGCTACCTACTACTGTGTCAGGCTGCTGCCCGCAGAGCAAGAGGAAAAAGCAAACACTAGCAAGATCTGTAAAGCTAGCCCTGAGCACACACTCCTAGCAAGAGTAGGAACAGAAGAAATTGAAAAAATGTACTACCATATGATGCAGCTTAAATAGTTCAGGTCTTCAGAGAAATCACAGGAAAGAATGGCAAATATCAGCAAGAGAAGGCAGCCATCATCAGAGAGTAAATAATACTGTGTGTTTGAGGCTGCTCTATGGGCCAGTTAAAATATACTGTAAAATCACTGAAGTGGAATTTCTCTAGGCTGCAGATATCTGTAGTATCACCAAGTCATATCTGTGTTGTCCTCCGCTTGAGAATTACTTAGTCTTGCATGTGTAAGGCAAGTAAGTCAAAAATCACAGCTCAAGGGACAGTTACACATTAGACTCCAGATAAGCAAGAGGAATTTCCGGTTGAAAATAGCCAAATTACGTTCAAAACAAAAAGGAAACCAAACCAAACACACTAGGCTTATCCATACTGTCAGCAATGAAAAAAGACTTTATTCTTACACAGGTCTGAGAAGATTTCTTTCCTCTTAGGTACTTTAAAGCCCAGTGACACAAATCTATTACTAGATTTCCCAGACTACAAAAAAGCAGCACAAGAATGTTCAAAACATAAGCTGTGAACATCTTGTATCCTAAACCTGTCTCTCAAACATATACTTTGATAACCATTGTTATCTCTTAGAGCATAAGCGACTTCTAAACAATATGAAATGTTTATCAGCAGGAGGAGTCAGTTGCTGTGGGTAGCTGACACCAAAGGCCTACCACTTTCAGAGAGGGAGAAGCAGAGGCTGATGGAGCTTAGAAAATTAAAGGATCTCAACTTTGCGTGTATGTTTGCAGCACCCAAAATAACTCTGCTCACAGGCTGAGATATTGCTTTCCTCTGATAATCCTTTGCCTCCTCCCCCTCCTCCTCTTGACCAAGGCATCAGCAGCCTGTTAAAGATATCTGTTCTTCATTTTATCTTATTGGTAATGTGGGCCAAACACTGATCACATCCTCACCTCTCGTGGCTTAATGATATGTGCACAGGTACCGGCACCATCACTTGGAGACTGTCCTGTTCTCTTTCACGTGCATGTAAACATACAAGTTGCAGTTCTGCTACTCCAACGTGCTTCACTTCGTGCCAGTTTCTCCCTAGAAAGATTCATCATCAATGAGAAGGACCAGAACACAAAACAGAAGTTTTAATCATTCAGATATCAAATTTGGTATATAAGTTAACATCTAAGGTTCTGTTTTCTCTCCCTCTCCTCACAGGACATTTCCCATGAGATACAACCACCCCATTCAACTGTCAAGTTCCCCTCCTGAGAAACAATCCTGTTAAAGAAACCCACAGGAGCAGTACTAGCCTGTTGACTCCAGAGCTACACTGATTGATGGTGAATAGGGATCTGCGTGACAAAGCTTTGTTTCAAAAAGGCAAAAAGATGACAAAACCCGTCTTTGCCACCTGCAGCATAAAATGGTAATCCAAATTTGAACCTTACTAGCACCCTAAACTGTGAAGAAGCAGGTGCTAAAACCTTGATTATTGATAATACACAGTTCTTCCCTTCTGCTTGAAGGGATAAGGCTAAAAGTTTCTGCTGCAGAACTACAGGGGCTTCTCTTAAAAGCCTATTAAGGCATCTACTTCAGTGGTGTAACAATAACAGACACAGTGCTTTCTGGCCTGTAAAATCCCTCCCTTCCCTGATCTTGAGAAACACCAGCCTCCAAGAGAAACTGAAGTATTTTTATGAGGCTGGCTGTTTGCCTATGCACAGTCCCTTTTCAACAAAGCCAACCTGGGAGAACCGCAGGCAGAAGTTTATATATCACATAACTCTGCTCCACTCTTACAAGACACCAGAAGACTACACTGCATTTGTCATAATAATTGCCACCAGACTTCCAAATTACCTTCTTTCCTACAGCAATCCTGTCCTTTAGAAAAAAAACGCATCCTGATCAGGCCAGCACACATCAGCCATTTGCTAAATGGTAATCAGTAACTTTGACGTTAATTTACAAATGAGGACTCTATTACCAGCACAACCAACTGAACTTGTAACTTCACCTTTCTACACTCCTTTTCATTCCCCTACTCCTCTTTTGCTTTTTTCCCATGTCAAGTGTCTTTGCCCTGGAACACCTGCACCTGTAAATGCTGGACAAAATGGGCCCTCATCTTTGTAAAGGCTCCAGGTAGGCACAGGATAGAAATCTTCAGCGCCAAAATACCATCTGTTTCTTAGGTAACCATCACTGCATTATGTTTCAAAAAGAATGCCAAGGACTTTTGTAGGAAAGATCTTGCTAATGCAAACTTTAATAGCACCTAAAGGCAAATACATTTGCTGAGATGTCTACCCAGTCACTTCACTGAATTACCTTCTAAGAGGTCCAGGTATACCACAAACGCAGCATAGATTTGAGCACTGTCAGATATATCAAGAGACATCATTTCTGTGAACTGAAACCCAAAAAGTAACATTGGTGAAGGAAAGCAGAAGTTATATCAAGAACACACACACATCAAACCCTGAATCTGTACAGCTATCTAAGCCACTGAAGTCTGAAACTAGTTTTAAGGACCAGCTGGCAATTAAAAAGCAGGACTTGTTTTCTGACTGTATCTTAAGATCTCTCTTTTCCACATTCCCCCTATTTCGGCACTTAAGAAAGCAAGCCAAATAAACAAATAAATGAGGAATCGCAACTATTTCTGGAACAGATCTAGCTTTGTGGAGAAGGGCTATGAATTTTACCTATTTTTGCTGCAGTACATCAACATAAGATGACGGCCAAATTAAATACCTCCATGTTTTCAGTATGCTAAAAATTAAGATGGAGTCAAAGTTTAAGACGCTTGTGTTTTCCAGCTGCGATTTCAGCATTTACAAGCTCGTCCCCGACTAAAGCCACCATTCCCCAACAACCCCATCGGCTCTCCTCACGGGACGGCAGGCGAGCCCCCTCAACAGGCCCAACATAACGAAACCCGTTATATTAAAATCTCCTCCTCCAGCATCGCTTCGGGGGAGGGAGGAACCCGCTTGAGCGGCCCCTCGGCTTCGGGGTGCCCCTGGTCACCTACGTGCGCCCCCGCCCCAAGATGCTCCTCAAAGCCGAGGTGGGGGAAATCCTGTCAGGGGCCGGGGCAGGGGCAAGGCGAGGCCCACCCCCCCGCCCCGAGCGACTGAGGACTCCCCGCCACATTCAGCGGGGTGGGCCCTAACAGTCGCCCCCCGCCCCTCAGCGCACAGGCCGAGCCGAGATCCGCGCTCCCCCGCCCCGCGCACAGGCCTACCGTGGGGTGAGTCGCCATCCAGTTGCCGCCAGCCCCTCCCGCCCAGCCCCCCTGGCCCCCCGACTCCCGCCCGCCGGCAGAGGTTCCCCCCGCCGGGCCGCAGCCCCCCTCCGCCGGACCGGCAGCCGGCTCCATGCGCTCCCCGGTGTAACGCGACTTCGCTCCGGGTGGCGCCACGCAGCCGAGCGCTCCCCGGCAACTTGCGGCGCCGGTTCTGTTCCGCCTCCACCCCGTTCCCTCTCCCTCCCCGAGCCAAGACTCTGCCTCCACCGCCAGAAGTGCTGCGTTAAACCCTATTTACGGTCTGGATGGTATATATACACCCCATCACAGTGGGTCCTTTGGCCGTCCCTTTTTCTAATTGCAAGGTCTTATTTCTCAAGGAGGCTTGGGGGTTGCCGATAACTACCTCAAGCAGGTAGCCCAGAAAGCAGGGCCAGAAACAGCCCTGTCCAGTGTGGAGACCCAGCGGGAAAGAGGAGGCTGTGAAAGGGACGTGGAGCTTGGAGAAGAGAAGTTTTAGGGGAACAAGGCAGGGTTTATAACCCAGGCACACATTTAAGCCTGTTTGGGTTTAGAATATGTTCTGTGGGAGGTGCGGAGCATCTCAGAAATACTTGACGTGTAGGTTTCTGTAGAGCACCTCCACACTTCATTTTCATCACCACTCACAGGTGCCGTTCAGATGCTGTCGGCACGGAGCCAGCGGAGCCGCCGGCGAGGCCAGCCTGAGAGAGGTGGGCCTGTGGGGCCTGGGGTGGGAGGGAAACCTGGGGAGCTGGAGTAAAGGGGCAAGAGGCAGGCAGCAAGGGGAAAGGAGCGACGTAGGCTTCAGTGTAAGAGATGGAAGATTTCCATCTTGAGGGAAAGAGGGGAAAATAATCGTGGGGAGAGTAAACTGCAGGTGAACATAACATAAACGTAATCTGAGTGAAAGTCCCCTTGGAAAGAGAGAAATCCCTGGAGAGAAAGTATGAAGGGAGAAGAAGAAACAAAAGCAAAGAATGTGCTATTAATGTATGGTGTCTAAAGCTTTTATAGGCTGGTTAAGAGATTCAGTTTCAAGGTATTGTTATTAAAAGCATCTTGGACTGCTTGACTTAGAAATATCTCCGACTTCCAGCGTGAGATGGTTTGCCTAATGCAAAGCGTCCCAGGTCTGGCTGACCAGCTCCATCCGTCTTGACACCTCTTTTGATAAATTTCAAACACTGGCTTAAATCAAGTCAGGCCTGTCTCTTACAGCATTTTGAATAGCTTCAAGCTGGTGTCCATGCGCGAAAAAAGCTGCATGCTGTTTTTAACAGAGCATATTGTAACATCAGGTGAGAGACTGCGAAGCCCTCGCTTGTATGCTGTGCTTGTTCTTGATCAGGCTACACCAAGAAAAATCTGGCTGATGTTGGAAACTGCCAGACAGCTACACTGATTAGAGGAAATATGAAGTATGATCTTGAGATGATCAGATTGATGGAGGGCCTAGTGAAAAATGAACAGTGTTGTCTTTAACCCATCTCGTTTGTGGGCTTAATGATTATTATACAATAAAGCATCAATGAAAATTAATCTATATGTATTGACTACATAAATTGGTGTGTGGTTTGTAGCCACAGGATGTCATATTGGGGCCAGTCTTATTCAAGCAATTTTGAGGAGGTTGGCCTGTTTAAAAAAGCATTGTTTTAGCCAGCACTTCAATTCCTTGGGCACAAAATAAATTTTTTAAAAAAGGAAAAAAAGAATCCAGACTCTGAGACTTTCATGGAAGAGTTGGCAACAGTGGTTCCCTTGGCTGCTGGGAAAAGAATTGGATGGATTTGAGTCCTCAGATGTGAAGCAAATGAAAGGAAATAGACTCATCTATAGATTCTTGTAGGTCCGAATATATGATATGCTTTATCATACGGATGGATCCTCTGTTTTCTACTGTGTGGGAAATGAACCTAAATTAGAAGAAAGCTGCCTCTGAGAGAATTTGTTACCTGCCAATCCAAGGGAGTATGCCACTGCCAGAGACAGTTCTTAGAGCTGGACTGTTCTTGTTTGGTGTGGATATTTAGAGGAGGCTGAAACAAATGGTCTATATTTTATTTCTGTGGGACTTATGTCTGCAAAAAGCTGTTTCTTCCCCAAAGCTAGAATATTTCACTACAGGGTGGTTAATTGTCCTGTTGCAGCAGGATTGGATCTTAGCTTAAAAAAAATACAGGATATAATTTTGGCTACTAATAAAGAAGTAAAAAATTTATACATATTTCTTTGTATATGCACATAAATATACATGCATTTATAGATGTAAGAAATATATTAATTGTAAGGGTACCTGTTGATCTGAACTTTCCAAACTTTCACCTGTGCCATGTGGCTGGGAGTAAGAAATGAAGCCGAGTTGACTCCTTTCTCTTACGCATCAAGAAACATCTCATGTTTCAGGCATCTACCCCACTCCGGGGTAAGGACAGACTTCTTTTGTGAACCAACATGAGGCAGCCAGCAAAGTGAGTTGTGTGAGGGAGGGGAAAGTAATTTTGAAGAGAAAATTACTGTTTGTGGGATGCTGCTGGAGGCAGCATCGCATTTGCCCCCAGCAAATTGTTACGGTTCTGATGCTGTTCACAAAACAAAAAGAAGGGAGTAGTCTGAAAAGAGCTGAAGCCACTTTAGATTTCACTGAAGACATCAAGAGCTGCACAGGCTAAAAAGCACACAGCCTTCTGCAAATGTGCTGACTGCAGTAACATGTACCCGGATTGCACCTTTACACTTTGCTTTGCACGTAGGACAAAGCGGCGGCTTTGCAGTCTCTGCCTCCCAGGTCTTCCTTTGTTTCTGGGGGAAACTGTTGTTGCATCTGCACCCACAGAGGAGGCATGGCAAAGAAGAGTTACAGGAGGTGCATATTTCTCCTGAAGCTGCCACGTAGCCTCCTAAAAATGGGGTTGTGACCCAGCTTGAGTATCCAGTGGGTGGAAAAAGCCAGCTGCCAGCCCTCCACGTCAAGCACAGCTCAGTAGCATTAGTCCCCATCCTCCAAACGTGCGTGGTCCCATGGGCGACAGTGGCATTATGTGCATGTGGGTTCGGCTGGCTCCAGCAAAACCCTAATCGCTTCATACAGACTACAAAGCTGCTCCTTCTATTTGGTTAATGAATCCAAGCATAAAAGCAACATGTGCCAAACTAACCATGAAGAAAAGCCTCATTAATGTATCATTCTAGAAGGACAATTATAAAGGTGTCCTGAAGGGCAAACCGGAGGAATATATTTTCATTAATTGTTCAGGAAGATGCTTACAAATGCCAGCAGCTTCTTGAATTTTAGTGCAGATGACTCGACCTCTGGAGATTCTTTATGGAAGTTTACCGTTTTCCTAGGATGTTCCTTTTTGTGTTGTTTGGGGAGTCATCTGATCAGGAAACTGAGACAATATAATTTGGCGTGGGTGATAAATTACATTCTATAAACAAAGAACACTGCAGACATGAACTCTCTCTATATGCACTACCTGGGCTGGAAACAATTTACAATGAGATTATGGATAATTAATAAACAAATGTTCAGTGGCAAAATGTTTCCTCCTATCAGAGTCTTGCAAGAGCACAGAGAACAGTGCTGCCTGCTTAAAGTGGATCCGTTCACTTTGGAGGAACTACCTCTCCACAGTAAAAACCAGATATGCGGTGATGGGGCCCTTAGAGTTAATTAGAGATTTAATCTTGAAAAGGGTTTAACATGCCCAAATCCTATTAACTTCTAAGAGAGCTGTGATTACTATGCTCCTTTTCAGATCACGACCCAATAATTTTAATTGCTGTAACACGTTTTATTTATTTGGTTGTTAAATTGCTGTCGGTCCATTCATGGGAATGTTTCTGTGGCCGGCGAGTGAATGAAATACAGGGAATACCTTCATCTTCCAGCTGGGGCAACTACACCCTGCACGTCCCTCCTGCAGCGTGGGGTGGGTGCTGCGTGCGAGGCTGCTTCGCGCCGCCATCCCGGGGATGCTTGCGAAATACTTTTTGACATACAAGCGCGAAATAACCTTCATTCCCTAACGGGTGGGAAGGACGAGGGCGAGATCTTAACGTAAGCAGCAAACTAAGAGATCTCCTTGCGTTAGCACCGGCACTCGGAGGGCTGGCCGTAACGGGAACTGCCGAACGGCTCTTTCAAACCTAGAACTCGGTTGGCAGATGTAGGTTCGGTAACTTTCACCGGGGCCAGACTTAGGCAGGTGCCTACAGGCTGTGCTAGCTGCACCCTTGCAGGGGATGAGAGGATCCCACGGGGGTCACCCCACCCAGCGCTCCGGGGGCGGCGGCGGGCAGCACTGCGGGGTCGCTGAGGGGGAGGGCCGGGCCGGGCCGTGGCGGAGGGGGGGCGGCGAGCCGTGCTGCCCGCCGAG
>JAVJGG010000090.1:31046020-31066972 GCA_035590195.1 Aviceda cuculoides
CACACCTCCTCCCCCTCCTTCCTCACCGACCTCGGTATCTGCACAGGGGTTCCTCTCACATTCCACTTCCCAAACTCCGCTGCAGGTTCCCCTCTTAAACACAT
Organism: Aviceda cuculoides; assembly: GCA_035590195.1. Lineage (NCBI taxonomy): Eukaryota > Metazoa > Chordata > Aves > Accipitriformes > Accipitridae > Aviceda > Aviceda cuculoides. The sequence continues at coordinate 31,046,125 of JAVJGG010000090.1, forward strand.
TCTCCCTGAGGCGCTACCACGGTCACTGATGGGCTTGGCCTTGGCCAGAGGTGGGTCCGCCTGGGAGCCAGGGAAGCTTTGAGCAGCTTCTCACATGAGCCACCCCTGCAGCCCCTTCCCCGCAACCAAAACCCCACCACACAAACCCAAAACACCAGTGCGCTGCCAAGATGACCCTGAGTCCTGAATATAACAGAAGTACTGCAATTGGGTGGCAAAGTGATGTTTTCCTCAGTCCTTTCTATGAGGAGAGGTGTTTATATATATATATATATTCCCCCCTCACACGCACATAACCTTGTTTCAGCTTACGTGGTTCTGTGACATTGACTAGAATCAAGGTTACAGTTACTGGTAAAGGCTAAATTTTGAGGTTTTAAGTAACTCAGTTTTCAGATTCTGTAGGGCCTGCAGGATTAGGAAAGAGTGTTGCATGTTCTGGTTTAGTGTTGGGTTTGTCCCCTTGTTAAGACTACAGTCTGGGGAAAGATGACTTGAAGGGCCATGCTTGTCACGCTAGTCTAGATCAACCACAGTGATCAGAAAGGATCAGAGTTGAGATTGCAGTATGTGTTTGGGAGAAGAAACTTGTGGAGGCAGTTTTAGGTGGCTTCCGGATAGATGAGAGAGGCTGTTACTCAAAACACAAGGCAATGTAGTTTTGGTTCCCTGGGCATGGTTATGGTTAGAGTTATAATCTGAGTTAGGGTCTGAGGAGAGAAAAAAAAGTGTAAAGCATTGGCATTATTGTTGTGTTCTGTCCTAGCTGTGAGAATTAAGAAATGCGTTGGTGTCCACTGGGGCTGGTGCATTATCTTCAGTTTTATGTATGGACTTATCCTCTGGCTAGGATTAAGTTTAGTCCCTAAAGCTGGGGTGAGTTTAAGGCTTAGGAAAAAAGGTTTGGAAGTCTGTTTGCCTTGCTGAGGGCCTAATAGTTTAGGAATTAATCCCTGACATCAATTATTGTAAGTTTAATGTTTGGGGCAAATGTTGCTTTGGATCAATGTATTCTGTTTGCTTTTATTGTGCAAATTCCTCCTGCAGGAGTAACTGAAATTAGGGTTGGTGTTAGGATTTAGAAAAAGAAAACTTGAAAAAGCACTAAAAACAGAGGAGAAGTTCAGATTTTCTCTAGAAATCTCTGTTTACCGGGGTGGGGGAGTGAGGAGGTTGTGTGTTCTCTTACAGTGAGAGGTGCTGCTGTGGCTAGTGCTTGAGATGGTACTAGGGTTTGGAAATCCAATGCTTCACAAGCAGTGTTTATTGCCGAACTGTGCAGGGCCCACAGGTTTAGGGAGGAGGCTGTTGCCATTTGGGGGCGATGCCTTATGCTCTGTTTTGGTTCAGAGGTTGCTCTGCTGTGTACAAGTAGCATTACGAGTAGGTCAGGGGATTAGAGGTATGATTGGAGAATGTATAGTTTCAAGGTAGTTGAATTCAGTGAGGTCTGCAGGCTTGTAAAGGAGTCTGTGCTCAGCAGGAGGGCAGCACCTTATGTTTTTCTTTATGGTACAGCTGATCTGTTATTTCCAATTATGGCTAGGAAATTTAACATTTCAGGCACTCAGGTCACTGCTGGTTCTGCTGCTCCTGCAGAGTTAAGAGGTTTGTTGTCCAAGGGAGGCAAGGCCTTATGCATTTCTTTCACTGTTTGGAGAGGGTTTCTGTGTCTAGAATACTTTTACCATGAACTCTAAACAAATCCTAGTTTAAGACTCCAATCTGCGTGCTGGATTCTATGAGTAATAGCCTTTCCACTTACTTTAGTTCTGCATTTGTCAAAGCAGAATGTTCTTTTTTGAATGGGTGTACGACTTAAAATTGAGGCTAGCATTTGAGACAATTACAGGTGCTGCAAAAATCAGCAATAAGAGATGGGAAGAGGGTCGGTGTCAGTGGGTACCAGTGTATTCTGTTCTGATGTATACAAGGGACCTCTGTGTACCACAGCTGGAATAGCTTGGAGGTTAGCTTTCAGGATTTGAAAGCTAAATATTCAAGGACCTCTTTTACTGATGGGTTGTACAGGCTTAAAAAGTCAGGAGAAGGAGTAGTGTCAGTAGGAGCCAATGTCCTGATAATCTCTTTTATTATGGAAATGATTCCTTACTAGGTGAGGGTTAGAACTGAAGTTATGTCTTGGGAGTGGAAGACATTGAGAACTCCCATTACTTCTGACCTGTGCAGATCCTGCGGATGTAGAAAAGGGTCTTATATTGGTGGAGCATGTGTATTATGATCTTCTGTTATAGATTAATCCCCCTGGATTGAACGGGGGTTTTGGGGAGCATTGTGGTTAGGGGTAGGATTTGGAAATCTGAATTTGCTGCTGGATTCTGTGTAGCCGTCAGAGTTGGGAAGAAGGTTGGTGTTGACTTGGGCGCATTGCATTTTATTCTCTGTTAGTGTATGTATGGGGTTTCTGGTAATACTTTTACTAGAGTTAATGCCTGGAACTCTATAGCTTCTATAGTTTGGCTTGGTTCTGCCATCTTCAGTGCCTTCAGATGGACTTGGGGTGTAGGTAGAAGTGAATCCCTTCGTGGTTTTTTTGCTCTATGGAATGGCTTGTGTCAGGTTTTGGGAGTTTCAAGCTGCTGCAAACTGAGATACGAGCAAATTGATTGGATCCCAGAGGTTTGGAAAGAGGCCAGTTGCTGATAGGAGCCAAGTGCTGCATGCTCTTTTGTCCTGTTGGTGCTTATGTACCCTGTTTGTATTTAGTTTAGGGACAAGGATGGAGAGTGCAAAGGTTCCAGACCCCAAAGTGTTCCGCAGAGCTGACAAAAATGAGGAAGAGGCCAGGGGCTGGTATGGGCTTAGGCCTGATGTTCTCATCACAAAGTAAAAGACTCGAAATGTCCTAGGGCCTGAAATTAAACAGGCAGTCCTGGTAACTATTGGGAAGAGGCACCAACTTAACCAGTTCTTGTAACCAAGCAAGGAAAAACAGAGTAGTAGGCCAGCACTATGCTCATTTTTCCCAGTCATATGCCATTAGATTTACTTGACTCACTCACATAAATCAGTTTCTGGATGCTGCCGGTGTTTGCTCCAAATGATACATGCTTCTTTGGTACGAAGTTCTGGTTGGAGTTTCCATTTAGTTGTTTCTGAGATGACTGGCTCTGGGGTTCTGGAGGAGCCTACCCAGACTCTTCTAAATAGGTTAGGAGAGAATAATAATTGGTTTTGAGTCTTTTGCCTCTTCAGATATTTTCTTCCTCCAGCTCTGGCTGTCAGAGACTTTGGTTACACTCATTTTTCAAACACTAATCTGAAATAAATTCAGTGTGTGTGACCGGAATATGAAAATGTCACTGCTGCTAAATACCTTCTCTTAATTTATGTTGGGTTTTGTTTGGTTGTGGGTTTTTGGTTTTTTTTTTTACTTAAAGTGGGATTTAAATGCAAATTGTCATTGTTAAGTCATGGAGTGGGCTTGTGATAAACTTTTATCACTTCCAGCACACACTCGCTTCCCCCTCCCCCCATTTTTATTTCTCACACAAACAAGTTGTTGCTTCCAAAGAAAGTCTTGTCAATGAGTTGTTATTTCAGACTAGTGAGCTCATAGCTGTCTGCTGGCAGAACTCTGCTCTGACTTCATACAATAAGGCTGTTGCCAGGATTTTTTGCCTAGTACCTGAGCCTTGAAGAAAGCTCTGTTTTACAGAACAAGAATCAAACTTCTGTCAGTGGTGTTTCCAGCAGCTTTGGCTAAAAACATCCCATCTGTCTTTTTGGACCAGTCTGCCTTTATATATGTGATGCAAATTTAAGGGGGGGAGCAATACATGTCCAGAGCTAGACCGGGGCTGAGGAAAGCAGTGGTTTCTTTTCTACGCTCAACAAGTTGCAAAGCCAGTGCAATGGTGTTGGTAGATCCTACTATCTGTGGAGAACTTCAGACACCTTCAGGTTTGCTATATTGTCTGCTGCAAGCTGCATCATCTGTCGCTGCACTCCTGTTACAAACTGCATCCTTATTTGAATGCGGACTGCCCAACCACTGCAGAGCAGGTGGATCTAAATCACAAGTGGTAGCAAGCATAAATTCAGTGTACCACAGAGGAGACTTGCTGAGGAGAAACATGGTTCAAATCTCTGTCATTTATTTTCCCCGCTCCGATAGAGTGAGATCTCAAAGGAAAAGCTATTGTGTATTACAGCTAACAGCAGTAATCACCAGCTCCTGTTGCCGCTGCAGGATGTGTGGCCAAATTGGTTACTACACATATGTTTTTGGGACAGCCCACAGATAAAGAAAAACATCTGGTTATAACAGTTTGGGCACATAGCTGGACCAAAACTCCAGCCCTTTCTGCTCTGGAGGATGTATTTCTTCCAGATCTACTGAACTGACAAAGGCATATCTCTTCCAAGTCTCTTAAACCGACAACGCAGATGGAGCTGTAAAGCTGTGCTAACTCTGGCATAGAAGTTAAGAATATACTGGGAAGAAACAAAATAAGGAGCCAAAGAAACTGAGATTTCAGCTTGTTAGATCTTGTATCAGGTTACATAATCTGAATATGTTAATGAAACACTTTAAAACAAAAGGCCTACCCAACCATTACAGGCAGAAATAGCTTATACTGAAACGGTTTGTAAGGTGTCTGCTGCCTGTCCCAGGTGGTTAGGTTTGGAGCCTGAGAAACGGGCTGCTAACTGGAAACATCCTCAGCAGCTGTGCTAGCTCAGAAACCCTCTGTTACCTGCTCTGTCTGTTCTCCCAGGCAGCGACTGAGAAACTGGTAGATGTTTAAGAGAGAAGAGAATGATTTCTGAAATGAGACATAACTAGTCTCAGTTTTTCCATGAGGAAATTAACTGATTGCCTTTTTTCATTTATTTAAGAAATCCCTCTAGTGGCCAGTTACTTATATGACACATTGGCTGTTGGGCTGCAGCTGATGTTGCACATCAGTCACTGTTGTGGTATGGATTTCAAATGAAACTCCTGATGGAAAATTTGAAAGGCTTCAGAAAAAGGGCCTGAGACAGTTTCAAATGAAAGCCAGTGAAAAAAATAAAGTTTGGTTTTTGGTGGTTTTTTTTATGAGTGGCAATCAGATGATGCTAAAATCTTTGAAATACTTACGGGGACATTAAGTGATGCTTTGTCTGTGATATGTAGTAGGTCAGATTAAATGATCTGTTGGACTTCTAAGAAACATAATAGCTTCAGCAAATAAATTAAAATAAGCAATTAGGTTTCAGTTTGTGTCCTTATACATCACACCTCTATGTAAAACCCAAAGTCTTCAAAGACAGCCTATGTTATTTTATATGAAGTGTATATATATTTTGTAATATATAAAAAGGTGTTGCTTGTTATCTAATATTCCCTGTTGTAGTACTGGGATCATGGTTAGGATGGTGTTTGCCGCTGACAGAGGGAGAGCCTGGGATCGGTTTCGTGCACGCTCAGTGGAGGGCCTGTGGGTTCATTGAAGCTGGACTGTCACTTTCTTCTCTGCTCTTTCATCCCTACCACAGCAATGCCTTGTGGTGGGTTTATCAGATTTTCCAAAAGTCCAGTTTTCCAGCCTTTGAAATTGCCTCAAAGTCCCGGGGAGTTCAAATGCCCAGGCATGGGAATGCTGCTGGACAAGTGTTGGGATGTGTACAAGGTCAGTTTGGGTCAGAGCATGTCCCTGCTGGGACAGTCAAGTCTAATGCCTGCAGATATATGTGGGAGTCTCTCCACTGAGGTTAGAAAGCACTTTATCTTGTGCGCTTCATCCACTGGCAATGGATATATCTAAGCTGTGAATCTTTCCCATTGGAAGTGGCATAGTTAGGAACAACGCTCTGCAAAATAAAGGTACGTGTATTTTATGCGGCTTCCAATTACCCAGTCAATTTACTAGCAAGTGCCCATTTCCTCTCTTTATTTACATCCAGGCAATGAAGGGGAAAATATTAGCTATCCTCAAACTGTGCATTTATGGTCAGGATTAAACCTTAAGTAGTTAAAATAAGTAGTGCATTTGCATTCTTCTCCACATGCATTTACCACACTTGCTGATGCAGCCTTTGGTGCTCAGCTGTCCCTGAAATTTGCATCTCTTCAGTGATGCTTCCTGAAACCTGCACAAAGAGGACAGACCAGCAGAAGTGAGAATTGTGATGTTGTGTACTGTAATGGAAGCAATCCCATACTCTGTTTAAATGTCACTTTGTTTCCATGGTCCCTTTTCTTCAGCTGGGGATAAGGAATACACCAAACAGTAGCAATGCATCCCGCACATGTGTGCCCATGCCTTCCTCTGTAGGAGAAGCTGTATGGATTCCTGTATCTGTGAGTGAAACAAATGAAAGAGATTCAGACTCAGAAATTTTAGCTAGCCACAAGTACTTGGAATTTAAAAGTAGAAATGCTTTGCTTGCACATAGCTCTGTTAAATGAGGAGGTAGTTGATGGTGTAGTGTTAGTTCAGAAGACCATGTTATTCTGTGCTGTTGTCTATATGAGATGACAGAAAAACAGGGGGGTTTTGCCACCTATGTGCTGAGTTAGACAGGAAAAACAGAGGTTTAGCTACCTGGTTTGACAGCTTGCTTAGAAGCACACCCTTCAAAGTACAAAGAGATGAAAGGCAGTTAATAAACCGACTCAGAATCACAGCTCTCTTGTTATCTGCACCCCCTTCCGCCTGTGAGGCTGGAGCTGGGAAGGGATCACCAGGTCAGCAAAGGAAGCAGTCTGTTGAGCAAGGAACTCAACAGATTTTCAGACACCACAACAGTATAAAGTCATGTTTACCACTGTGCAGGCTGGAGTCACCCAGACTCAGCTCTTGGGTAGAATTCGTCCACTTGTTTCTTAAAAGTGTGTGCAAAGTATTTCTAATCCTGGAGATGTTTTAAGTTGGGGGGGGCGTTGGTTGGTTTTTTTTCTCTGATATGAGTGCTTCACTGATTTAAAAAATAAATCTAGAACCCCATCTCCAAACACCCAGGGCTTTTTTTCAGTGATGAAGGCAAAATACCTGCATAGGAAGAGAGACTTTGTCTTTGAGCTTGTGAGAGTTTCTTAAAAGCAACACAGAGGCAAAGTTGTTCTTGAGATTGCTATGGCCAGAAATTTACCACTAGTCTGACAAATACTCTGTGCATGTGTTAAGTAAACTGCTCTACAAAAGCTGAATATCTGTATTTTATTTCAGTGTATATTTTGGAAGGTGTGTAGGCTTGCTTTATCATTCCCAGCCCTGACACCCACTCCTTTTTTGTGGCTTGTGAAAATCTATTAATCTCTTTGCTTTTGTTTCCCTCTCTGTAAAATGAAGCTATAATGCTGCCTCAATGCAGTGCTCGGGGAGGTTGAGACCTTTGCCATGGATTTCAGAGGCCTCTGGGCATGCCCTCTAACCTGTCTGATTCATATTGCCTAATTCCCAGAGGTACATTGAAGATGAGTACACTAATTAGCCATTCAAAGCAGGAATGCTGTAAAATCTGTCTCTGGTAGAAATTCAGAAAATTTTAATTGATAAGTTGACTATTTCATGCTAGTAAAGTGTTGTTTTGGTTTTTTCCTCCGTATTCAGAACTCTCTCAGCATATGAGGTGTTGTCAACTTTTCAGCTGTTTCTTCATCTGAAATACGATGAACAAAATTACAGCTGACATCTAGGAAAAGTCTCTACTTCATATGTTAAGGTTGAATATTTTTTTTTCCTGCTTGGCTGCAGTGGTTGTTTTTCTAATCTCTTACTTAATTATGTATAAAACCTTTTCAGCCATTTGTCAGCAAATATGACATAATCCATTTATTTTGAAGCACCATACCATTCCATGCAATTCAGAGAACCTCCATTTTCCAGTGTGACTGGCTACTTGAGAAAGGCTAGGCCAAAATTATGAAGTCTCAAGTTCCCTGCTGGCTTCAGCAAAGTCTAAATCTAAAATAACTTCCTGATGACTGTAAGCTTTAGCGTAACGTTGGTGAAAGCGGAATTTGGCTTAAACTCCTTTATGCCAAGTGAAACCTGTGCCAGTGAGAGGATAATGAAACCCACTATGTTTGCTGTGATTTTGCAGTAGATCAAGAGAAATGTACAGTCTGATGTCATTAGATGCTGTGCATGATTAGCTTAAACTTGTAGGTTCACACAGGGGTTATGCATTAGTTGGGCTAGTAAACTGTTTGGGGAGGTTGCTTATTCTGGGTGGGAAAGGCTGGTCGTATCTCCAGCATTAACACTTTGTTTTTGCTTTTTTTTTAATTGCTCATTCCTGATCCCAGAATACAGGAATTTAAATGACTTGGATGTTTCTGGCCATGTTCCTTTTCAAGGGCACTCTATGAAGCTCTGATAATCCCTGAAAAGGCAGAAATCTTTTATTCCTGACCTTGTGACTAACTAGGGTGCTAAAGGTGCTTGTGACTAACTAGGGTGCCTTTGGCTATGCCACTTCCTGGAGTGTCAGTGGAAGAAACTGCATCCTGGTCATAGCCCTGGCTGGCCCCTGGTATAACCTCTGCATGATTGGGTGCTGGTGGAAACTGAATGGTGAGTGCAATATCATGTAAGATGTAGGCTTATCCACATGTGGGTGTTGAACAATAGCTAAAGGGACAACCTGACTCCCAGACATTCCTTTCCTGTGGTCACTCTGCTGATTGGGAAAACCTCTTCTCTGCTGCAGAGATGAAAGCTCTGTAGCCGTTTGCCATTTTATCATTTGGAGACAGTAGCTAACCAGTTGGAGCCATGTCAAATGTTTGATTTATTTACTTTTAATTTTTCTGTATGATTCTTTATAATGTTAATGCAAACTGTAAAGCCAGTGAACGTGCCATGCCTTGAAGACAGATTGTCCTGGCCTGCACCTATCAGGTCCTTTCATTTCCTTACCATATGGCACGCAGCAACATCTTGAGATATACATTTTGTGATCATTTTTTAGCTGTGTGTTCAGCTTCTTTCATGTGGCTCGCATCAGCAGCTGCTGTTGTAAACACCTTGGATATCTTTGGAAGAACCTGGAGGTGGTGCTGTGTGGATTTCATGCCTCAGTCTTCCCAGGAGTATCTGGTACACAGCTTATTTTCGCTATTGTGTTTTGAAATGTCTTTGCTTCTTTTTGAAACTGTGGGTCAGATTCAGAAGTGTTTTAGAAAGCAGAAACTCTTTTGCTTTGGTGGAGAGAGGTGTTAGCTCTGTGACTTCTGGATGGGCTGTGACATTTCCCACCAGCCATGCACCTGAGTGGCTAAGAATGCGCCTCAGCACATGACAGTGTTAGATGGGATAAATAATGCAAATCCTGTATCAGCTGCGATGCAGCTTGCCTGTGAGATGGCACCCGAAGCTCCTGTCCTAGCTGCAGAGCTGTGCTGTCTCCAGTATTCATCTGGAGCTATGAGCTCTGAGGCCACATTTCCTCCTGGTTTCTACCAGTGTATTCTTGTTTGTGCTGTTGGTGTACAGGCTGGCCTGGGGGTGCCCAGCAGTGCTGGGATGTGTCGTGAGGAGGCAGGCTGGCCATCTCCTAGACACAGCCTGGTGATGAGGAGATCAGTCCTTTTGCTTCCCTCACCTCATGCTGTGCTCTAGACAAAGCCTTTAATTGACATGTTTTCTGGCTGTAGAAGTGAGGGTAACATTTCCCTGGCCTGCAGACTTGAGAGTGATGCTTTTTAAAGGTTGCGCTTCCAGAAACATTGGAGTTGGTTGCCTCTTAGGACAGCTCTAAGGCTTGGTGCTTTGTGATCTGTGGAAGAGGAGGTGCTCCGGCAGCAGGAGGAAGGCCAGTTCGCTTACAGATTTGCTTGTGATCTAGGTCAGTGCCTGGATCCCTTGTGAAGTACAAGACGAAAAACATGGCAGCTCTCCTCCTTGTGAGAAATTTATTAGAGCTCCCTGGTTGACTTTTACTTGCTGTACTTCCTGGCATATTTTAAAAGCAGATTCTGTGTTAACACTTTCCATGCCAAAGGATGCTGACTTGCTAGTACAGAGGCTGTAGAAGAAGCAGTCAAGAAATTTACTTGTGTTTCTACTCCTCTGTGTCTGTACTAAATGTTATAAGCACCTGGAGTTTTATCATCCTTATACTTGCCCAGTTTTCTTGTAGGCACCCAGTAATTCACAGCCCTCCCAGGAAAGCAGGAGTGTTTATTATGTGCCTGTGCCAGCCTTGATCCTGTTATCTTGCACTGTAAGAATAAACTCAAGTTACTGTTAGTGTCAAAAGTTATATGAGTTTCTAGGTGCACAGATGGCTTATTGTGCTGCCTGCTGAGATTGTGCTGAGGATCACACAGTAAAGTTTTAGATGGGGGCATTGGTACTGATCCTTCTAGCACAAGTGAAAGGGGAACGGTATTTTGTCAGCTGATCATAAACCAAACACGTTTTTCCTGTGGGAATGCAGATGCCTGCATAGCAAACTTTGGCTTATGGATGATAGGGGTTTTTTAAAGTTACCTTTCACAAGCAAACTGGAAATAATCCACAGATGTCTGCTGATCACAGTTTGAAAACAGCTGTTCTTGAGCTGTCCTGAAATTGAATTCCTTTGAAAAAGTCTTGCTAACTTTGTCTGCTTCTGTAAGTCTGATACCTGGTACAACACACCCACGTACCTGAGATTGATCTGCTCTAGGAGTAGGGAAGGAATTACACTTCCTGACTGGATTTAGATTTGTCTTTGTATTCTGTATCATCCACTCCTGGTGGTTGTATTGCAGATCATCAGGGTGGAAAGAGATTCACATGCATAAGCAATGAGGAAAAACTTAATTAATTGTTGTAGCTGCTTTTGCCTGTGCAAGGCAAGCCTGGAGCTCTATCTCAGGGTCTAAACCTTTAAACTTGGCAAAACTCTCTGTGCGAAAGCATGGCAGAGAGAGAGCTGTGCGTTTGACAACAATACTTTGCACTTTGACAGCAGTGCTGGGATTTCTCCCTGTGTCTCTAATGATCTATTCATCTGGTACATGCTCCTACCACAGCTCTCTCCGTGCCCAGACAGTGAGTCCTTTCATGAAGGCGAAGTGCAGAGTCATATTTCTGAGTGCAGATTGGCCAGGAGATTTATTTGTAGTGTAGGCTTGGCCAAGCTCATTTCTCTCAACAGCTACACTGCGAGTAAGCCACACAGAGCTGTAACAGGGAAGGTGTAAGTGAATACTAGTGTGTACATTGCCAGCAGACAGAGGAGCTGAGGGCTGGCCCTCATCTGTTGGAGGACAGGTTATGCAGAGGGCCAAGAGTTCTTCAGCCAAATGCTGAGTGTCCTCCACTCTGTGTCAGTGTCTTTCATGATTAGATACTTCCATAGGATGGTGCAACAGAAATATAATACTTTGAACCAGGCCAGCATACTCCAGGAGTGCTAAGAAAAAAAATCCCAGCCCTCTGGAAGTTGATGGGATACTTCTCACAGATGCTGCTGTTGCCCCTGTGATACTCTTTGGTGAGGCTGCTGCACTTGGGCGGTCCTGAACTTGGGATGGTGTCTGAGTTCAGACTTTTTTCTTGCCTGTAACTCCCCTTTTCCAAGCCTTTGTGGGCAAAGACAGATTGTTGCTTCTGGTGGGATGGAGGTGTACCCATGGGGCATACATATGCCTCATCTTTTTCTAACTCTCTGCAGGTGTTGATTGAGGGAGCCTTCTTAGGAGGTGGGCACTAGGATTGCAGAAAAGCACAAGGTTCTCCAGTAAGCTGTGCAGGTTTAGTACAGAGCACTGTAATACGACTACTGTCCAAAAGCCTACAGAGGTGGAATTTTGCAGGCTGTTGCTCAGCAAGTGTGTACCTGAATCCTCAAAGTCTTCCAGACCTGCTGAACTGGAAGACACCTCCTGGCATTTGTGCCACATTTTTTCAGAAATTGCTGCACATATATGAAATATTTTACTGCTGAGGTTTTCTTTGTGATGTCTCTGTGCACCTGAGTATGTAGGCAGGTAGCAACTTGTCGGAAACTAGGTCTAAAGGGCTTGGTGCTGTTGTCCTGTTGACAGTCCTATTCAGCCTGCAGCAACAGCAAAGGAATTCCTGGTCCACTGGAGAGGTGCAGGGTCTGGATGGAAATCAGCCAGCCCTGAATGCAGAGTTGAGTGCAAATAGATATATTGGGGCAGCAGTCCTATTGCCTGGTCTGCACAGGGATTTTGTTGACAGACTGCTAACAAAAAGTAGTGACTTTGCTGTACAGCAGCCCTGGTTTGTTTAAACCAGGCTAGAGGGTGACCAAGTGACGGGAGGTATGTCCTTGTAGTTAAGGGGCCATGGGGACTCTCATCATCGTGTTTGCCTGATGGCTCTTTCATTCATTCTTGCTGGGGTGTGTTCCTTGCTCCCTAGCTGATTATCATCAATTCAAAGCCTGTATGTCACTCGCAGAAAGTCTGCAGGGTGCTGAGAGCACTTAGCACAGCACAGCTTGTCTTTGTCCAGCCTGACAGTCCTGTTTCATGTGCTAGTGTGAGTCCCAGAGGTTTGGTTACGTTGAGTTTATACCTGTGCTCTCAATAGGAGAAAGTCTGATTTGAAAATAAGTGCAGCCTAGGGACTTACTGATGTATGACAGTGACGTGTCTTTATTACCTATGCTCCAGCTTCATAGCTGCTTGAAGGGAAAGCTTACACTTTTGGAAAGATAAATGAACTTTGTAAACTACTGGATAGAGTGAATGGTTTTCCTCAAACGTGAGAAGGCTGGTGAGCTGTAATCTGAAGGTCACTGCAGGTGAAAGAAATCTCTGTCTTTCAGTGACGTTTGCATCAGGCTGGAAGGTCCAGTGAGTCCGATGTGAAAATATGAAATACTGTTGATTTACGGTGACTACTTAACTTTGAGCATCTCCTGCCCTTCTAAACATATCTATTTTTCTCTTTCCAGACACAAAAGCTTTCTGGATAGCCAAGCATCCCTTGCCACTTTGCTTGTAGGAAGAACAGTTTATGGCTTGTTCTTGTATTTCTCTTGTGGTTCTTCCCTACTTTGAAGCAGACCTCTTCTCCAAATGCTAAATTTGGGTTTCATCTCAGAAAGCACTGTTACTAGCACTCATTGAGTTCTTCCTCTGTCTTGTTCTGGTTTGAGATGCAAATCATTGTGTTCCTATTTTATATTTCCTGTGGCCTCAGAGAAAAGCTGACTGAAAACCTTTGGGAAGAATGCCTTTATTGTTGCAAATCAGCAAAGTTTTCACATGGAAGGATCAGTTATTGTGCAAAACTCACTCTAGTGTCACACAAAACATCCTGCCAGTTTCCAGATCACAGAGCAGATTCTTGATGGGTAAAAACTGAATTTTCCTTTGCTCCAGAATTAGCTTGGTGTGTTTCTTATTGCTGCTTGAACTCCTCCTAATTAACTAGGTTTAGTACAGACATGATTTAAAATATTCTGTTTCCATTTCCTATTTTCTTACATTGTTTCTGTCAGCCTGCACTGGGCAAGTGATGAAAAATCACTTTTATTTGTAGCCGTTTAATTGTACAGTATTTGGATTACAATAAAAAGTGTTTCTATGTGTGCTAAAATGACTTTGATTAAGTCTTGTAGGATGTGATTAAAATGAAAATCCATTCATAATGGAAAGAAAGTCATATTTCATATTTTAAGTCAATAGTACCTAAAAATGTCTTGTCTGGAAAGGTACATTCTTAAACACTTTGGAAGAATAGAGCATACCTGTCTCAACCACATAACTTGGTTATGTTCAGCTAATCCTGTTTTCTCCAGGTTGGTGTAATCCTGAAATAAGTATTCCATTATTCTTTGCCTGCTTCAAAGGAAAATAAGTTTGTTGATCCATACCAGTACTACAGTATGTCAGAAGAAGGGAGATCTTGGTTTTCAGTAATGACAGCAAGCTTATAACCTTTGATGTAAGCTTGGAAAGGATGTGAGGTTCAGGGAAAGGTAAAGGAAGATTGTATTAGCTTTTCTTTCCTGGCATGTCACAAACCTACTTTTACATTCTGAAAATCTCAATATTGTATATGTAGAACTGTAAAGGGTGTGAGATGTATCTCCGGCTGAAAGCTCTCATTGGGTGGCGTGGGGGCTAGGGGGGGCAGGCACTGTGTGCTTACTGATACTTGTAGGGTATGGTTATAACTTTTAGGGAAAAGAAAAAAAAAAAAAAAACAAACCAAACTTGACCTGAATTAAAAAAAGTAAGCCACCTAGTGGAATGACTTGGGTCTGCCTTTCTCTCCAGTACTGGACGTCCAGTGGTCTGTGATCTGAGTCTTCTTACTGGAGGCAAGGCAGACTGTGGGAGCCTTGCAGTCATTCTTCTGCAAGCTTGGTACAGAGACTGAGAGCTTTTCAGATGTTTCTAATTTGGGGGACCCTTGGTAATGTGGTATGGGCCCATACTCAGTGTGCCCATTGAAAAATCAGTGGTACTGAGTGCCTAAATGTGAGCAGATTCTGCCCTTTAAAACCTATCCATTTTTTGTTATCAGAGCCAAGAATATTTCTAAATATCAGCGTTCCTTCCCAGTGGCTTACATACTTTCATTAATCTTGAACAGCTGCATTAGCTGGTGTCTCAATTAGCATTCATGGGAACAAGCTATCCCTTCAGAAATTACAGAACTGTTGCAATTAATTCCTCGTTTGAGCAAACTGATTTCAGAGGCCAGTCACAGCCCTGATCCTGTGCGTATGATATTTCCGGGGCTTTCCTTAGGGAAGTTGTTCCCTAGAAGCCAAGTCTTCTTGGAAATATTCACAAGGCCAGATGCAGATGGGTTTTTGTTTCTTTTAAAGCTTTGTCTGGAGTGGGGCGACCACAGGGAGAACTGAAGCAAGACGAAGACAGGGCTTGGGATTGAAGCGGCAGGAGCCTCCTTTGCACTGCAAGAGAATTCCCTTTGCACAGATGCCAGAGAAGCTGTTAAACATGGATTTTTGACTATTGGCATGAGGCAGCCATAAGCAGCCCTAGCCTGATGGCTCTTCTGGGGAGATGTTGATTCCCCCATTGTGTCTGTGCCCACTGGGCTTAAGCACATACCTGTCGTGACACTGTACTATCAGAGACAACCTGAGGATCTTGGGGAGTGCAAGGCAAGAAAGTGAGAGATTTCTTGAGGTGGTGTGGAACGAGCAAAGATCCTGGTGCGTATGAATGTATGTACACACTTACATACATCTGTGAATCATTCTCTCAGTTGGGCTTGGAAGATCATTGAAGGTTTTAAAATCACTGCTGCTGCCAGCAATATCCATTATCCACAAGCTGCTGAAGGGCTTGGGGAAAGAGTTAAGAGAAGAGACATTTGTTGCATTCCTGTACTGTGAGGTCCTGTTCTTGTACAGCTGCCCAGCCTGGAGAGTGTCACTGCTCTTGTTAACTGGCTCCACACTCCCACACAACTCCATGCCACCGATCTGGGCTCAGACTGCCTCTCTGCTGGGAGCTGACATCTTGAGGACCAAGTTAAAATAATTAAAAAAAACAAAAGAAGGTACTTCCAAAAGTCTGTCCTTAATTAAGGAAAACCCTAGAACAAACGCCAAGCCCCTATGAAGCCAAAAAGTCTTACACATACATTAAGATTTTAGCAACTTGTTTGAATGCTTGAACAGTTCTTTGAACTTGGGCCTGAATGTTCAAGCCTTATTAATGAAATGTGTGAGCATAAATGTGCTAAAATAAGTGGTGGCAAGGAAGGTTTAAATCTGTTCACAGCCTCCGAACTGCGTTGTTGTGAGCTAGCTTGGTGGTGTCTCGTGATGTGTTATCCTCTGATCCCATTGATATCTGTGAGATTTGAGGTATCAAATCTCACATTAATAGATGCAATGTAGGGCTGGCAGTCCAGGGAGCAGCACAAATATTTACAAAGCAACAGAGTGTTTCTAATTAAAAATGTTTGGTAAATGAGTTTCCTCAGTGCTGGGTGAACAAGAGCCATACCTGCCTGTTGGTGGGGGAGTGCTTGAAAAGATATAGCGAGCCCTGCTTGGTTTGCTGCATTTTTGCGAAGATCCTGAGCAGGAGAACATAAAAGTCATCAATAGTAACAACTCCACTTGATCCTCTGTGGTAAAGAAGGACATTTTCACAGCTGAAATAAAACACTAGAGTTTGGGAAGTCGGGGCATGCTGACCAACTGTGTGCTGAACAGCTCTTTACTTGTGCATCAGGCCATGCTAGAGGAAGTAAAAGCCAGGTGCTTTGGGGTGGGTAGTGTGCTATGGTCCTCAGGGGGAAGGGGATAGAGCCATAGCTACAAAAGCGTTGTCTCAGGCCATTGTAATGGTGCAGCTGCTTTCTGGTAGTTCTTCACTGCCTTGGCAGACTCACTGGGTTTCAGAAGTGTTTTGCCTCCGTCTTGTTTTGAATTTTTTTTCCTCCCCTTAAGGATTCATACCTTCTCTTCCAGTCTCTCCCAGCTGCACTTTTCCCTAGTCAAGGTAATTCATCACTGGTTCGCAGTGGAAATTGCCAGTTTGTTGGTGTTTATGTTTTGAATTGGTTTTCTAAGTCTAGCAGCATTCAAACAAAAAGGCAGGGAGAAATGACTCGTCTGTTACTTTATTTACCACTTGTTTTGGGAAATCTAAATCCAAATTTGTATTTGACTCATATTACGACTCCATTGCTGGATTTTATTTTTTGTTACTTTTGGCAGGGCTGAATTCACACCCAGAGTAAGCACAGTCATCAGCCAGGATAGCCTGTGTAACACTGAGCTCAGTTCTCCACTCAGACCAGGGAGCTCTTTGAGCTGCCAAAAGTGACTGAAAGCCAAAGGCTTTTGCTGCAGGATCCAAACAATTCGGAGGCCTGTAGCGAGCCTTACAAAGCTAGAAGAACCTTGCTGCCTTCCCTAGTTTTGCTTTCTCTTTAGTTCAACTTAAGCTGTTAAAATTGACATACTGTGCTCCATTCATCACATGTCATTAGTGCTGTGGTAAAAAACATTGGACTGTTGTAGCAACTTGTTAGTAATGGCTAGCACCAGATGAAGTAGCATGGCTTTTCTAATGCTCTGGGGTTTGAAATCCCTGTTGTTTCCCCAGAGCATCGGGGGAACTCCCTGTGCAGTGCCCTGTTGCTGCTAGCTCGGGGCAGAAGGTTGTTACGAACATGCCGAGTCCTGCTCTGAGGGCTGAGCTTTTCCCTCTCACAGCATCTGGTGGGGCCAGCTTTGGCTGTAACCCTCATAGCAAGAGTGGGGGACACAGCTCTGCTGACTCAAAGACGGAGCCATTTGGTGACAGCACTTTTCTGTCTCCAAGGCTTCTCCAGAGAGCCAAGACTAGCCAGATTCCTCATGAGGGTTTATGCTTGTGGGAGGTACCTTTCTTAGGAATAACTGTAGCATTCAGCATTTCTTGATAAGCTGGAAGGTGGCAGGTTAAGTAGCCTTGCCAAACTTTTAACAAGCAGTAAGAGCTGGACCTGAACTGCTATATTCCCCATGAGTATGTGTTATCTCTAATAAAACAGGAAAGATAGGGCTTCACGGGTGAACTCCTCCCCATTCTGTCTCACTACCTCAAATGTGTGAGGGCATGGAGGGGTTCAGGGTCCAACATGAGTATTTGGGCACCTCTGTTAGTGCAGTTATGGAACACAGCATACAGAAATATGCGTCCTCCAGCACTGTTTTGAGACGCAACCTCTCTCTGAACACTTTATTGCTGCTTTGTTCTGTGGAAGATGGCCAAGGTGAGCTACTGGTGCTTTTGTCACCAGTTTGTATGCTACAGTTGTTAGGAGTGATCTACTAACAGGCTTTCCATTGACTTTGGTCTTCACTTTGGACAAGACCCTGTGGGTTTAGGTCATGTGGCCAACCTATGACTCTTGTTTCAGTGGAACTCAGTATTGGACTATATCCCGTAGCAAGCCTCGTGGGTAAGTTGAACCTCTGGCTGCAGGCAGAGAGGAACCAAGGGAGACAGCTAACATGGATATCTCTGGGATTTCCTGGGACTTGGTTACACACCCAACAGAGTCCTGCAGCATACAGAAGCAGCAGGAGCCCTGGAAAGCCATGGACATCCTCTTCGTGTGAGCCATTCTCAACGCAACCCCAACCATCAGCAGCATCCTGACCATTGTCATCCATGGTATGTGCTTGGCAAAATGATGAGAAGGGCCCACTTGAACCTGGGTGTCTGAGTTTGACTCTCATAGCAGTAAAGGGAGAACCCAACACCCTCCTCAACCCCTACAGTGTTCAAAACACTGACAGAAAGGGAAAGGATCCTCCTTATAGCTTTTGTTTTTGAAAGCTAGCAGCCTCCAGTTCTGACTCTGCTTTGCAGTATACGCTTCTTGAATGTGAAGTACTCACCCCTGTTCGAAGCCCTCCCTCTCTACCTGTTTGCCAAA
The DNA here is from genome assembly GCA_035590195.1 of Aviceda cuculoides. NCBI lineage: Eukaryota > Metazoa > Chordata > Aves > Accipitriformes > Accipitridae > Aviceda > Aviceda cuculoides. The sequence continues at coordinate 31,064,469 of JAVJGG010000090.1, forward strand.
GGGGGGAAGAGTTGGTAAATGTTAAATTCAGTAGGAAAATTACTGCAGGGCCCTGGCCCTAGAGTTTCCCACAACTTGTTTTACAATGTGACCCATACTCTGACAAGCCAGAGGCACACAGTGTTGGTTTTGTCCTGTAGTACTTTTCCTATACAGATGGTGAAGGGGAAAATTTTCTAATTTTCTCCTCTGACCCAGTGCCTGAGGTAAATAAACTGTAAATAGCTTGGGAGAGCAGACTAGGATGTGAAGAAGTGAAAAAGGATGATTTTTTTTTTTTTTTTCCTTTTTTGGGGAGGAAAAGAGGAGGATAACCATTACAGCCTAAATTAACTCCCTCTTGCAAATATAGTTTGAGGAGACATTATCAGGCTAAAAATAAGAGCAGTTTGTGAAAGGAGCAGTTTTCCTCGTATGCTGCTACTCGCATGTTACTTAATTAAAACAGTAGGCTCTTAATGTTGCGCTTACTTTTCTGCTATTCATGGTACTTGAGGTTTTTTTGGGAAGGGGGTACTTTGCTGAGGATGGACAATGAGAGCTTGTGTCCATGGTAAGACTACTGGTTAAAGCCAAAGTAAATATTGAAGTGGTTATAGTTGTGTCGACATAAGCCCCTATATGAACATTCTCACTCAAACTTTTCTAAAATTTACCCTCTATTTATTGGAAATGGGTTTAAATCTGAGTGGAAAAAGCTGCCATGTTATTGGAATAGGAGTATCCATCTGGAGGTCTGTTCCAGTTTAATTTGTTAAACTTTCTTTTCTGAAAAGAGTGGTAGGCATTTAATTTTTTTTCCTTGTCACTCCACCAGTCTATCCTGATCATGTTGCACAGGCTTTTGGTTGTAAATCTTGCAGAAGACCTTTTTTCTGTAATTAAATTCTAGACATTGTTAATCAGCTCTTGAACCTGAAGTTGCCTCCTTTTTAGTGCAAATGTCATTGATGTCAGAGTGTGTTGGCTTTGAGCTCAGAGTTGCCTGCAGGGAATCTCTAGAACTTCATCAGGTCCTGCACCTGGGAAGGAAGAACCCTTTGCAGTGATGCAGGCTGGGGAGCAGCTCTGCTGAAAAGGCCGCAGGGGACCTATGGACCCATGGTGGACAGCAAGCTGAACGTGAACCAGTGGTGTGCCCTGGTAGCAAAGGTCAACTGCGTCCTGGGTAGCATGAACAGAAGTAAGCCAGGAGATCAAGGGAAGGGGTTATTCCCCTTTTGCTAGGCACCTGTTTGATCACATCTGCAATACTGCCTCTGGTTTTGAGCCCCCTTGGTGAAGAAAGATGTTAACAAGCGTGAGCAAGTCCAGCAGAGAGCCATGAAGATGATGAGACCATGAGGGTGATGAGATGTTGGAGAATGACGTGTAAGAATTGTACTCCTTGCCAGCCAGCTCACCTTTACTCTTCCTGTGGCCTTGCACTTGGCACGTCTTCTTGCAGCTTCTGCTTGGTCTTGATGGCACAAATGTTTCAAACTGATCCACTCAAAAAACATGATTTGAACCTGATGCTAGGCCAAGAATAATGCTGATAGACTCAAACTCAAATAATAGTACTGTGCTCACTGACCTGCTTTCAAAAAATAAAAAAAAAAAATCTAGGCACTGCCTTAGTCTAAGGGCCTCGTGGACTGCTAAGCTGTGTTCTTGTGAGCTAAGTGGAGCTGGGTTAAGGTGATCCAGTCTCCTTACCCTATCAAGTGCATACCATGGACCAGTAAGGATCAGAGAATGTAGTAAAAACACTTTTCCAGGACAGGCAAGTGAGGAGAGGTGATAACACCTCTTCTCTGGTGGGCCTTCACCATCAAACTTACTTGAATGACATGCAGGGAAGACATGTTCACCTGTGCTTCCCCTCTCCACTGGCACTGTTGTTGAAGGAGTTTGGGCAGACTGAAATTGATTTTCTGCAGGTATTGGAGGTACTGCTTTACCTCACCTACGGTAGGCCTTTTCCAAGAGGAGCCAGCACAGGACACTGCCAGCAAAGTGTCCTCCATGTGATGCCACCATACCCTCAGTTTATCACATGAACAGTCTATTCCCATGGCCTTGTCTCACTGTACCAGACACGGCACAAATATTGGCGCCTTATCTCACTGTACCAGACACGGCACAAATATTGGCTGCTCTGTCCATGTGTCTCATCCTTTCCTGACTGTCATCACCCAGGGAAAGGACAGTCAGTTTTCCAGAACTGGGGAGATGTGCACCATGGGCAAGTAGACTACCAGTGGTGGTGGTGAGATCTGCGGCAGAGATGGCGTTAGCATCTTGAAAATGGAGCGAGAATGAACAGAGTCCAACTGGTCCATCCATCTGAGTTAGAACACTGAAGTTTTAACTGTGTACTCAGCTCCTTGAAGTCCTACAAACTGTATTACAGAAGAAGTGCTTATAACGGGGAATATCCTGATGTGCCTCTTACGGTTTGAGGAGCTTTTTCTGCCAGTGGGAAGTGTTGCTCACATTTTTATTTCCTGTTTTTCTTGTGT